>CM070780.1:104762568-105962568 GCA_036346955.1 Dipus sagitta | reverse complement strand
CACGTGGGAGTATTACTGTCTTGTGCTGAAGGATTAAGGCAGTTCTGTGGTTATTCACATTTTAACAAGACGATAGGCATTACTGTGCAGGAAAACGTAGGTGACTCACTGAATATGTGGCGATTTGAAATCAAGTGTAAAAGGTGGAGCTGTGGTTGTTGTGCTTGCAGAGCATCAGGGGTCCAGAGTGTCCGTAGCAAGACAAGCGACAGGAGAGAGAAGCAGGGCAGCAAAAGAAGACGCTTAACTCATTTTAATGGTCTTTTGTATGGAATACTTGTTTGGAGCTTTTTCATAGTTTTACTTTGGTCATATGTAATCTATTTCCTCAAAGAAAATATCAACTTGACAATCTTGATTTCCCTGGACACATTTAAGGAAAAACAAATCTGTGTTTAAATAGAGAAGACCATGTAATGTGGTCTTAGTGCCTTGGAGTTTTCATTGCTTAATTGGACTGTATTTTAGAGATGAGAATTTCATAATAATGGTTTTTGGTTCTTTGACAGAATAATTATTGTACATGTAATGACTGGTATATTTAACTAATATTAATTTTTTTCTGAGATCCAGTTAAAAAAATATAAGGTTAAAAGAAACTTGATAACCTACCAATATATTTGAATGATACTGAATAATTTTTCTATCATACATGTTTTTTAATTTTAATATGTTCATTTAAAGCATTGGTTTTAGTTCTTTTACTCTCATGCCTTATCAACTTTTAAAACTTAGTACATATTTATATATGTATTTTTAAAAAAGTTATTTATTTATTTGCAAGCAGAGAGAGAGAAGGAGAGAAGAGAGGCAGACAGAGAGAGTTTGAGTATGCCAGAGCCTCTAGCCTCTAAATAGCCTCTAGCAGATAAACTCCAGATGCATATGGCACTTGTGCATCTGGCTTACGTGGGTCCTGGAGAATTGAACCTGGGTCCTTTGGCTTCATAGGCAAGCTCCTTAACCACTAAGCCATTTTTCCAGCCCTATTTGCAAAATTTTTTAAATAACTTATTGTGTGGAATATTTCTAGTCAAGTGTTGTTTTTTCATGATCTTTTTCAATTTTATTTTATTTATATGGAAAATATTGAGAAAACATGAAATCATTATTACAAAATAATTTTACTGTGATGAGGATTTGCTGCATGATCTTTCCCTGGGAAGACTCACACAGATGTCAGTTCACCCCAGATAGTTGACAGATGGCAGACCAAAATTCGATTCAGCCAGAGTCCAGCTTGGTGAGCCACTGGGTGTGTTGATGGTGCTTGCAGAGCACAGGTGAGGGGTGACTGGGAGAGTCGTGAGTAGAGCTGGCTCAGGCGGCTGCACCACAGAAAGGCCCAACCCAGCACAGGATGTCGCCTCATGGAAGCCTTGTCCCCGAATCTCACTGCTTGACTTGCAGGCAGCTTAGCTTGCAAGAAACTCTCCCCCTAGCAGCTGTTAGCTGCTTCTGTAACCTTGGAGAGACCCTTTATGAATCATGAAAGTTGCAGAAATTTGCTCAGCATTCTTGTGAAGTTACATCTGAGCCTAAGAGCCTATGTTTCAAGTTGGAACTTCCTAACAAGCCTCCCTCCAAGATGGAATGTTTCATTGTAGAGGAACTTGTTAAGCAGTAGAACTTTATGCCATCATTAGCTAATATTTCTAGACATCACACCAAGATTCTCAAACTCAGTCATCCATTAAACTTTTTTCCTACCTGCCCTCCTCACCCTCTTCCCTCCCACTTAGTTCCTGTCAGAGCCGGTTAAATTCTATTTGAAGCTTATTCCCTGGGTAGAGGCAATCACTTCTGGCATCTACTTTGTATAATGGTATTTTTGCACAATTTGGGTTATCTTCAATGTCTGTAGAATATTTTCAAGTTCCCTGTTTTGTATAAATTTCTTTATGTGAAATTGTTTTGTAAATTCTCTGAGCACAGGTAAGCTACAGGTGTTTCTGATCTATTGTGGAAGTGCCCACCAGTACCTTATTAGTAAGGCTCACAGGTTCCATAGGTGAGCTCTTCTAAGGTAGATGACAAATGTCCACTTGTTATAAGATTGAGGGTGGCTTTTGTGCTGGTCTTCTTACTGAATGTCATTAAGTTTTAATTTCTTTTTCCTTTAAAATAATGAATAAACTTTTAACTTCTTAGTTACACAACTGCATTTAGATATCATAAAGATGCAAATAATAAACCTTGTCTATAATGCAAATCATTTTCAGAGAATGTTTGAGGTAGAAAGGTCACCTTGAGTTTTAGCCATATTGGGCCACAGAGTGAGTACCAGTTCAGTCTGGGCAAGAGTGATGCAATGAATCAAAAAAATTACTATAGTTTTCTAGATATTTAAATCTTCACTTTTTGTTAAAGTAGCTTGTTGTCTGGCTTTATTTGTGAAGTCCACATATACTTTGAATCTTCTGTCATGAGGGCCATGGTTTGTCATATGGAATAATTACTAACCATACTTTATGAAATCATTTTCAATTTTGTTTTTTAATTCTTGCCCCCAGGGTTTAAAATTAATGTACTTTATTTTAAAAAATAGTTTTAGATTTCAAAAATACTTAATTGGACATAACCTCCATGTATATTTCCTTTACATTAATGTTTGATATCTCTATGAAATGTTTTTTGTAATTAATGAGCCAGTGCTGACACTATTAGTTTACTGTCTATTCTGCAATTTACTCAGCATATTGGTTTCTGTTTGCCCTGTAGCTTACTCGGTTCTCATAGTTTTTACCTGCTATCCCTTTCATATTCTTTTACACTTCTCTTGGCTTTGCCTCTTTTTCAGACAGACGTTGTCTTCCATGCTCTTGGGCAAAGTGGGAGGCTACTGGAAACAGGTGTTGTAAGATGTTCCTCTGTTGAAATTTATCTAGTCTTTTTCTCCTGAGTTAGCTGGGAGTGTTGTGGGTGGGAAGGAAGAGGTCAAAGGTTGCGGGCTGTTTTATTACACACTGCCCAGGGTACACAATGCAACTAGATTTCTAAGGTTGGACGCAACCTTGGTCATGATTCTGAGGTAGAGTTTCTGAGATTTGCCAGTACACAGATTCCCATTCCATACTGTCCTCAGTGAAAGAAATGGCCACAAGCAGCCCCCCTCCTTCAGGGTAGAGCACCGTATAATTTCTTTGGAATTTTTATCCCTAGGGACGCTGTCTTCTCAAGTCTGTGTTTCAGCATTTTAATGTCTCAGTAAGGACTTAATGGATTTTTCTTTTTTTTCATGCTGTGTGTTGTTTTCCAATGCTACTTTACTTGTGGTTCAGGTTGTTCCAAGTTGGCCACTGGGAGACAAGAAACTCTTCTGTTGGCTGCTTTGTTGACCTATCCCCGATAGTGTGCTGGCTTTCAGTTTCAGGAACTGTTTCTTCTCTTTCTGGCACCTGAGGCTCTGGCCTTTAGGTATTTCGTCCCTTACTTACAGAGTAATTCATTTCTCTAGGAGCACTGTTTTTCTCCTTAATGTAACAGAAGAGAGGAGCTACATATGGAAAAAGGGTGGAATATCCCTTCTCTTTTTTAACATGAGTTTCTGATTTTAACTAGCTCTTAACTTTCAAACAGTCTGTCTCCCTCTTAGTCCAGAACTAGTAGTTTGACTTCACTTGTATTTTTTTTTAAATTTGTTTGCTTATTTATTTATTTGAGAGTGACAGAGAAATTGGCAGGGGGGGGGGAATGGATGTGCCAGGGCTTGCAGCCACTGCAAACGAACTCCAGATGCATGCACCCCTTTGTGCATCTGGCTAACATGGGTCCTGGGGAATCGAGCCTGGCTGGAGAGATGGCTTAGCGGTTAAACACTTGCCTGTGAAGCCTAAGGACCCCGGTTCACTTGTATTGTTATGTTTGTAATTAACTCACAAATTCCATAAAGTTTGCAGAATATCGATCTCATTACATCCGTGGTCTGTGATTTTTCATTGTTGGTTATTTAAGCTTCTGTTAGAAAGAAATTCAAAGACTTTTGATGGTATTTTAAAAAGTAAGAGGAATTAATATTTTCTTTCTTTTCTAAAATGTGGTACATAATACATTTTTATAGACAAGGAAAAGTTCTGTTGCCTTTACACTGGGAAACCTGCCATCCATGCCTACATTCATCTTTGAGGTTACCTAACACACTTTGATGCTGCCTCACACACGTTACTGAAAGATATATAGTCTTTTAAACATAATGAAAAAGTGTTTCATTGTCCTTTTCTTAAATCTTTTTGTATTTACTTCCCTGGAGCAGACAGCATCAGTTTGACAGCTTGAATAGCACTTGAAATAAGACTGTTAAGTTCTTTGCTGCTTCTTTTCTGCTTCTTCATATGTGAAGGGTGTGCTTGTATGTGCGTGTGTGTGTGTTTGCATGGGTGTGGGTGCACTTATGGGCAGGTGTGTTTGTGCCTGTGTGTGCGTGTGTGTGGAGGCAAGAGGCTGATGTGAGGTGTCTTCCTCACTTGCTTTCCCCTTCACTTACGGAGACAAGGGCTTGCACTAGACCCCAGGGCTCATGGATTCTACTAGTCTAACGATCCAGCTTGGCCCGTGTCTGCCTTGTCTCTGCTTCACGAGAGCTGGGACGTCAGACAGGCCGTCGTACCTGCTCAGCATTTATGCAGTTGCTGAGGATCCAGGCTTCAGTCCTTGTGCTGGCAGGGCAAGAACTTTATCCTCTGAGCCAACCTGAGTTCGTGATTTATTTGCTTTTGTGGTTAAGGATACTTTCAAATTTATTGAATAACTTGAGGAATTGTCTCACTGGCGTGTACCTGAGAGTGACTTTGAGTATTCCGTGCTGGAATGTGTGTGGTGCGATGCTCCCACCTTTCTGTGTTCTGGACAGTTTTCTTTCTGCTGTGTGCTATGCGTTAATAATTATGAAGGGTTTGAATGTCAAGCGAATTCCACACTGCTGTCACCTCACTATGAGTCCAGGGGAGACTAGATTAGAAAAAGAAGAACTATCAGACCCTATGAGAAATCTAAAGTAGATCAGAGATGAAAAAGACCATCTGAACCTACCAAAATTACTTTGTACCTAAGCAGCATAACCTGAGTGCTATGTGCAGAAGTAGCTGAAGAAAATTCCTATTACAGAATCATTAGGAAGTCACAGGTAACACACTCTCGCACTCTTTGGTTCCTGTAAAGAATGAACTTGTGTTGCAGACGTCACCTTGATGAAAGCATTGGTGCAGAAGACCAGTAATTACTGTACCCACCTTAGTAGGTTGCCCTTTCAGCCAGCAAAACAGTTCCTAGAGCTACCATGTCAAACAATCTAGCCCAAGCAGTTCCTTTTGGTGACTTAAATGTGTCTACAGTGTTGTTGAACGTGTCCTTTGGCAGGGTTGGCCTTGTCTGGCCCCAGAAACACTCATCTCTAAGAACCACTAGTAAAAGAAGAGTTAAAGAAAAAGGAAAGGAAAAAAAAAGAACCAATGTATAGTCTCCCTAACTCTGAGTGACTAACCCGGAGACAGGGTCGCTGGTTCTGGTCTGACTGCTGAACTCACCATGGAGCCTGTTGCTTCCAGCAGAGCAGGGCAGTCTCTGGGAAAGGACTGGGAGGTTTTTGTTCTGTTTTGTTTGTTTTTTCCACTCACATGAAAGAGTCTGAGGTAGGTGCTAGAATCCAGGAAGGAATGACTCACCAGGCTACCAGGAGCCGCAGTTCCTTCATGATTTTGATCTGTTCTTGGGGTCCACAGTGAGCTACCTACTAGACTTCTAGTCAGCGGAGCCTTCAGTCCTTTCTCCTGATGGCAGGACAGAGGGCAGAAAGAGGCAGAAATAAAAGCTTAGACCTAGCATGAGAAGCGTCCGTCTCTCTGTGGGCGTAGTGGACATGTGACAAGAGTAAGCATTTGCATTAAGAACATTTCACCTCCTACATAGAGAGGTTTTCTGGTGAATTGTTTGTACAGTAGATTCCTATGTGACAGACATACTGGGCGAAGAAGATCCTTTAGCACATGATATCTTTTAAAAGGGAAGAATGAGGAAGTAACTGTGGTTTAAATCAGGGATTCCAGACCCAAATAAAGGGGCCAAGGCTCAGTTCACTTATACCTTTGTTTTCTTTTTATCTAGGAAATTTGAGGTACTGCCTTGTGATTCTTAATCAGCCTCTGGACAAATGCTTTCGTCACCTTTGGAAAAAAGGTAATCTTAATTAGCATTGAGTCTTTTTTCCCCCTCTTTCTTACTGTCTTTGGGACTAAATTCCATGACTTTGGTACCGATTAACTATCAAGTACCGTGGAACCTAACTGTAACACCAAAAAGTAGGATTCAAAATGAGGTGATTGAATTATAGAGTTGTACACAGAATTTATTATTGTGTCTCTGTTAACTTGTGAATATATGTGATTTCCACTGCATGGATCTTCAAGGACAGAACATTTAGCACTAGTGTGTGGCTGTTAATGCTGAATAATTAACATGTTTTGCTCAGGTGAAGATGTCTTTGACACAGTGATTATGTAAAGGAAACTGACTCTGCCTTATTTGTCTTAGCTTCTACTAAGCCAGCCAGCCAGCTGATAACCTACTGGCTGGTCAGATTTGCAAAATTTAAGGCAAAAAACATGTTGCCAACAGAATCAATATGGGCACTGATAATATAGTTGGAAATGGTATTATTTTTATGAAGACTTCTAGGATATTTCACTTATTTCTGTTTTTCAAGGTAGGGTCTTGCTGTAGCCCAGGTTGACCTGGAATTTACTGTGTAGTCTCAGGGTGGCCTTGAGCTCATGGTGATCTTCCTACCTCTGTCTTCAGAGTGCTGGATTAAAGACGTGCACCACTACGCCTGGCAGTTTTATGTATAGAATAAATCTGTCAACTATTTATTTACATTATTTACAATGTTCATAGAATTAACTCTAGTTTGGGAAATATTAAATATTTCTAGCTCTTTTGAGCCCTTTTTATTCTTATGACATGTTGACTGCCTGTAGTGGAGAGAGAAGGAAACTTTTTCTTAATACATTGAAGAATATCCAATCATCAACTGTGATCTTTGCTTATCATTGCAGAACTCTCTGCTGTTCTCAATACTGAGATTATGTCACATGTTAACAGGCTTGCATCTTTACAAGTGGTATGTGAAAGGAACCAGCCTTCTTCATTCTTTCACTGTCTCCCTCCCTCTCCTGCTCTCCATTTTTTTGGTTTGTGTGTATGTGTGTGTATGTGTACAAGTACACGCACATGTATATGTGCTCTTGTGTGTGACTACAGGTACATGGGTGGAGCTTAGAGGACAGCTTCCAGGGCTGTCTTTGCTGGTCCACCTCATTGATGCAAAGTTTTTCTGGGTCGTACTCTGCAGATCATTACTGCACAAAACGTTCCTGAAAATTCTCTTGTCTCTGCCTCTCAACTCTACCCAGAGTGCCAGGATTTCAGAAGTCCTTCATGGAGTTTGGCTTTTTATGTGAGCTCTAAGGATTGCACTTGGGTAGTAAGGTTTGAGTAGTGAGCTCTTTATCCACTGAACTCTCTCTCTAACTCCTGCTCTTTGGTTTTTGCTATGAAGGCCAGGCTGATATCAAACTTATATCTATCCTACCTCTGCCTGCCAAGTGCTGGTAGTATAGATGTATGTACCTTCCAAGTCCAGCTAAGAGTTTTTCTTGTCCAATATGATTGCAAGGCAAATTCTTGGTATCCTATATATAGATGTCTTTGTTGGACAACTTATAATGACACATCAGGATTATACAACATTGGTATCAATACTTGTTTTTCTCAGTACTGTATCTGCTAGCAATCAGAGAGTCGTTAGAACAACAGTCTTAAGGTTTTTTGTCCTTTTATTTCTAGTGCTTAGTGTAATATATAGAACATAGTTGCTTACTAAATACAGTAAGTGGAGGAGTAAATTTAATATGGGTCATATTGTCAGTGGATATCAGAGAAAAGAATTAAGACCTCCTACTTTTAAAATCTGCATTTATATCAGATTTCGGATATAATGTTATTAAGATAGCACGTGACAGACTTTTATTACAAACATTAGAAATAGACATGCTATTGAAGGAGGATAGGAGAAAGCTAGCTTTTCAAGGCAGTTTCAGTTAAGGATTGAGGCTCAAAGAGAACCAGGAGGTGCCACCTCTCGTGCCACCTTGCCCTGGCACAAGAATGGAACTCTGACTGAGACTGACCCACAGCACCCCCTGCTGCCCACAGTCTGAATAAAATGCTCTGGTCAGCTGGCTCTGTAGCCCACTCAGGGATCTATGAACCAGGCAGGTCTTCTCCTTGTGTACCTGAATCTGATGCTATAAAGGCAGCAGCTTTCCAGCCCCTACCTGTTTCTGGGCTTGACCCTCCATGCTCTGTGTGTGTGTGTGTGTGTGTGTGTGTGTGTGTGTGTGTGTGTGTTTCTTACTTATTTGCTGGGATCACAGGGACACACGTGAGTCTGGCTTCCCCCCTTTCAGCCTGGCTGGATGAGGAGGGCATAAAACTATTTCTTGGTCTGGGGAAACTCTTCTCTCTGCTTTATAGTTTGGGGTAACTTCTCTTTTTAATTACTTGTATGATTTTCCTCTGGTTTCTGTACCACATCCATAGTCTTTTTACACTCTAAGATCTATCATGTGGGTGCTCTCTCTGCCTGTTACCTGTGCAGTTACTCTCAACTTGGGGTAACCATGAGTGTAACCCTCTTTATCACTCATTTATCCTCTGAATTTCTTGTCTCTGCTTTGCTACTTTCCCTCTTCTTGGACCTCAATCTCGCTTAAACACCATAGCTCATGATTTTCCCCTAAATAAATTTAATAATTCATAATTTATTCCTCTTGAGTCTATCTTTTTTAATTCTTTGCGAGAGGTAGGGTAGAACCCAAAAATTTGGGTTCATAATTCTGGTTCACCCTTCCTGAGCCCCCAAATCATACATCAGTATTCCATGTCATCCAGCACTCGGAAGCCTGAGGCAAAAGGATTGCTGTCAGTCTGAGTTATCAAGCAAGACTCTGTTTCAAAATCCAAACAAATAAAAATTTTAGAAACAGACAATAAATGATTGATTTGAAACTTGGATGTTGAAAACTCTTAGCTTCGGAAGTCTTAGATTGAAGCAATGGAGGTTCTATTTTATACATATTTTAAATAATGTAGACCTTTTTTCAGTCAACCCCAAAACTGCCACATTTAATTAGCGTTTTCTATACTGAACTGTAACTAAAAAAGTCCCATGTCTGACATATACCCATTTATTACTTGCTTTGCATAAAAATGAAAATTTGTGTGATTTATACATCTACAGGACTAAAACTATACAAATTCATTACCATATGTACTGAAATGGTTAAATATATACACTTTCTGCAGAATGTTGAGAAAAGATCTTTTGCATATACTTCACAGAGAATCATTGGCTTTCTGGTGTCTGAGTGTGGTAGAAAGCAGATTGTCTTAACTTAAAACAAAGGGCAGTGCGGGCTATATGAATCACAGAAGCTGACTAGCTCTTCCTTTGTGTTATTTCTCTACCACAGTGAAACCTAAGCTTGAGTTGGTCATTTTCCTATGAGAAGAAAGGGCCTAGGAAAATGGGTGGGATGGCATGGATGTGAGAGTGGACTTAGCTGTAGCATGGGACACCAGCCAGGACACAGGCTTGAAGCTGCTGGCTATTACCCTCCCTCCCACGTGCCCACCCTTAGGACTTACAGACAACAAGGATCTAGTAACAGAAACAGGACAGTTAAACTAAAACATTCAAATTTGAAAGCTGCTGCATTGTGCACATCTTCTACTGTGATACTTCATATTTAATCTATGCCTGAGAACTCCATTGTTTTCTGATACTCCTTTTAGGGGAAAGACTACTTTTGAAGGTTTATTTCTTCACTTACTCTTACAATATTTAGTTGATGATATTTAGAGATTTAGTTTAAATGCATAAGGAAAAGTTGTAAGGGTGATGAAATTTTTAGAGATTTTTTAAATGCATTTCCCTTTTTATATCTCATGAAATTTTGATGATTTTCTTGGATAAAAAGACTTGGGATATATCCCTACCTGACTTACTACTTGTAGATTCCATTTAGTCTGGAATTATAAACTAAAGTATTTAGGCAGATAAGTAGATAAAGAGGTATAGTTTCAGTTGGTATCTAACTTTATTTTTATTTTTTATATTTTTTATTTTAGAGAGAGGGAGAGAGAGAATTGGCACACCAGGGCTTCAGCCACTGCTATTCCAGATGCTTGCACCACCTAGTGGGCATATGTGACCTTGTGCTTGCCTCACCTTTGTGCATCTGGCTTACATGGGATCTGGAGAGTCGAACTTGGGTCCTTAGGCTTCTCAGGCAAGCACCTTAACTGCTAAGCCATCTCTCCAGCCCAGTACCAAACTTTAATGTAAATACCAGAGGCTATTAAAATTTGAGGTTGGATATTTTTCTCAAATTTTTTGAACAATTTTTTAGTCAAATCTTCCATTAAATATATTTCTCATTCAAAAATAGATGATAAGTGTGATAAATTTGAAAGGCTCTTATTTCTTGTTATATGTGCTTCCAGAGGTCTCAAAATTAAAATATTTGTGGTTACTAAGCTATATAAAATGAAAAAAAAAATCTCCTAACATGCATATATTAGCTTGGAGAAGTCTATTTACATTGACCATAAATCAGGTTTCTAGGAATCTGGCTTCCTAAAACATGATTTCATTTTCAGCCTGAGTTCTCAGCCTTCTGCTGTCCTTTCCAAATGCTGCACAGATTAGTGACCACGTGAAGCAGAATGTGTGAGACATTTTAAGATACCAATGACAGAAGAAAACATTTGTTTAATATGCGGTTGGAGACTCTTGACTATCACATCTCCAGGGTGGTGGCTAACTTCTGTAGAATTATGCTTTTACCCATTATGCTTATCACAGTGCAGTACTGTGAGCGTCAGGAGGCCTTAGGTTCCTTGTGTATCAGGCTGCTGTCACATGTGGTGGATGGCTCATCTGTGTTTAGTGTCGCTTCTAGCCACATTTCTTCATCACAGGGAAGCAGGGTCTCCTTTAAACTGACTTTACACATAAGTTTTTCTTTATTCACTGCCACCGTGATGTTTCAGTAAACCACTTAGAATTTAAAACACATTCGTTTACTCAGCATGTGTCATTTAGTAACTTGAGCACACACTAAATGTGGCCCTGCTCACCATGTCCCAAGTAGTTGTCTGAGGCCTTCATAAGGTTCATTTCTAACATGCTTAACTCTGTGCAGTAAGTACAATTATTGTTCTCACTTTAGAGAATGTGATACTGCAAGTTTAACTGATGTTGCCAGTTCACATTTAAACTCAAATGGTTCAGTCTAAGTTTACACACAGCATTGCCAGATCTATGCCTACTGACTTCTCGGTCTTTGTTAAGACTTATATGCTATTACCCTCTGCATACGAATGAGGTTGGTAAAGTTTTATCCTAAAGGGACAGGTCGTAGATGTCTTGTGACTGGGCTATGTGGTCTCTTCAAACATCGTACAAAAGCATCCATAGAGCCTTCACGGAAGGACTCATGTGGCTGTGTTCCAAACACAGGTGGCGACCTGCATGTAGAGGACAGTGCAGAGTTCGCTGACATTCTCCCCGTTGGTTTAACTTGCGATCCAGTCCTTCCTACCTGGGTCTTGGATCGCTTCGAAAACCTTTCCACCTCCAGTGTGCAAAGATCGTACACTTCTCTGTCCGATTGGTGGGTTTCTCTGTGTCGACCTTCTGTTAGTTCACAGTTACAAGCTCTCTCCTCCTGTGCCAGTCTCCATGCATGTCATGTGTACGGACTTTCCTTCTGGATTTCTTTCTAATGATGGCATTTAGCACAAGGCCCTGTCCTCTCACTTCTCTAACTCGTTGGCATCTGAATACTCGGCCTGAGCGTTCTCTGCACTTTCCTGTTTCTCTCTCCTTTATACACGGGGTTACTGACTCCGCTGGTAGAAGTCCTGCTGGGCATCAACTGAGGGAATTACAGGTTGAATATGCAGTAGCAACAAGATGCCCACTGCTGTGCTGTAATCTGTATCACTACTGTACACTTTCCATAGCAGCTGTAATTACACTTCCATAAACTGTTTGAGAGATTGAAGTGTTTTATTACTGTACAGACTTTACAAATATATCCAATCTTACTTAAATCCCTCTATGACTACCTGACTTCAAGACACTCACATTGTTTTGGGAGACTCATTCAGTAAGAGCTTTCTCCTCATCCCAGCGTATCTGTTACAAGACTCACTGTTCTCCAGTTCTCTCCCATTTTACACTTTACTACCTGTGTGTGCCTCCTTTCCTTCCCTTCCTTCCTGTCCTTCCTTCCTGGGCTTCTCCGCAGTTAAGCTGTATATTTTATCCCTGAGAGAGTTTTCTAGAAACCAGGAGACTGCGTCACCAGTGTACAGGAAGTGGCTCCTTCTCTTCATTCTCTATCAGGGGTCTCTCTGGGCACTCCTCCTAGCAAAAGCTTCTAACTTAGGGTGAATGTTTCCCTGTCTAATAGGTCCTATGTTCCAAATATATTTGTTTAGAAGTATTGCAAGGATTTCAAATCTCTTTTATAGTAAGTGTTTTGTCATAATACATATAAGGTAGATATTTGAAATAAGTAAATCTATTCTGAATATAAGTATTTGTAACCTTTTATTTCAGTGTAATTGAAGTGAATGAGTCTCAAATGAACTATGAGCACTGAACCGTTGTTTTTCACAGTCACATATATGTATGTAGAATCATTCTTGGAGATTTATAATCTTATATTTTTGATTTGCTTTAGTAACCACAATTTTATAGGGCAGTTAGGGAATTTATGCCAAAATCTAAAGATCCTTCCATTTGAAATGTCTTTACAAATCTACTGTGCTCCCTAATTTCAAGCTACTTTGTGTGAACTGTTTTCCATGATATTCAAAAGATGAATTCGTTTTGAAGTACCATATTTTATAGATTGTGTTGTTTCATGTTTACTAGTATTTTATTTCATTACTCAGTGATTTTTAGGCATCTGCTCTGTTCAGCAGTGCACAAAGTTTAAAGAGAGCCCAGGGAGGCAGACATAGGATCTTAAGAAATATAAATATAAATATAAATATAAATATAAATATAAATATAAATATAAATAAATTCAGCCTGATAGATGAGTCTGGTTTCACTTCTCCACAAGGCATATCCATGTCGTGGGCATTGCAGGTCTCTGTGTGTATATGTCCAAACTCTTGCCAGTGGAATCAAATGCCATTTCTTCTTGTTGGAAGTGAATGATAACAGTCTTTTCTCTTACTATGGTAGAATCCTGCTTCTGGTTTTTAGGGGAGGCTTTGATAATAACTTCTATTTTACTTGTGCCCTTTTCTAGTTTGACTTGAACAAAGAAAAAGTATAATACATTAATGTCACAGATTAGTCCAAAACTAGTCTTTTTTGCCTCACTAATAGAAATCTGTGTGTGCTGTAATAGATCCTAACAGATTCTTGGGACAGTGATTTGTTGATGCTCTCAAAGTATAAATCTAGATATAGCTTATTTCTATTCTAAAGAAGCAATGCTGCTTCTTTTCTCTCTGGGAGAAATAAATGGAAAGCATATATACAACCTTTTGAAAAATAGAAAGTGGGGGCTGGAGAGATGGCTTAGCGGTTAAGCGCTTGCCTGTGAAGCCTGAGGACCCCGGTTCGAGGCTTGATTCTCCAGGACCCACATTAGCCAGATGCACAAGGGGGTGCACGCGTCTGGAGTTCGTTGCAGTGGCTGGAGGCCCTGGCGCGCCCATTCTCTCTCTGTCTATATCTGCCTCTCTCTCTCTCTCTCTCTCTCTGTCCATCGCTTTCAAATAAATAAATAAAAATAAACAAAAAAATTAAAAAAAAGAAAAATAGAAAGTATTTTTCATTTTTTTCTAATTTATTCATTGTCTCTTGTGTGTAAAGGGCAGGGCTGCTTCAAACAAGGAGCAGATGTTTGAGCCACTTTTTTCCAGCTTACATGGGTAGCTTAGGACTTGAACCCAGGCTGGCAGGCTTTGCAAGCAAGAATCTGTAGAGTATGTATAGCCATAAGCTGTCTTTCCATCCCATTTTCACTCTTAAGAGGGCTAAAAGTTATAAATGTATCAGTTTTCATATATTTAAGTGAGGTAAAGGAAATGCTTTTGTAGTTGTTTCTGTAGAGATTTTCTTATGATATCTGATACATGATAGCTGAGATCAGAGGCTTCAAGATGTTCTTAGGCTACTTTTCAGCACAGTGCACGCCTCTGGCTTTTCACAGTCACTTAAGGTCTTCTTTCTCTTTTTACTTTTTGTATTTAATCTTTTTTTTGAGGGAAGCCCAACACATTGGCCTTTTTTTTTTTTTTTAATGTGAGATAATGTGAGAGGGCAAGAGTGGGAGTGAGTGAGAGAGGAAAGAGAGAATTGGCATGCCAGGGCCTCCAGCCACTGCAATCAAGCTCCAGACATGTGTACCACCTAGTGTGACCTTGCACACTTGTGTCACCTTGTGTCTGGCTTACATGGGACCTAGAGAGTTGAACATGGGTCTTTAGGCTTTGCAGGCAAGTGCCTTAACTGCTAAGCCATCTCTCCAGCCCCCTCTCTCTTATTTATTCAGTTTAACCAAGATAATTAAGGTTATGATACAATCTTCATATCTTATTTTTGTCAGGCACATCTGGTGAGTCTTGATTAACTAAATATCTTATCAGTGATTTTTTTTTCCCCTCTCACCCTACTTTTAGAAACCCTGAATCTTAAATGTCAAACTTCCAATCAGAATTGAAAAACAAATCTTGGTAAAGATCCAGTCCATTCTTTTATGTTTATTCTATCTCTGCACTAATGAGACTTCATACTCTGCATATTGACCTTGGTATTTGAAGATATTTCCTGTGAAAGTGAATCTCAATTGTATTTTCTGTGTGAGGCTTATTATGTGACAAAGATTCACTAATTATGTTTTTATGAAGTTTGATACTTGTTAAGCACTGCTTGAAGAAGCCAGAAGTTGTCATGTATTACTTAATGAACATTTGTATATCAGTGAAGTGCCCGTAACAACTTTGTTAACATGTGAACTTTACTGTTAATATGAAATTTACTTGGCCCTACTGCCAAGTAGTTGGTATCTCTGTCGAGTAATATTTTGTTATCTCAGCATTCTTGCTGGTATCTTTCTTTCTCTTTGTTTTGAATATTGAACTAATTGTAACTTCACATGCCTTGTTTTCTATTTTTAATTAAAATTGAAAGGTAGACATGAATTGTAGTTTATGGATAATGTTACTTTCATAAATTTATGGAGTATCTCAAACAAAAGCCAAACTCATAAGCAGTTAATTACACATATACTTTTAAAATTTTTATTTACTTGTTGGAAAGATAATGGGCTGCCAAGTCCACTAGTCACTGCAAATGAACTTCAGACACATGTACCACCTTATGCTTCTGGCTTATATGGGTTCTGGGGAGACAAATCTGAGTCCTTAGACTGCACAGGCAAGTGCCTTAGCCACTAAGCCATCTTTCCAGCTTTCTTTTTTGTTTTGAGGATGATACCTGCATAGTTTAGGACTTGTTTTAAGGTAAGCTTAAATGAATGAAAAAAATATTAAGATAATTAGCAAATTATTTACATCTCAGAAATGAATACTAGCACAGAATTAACTTTAAAATGTGTGCAGAATATACTTGTCTTTTTTCTACTGCCTCTTCTAAAGATTTCTGTCTTGAATCATAATTTTGGAGGATTCTTGGTATGTGTTACAGCCTACATGCTTAGGAAAATCTCAATTTGAAAAAAAATTTTGTTGTTGCTCTTGTTATTGTTACTATTTTTGAGACATAAAAAAATTAGTATGTCTCAAAATGTCAGCAAGGGAAGCATTTTCATGTATTCCCAGAGGCATGTTTCTTCCCCGCCTAAAGTCTGTCTCTTCTTTATTGACTGTGCAGTGTTTCTCTGAAAGTTTCTTACCTGTCCATTAGGATCCAGCTTCTTTCATTTCTGTTTCTTTTCCCTGCTTCTTTTCACATTTTGACTCTTCTCTTTCTGTGCTTCTTGTGGCATTTAAAAAAATACTATATATACATATATATATGTGTGTGTGTGTGTGTATGTATGTATATAAATATAATAACAGGTTATACTCTCTTATCCCTTTGCTCTTGCTCTTGTTACCCTGGGGGCACTCTTCAGTGGTTTACAGTATTTTCTGTAGGATCATGAAGGCTCTGTCAGTCCCTGTGGGATAAGGGGGACCTCAGGGTATTCCTACCCACTCTGTGGTTCTTACAAACTTTCTGCCTTCTCTGTCAGAGTGTTCCCTGAGCCAAGGCCTGCTCTCAGTCTGATTTAGTGCTGACTTCTTTGTAGCCTCTGGATTTTTGCTTTGATTGGTATTGATTACTCACTTTGTCTGTCATCATCACCCTGGAGCTGGTTGTCAGGCTAGCAGTAAGAGCAGTATTCATGTTACCAATTCTCCTGCAAGTTATCCCAGGCCAGGGCAATATGTCATTGTTTAAACATTTTACTTCTGTCTTGTTCAAGTCTCATGCTGGCCTGTCGGTCAAATACTAGGTTCTAGAACAAAATAAGTGGAGAAGAGAAAGTTGCACTAAGGGGATTGACGGTACTGTACGTTACAGTTTGTGAGGCTCTGGTGAGAACTGCCTTGCCTTACTAGTTTATCTCAAGGTGTTTTTTAATGGAATTAAGTTCTGGTCAAGTCTCCCTTTTACACTCTAGTATACTGCTGATTGGTTTATCCTTTGTATCTAGTAGTTTTTGATTCTCTAGAAATGAAAGAAGATTAGTGCAGAGAAAAGACTGGCATCGATTCCTGCAAGAAGTCCAGAGATTCACTGATTATTTTTTTTCCCCTTATACCAAGCCCTGTACAGGTGTTCCTCAAACCAAAAGGAGTCTTAATGTCATTATATGTACACTCTGCTCCTACAGTGTCTGGTACCTTAACTTTTTTTAGTTCTTATTTTATGTATACATTTGCATGTGTGTGTGTGTGTGTGTGTGTGTTTGTTGGCGGGAAGCAGATAGAAAGGATGGGTGTGCCAGGGAATCCAGCCTCACAAACAAGCTCCATACGCATGCACCCCTTTGTGCAGCTGGTTTACATGGGTACTGGGGAATTGAACCTGGGAACTTAGGCTTTGCAGGCAAGTGCTTTAACCACTAAGCCATATCTCCAGCCCTGGCACTATAAGTTTTTGAAGCTAGTCTTGAGATGGCACCTGCCTGATGGAATACTGCATGACTACATGTTATCTTTTCATCGTTCTATTTCCTTGTATGAATTTTTCCTCCCCTTCTGCACACTGAGGCTGATGCTGAAGTGAAGGTTTTTGTGTCCCCTCTAATGGTTGACTCTTGTTTGTGTTTAGATGCATAGAAACTACTTCCTACTCAGCACGCCTAGGAATGCTTACTCAGCGATGCTGCATGGGATAAAGTATTTGAAAACAAAAAAGGATGCAGCTGATTTTTTTTCATAATATGAAAAGAGGAGGCTAGGCATAAAAGTTAGTGTTGCCATATTTTTGTGTACCTTAGTGTTCTTAGAATTCATCCTTTTAATCCCAGATCAAAGTGGGACTTTAACTTGTTTTAATAAGAGCAATTATTATGGAAAAAGTATGGAAGAGTGAGGCAAGTGTGCATTGTGAGAGTTACATTCATAATTAAGAAAATAGTTCTCTCAGGAAAGTTATCTTCTTGATGTCAAACAAGCAAGCAAAATGGTTCATGAAAAGGAAATTTCCTTTAGGATTATGTCTCTATTAAGTCCTTAAGCTTCTTGTCCAATGTCATGAATTAGTGATGATTCAGAATATTTATTAACAAATTACTAAATAAATTAGCCCTGAACCATAGATCATGAGAATCTGAGATTACAAAGACACCAAGACAATACCTATTCCTTGAAAGGATTTACAATCTTGGCAGCCTGTTGTGTCAGTCAATCAATAATGATTTTACACAACACCTGAGACTTTACCAATGAATTTGGCAGTATGCTTGAAAGGAAATTTGGGAGATAGGTAAGGAAGGCCCTTTTCTTAAGAATATGTAACTTATAATGAAAATGAGACCTGGACCCAGAAATAACTACCTGCATGCAAGCCATGTTTTCTGTGGTAGTGTCTGTGTATGCTGTTGGAACTCAACCTGGGGCTTTGGGGATTGAGCTATCTGGATAAACACGCATCCAGTGTGCACTGAAACACTGCTGCAGGCAAAAGTGCCATCTCTGATAATAAATTGCAAGAGATCAAAAGTGATGTTTCAAAATGAAAAAAAAAAAAAAAAAAGCAACCGCAAGGGTGTAGAGTTGTTAGTTTATCACGCTAGTGAAAAGAACCACGAGGGTGCAGAGTTGTTTATTTTATGTGCAAGGGACCAGCTGTGCTCTGTCACATTTAGAAATTCTGACTGATGCTGGCCAGTGTAGTGGCCCTCTCATGTCTCCTGTGTTACAAAGGACATTTAATGTTGGGCTTTGGCTGGCGTCACGATTGCAGACTTTTTTTTTTTTTTTTTTGAATGATTAGAAAAGCATAGAAGCCAGAAAAAGGCAAGCTTGTATGAAGAATATTTTACAGGATGGACCAAGGCATGCTGCTAAGATTAAGAATTTTACTTTATGAAGGGGGCCAAAATACAAAGAAGAACATAGCTATGCCGAGCATATTAGAAGCAACCTACTACCTCTGACTTATCTGCCAAATTTGAGCTATAGAATAGCCTCAGGTCATAATAACCCCTGCAAATTCTATTTGAAATATCTGCTTTGAGCCCAAAATTGGATTGCCTGTATTTTGTATGAGTGACTGCTTCAGAGGAAGGCCCGTGTGAGAGCTGTGGAGCTCCACAGAGTGGTACCCGCTGAACACGCTGAATTCCACTTACTTCCTGGCTGCGTCCGTGTTGCTTCACGCACGTCTTGTGATTCACATCTCAGTGTTTGCCATTACTTCATTGGTCTTACTTGGATCTGGCGGCTTCAGTTCGGAAGATCATGGTTAGTTTGATTTGCCAGGCTTTTCAGTTAAAGGTGAAAGATTTGCTAAAGTGAGTTTGTTAACAGAATATAAGAATAATAGTCTGTTCATATTTTTGCTTTATTTAAAAATTATTTGTAAAGAGAGTCAAGTCAAAACTTACCTAACCTTCCAACATGGCTAGCTGTGTAAAAAGGCCAGATAGCAATATTGAAACCATGTATCATGTGTGGACTTAGTTCCAAATGTCGAAAATACCTAAATGATAAAATTTTAAAAAAATCCCAATAAATATGAATGAGGTATAGACATGTGCCTTTTCATCTAAAATTGGGAACTTAGAAGGTTAGAAAAGGTTACAAAACACATGTTTGTCTAGATAAAAATCAGTACATTTTCTATACAAAATATAACCAATGTACGCATAGCATTATAAGAATGAACAGATAGCAGGTAAGAGGTTTGTAACTATAACATAAAAAGAATTCTTACTTTTAATGGGGGAGCAAAATTTACCCAAAAAATAACAGGCCACAAATAAGCATTTTAGAGATTAAAGAATTGAAATGAATGCCAAACAATAACAACAATGACGACAACAAAACAGATGCTAAAATTCATGGTGGTTATGCAAATGCTGTTCATGGAACAGTGAGGTGTCATTTTCCAGCTATTAGACATACAAACATGAAAAAGCCTCAGGTGCTGCAGAAGCCTTGGGCAATAGACTAATCTGATATTGTTAGTAGGTGGGAATGAGTGTGTTCTTCTCTTGGCCTGCTTTTAACTAAATGAATACACAGTTTCTTCATTTCTGTAGTTGCCAATGCAATGATTCTCTATCTCATAGCATTATGAGTCAGTACATGGAGAAAATGTATACATGTATGCACATATAAGTATATGTACTCATGTGTGTACATATGATTATTTATTGTATCATCTGATTAGAGAACATTGGAAACAATGTATATGCCCATTTCTTACTGAATAGTACCATATGTATATATCTGTGTCACGGGATATTATGACTTTCTGAAAAATGATAATTAGAGCTATACTCTGAGAATATCAGTTCAGTCTTATTGTGTGGGAAAATCAAAAGCAGAAATGCTCTAATTAAATGACCCAACTTTTCTAAAACAAATTAAGTAAAACAATAAGTGCCAAATATATGAATATTTTAGTGTGCCTAGGTGAAGATTTATGTCTAACATAACAGGGAGCAGCATGCATTCTAGTATGATTCTTGGAAAGCTGTAAAGGGAATGGAATGAATTATTCGTTGTGATCATTGAAAGGATAAGGAGCAAACCAAAAAGAAGTGCAAAAATTGTAACAAATTTATAAATGTACATTCTTTTTTGAGGTAGGGTCTCACTCTAGCTCAGGCTGACCTGGAATTCACTATGTCATCTCATGGTGGCCTCAAACTTACGGTGATTCTCCTACCTCTGCCTCCTGAATGCGGGATTAAAGGTGTATGCCACCATGCCTGGCTTTATAAATGTACATTTTTGAGACAGATAAAATGTATATTTGTACTTAAGTATATTTAAGAAAATTAGAAAGAAACCGTGCCTTGTGTGGAAGTTGTAAATGGCTCTAATAATGTTTTGTAATTATGAACTATAGAAAGAACAACTATAGGGCTGTAGAGATGGCTTAGCAGTTAAGGTGCTTGCCTGTGAAGACTAAGGACCCATGTTCGACTCTCCAGATCCCACATTAGCCAGATGCACAAAGGTGAGGCAAGTGCAAGGTCACACATGCTCACTAGGTGGCGCAAGCGTCTGGACTTCAATTTCTGTGGCTGAGGTCCTGGCATGCCAATTCATTCTCTTCATTCTCTCTCTCTCTTTAAAAAAGGGATAATTATAAAATGCTTTATTTTGTCTTATTTTTACTAAGCTTAAGAAACTTTTATTGCAACTATCCATGTTACTTATCATCTGAATTTTATTTAAGAAATGATACAGTCAGAAATATTTAATATAAATCTTCAGTTAATTCATAATTGAATAAATAGTAACACTAAGGTATGATAGCTATGCCTGGTGCATTCAATGACACATGGAGGTAATGCATTTTCTGACCCAGGGATGTCCAGCAATGCTCATGGGAGGTCGGTAGATGGTGTCTAGGTAGAAGGGCAATGTGTATAGAGTTTGGAAAGTTTGTATTCTGTGTTAAGTGAAAGGGAACAGAAGCAATCAGGTAAGTGGTAGATTTTCAAGTAGAGAGTAATTGTTTCATTTTAATGAGTCTAAGACTCTTTTCAGGATCATGATGCCTTTTATGTGAATCACAGAGAGAGAACAAAATGCTTGTTGTATTATTATACTGCTCTTTTGAAATCTCAGTTTCTTTGAGGAAGGGGTTCAAGAGCTGTTTACCACAGCTGGTTCTGGCTGGTGGCTTCTCATGAAGATGCAATGAGCTGTTGGCTGAGTCTATAGTCACTGAAGGACTGACTGGGGCTGGAGATTAAATTCTCAGGATAGCACCCTTACACGGCTAACAGCATGACCACTTGACTCCCATGCAGATAGGTGACTGTCTCATGACGTGGCAGTTGCTTTTGCCCAGAGCTAATAGTGATCCAAATACTGAGTGAGCAGGCATTAGCAGTGTGCATCGTTTGTTGACCTCATCTTAGAATTATGTACCTTACTTCCTCTGAAGTAGTTGTGAAAAAGAAGTCACTAAGCACTGCCACTTTCAAAGAGGGGGAGTTAGACTCTGTCCTTTGAAGCATAGACCAAAGAGTTTGTGGGCAGACATGAAACCACCACCCCTAGAAACTGTAAGTGAAACAAACGGTTAAAGTTATTTTCTAAAATATCACATTGGGTATCTTACTGCTCTGAATCACTTTGAAAAGAATGTTATTTTCATGTTTTGGGACATAATTTCTGTCTGCTATACCACTGAATATTGTTGATGGAGCATTTTAAAATGAACAATAAAGTATTGACTCATACGTATTTTTTCAAGTTGCCTCCATCAAAAAGAACAAGTCTTTGTCTTGCTGTTATGTGTCAATGGAAATGATCAGTGAACCACCAACTTTGGTATGCTTCCTTCCATTCTTCAAATGGTTATTGATTTACATGCTGAAGGATTTTTTGATTCCAATACATTACCAGGATGGAAAAATCAAATTTGTTCTTTATAGACAATGCAATTAGATATACTCTGATTTCGTGCTCATAAACCTTGAAGAGCATTCTTGTCAGTGCTCTGGGAGAACCACTCCTCTCTCACTTGCCTGTTCTGGCAGAAGCCACCACTCACCATGCTTTGCCCTTGGCTGAGCTGCTAGATCCTCCAAAATAAACCTGAGCCTTACCCTGGCTTCTGAGATTGGTTAGCGCATGGACACATTGTCTAGGCTAATCATGGGTGTTCCTTTTTTTTAAGTAATTATTTTTTGAAAAAGATTCTCACTGTAGTCCAGGCTGGCCTTGAATTTACAAAAGTCCTTCTGCCTCAACCTCCCAACTGCTGGAATTACATGAATAAGTCAGCAAGCTGTCACAATCAGTATTACAGACATAAATTTAAACTGAAGGTAGCCAGGTCAACTATGTTTCTCCCATTGTGTCTACAAAGGAACAGTGACAAGGATCTCTTTCTTTCTTACGCTATTTTTTTTTCTGGGAGCATTAGGGAAAGAACTTATATCCCCAAACCATGGAACTAATAAGGAATTTTGTAAATAAGTCTCCCTACTTTTGCCCAAGGTATTTCAATTTGGGATTCTTTTCTAGTCTATTAAATTTTAAAATATAATTTCAGCTGCTTGGTATTCTGTCTTTACAGTGAAACAGAATTCACACCAACCATGAAGGTTGATAGGATCTTTGCTTTGTGACTTTAATTGTAACCAACCATTTCTTGCATTAGCTTCTCATTTCTGTAACTGAACATTCTTTTCTACAGTGGTTTTCAAGAACATTAACCTTGCAGTTGGGAAAGAAATAACATCTTAGATCCACCAATAAGTGAGTTTTTGATATATTGCTAATAAAAATAAAGATTATTGTGAAATTATTAGGTATTTGAAATTAGTCTTCATGAAAGTACCTGAAACGTTGGATACTGCATAGCAGTTCATGTCATTTACCTTGGGCTTTGACCAAACTTATTTGAGAGAAAATAACATTTTCCAATAAGAAAACTGAAGTCTCAGCAGTACCAGAATATGAAGTTACTTCCGACTGAGCTCATGCATAGGACATTTGCTATACTAGGCTTTGTGCCACTGAGATCTACTTGGGAGACTAGTCAATTTAGATGCGAATTTTATGGGTAATATTTATATATATTTCACCAACAATTCAACACTTACACATTGCTGAAAAGTTACCTTGTATTTTGATTGCATTGATTTGTTTCTTTGGCAACTTGATCTCATATATTTAAGTTTTTGCCAATATACTTTGTTTTCTTTGAAGTAAATTTAAATGGTATTGTGTATTAAGTATTATATTTCCAAATGTTCATTGCTACTACGTAGAAATATGATAGATTTTTTCTGCATGGGTGAAGAGGTCCTCATTTGAAAAGGGACCCTAATTGTTTCCATACCACACAAAAGCCTTCTTATTTTTGCAAAATGGTCAAACTTTGTTGTAACTTTTAAAAGATTATGTGTAATATTCAAACACTTATGAGTTGTTTTAAATATAATCTATTTTTTTGGAAAATATTATAGGTATATTCATCTATAGAAAATGAAGTACTGAGGAAATGAGTGATTCATGATACATAATGATTTTGAAATAAATTTATAATGTAGTAGAAATAATCATTTAAGTTTAATTTTCTCTGCTATTTTTTTCTGATTAATTTGTTGGAATTATTTACCTGGTTTAAATAGTCACTTTAATCTGTTTGCCTCTAAAATTACTCATTGTATCTTTTAAGTAGACTCGTATCTAATGGAGTTATTCTGACATCTAAATAAGCTAGTGGCATTTAAATAAATTATACACGCTGACTTTGCTTATTCAGTTAGGATTTAGTCTATCTATTAGGTAAATTCAGTAGTCATCACACACAGATTCATATCCGAAGTCTTTCCGTAGATTTATGTGTTGTTTTCTCTGTAGCCTAAGGCTTGTTAGTAACCTTGTTATTCTCTGATAAGACTGCCTTTATTGGCTAGTGTTGACTTTGTTGCTTTCTACAATATTCACTGCCACTCCTTATGGGTTGCGAGTTACGACCATCATAAATAAAGAAGCATGGAGAGAAGGAAGAGATAGAGTAGACAGTTTATTTTCATGCATCTTTGGCTATCAACTAAATCACAGTTGTCAGAGGAAAGTGGAATTTAATGGTCATTCTTAATAAGTTTAAAGAAAAACGTGCATTTCAGCTTCTTCTGTGTTGTGCTTTGTGGTGATAATCATGTTTGGTTCAGAATAATGATGATTCAGAAACGAAATTTGATTATTCAGACTAGAATATTGGGACCACGAAGAGTGATTTTATCCTTCTGATTCATTGTAGCTGAGAGTTTGACGACAGTTAGATACGTTGACTGACTCTATATGGGGCTGTGCTGCATGCTTCTTTAACAAAGTGTAGGAGTTCAGTTGGAAACGCCTCGAGTAAAGATGCAGACCTGGCCGCGAGGCTGTTAGGACGTAGGCTCGTAGCAGGGATTCTTCTGAATTCCTCCCTTGCTTTGTGTAGGTATCTACACATGGAAAGTAAGCCAATAACTGCCTTTGGTTATAAAGTGGTTCATAGTGGTTGAATGATGTGCTTTAGTACATTTGAACTGGATGAACCTATCCCTGCCTCATTCTGTGTAACTCATGAACTGATAACACTGTAGGTGAGTTAGAGAGAAATATTATTTCTAAGGAAGTGAAACTTTATCATATCCTCTGGAAATTGAATCAATCCAAAGGAAACATGCAGTGTCTATTATTGGTAGTCAGTTATTATTTGTGCTGTTTTGGTATTTGTTAACCAGTTTCTTTGTGTCACTTGTGTAGATAGAGTGCAAAGAGAAAACAGATGCTAAACATGAGTTGTACTGTAAATTTAAAAATAGTGTAAGGAGGGCTGGAGAGATGGCTTAGTGGTTAAGGCATTGGCGTGCAAAGCCAAAGGACCCCCGTTCGATTCCCCAGGACCCACGGAAGCCAGATGCACAAGGTGGTGCATGTGCACAGGGTCGCACATGCACACAAAATGGCACACACATTTGGAGTTCAATTACAATGGCTGGAGGCCCTGGTGCGACAATTCTTTCTCTTTCTATCTGTCATAAATAAAATAAATTTTAAAAAATTAAAAAGACTATCATAGTCTCAATTGTATTTATATTGAAAAGTAATTCAAAACCTTTAGGCAATAACTGTTGGTTCATACCCCACCGTACCTCGCCTGAACCACTAAGCCGTCTCTCCAGCCCTCTTCTGCCATTTCATAGGGGAGATGGTTGCAGCTTGAGTGGCATGCTGATGTGTCTTGCCTTTTGGCCAAGATAGGTAGGATATACTAAAGCAGGCTTTATTCCTTCATCAGCCTGGGCAGATGCACCACTGCCTCCTGCTCAGCCCTTCATCCTCCTCAAGGGCCAATGCCTCTTAGTCATATGTGTTTTTAATAATCAAGGGAGCAAATCTTGTCTTTTTTTTTTTTTAAAGTGGATTCTAGGGAGTAGAACTTGGTAGTCTCTGGCCTGGGAGGCCCTCACGCTTAAACTGCAAGCACTCTGGAGCCCTGAGCCGTCTCCCCAACTCTCAGAATCCCATTTTTAAAAGAGCAATCCCCCCAAAGATAAATTCAATGAAAAACAAAAGACAGTCTACTTTTCTAGCTCCACTATGCTTTTAAAAAAATTTTTTTTTGGTTTATTTTATTTATTTGAAAGTGACAGGCAGAGAAAGAAAGAGGCAGAGAGAGAGAGAGAGAGAGAGAGGGAGAGAGAATGGGCATGCCAGGGCCTCCAGCCACTGCAAATGAACTCCAGACGCATGCGCCCCCTTGTGCATCTGGCTAACATGGGTCCTGGGGAATTGAGCCTCAAACCGGGGTCCTTAGGCTTCACAGGCAAGCGCTTAACCACTAAGCCATCTCTCGGCCCTCCACTATGCTTTTAATTGAGATTGTTGATATAGTTTACAAATTTAGACATGAAACCAAGTAATGGGACCAAGGACAAGTTATAGTGTCTATTGTTATAGAATCTAGCTGTCTACCATTAACACCATGAGATATTTCTAATTTGTCTTGACATGACTATAGCTTTCGTAACGTAGATGATGGTGATTTCCTTTAGAGCTATTAGTGATTCTTTTCATGTCATGTCATGTCTTTGAGGATTAGTTCTGTGCTTAAGGCTGTGTCAGGGTTAATTTAACCAGTCCTCTGTGGCCTGTTCTGCAGTAGCAATGGAAATGGGAATCACTGGCAAGTTGCAGTTTTTCTCTGTCTAATGGAAGCTCCACTTTAGATGAGCACCTCCGCCCAGGTTCTGCTTGTCTGTTTTACTTCTTTGTACTGATATTTCTCCCTCTGATTTTCACCTATAGCATGTTAAGTTGATCATGATTTTCTTTTGAAACATGTTTTTTTTTTAACATAGTTTTGCTCTAAATTTAGCCCACCAGTATTGAAAGGTGGTATATGTCAGTGTCTTCAAGGACAAGAAAAATGATATAGATTCACATAAGGTGTTGACTGTCAGATATATTTATAAATAACTTCATCAAGGGTCAAAGTATTATCTATAAACAAATAGCATGGCCAGACTCATGTGTGATGAAAATCTTAAGGTAATATACTTCAAAAATGTTAACATTAACATATGTAATAAATATTTAGTTGGATACTGCGATATATGGACCAACTGTGTGTTCCTTTTCAGTCTGAGAGAACACTAATGTATAAGATGTGATCTGTGCGCTCATGGGCCCTAACCATTTATTGACGGGGAAGGGAGGAAATGAAGACAGTTCATGAAAGAGTAACCGGAAAACTGAAGGAACATATGAAGCCATACAATTAAGTCAGGTCAAGAAATGGTCAGAAAGTGCTTCTCTAAAGGTACTCCATCTAACTTACAGAGTAAATATAAATAAGGTCGTGCATGAGAGATGAGAATATGTAATTTCCCAGTAAAATCACAGAAGGAAAAACTCATGGCATGTTGTTTACTTATGAAAGCATATGTAAGGAAAACTTTGCATACTGTTTACTTCTAAAAGCGTGCGTAGATTGAAAATCCTCACGGCCGTCATGCGCACTGGCCCTTGCTCCTCAGCACACGTGCAGGCTGCTGCTCCTGTGTGCCTGCACTTGGCTTTCTCTGCTCGGCGGCTGGTGAAGTCCGAGGAGGGCTGTGTGTCCAAAATTTCAAAGTGGCTGTTATGAAGAAAGACGTCGAAAAGGATCTAGCTCACATCTGTGTTGATGAGAGCAGTGCAGTTCACCCTTTGCCTGAGGGTGGCGGCTGTGACGTAGGAGAGGCCCTGAGAGCTCCTGGTTTGTGTTTACTGGGTGCCACGCAGTGTCCTAAGGTCTTCTGAATACTGGCTCATTTGACTCTGAGATTGAGAATCACATGCTTTCATTAGCCTCATGTGAAAGAAGAATAAACTGAAGTTCAGAGAGGGTAAAATGACTGGCTGAAGGTCAATTGGCAAGTCCTACCTGGAGGTCACTGAGGGAGGGGCTATTTCTGGGATTCAACCCTAAATGATAAGCACCTGCACCAAACAAAACTTTCCACTAAGTCATTACTGAACTTTCTCTGCTAGGCGTTTTGAAAGCTAATAATGACAGTACGTGGGGATAGCGAGTGATTTCTGTTACATTAGTTTAAAAAATGCCCTCCACAGCACACTTAGCACACGAAGCTATGTACAGCTTGTAACAAAGCTCCCTGGGCAAACAGGTGAGACGTTAACTTGCCCAACTGCATTGTTCTTTTAAATGTGAGCAGACATTTGGAGGCATTGGTCTTTGGATCCTGTGATGCTTAATTTTGCTGAAAGGTATTACATTTGCAGAACTTGGGATCGAGGGTCCAGCGTCAAGCACACCATTGGATGCCTCAAAGACAGTTACCCACAGCAAATGTATGAAGGCTTTGTTGTGTTTCAGAGTATCTCAGCTAATCGTTTACACTTCTTATGAACAGTTTCCTGAATCCAAACTATGGTCTTAAGATAAATCATTAGTGCCGGGCGTCTGTGCACTTTTATTTGGATGCAATTAAAATGTAATAAATAGATACAATTAAAAGAGTAGAATGTTTATATCAGTTAATATCTAGCATGAATTTTATCCAAAGTGTTTTACAATATGTGTAGTGCTTGGCCACAACCCCATGTTTACTGTTTATGCATCTCACTGATATTCATCTTTACTTTTTTGTTGTTGTTTTGTTTTTCAAGGTAGGGTCTCCCTTTAGCCCAGGCTGACCTGGGATTCAATATGTAGTGTCAGGCTGGCCTCGAATTCACATTGTTCCTCTTACCTTTGCCTCCTAAGTGCTGGGACTAAAGGCATGAGCCACCACGCCTGGCTTCATCTTTACTTTTTTTTTTTTTAAAAATATTTATTTATTTGAGAGTGACAGAGAGAGAGAGAGAGAGAGAGAGAGAGAGCGAGCGCCAGGGCCTCCAGCCATTGCAAGCAAACTCCAGATGCATGCGCCCCCTTGTACATCTGGCTTACGTGGGACCTGGGGAATTGAGCCTTGAACCAGGGTCCTTAGGCTTCACAGGCAAGTGCTTAACTGCTAAGGCATTTCTTCGGCCCTCATCTTTAACTTTAAAAGGCCTTAGTATTTGAGTAATTGTTGCCTGTTTATTAATTGTTGACTTTAATTAATGGAAAGGCAATGTAGGATAGATCAGGGTTTTTCACTTTGTTTTTTATACTTTTTTTTTTTCCTGCAGTTATAGTAAGTATTGTCTGTAGTGTGTCAAATTTGCCTTATTTAGTCAAAATTGCATATGACATAGTCCTGTTTTTCAGGAGGGAGGTGTCAGTGACTGATCAGATTTGTGTGGATGAATAGATGTGGTGAGGAGTGGCTTACGTGTGTCCCATCTGTCTTCAACAATGGTTAACTAACTCCAGGCCAGGTTAGCCTTATGTGTCCTCCCCTAGTGGAGTAGCTGACAGCAAATGTGACATATCGTTTTCCTCCACAAATAGAAATGTTGCTTTAAATAATCCCCAGCTTCTCTGTGCTTTCCACTTACTACCAGCACGTCATACTTGAGCATCTTTCTGTGGAAGCTGCTGGAGGGCCTCGTCAGGCATGCATGGATTCAGCCAGATGCCCAGCAAAGATGTGAAAACAGATGGGGCCTATGTGTTTTAGATGTTAACATCAAACATACCACCAATCTTTCATTCCACCTTTATAGATAGAAACATTATGGATAGAAATCATCTTTGAAGCCTCCTTTTATTTCTTTTCCCCTTTTCTGGTACGTTTTCAACTCTACTGATTTTTTTTTCATTTAAAAAATGTCTTTTACTCCCACTAACAGCACATCCACGCCACCACCTTACTTCGCTGATTATTATATCCTTAAACTGTTCTGTGATTACATTTTCTGTTTTTATACTTCATCTGTTAGACTTCCCCTGTCACACACTGTATGTTCCTTTGAAGTATTTATACACTATCGATTCCATCCTATTTAAATTCCTATCTCGGATACTGTTTCCCCTTCCAGCAGGCCCTGGCATTGCCTCATCTTATCTTGTTTACAGCAGGTGCCTTTCAGCCACTGTCCTGGGTGCCCTTCTCGTGCACCATGTCACCTACACCCTCACTGCTGTGCCCTGTTCAGTGTGCAAGCCTGTTCTGTCTCTCTGATCTCTTGACTGCCTTTCCATCAAAGTCCAGCTCATTTTCTTCCTCTGCTATCAAGCATTTCTTGATGACTCCAGGTCACCACTCATCTTTCCCTTTTTAGGATTTCCAAAAGTGTGAATAATTGATGTCACAGAGATCTTACTCTGGCTTCCCCACTGGTTTCCAGGCCCCTGTGATCTCCATTTAAAGAATTCAGAGGAGACACACAAAGCATGGGGAGAAGTAGGAAGAGAAGATTACAGAAAGTTCATCACTGAGTATGTGTGGAGAGGGAGCTCTCAAAGGATGGGTCTGGGCAGCAGCCAGAGAGACCACTGCTCCACTCTGCAGTTGAGGCGGGTGTGATATGATTTATAAAGTCTGGAACACACAGGTTTCCAGAGGGTCAGTTTCCTGTCCAGGTGGCCAATGGACCCTTTTAGACCTTTATGAGAGAGGACAATGATATGGTAAAGCCTCCCAATAAATAGGAATTTTATGTGGGTTAGGGCTCCTGAAACAAGGTTGATATAGTTGTCAATTATTGATGATCCAGGCAGTTTGAGATGTCCCATATCCCCTGAGAGTCCAAGCTGTGACTCAAATCTCATTCCTCTGAACAGTAAATTAGAGGCCTGGAGTTCCAGTAATAATTTTATATGCTGTAGATTATGAGGGAGGAGTCCAGCCCAATGTCCTTTAAGCCTGCTGATATCTAACTAGCTATCTAACAATCTGCTATCTCTTGGATCCTGAGTTGTACTTTATTAAATTATCTTCAATATCTTCTTGGGTGCAGTGACATTTCAAAACAATCCTGGATGTATGGTATGTGCTTTAGACATACCCTCTGCCTACAGCCCTCGTTAGGAGAACCTCGTGGTTCCAGCGTGCTCACACTGTGGTGTCCTTAGCCATCTGGGCTGCATCGTGAACATGTCCCTTGCCCTTCCTCTCTCTGGGGTATTGGCTGTGACAATTGCACTAGCTGATGGGGTTTTCACATCTGTAAAGATAACCGAGAGGGAGAGGGTCTCCACATCCTCACCATGTGGTCGTTGTTACTCTAGCCTTTGCCCGTTGTCTTCATCACTTTCATCTTCCTCTTCTCTGGACGAGTGGTGGTTATGAGTTTTCATGGTTGCTTGTTCTCTCTGACCTCCATATCCACCTGCCTATTTCAAGGAGCAGGGCAAAAGGAACTTACAAAAATTCACGAAGTCCCTTTCAGAAGACTTTTCAATAGGTAGGCACATTAGGTAAAAGGAAAAATAGTTTTAGAGTATCTTCCATAGGAAAAATCGTCATACTATCAGAAAAGGAAGAGGAAATGAAAACTGTGAGCCTATGAAAAGAGACGTGAAAGTAAGTGATAAGAACTTTGAGTATGGAAGGGAAGCCTAAGAGAGAGGTTATTACATTGTGGAAAAGTGAAGGAAATTTTAAAACGGAAATGAAAACAATGGAGAGAGAACACTGGAGACTTGCAAGGCCAAAGAAGGTAATCAGCCTTGCTTGAGCTAAGAGTTTTAGATACATTTTATCACTTCTGCTGTTTAAAAGAGGCTGATATTACAAGGAAAAAAAGTGAACATAAATCTTAAATGGTTGTTACTAGAACTAACTCCTGGCAATTAGAAAAGTCTAAGTGACCCACTGCTGGTGTTGTTGACTTGTGGGTTGTTTCGCATTGCTTACTGGTCATGGTCCTGTATTTGTAATGCAGACACTTGGATCTTGCGATGACCTGTCTGGATCTTGGAACGAACCAAGAACGAAAACAAAATCTTTAAATTTGGAAGCATATATTCATCAGCATATGTGTTACTGAACTATGGTATCACCTAGCCACATGTGGCCATGTAAATTAAAATTAATTAAAATTGAATTCAGTTTGAAATTCAGTCTTTAATCTTCCTGGTTACTTTTAAATGCTTAGTGTCCATCTGTTAATACAGGTACCTGTTGGGAAGCATAAGCTATTGATTGTTTTCATCATCACAAAGCATTCTATCAGGCAAAGCTAGAACGTAAAACTTACAACCGAAAGAAACCATCGGTTTTATTTTAATTTTTTATTTATTTACTTATTTGACAAGATCAAGCACATTCAGGGTGGTATGGCTGTGTATTTACTTAATTGAGAGAGAGAGGAAAAGAGAGAGGGAGGGACAGGGAGATATATAGGAGAGAGAGAGAGAAAGAGAGAGAGAGAGAAAGAGAGAGAGAGAGAATGGGCACACCAGGGCCTCCAGCCACTGCAAATGAACTCCAGATGCATGTGCCACTTTGTGTATCTGGCTTACATGGGTCCTAGGGAATTGAACCTGGGTCCTTAGGCTTCACAGGTGAGTGCCTTAACCACTAAGCAGTGTCTCCAGCCTGAAATCATGTTTTGTTTTGTTTTTTTTTTTTGAGGTGGGGTCTCACTCTAGCCAAGGCTAACCTGGAATTCACTATGTAGTCTCAGGGTGGCCTCGAACTCACAGCGATCCTCCTACCTCTGCCTCCCGAGTGCTGGGATTAAAGGCGTGCACCACCATGCTCAGCAAATCATGGGTTTTAAATATGACATTATATGTGTAAACATTTTCGTTTCGTGAATGGGAAGAAATGCTGATATTTGAAGCACACAACTTGTTTCGATAGGGAAAGTGCAAAATTGTTTATGAAATAATACATTCCAACTATAAGAACTTTGCTGACAGCATATGTGAAGTAGCTCTTCCCACTTCAAAAGCTGCTTTTTGTTTTGTTTTGTGTTGTGTTGTTTTCTGCATGGTTTTCCTAGACTTCTCAGAATCTGCCGCTGAAGTCTGAATATGCATCTCTTTCCCACTGCCTCCTTGGTGGTGCATATAACAGAACTGCAGAATAGAAAGGACAGAAATATGCGCTAAGTCTTCATGCAGCCTTCACCGTGAATGAAGTTGTATCTGTCATCAAGTATTCTGAGGTTTTGATATTGTATTCACCTCTTATGCCTTCTGCTGAGACTCATGGCCTAAGGGGCGTAACCCTCACTCAGAACACTGTCTTCTCAGGGGATGGCCCTGGGCCTTGTCATGCTCAACCAGTTTCCCCATGTGATCCTCACTAGGTAAGTTTGCTCAGCACTGTTCTCACCATCACATAACTGGGACCAGCTCTGTAGGCTGTGTTTGTCCACAGACTTTAAATGTGTTCCACCTGAGTGGAGCTCTGTGTTTGAAGAAAAATATTGTTGAACTAATAATGAGACAGTATTTTTATATGTGCTACAGGAAACCAGAAAGAATTCCTCTTGTGTTTTTATTTTATCTCTTTTCCCCCTTTCCAGCCCTTCTCAGTCCCTAGAGACCATCATTTAGTACATTTTTCCACTGGACCAAATATTTTGTTTCCAGTTTATTTCACTGAATGTAATAGTCGTCAGTCCCACGCATGTTCCTTGAGCATCACATCTTAGCACAGAAGTCTGAGGATAGCTTGGGTTCTGGTTTCCTACCAAAGGGTGATACTGAGTGCTGTCACTTCAGGACCAGCACCTTTGATCATAGATCACTCTGTGTTCCCCAGTTTGTTCTGTGTCCTGATATGTGTCTGCCCACTGTCTGTACATTGAACTCTTCTCATAGCTTTAGAAAATCCCCTTAAATTAGTTATGTGACCCTCCTCCTGGGAGAAAACTTCCACAAATGTAATTTAACTTTTTAAGAAGTAGGTATATAGCTTGGTGGTAGAGTGCTTGCTTAGATTAGGTGAGGCCCTGACCTTGAACCGCAGCAGCCCAAGAAAAGAATAAATCCTCTTTTGCTTTGAATTTTTTTTCTAATTCACTTATTTACATTCCCTTTGTTCCTCTCTAACTTTTTCTTCCAAGACCTTAGTGCATGTTCAGCAATTTATTTTGCTTGGGCAAATTTTTGCTTAGATTTAATCTCTTAAATTTTAGGTTTATAATTCATCTGATGTTTTGCCTCACATTATAGCTTTTCTAAGGTTTCTTGAGTTTCAGTGACATTTACACTCATGTTTTTCATTCACTTGGCTGCTGGCAACATTTTTCTGGTTTTCTTATCTCGTTATCCATCTTCCACTTCTTATCCTATCCCTTCTCTCTGTTCCCTTACTGCCTTTTGTTCTCTTCCCTTTATTCTGTGTCTCTCCTAGGTCAGCTGGCTCCTTGGATTTCCAGCAGCAGGGATGACCGGCCTTCCTTCCCAGGACCTCAGACTAAGCATGGGCACTGTGGGACTTGATGGCTGCAGCCCGTGCAGTGGACTGAGCATGGGCACTGTGTGTCTTGATAACTGTGGTCTGCGCCGTGGAATGAGTGTGGGCGCTGTGTGTCTTGATGACTGTGGTTGGCACCGTGGACTGAGCGTGGGCACTGTGTATCTTTATGACTGTTGCCTGCACTGTGGACTGAGCATGGGCACTGTGGGTCTTTATGTCTGTGGTCTGTGCTGTGGACTGAGCATGTGCACTGTATTTGTAGTCATGGTCTGCGCAGTGGACTGAGCATGTACACTGTGTTTGTAGTCGTGGTCTGTGCAGTGGACTGAGCATGTGCACTGTGTTTGTAGTCGTGGTCTGTGCAGTGGACTGAGCATGTACACTGTGTTTGTAGTCGTGGTCTGCGCAGTGGACTGAGCATGTACACTGTGTTTGTAGTCGTGGTCTGTGCAGTGGACTGAGCAGGTGCTCTGTATTTGTAGTCGTGGTCTGCACAGTAGACTGAGCATGTACACTGTGTTTGTAGTCGTGGTCTGTGCAGTGGACTGAGCATGTGCACTGTGTTTGTAGTCGTGGTCTGTGCAGTGGACTGAGCATGTGCACTGTGTTTGTAGTCGTGGTTTGCGCAGTAGACTGAGCACGTGCACTGTATTTGTAGTCGTGGTCTGCGCAGTGGACTGAGCATATGCACTGTGTTTGTAGTCGTGGTCTGCGCAGTACACTGAGCACATGCACTGTGTTTGTAGTCGTGGTCTGCGCAGCGGACTGAGCACGTGCACTGTATTTGTAGTTGTGGTCTGCGCAGTGGACTGAGCATGTGCTCTGTATTTGTAGTCGTGGTCTGCGCAGTGGACTGAGCACGTGCTCTGTATTTGTAGTCGTGGTCTGCGCAGTAGACTGAGCATGTACACTGTGTTTGTAGTCGTGGTCTGCGCAGTGGACTCAGCAGGTGCACTGTGTTTGTAGTCGTGGTCTGCACTGTGGAATGAGCACGTGCACTGTGTTTGTAGTCATGGTCTGCGCAGTGGACTGAGCACGTGCACTGTGTTTGTAGTCGTGGTCTGCGCAGTGGACTGAGCATGTGCACTGTATTTGTTGTAGTGGTCTGCGCAGTGGACTGAGCATGTGCACTGTGTTTGTAGTCGTGGTCTGCGCAGTGGACTGAGCATGTGCACTGTATTTGTTGTAGTGGTCTGCGCAGTGGACTGAGCATGTGCACTGTGTTTGTAGTCGTGGTCTGCGCAGTGGACTGAGCATGTGCACTGTATTTGTAGTCGTGGTCTGCACTGTGAACTCAGCATGTGCACTGTATTTGTAGTCGTGGTCTGTGCAGTGGACTGAGCAGGTGCACTGTGTTTGTAGTCGTGGCCTGCGCAGTGGACTGAGCATGTGCACTGTATTTGTTGTAGTGGTCTGCGCAGTGGACTGAGCATGTGCACTGTGTTTGTAGTCGTGGTCTGCACTGTGGACTGAGCACGTGCACTGTGTTTGTAGTCGTGGTCTGTGCAGAGGACGGAGCATGTGCACTGTGTTTGTAGTCGTGGTCTGCGCAGTGGACTGAGCACGTGCACTGTATTTGTAGTCGTGGTCTGTGCAGTGGCCTGAGCATGTGCACTGTGTTATAGTCATGGTCTGTGCAGTGGACTGAGCATGTGCTCTGTATTTGTAGTCGTGGTCTGTGCAGTGGACTGAACACGTGCACTGTGTTTGTAGTTGTGGCCTGCGCAGTGGACTGAGCACGTGCACTGTGTTTGTAGTCGTGGTCTGTGCAGTGGCCTGAGCACGTGCACTGTATTTGTAGTCGTGGTCTGCGCAGTGGACTGAGCATGTGCACTGTGTTTGTAGTCATGGACTGCACTGTGAACTCAGCATGTGCACTCTATTTGTAGTCGTGGTCTGCGCAGTGGACTGAGCATGTGCACTGTATTTGTAGTCGTGGTCTGCACAGTGGACTGAACACGTGCACTGTGTTTGTAGTCGTGGCCTGCGCAGTGGACTGAGCTTGTGCACTGTATTTGTAGTAGTGGTCTGCGCAGTGGACTGAGCAGGTGCTCTGTATTTGTAGTAGTGGTCAGCGCAGTGGACTGAGCACGTGCACTGTGTTTGTAGTCGTGGTCTGTGCAGTGGACTGAGCATGTGCACTGTATTTGTAGTCATGGTCTGTGCAGTGGACTGAGCATGTGCACTGTAATTGTAATCATGGTCTGTGCAGTGGACTGAGCATGTGCACTGTGTTTGTAGTCGTGGTCTGCACTGTGGACTGAGCACGTGCACTGTGTTTGTAGTAGTGGTCTGTGCAGTGGACTGAGCATGTGCACTGTGTTTGTAGTCGTGGTCTGTGCAGTGGACTGAGCACGTGCACTGTGTTTGTAGTCGTGGTCTGCGCAGTGGACTGAGCACGTGCACTGTGTTTGTAGTCGTGGTCTGTGCAGTGGACTGAGCACGTGCACTGTATTTGTAGTCGTGGTCTGCGCAGTGGACTGAGCACATGCACTGTATTTGTAGTCGTGGTCTGCGCAGTGGACTGAGCACGTGCACTGTGTTTGTAGTCGTGGTCTGCGCAGTGGACTGAGCACGTGCACTGTATTTGTAGTCGTGGTCTGCGCAGTGGACTGAGCACGTGCACTGTATTTGTAGTCGTGGTCTGCGCAGTGGACTGAACACGTGCACTGTGTTTGTAGTCGTGGTCTGCGCAGTGGACTGAGCACGTGCACTGTGTTTGTAGTCGTGGTCTGCGCAGTGGACTGAGCACGTGCACTGTGTTTGTAGTCGTGGTCTGCGCAGTGGACTGAGCATGTGCACTGTATTTGTTGTCGTGGTCTGCGCAATGGACTGAGCATGTGCACTGTGTTTGTAGTTGTGGTCTGCTCAGTGGACTGAGCATATGCACTCTGTTTGTTGCTGTGGTCTGTGCAGTGGACTGAGGATAGACATTGCAGGTTTTCCTGTTTCAGCCTGCACAGTGGCTTCCACACTGTTGCTTGTTGTTCAGTCTTCAGCTTGCTTCAGTCACCACCTCTTCCATGGATTCTGGATCTGAATTTATAGTTGAGACCCTGGTCTCTTCTTTCCTTACATTTTTTTCTCCACCTTTGGCAGTTCTTTCACAGATGCTATGATTGGGTGATAATCTTCGCCCTGGTTTTGAGATTGAATTTCCATTTCTTGTTATTTTTTTGTTGCTGTTGTTGTTATTCATTTGTTTGTTTTTAATTCTCTTGCTTGGGGTGGTGAATGGACAGAGATTTCGCTCTATGTCTTAAAACAAGATTTTTGCTTCCTTGCAATCTTTCAGTAAACGTGTTGCCTCCTTTCAAGTAGTGTTTATTAGGATTTGATGCTGGGCTCCCTGCATCTTTCTTTAACTGTCTGTGATTTTTCTTCCTGTGTGCATTGTTTACTTGAGGACTGACTCTCCCAGCCGAAGCAGCAGTGTCCCAGAAGAGTTAACTGAACATTCAGGGCATAGCTGTGCTGTGAGGATGTTTGCTGTTTGTTTGCAGGGCCCACCTTGTTATTGCATTTATTGAAAAAAATTAGAGGGATCAATATTTCTGTCCCAGTTCATTTCCACAGGCTATATCATACTTCTCTGTGCATTTATATGATTGTTTATGAATTATTAAAACACACTGGAATGCATCTGTAGAAAGAATCGGAATAAGTTTGACTTGACCACCCCCCTTTCTAGAGGCCCGGCTTTCCCTTGTTCTTGAACCCTTCTCAGTGTTAGCAGTTTATTATTGCTCTGCCAGGTCTAAATATCACAGACGTCATTAAAAAAAGGATTAGAATTCTACTAGTGGGAGAGAGCGTAGCTATTTTAGGTTCTGTCACCAGATAACAAATGCTGGTTTCAACTCAATATGGGCAAATAAATGGGGAGGTTTCTTTCTTCAGATATGAAAAACAGAAATGACAGTGTGTGACTGAGGGAATATGACTGACAGCACGTACTGTGTGCAGCAGTTATAATTGTTTCAGAACTACAAACATCACAATGTGATGCATGTTACATAATGAAATATTTATTTTTATCCATCACCCCAGCAGGCCGCTCTCTTTCATCAAGTTTGTAAACATCAACAGAAACGTTTCTTTAATGAGCCAAATATAACTTCCAGCTGCTGAAGTAGAGTACTGTTTACATCTTTCTGAAAATCATCCAGTGAGAAATCTCAGCAGCACCCCTTGTCCCCCGCCCCCCCCCGACTCTTCTTGAGGGCGAGTGGCTTTCAGAGATAGAGTAAGGAGCAAAAGGCATTTGTGTCTTTGAGGTGTGTTGTTCGTCAGCTGGAATCCAGTTCAAATCCTAAATTTGCTTCTTTTAATTTCATAATTCAAAAGTATAAAGCAAAAAGTCAAAACAGGAGTTAGGCCTGTTGATGGTTTACTTAGCTGTACAGCACACCCTCTCAGACTCAGGGAACGTTGCGGACAGTGGGGCAGAAAGACTGTAAGAGCCACAGGTGGGAAGGAACATCCTGAGTCTTTGACCCCTGCATTGACCAGACTGGTACATTCATGACCCCACGGTGAATACCTGCAGCCCTGCTGATGAGAGCAGAGGAGAGCAGGCATAAAGAATGTAATCTGAGGAGAATATGACCAACATGTAATACGTTCATATCGTAATGCTCTCATTTAGTTTAAAAAATGTAGGTTCCAAGGCCTGCAAAGTCATAAAAAAAAATGAAAGAAATTTGGCACTATTGATCAGATCTTTAATCTTAATACTTGGGAGGATGAGGCAGGATGATTGCCATCAGTCTGAGGCAAGTTCCAAGCCGATCTGGACTATGGAATGAGACTGTGACTCAGTAAACATCAAGGAGCTTAGGGCTCTAGATCAGAGAAAAGCTAAGTGTGTTATTGTTGCCTTGCTGGAACATGACGAGCCTACCCATGTGCCGATCTGAGCCAGGACCAGAACATTTCGAACGCTTCCTTCGCTTCTCCTTTGTCATTGTGGTGTGGTCTTATCTACAGAGCTGTGTTCTTTGACTGATAATCATTCATTTGGTCATTCTGATGGCCTGGTAGATGGTAGATAATAGTACAAAATAAACTATCATTTCCTTGTATTCCATATTTTGTTGCACTCATCTAAAGTGGCTTTTGTTGGTGAAGAAATAATAGCAAAAATGCGTCTTGTTTGCCTAGGCTCGTCAGAGTTAATGTAACTAGCCCTGTTTTGTCTAATCTAGCTCATTCTTATTATCTCTTCCCGGGCTTCACCTGAAAGTATTCATTGCCTTATGCTTCCCCACCTAGCAGATTCTTGTTTTCAAAATAATAAGACATAAGCCGGGCGTGGTGGCGCACGCCTTTAATCCCAGCACTCGGGAGGCAGAGGTAGGAGGATCAGCGTGAGTTCGAGGCCACCCTGAGACTCCATAGTGAATTCCAGGTCAGCCTGGGCTAGAGTGAAACCCTACCTCGAAAAACCAAAAAAAAAAAATAATAATAATAAGACATGTGTGGGATTTGTTGCTGCTGTTATTTGTAGTCCTTGTTTCTGTGGTTTAGTTTCTTTTGGCTTAATCTGGATATGTCTCTTGTGTGCGCATGTGCGTGTGTGTGTGTGTGTTTCATTCTGTGTACTTACGATAGTCAACATGCTATTATTGGATACTTATACACAGTAAAAGTGTACTATAGTGGACCAAATTAACTTGATCATTCTTCCTTACTTACCTGTTTGTGTGTGTTGTATGTGCCTCAAGAGCAACTAAAATCTAATGACTCAGTGTGACTTTCAGAGGACTTGTCTCCAGAGATCACAGTGTCTGCTCATCCTAGGAAACATCTTGCTGTATTAGCATATTTGGCCTTCACCTTGTTGGCCACGGCTGATTGATGTCAAGTGAACTACAAAAATTTATATATTGTTGCCGGCATATTAGAAAAAGTAAAAAAGAGAGGAGAAATTAATCTTGTCTTTTAAAATTAGGTATATTTAGAACATAATTTCAAAATATAACCAATATAAAAGTTATTGACATTCTTTCATAGTTTTTGTAATAAATATTCAAAATCCAGTGTATGATTCACACTTGTCATCTCTGGTGAGCCAGCTTGCATGTAAGATGCTCTTCATCACACCTGGTTGTGTCCCCTACATTGTGCAGTATAGCTCCAGGCCATGAACTCCTGGGGGCCAGGACTGTGTGGTTTCTGGGGTGCTCTTGTCAGGAGCATGGAGGAGCACTGACTGCACACCTGATCCCGAGGTCAAAGCACTCTGCATATTCAGGACGTAAGCCCGCGCATGGGGAACAGGTTCTGAAGAGACAAATTACAGTGTATTGAAGGGTTCCGCTCCAGAGGAAATTGAAATGATGCCTGTCTCCATCTGTGGTCTACTTGCCAGCTGAGACGTCCTGAAAGAATGAAGAGCTTCGTCTGATAGACTGAGGAGCTTCGTCCATAGTAAACTGGTTCTAATTCACAGGCATTTCCTGTGTGCTCATTCCCACTGAAGACACACACAGGCCAGTTGTCTGCCGTAGGTTGTTACTAGAAAACAAAAGTTCATTTGCTATAACTTGTTACAGTCATGAAGATGTGCTATAGTAAAATTAATGCCATGCATATTCTGGTAACAGCAATTCTTCGTTTAGGTAAATGAACCTTCGAGGAGGAGCTGCGGCACATATGTGTGGAAGGGGTATACAAATGCTAACGGCAGCGTGGTTTTACAGGGAAATCTTTTGATACATTTGTCAACGGTATAGGAGTTAGGCAAATCTCCTGAGCCGTATTTTTATTTTTAAATAGAAATAGCTCAAAAGCATATTATTTAGTGATAAAAGCAGGTTTTGGAACACCACTGTTTAAAATTTAAAACACTGTGCCACAGACTTTGGTATTGCTAATTCTTACAAGTGCATATATAGAACAAAACAAGAAAACCAGCAGCAAACTGTGCGAGTTAAGCCCTATACTGAACAGTGTGTACTGCTAAGAAGCTGGTGGGAGGTTGGAGGGGGGGTAGCTGAGAGGAACCTGGGCCCAGGGCGACTGAAGGCTTTCTGCAGTGCCCAGTGCTGCATGCTCGCCGTGCTCAGGGCGAGGCGTGGGTCATAGTCACTCTTCGGTGCACTCCGCACTTACAAGGTGGCTTTATGCAGGCCGACGATTTCCCTTGGGTGTAAGCTGTGCATTTTCAAAAGTAAAAATTTAGGATTAAAGACAAGAGGGATATTTTTTTTCCTTATTGGTTTTACCTCACCCAAATTATTTCAGTTCCTTATAAGAAGGAATACACAGATGGAGAAGCATCCTTGGATCTTCTCAAGTACAAATGGGCACTTTATCACTAAATCCACTTTGTGTCTCAGGCTAGAATTTTAATTTAGATCCGTATGGAAAAATATTTAATAAATTCAGTTTCCCACAGGGTTTTTGGTAGCCATATGAGTTAAGATATATATATATATATACATACATACATACATACATGCATACATACACACACACACACACACACACACACACACACACTCTGGACTTGCCTGAATATTTTAAAGACATTTAGGCTACAGTGCTTTTCCATTCAATTCAAGCATGTGGGGACACGCACTGCTCTGTTCTTGGGTACTACAAGCAGCTTGAGGGAGCCCAAGAGAATAGACAATAACAGGAGGAGGGGAGCCTGTTGTTGACTTCTCAGGGATATTGAAAGCGAGAAATGTCTAGTAAAAAGAATACAGGCTCACTGTCAGAGTAGGGAAATACGGTATCTATGTATTTTCAGAGTTATTAAATTATTTTCTCTGACTTGCATGCCAGCTGTGGTGACCCATGTTCTAACGATGGCAGCACACGTCCAGAGTGTTTCTCCTTCTCTGGACGCAGGGGCTTCCCTCCCATCTGTGGCCTTGTCTTGCCCAATGCCTATAGCACGTGGTTTTTGTTGTTGTTGTTGTGAAGTGCTTGTCAGCAGTGGATGCTTTTCCCCTGACCATCTTCCCAGGAGCCTCTCTGGTGCTTTGCATTTAATTCTAAGTTCTACACAGGCAAGTTTCTGGTTTCTCTTGTCATTGAGCCCTTCCTGTGATCTTGTCCGTACCAGGCAGTGCCTGTTCCTTCCCTAGATCTGCTCTTATGTTCAAATTGCCTTCTCTAGTTCTTGTTCAGTGCAGAACATGGCGTGCTGTCTCCTCACTGCTCCCAATGGATGCAGAGGCAGCTGGTTTTCTTTAGCATGCTGAAGCCAACAAAAGTCTTTGATATATACAGTTTGTGGATGCCTTCAATCTTGTATCCATTTTCTTTCAGAACACTGAGCTAGCTCTCTGAATGTGACATGGGATCACTAGCTACTTCCATGTATTCTGTCACTTTGCGGAAGCTATAGCCTAATGTTAGCAGCGTTCATCTCAGGTCTTTTCATCCCCTATACTTCACTTTGCTTTACCTACACTATCTTAAATGCTTGGTTGTATAATACAAATGGTGTAGGCTTGACCAGGCAAACTAGGTTCTAATACATAATGTTATATTGATTCTAATTCCATAACACATACATAAAAGCTTATTTTCTTTTGAATATTTATATTATTTATTTATTTGAGAGAGAGAGAGAATGGGCATGCCAGGGCCTCCAGCCACTGCAAAAAACTCCAGATGCATGGGCCACCTTGTGCATCTAGCTAATGTGGGACCTGGAGAATTGAACCTGGGTCCTTAGGCTTCACAGGTGAGTGCCTTAACCACTAAGCCATCTTTCTGGCCCCACAACTTGCTTTCTAAGTCTAGGTTCTTACCCTGAAGCAAACTTTTATGTGCTTATGTAACTTGGCAAATCACTTTACACATTTGAGGTCATACATAAATATAAGGCTTTCATTCAGGTCCCTTACAAGGTTAAGCATGCTATGTGAAGGTGTCTATCCTGGTATCTGGGCAGTACATCATCACTACAAATAGCTATTTAATATTAGGCACCTCTTGCTGTGTCTCCAGTGGCCTCAGTAAGTGGCAGGCATGCTATTTTCTGGTTTTCAACTAATTTAAAATATTCTTTTTTCTTTTTAAAAGATATATTAAGCATTATAATCCATCTTTTTCTTATATCAGAACCAACTTTGATAATGGCAAGATTTCCTTGAGAGAAGAGCCATGCTGGAGAATATTAGTATCTTTTATTGTTATCTGATTTTTTAATTAAAGGCTTCATTTTGTGGTACATACAGAGTCATATGCAATGTTAAGAACTAATACAGAGCAATCCCATGTTCCCTTTACTGAATTTTCCCCACTGGAAAGATCTTGTAAAGTTACAGTACAATATCGCCATGGGGAAATTAGCACATTGATGTAATCCACCATCTTTTAGTTCTCCACTTCTGCATAGTGTGTGCGTGTGTATCTAGTTCCAATGCATTTTATTACATGAAGAAGTCAATGCATCCACTGTTGTAGACTGCACACAGCCCCTATCATCCTACAGGGATCCCAACTATGGCCTTTTTACCCCGATGTTCCTCCATCATTTTTAAATCCACTAATTTGGTAACTGCTTGTAATTCTGTCATCATAAGAACATCTAGGGGGACTGTGGAAACATGCTGGGATTGGCTTGTTCTGTTGCTCTCTGGAGCTATACCAAAATGGCTGCCTGAGCTGCATGATGCTCCTTCATGGTTCAGTACTTCATGGTGAGATGTGCCAGGGTCTTTTCTTCGTTTAACATGCTATTTTAACATCTGAGTTGTTTACAGTTGGGAACTAGTGAAGAATAAAATTTCCAAATGCATGCTTGTCTAATCTGTGGGCAACTACATCTTCATTTTTCTAAGATAAATGCCCAGGAGTAAGTTCTTACAATGTGGGGTAATCTCAGTGTGTGAGTTGGCCAGCTTGTCTCCTCTCCTGCCTGCATTTGATGTAAATAACTAAAAAAATTACTTTCTGTTGGTCATTTTTGTAAGTGTGTGGTGACAGGGCAACTTTGTGTCTTACTTTATATAACTAAAGATGTTGAATAACTTTTTATGTACTTATAGCTTTCCTTTAAATCATGGATGTGACATTTTTTGGAAACCAAAGAACAAAAAAAATGACCCCATTTTTAGTTTGGTTTTGTCTGTTTGCTATAGTAGCTGATCATGGGTTTCTAAACCAGCTTTTTGGTTTTTATTTACTTATTTATTGGAGAGAGAGACAGAATGGGTGCGCCAGGACCTCTAGCTACTGCAAATGAACTCCAGACGCATGCACCACTTTGTGCATCTGACTTTGCATGGGTCTTGGGGAATTGAACCTAGATCCTTTGGCTTTGTAAGCAAGCACCTTAACAGCTAAGCCATCTCTCCAGTCCCAGGGTTTAATTTTTCCCCAAAAAAGTTATCTAAAAGGCCAAAAGGTATCTCTAGTTTTTTCTAGCATTTTCTTTTCTTGTTTCTTTTGATTTGAGTATAACTAAAATAAGCAGAGAAATCCAAGTCAAGCCAAACCAGGGCAAAACTACTCTAAACCACAATACTGATACCATTCAAATATCTTATAAATTGTAGTCTAAATGTCAGTTACATTCTTACTATATTTTTTATATTTAGTGTTTCACTTTTCATTTGTTTTTATTTATGAGAGAGAGCGGGGAATGAATGGTTGCACCAGGGCCTCTAGCCACTGCAAACAAACTCGAGACGCATGTGCCACCGTGTGCATCTGTCTTACATGGTTACTGGCGAATTGAACCTGGGTCCTTGCCTTAACTGCTAAGCCATCTCTCTAGCCCTCTTATTGTTCTTTGTGATAGCACCTTTTTATTTGGTGTGGTGGTGGTGGTGTGTGTGGTGTATGCATGTGAATGAATGTGTGTATACTATATGCATTCCATGCACATGTGTACAGAGGCTGAAGGTGGATATCATGTGTCGTCTTCTATCACGCCTCCTCCTTACTTCCTTGAAATAGGGTCTCTTATTCAACATGGAGTTTGTCATTTTACATTAGACTGGCTGACATTGAACCCCAGTAGTCCTGCCCTCTCAAATTTTGGTAAATTATCCAAAGATAGATAGATAATGGAGAAGTAAGTAGGTGGGTAGATAGATGATAGATAGATAGATAGATAGATAGATAGATAGATAGATAGGCCGTCAGATAGATATAGATGGATGATAGGTAGGTAGCTAATAGGATAAACAGATAATTTCACTTTTTCTTTTCATATTTGATGTTTGAATACTTTTCCTTCCTTTTCTCATTACTCTTATAAAGACTTCCAACATTCTATGAAAGAAGTGGGAAGAGTGTCTTTTTCCTAATGTCACAGCAAAATATTTAAACTTTCACTATTGAGTTCAGAGCTAACTGTGGACTTTCCAGTGTGCTTTTATGTGTTGAGGTTCACTTTTTTCTATGTCTAATTTTTTGAGAAGTGGTGTTTGGTATTGGGTTTTTTAATGCAAGGGTCGTGATTTTTTAAATGCTCTTCTTGTGTCCATTGATATGGTCAAATGGCTTTTGTCTTTTGTTTTCAGTACCATGTATCACATTTATAGGTTTGCAAACTCTGTACCATGCTTGCACCAATGGAATAAGTCTCATTTGATTATAGTGAGCTATCTTTTTAGTGTGTAATTGAATTTGACGTGCACACATTTTGTTGAAGGTTTTTTTATTTTTTTATTTTTATTTTTATCTGTGCTCGTTAGAATATTGGCCTGTGGTTTTTCTCATAATATCCTGGAAGATGGGTCTCTGTCACAGAGGTGAGAATATATTTTTGCTATAAAGAGGAGATGCTCTTGCATTAGTTACTGAACATTATTGTACACATTTAAAACACCTCAGGCTTTCACGAAACCTTCCCAAATATGCCCCAAAGCTCCCATTTGGTAGATGGGGAAATCAAGGTACATTTCATGTGTTCTGTCCACAGTCTCAGTACTGGTTAGTATCAATGACAGTGTTTCAACTCAGAATAATAGAGCTCAGAGATCTTCTATTACTTCTGTTAATTAACCATGGGATTAAACATACTGAGATAAGAATTTGAAGTGATGAAAATGCTTCTGCCTAAATGAGGCATTTTAGTTTTAACTTAGCAATGAATTAATGCAATCTAGAAAGTTTTACTTGAAACCTTATCCCATTATTTCAGAAGGTAAAGTAACCCATATCAACCCAGCTCCCACTTTATTGCATCTTAATTACTGTAAGATGTCCAATAAACACTGCTTCAAAATGAAGCTAGTTTATAGCTGAGGAGAAAAACTGTTCAAAGCTCTGGGGGCGGGGGTGTTAGACTGTAACACTCCTAAATTTGAGCCTTTAATAGCTGCCTTTCCTTTAATGCTGAAATTCGCTTCAAGATGACCTGGCTGGTCTTATTTCTTTCTTAACCTGTCTAACTTCATCTGACTAAACTCTAGAAAACCTTACTTTACAGTAGAAGCTTTATCCTAATTTGATAAATCACAATTCAAGGATTACAATTATTTTCCCTGTGGAACTTTCCAGAGATCATCTGATGGCAAAAGCCACCTATGCCCCACAAGCTGAAAGTGGTTTCCCTTTCAGCTCTTTGCCTTACGTTGTGCCTTGTCTCATAGGGATGGAAGAGACCCATTGTGAGTGTTTGTATAATTATCTTTTACATTTGACAGTCTTGCTTCTCTGGAAATACTGTTCTTAGCTCATCTCTCTTTCTATTCATAGTCTTCATGTAATCACTATTTTTTTCTTTGTAAAGAGGAAGGAAAATTAGCTTATGGTTATCATCATCAGAAAATTAAAAAAAAGATAGTCAAATTATAGGACTATAATGTATGAGATTCCTGAATTATTAATAAACTATTTAATCATGCATCAGTTTCTAATTATTTGTCATTAAGTTCTACCTTTTAGATTTAATGTTCATTGCGTAACTAAGAGAACATTGTTTTTGCTAGAAAAGTGATAAAAACTCATTGAGTATTTTCCCCTTGTACTGTACAAAGTAAGATAGGTGTAACATCATTTTGTGTGTAATAGTTTCTTGGTTGATGCACATAGCAGTGAACTATGACCTGTGGCTCATATGAGTTATGGGATCTATGAAAGGATGGACGTGATTCTGGAAGGAAGAGGCAGGCACAACCCTGCTCAACCTCTCTACTGTCTGCCTTCATTCCACATTCCTGCTGTACCGTATTTCATCAACATTGACTCATTATTTCAAAGCACTACTTGAAAACGTTTACATTTTTCTCCTGTGGATCACCCACCATCACTAACTCTTATCTTTGCTCAACTCCTGGGAGCTGTAGCCATTTCACTGTTGTGCATATTCATAGGCATTTGACTGGTCTCCTTTTTTGTATCACTTCTCGTGTAGATTTGTCTTCAGTGGTTGATGTATAATGAGTAGAGATCAGGGGTATTGCTGAATTTCCTACCATCCTCCTGATAGTCACTCACAAGGAAGACCCTGTACCTGTTACTTTTCTCATTGCTATGACAGAATACCTAACAAAGGCAGCTTAAGGAAGAAGGTAGGACTCACTTTTCTCACCTTGTGGGGGTGAAGTTTATCATGGTTGGGAAAGAAGACATGACAGCAGAAGCGTGAAGCACGTTGTGTCCACAGTCAGAGTGCAGTTCAACTCGCTGTCTCTTCTTCATTCAGTCTGGGGCAGCTTGAGTCTTCCCATCTCTATTAACCCAGTGTAGAAACTCCCTCACAGACATGCCCAGAGGTTTATCTCTATGTTGATTCTAATACCATCAAGATGACAACCAAGATTAACCATTACAAACCTCAAAAATGACTCAGGGCTGGAGAGATTGCTTAGTGGTTAAAGGTGCTTGTTTGCACAGCCTGACAGCTCAGGATTCAATTCCCTAGTACTCCCGTACATCCAGATGTACAACATGGCACATGTGTCTGGAGTTTGTTTACAGGGGCAGGAATGTTTACAGGAGCATGTCCATTCTCTCTCTTTCTCTCTCTCTCTCTCTCTCTCTCTCTCTCTCTCTATGGGTGTGTGTGTCTGTGTCTGCCTCTTTCTCTCTGTCAAAAATAAATAAAATTATTTTTTTTAAAGTGACTCTTGGGCTGGAGGGATGGCTTAGTGGTTAAGGCATTTGCCTACAAAGCCAAAGGACCCAGGTTTGATTCCTCAGGACCCACATTAGCCAGATGCACAAGGGGCTCACATGTGTGGAGTTTGTTTGCAATGGTTGGAGGCCCTGGAGTTCCCATTTTCTCTCTCTCTCTCTCTCTCTCTCTCTCCCCCCCCCTCTCTCCTCCTCCTCTTTTTCTATCAAATAAATAAATAAATAAATAAATAAAATATTTTAAAAAGTGACTCTTGCCAATGTTTCTAGCTGGGAGATGTTGTAGCAAGGCCAGTTAAAGTCTCTTGCGTCTTTTCCTTATTCACTATGGTGTGTTTGCCATCCTGTCTTTAAAGAGCAGCCAGTGGTTAGGACAAAATTAAGGACTGGGCATTCATGTGACTTTAATTGTCCTACAAATCACTTTTGCTTGAAGAAGCAAATTGAGCCAGTTTCTTAGATACAAGTTCATTTTACTTATCTGTGCTACTTAGTAATTCTGATACACAGTGAGCTTTACTTATCTTTAGAAAAACTTCTGTGTGCTCTATTAGACTGAACCGTTTGATGTTTGGATGTTATTTTATGATTTCTTAGTCATGAAGCATTCGGTGACACTTAGCATTAAAGAGCTACTTCATTATGGACTTTATAAATAGGATCGGGGATGATTAAGTGCCTTACTTCATCTCTTTAGTGCATTACTAGGGAAGGAGGAGCTAGAAGGTAGAGGCAGAGATAAAGAGTGTTAGAATTTACAAAGCAGTTTGTACTAAAAGGTAATAAAATCTGCATTCAGTGACGTGAAGCTGATCTTTAGGGCCAGCACGGCACTGCAAGTGGATGCTTGATATAAATTCTACTTGATTTGCATTTGAAATAAAGATGATTCTGGGCTCATGGCTTGACTAAAATTTAAATAGTATTCTACTTATTATTTGCAGAATATTACAAATAATGTGAACTTTCTTCATAATTGCATATAAATATACTATAAATAAAACCTTTCATCTAAAACTCTGGAAAAGTTCTCTAAGCAGCAGTTAATTTTGTATGCATTCCAGAACTCCTCTGAGCAAAGTAAATTGTTACTCTTCCTCGAGGAGAGCATATATATTTCAATGAAATGCCTGAAAAAAAAAAGATTGTATTTTTTCCACATAAAATAAAGTCTTGAAAGAAAATGCATACAACTCCATCTGTTAGCCATCCCATGAGCTCAGTGATCCAGGCTTCTTAAGTGACAGTGTACCAGTTATAGGCTTGATGCCTCTGAAGGGCTGTGTCAATATGGATTAAAGACTTCATGTCTGATTAACATTTGTGTTAGATGAGGCTTTTTCATATTTGAAGTGACAATGAACCCAATTTGCCTGAACCGTGGAAGAACATATTAGCATAGCAATCAAAAAGACTTCTGGCTGAGTATGGCCATGGCAGTGGGAACCCAGTCTTGTCTACCATCACCTTCGTGATCTTGGCTTCATCGTCAGGGTCAGCATGAGAGCCCATCGTGGATCTACCTTCCCCGCATCTCTCGCAGTATCATAGAAGAGGCATCCCATAAAACCTCATCTCTATTTGTGTAACACCTGTTTTTAAACCAGTCACTCTGGCAAGAGTATTATTTCACGGGCTGAAGCATGCACTACCCCTAGATTTCAGGGGGTGCCTCTTCTGGGCTGAAGGCCCAAGAGTTGAGTGCTTATTGTGCACAAAATCATTGGTTGTCCTAAATTTCCAAAAACACCACTGTAATGAACTGTTTTTATTTTCATTTTTTGTTTTGTCATGATTTCATGCATATATTGTATTTTGAAGAGCCCAAAACCTTCTCTTATCCTCTTCCCACATCTGCTTAACACATCTGTTTTTTGGTTCTTTGTTTGTTTGTTTGTCTGCTTGCTTGCTTGCTGTTACTTTTTGGTGGTGCTAAGGATTGAACTCAGAGCCTCACACAACCTAGACATGTGCTGTAACACTGACTTGCATCCCTACTCTATACATATGTAAAAGTTTATACCTTCAATCATTTTATTTATGTGGTAGAATCTTGTTTTATGTGTTTTCTCCTTGCTTTTATCATTGACATTATATTAATTACTCATGCACACTCATGAACTCTAAGAATGATCCTGAAATTTAAGTAACAGGAGTATCTTAAAGCATTGTTTATGAAGCATTTAAGAAGTACCAAAAGCAAACACACAAATATTTTAAGGACAACTTATTAAACTAAGCCTTATAAATATATAATATATTTTTATTTGGTTTCAATTTGTTTGAGGGGTTTTAAAATATGCAAAAAGTGGTTGTAGGTAAATTAAGTAGATTCAAGTAAGAAATACTTCTGAAAGAAGACATTGCTTTTGATAAGAATATCTAAAACCTTAGAAAATAGGTTAAAAATTCTCTCAGAAAGTAGTTTTAAAATTGAGTAGACATTTATCTAAAGAGGACAACAGTGGAATATATATATGTGTGTGTGTATATATATATATATATATGCTCAACATCATGCATCATCACGGAATTGCAGGTCAAACCCACATATCATCTCACATATGTTATCAAAGAAGCAAAATATAATGTGCTGTACATTGTTAGAATGAAGAATGGTGCAGCTGCTGCAGGTTCTGAACTGAATACAGAAGTTCCTACACACACACACACACACACACACACACACACACACAATTGCAATTCTCTTCAGTCTTTTCCTTTTTCTTCCATACAAACACTCAAAATTAAACTTTGTCTACTTTTCAGTGTTGAATTACTTTTTTCTACATTATGTAAAGAAAAATTTTGGAAATAGCCAACATATTTGTAATTGTGGATGCAAGCTTCATTTTACTAATATTATTAACTTACATTATACAATGTTAAAAATAAATCTGTTACTCAGTACGCCAGTCACTTCTTTCCAGCACCATGATACCTTCTGAGTCGTCCCAAGGTCACTGCCATCTGAAAAGAGAAGATTCGCTACCCAAAGTGAGAGTAGCGTTAATATAAGGGTATAAATATTAAGAGAAGTGCTTACTGGGCAGTTTGATAAGCATAGTATATACATTTAGCCAGACAGCAGCAGACATTACACCCCTAGGGCTTATGACTACCCCTGTTTTAAGTTTTCAGTATCAGGGATGTATTACCTCCCATGGAGCAAGCCTCCAGTCCAATTGGAGGGCAGTTGGTTTCTACCCTGACAGACGTGCCACTATTGCACCCGTTGGCTCATTTGGCCTGGCTGGCCAATTATAAGGCTTGCAGTGTCCACTGTTGAGTATCTTCACTGGTGGTATCTCTTTCTCCCATTGAACTACATGTAGAATGGCTTCTTCTAGCTTTCTATCAGCTGGTCTACATGGAGGAGGTTATCAGCTCAGTTCCAGCAGGATTTCTCAGTGGCCTTGCAGCTAAAGTATGTGGAGTCTTCAGCAATAGGGTCTTACCATCTATTCTTGGTGGGAAACCAAGGGCCTTGGCAATGGCCTATAATGTTTTAGGGCATCAGGGACCTCCCTGGCCAACACTCACTGGAGGTATCCCATCCCTGGCACTGAAAATTTTCTAACAACGATCTATGGCTCCCGAGTGTTCCATTGTCCAAAAAAGTAGGATTCCATATGATTTATTTGTATCCTCTTAGATTTTGATTAGCCCTCCCTCCACCTTTGCTTTCCTCAATCTCTTCCCCTGACCTCACCTTCCAAGGCTCAGGGTCTAATGTGGAAGAGGTGGCAGAAAGAATGTAAGAGCCAAAAGAAGGGTAGGACTCCTTACAATGTGCTCCCTTCAGACATAAAATGGCCTGGATATCCATGACCTCATAGTGCCTGACATTACCTAAACAACACCATCATAAGAGGAAGAAAAGATCATGACATCAAAATAAAAAAGAGACTGATTGAGATGGGGAGGGGATATGGTGGAGAATGGAATTTCAAAGGGGAAAGTGGGGGGAGGGAGGGTATTACCATGGAATATTTTTTATACTCATGGAATGTTAATAAAAGTTGAGAAAATAAATAAATAAAAATAAATAAATCTGTTGAGGGTATATTTAGCTTACTGGAAATATTAAAATATAATTTTCCATGATAATTTCTAATAGATTTGAGTTTCAGCCATTTATCAACCTTGTGCCTTGTGAGTAATTGCTCTACCATTAAGTTACCATACTTGGCAAATCTGAAAAAATTTTGCCTGTATAAGCTAAAGACATTTTTACATTCAAAGGTTACTCATGCAGCAATGCTTAGGACAATTTAAATTAAGATGAATGAACATTTTCGAGGCAATTTTGTTACGATTTATCAAAAATATCCTATAAGGATCACTGGGATTTACTGGCCATCAAGTTAATCAGAAAAAGTGTGGGAACTACAGGTTCAGTGAGTGACCTTGTCTCAAGGAAATAAGGTGACAGAGGAGGACGTCCGAGCCCCTCCTCTGGCCTCTGAGTCCATGCGCAAGAGCACGTGCATCCACACAGACACCACCCATACTACCCCCCCCCACATACACACTGAAAACAAGTCCCCTTTTAGAGTTCTCTGCATTTCTGGAACTTTTAGGGGGTCATTCTCATTAACATAATATGGGTAAGCACATTTTTCAAATTGCCACCTATGAACTCACGCCAACATTGTTGATTATAATCTTGAAAATTTTTTATTCAAATGTAGCTTTATTAACATTCCTGCAAAACTTGAAAAAAATGAAAAAATATTATTAAAGCATACAACAGGTAAAGTACATTTTTTTTGTTGTACATTATGGGAAAGAAATAGCTTCCGAAATTATTTTTTTCTCTCAAATGAATCAAGTCCCTATTCTCAGTGTGTGTGTGGCGTGAGAGAAAAGTCTGTAATTTTTAGCAGGTTCACTTTAACTCTCTTCTACATTTACAAAAGGAATAAATGTCTACAAATTTGCTTAATGTATATTTCTCTTCATGCCCTGAATTAAGCTACCAATTTAAATATACATATTAGAAGTAAATATTAGAACTTTTCTATTGTAAAAGTAACATGGATCTTATCAGCACTGGATTGTAAATAAAGTCCTGTATATGGATGCACTGTAAAGCTGGTCTTCGTGTGTGTGCTCATTACCTCTGAGAGCTTTTCCGAGAGCTCTCCAAGTAGTCCTGATTGCACTGCGCACGTTGGCATCTCCTTCTGTTTTTATCTGCTGTAGTGTAAGCCTGCTTGTTACTCGTTTTCTTATTTTGGTAAGTGCATGGCTCCTCATAAATGTGTTTGTGTTTATTACATATTGGGGAGCCAAATAGGCCTTACACATGCTAGGCAAGCTCTGTTCATTGATCTACACCCATGACACTAGAAAAGATATAATATTAAACTAACTGATCTCTGCTGAGCAATTTAGTGGGGAGCATTGGCATCATTCTACTTGTTAATCATTGGCCATTAAAAACTATTTATTGCATTTTTATATAGCTTTGGAAATCAATTTTTACATAAAAGATCCCATATACTTGTTAACTTTGTTGATGAATTATTTTCTATACTCTGAGGCTAATTACTGATGGTTTACCATCTGCTTCTGTTAATCTGTCTTTTCAGTCTCTCTAATCAGTTGGGTTATGCTATATTTTTTGTAAATGCTATTATTTCTCCCTCGTTGCTTTTGATGATTTTGACATATGGCAAATGTGCCACATATCCTGTGATCTCCTTAGAGATATTTTTATGGCACAATTTGAACCTAGGTGATACTCCTTTGAAGGGTTGTGGAATGCACTCTCATGAATTATTTTTAAAAGAAATTGTGGGTAACAAAAAATGAGTTGCACAGTACTTGCAATACTCTATAAGAGGAAACCATTAACTGTGTCCTATTGCCTGTTGTTGAGCCTGGACCTGCCTTCTGTTATGAAGAAGGAAACACACATTTCAGGCAAGACTGACAACATGCTCATACCATAGGCATTCTCCACTGCGTACAGTTAAGGGACTGAGAAAGATGCAGAGGGAGATAATGACTTGCCTGTGGCCCTGTCCTTGACCTGTGCTCTGTAGAACCACTTTTAGAACCAGTTGTTATGAGGTGATCCAAGTAGCTTAGCATGACCATGTATGTTTAGCATCTGTGTCTTTATGAAGATCCTGAAAGACACTACCCAATGCTGCCTGTATTGAAATGATTTCTTTTTCCATTTGAAGCCCTTCTGAGAGCCTGTGCCGATGGAGGAGCCAACCGCTTATATGACCTCACAGAAGGAGAGAGAAAAAGGTAGGTTTCTGCTCAGGCTTACTTTCTCTCCTGTGATTATTAACTCTAGTACACTTTATTTGCCTTCAGACTCCTAGAGAAAACTATCTCTATGAGAGTGAGCGAGCTGTCTAACCATGTTGTATTATTTCCTGTTTTGAATGGGATTTCTTAGGAGAATGAGGCCAATCTGTTCTTCTTTTGAAAGCCCTTATTTTATTACTTTAGAGACATATTAAATCCCATTGTCAAATATCAAAATTTGTGAGGACTTTGAACGGTGGCTAAAATGCAACTTCAAATGGCTATTTGACTTGTTAGTCAAGCACTTTGAATGAGTAAAACTGGACTCCTATAAGAGAAATATATTTTCCACTCCAGAAGATGTGAGCTTTTATTTAGTGTTGAATTAATCTTAGTGTAACTTACTCTTACTTAATTACTTCTGAGTTATGCACACATATATTTTAGGAGATAGTTTATTTCTTAATGATATCTTCCCTGCAATGTCTGGTTCTACTGACCCTTGCATGGGGAGATATTTTTAGATGAGAGAATACATTTGATGGAAATGGATTTTAAATCTAGTTCCATCTGAGTGTGTGTGTAATCCTGCTCCAGTGAACACAGCAGAATTTATGGTGTAAACTCAGTAAGCAGACTGCTTGTGAAGTGTACCTCCTTTGCCATCACATGTTACTAACTATATTGAAATGTTTTTCATTGGAGAAGTCACGTACTTGCTGCTGAAAGAAAATAAAAATATTATGACATAACAGCTCTGCAAATGTATTAAACATACATAGTTTGACATGATGTATTTTTCTTTGTGGAATCAAAGTGTTTAACTTCCATTTGCTAACACTGGAGCTGAGTTTTGAAAGCAGCTTACTAGGAATAATTTCAGATCAGATATACTGTTGAAAACATCTGGGAGTTGGAAATACCAAAATATTATAATAGTGACAACCTAGGAAACAATTTTAACTCACAGTATTTTTGCTCCTTGATTCTGTAGCTTTGGAAGTTCTGGCAATATGTTCCATGACCTGACATGGGCGATGTGTGAGAGGGAATCCTGGTTTTTGCTGTCATAAGTCCCTTGGCCAGTTAGTTCAGATATTAGCACAATGTTCCAGAGACCCAGATTATGAATTAGGCACTACTCTGCGTCTGTAACCTGCTTCCCTCCAAAGAGTCTGAAGTTAAACACTACTTCTCTAGTGGCAGGTAGACCTCCTGAAGATAACTAAAACCAAAACTACTGGGGATGGGTATTAGCTCACTGCTTCCCAAGTGTTCCTTGGTCATGAGAATCACATATATATATATGAAACATTATACATTTCTGTATTGATTATTTTTATTTCATTGGCCTGGGTCCTAATAGCAGAGATCAGAGATAACACATAACACTTCTATTCACACTCGAAAGCAAAGGGTTACTGAATTTAGGGAATAATCGCCATTATTTTTGCCATTGCCATAAGAAATTTCAAAACAATCAATCCTATCATTGTTCAACATGTTTATAAGTAATTTTCTAGAAACCTTCCAAGAAGGCTTACATAGTTTATCTTACATCTGTTTGTCCATCCATGAACATGTTCCCTAAACAATGGATTTTCATTGATTTTTTTTTTTTTCTGGCTGTAGTGCTGTATTTGATGTGACTCTTACTGGGGTGCCCTGGGATATGGCTGGCCTGGGGAAAGGTATAGTCTCTAATAGGGGCATGAGTGAAATTAACTGCCTTGTGTGGGAATTAAATCCTTGGAATAAATCTCATTAAGTTCCAGACCTAACCAGTAAAACTAATTGGATACAGGTGACTACACATAATTCTTCTTAATTGTATTTTTTAACAGAAGGGCTTCACAATGAAACAGAAAAAAAAAAATGTGTGTGGCTTAAAAGCAGCTGCATACTTTTTACACTACTGCTTGCCTTGTCCTTACATGTTTATTTATTAATATCTATATCTACAAGGCAAACCACTGTAATTAGGCAGCAAGCATGAATTGTTAAAGAATTGTCTCCAACTGAAGGCAATATGAAATATGTATACATCCAGAGTGGATGAACACTATGAAATTATTCTCTTTATTTTTAAATTTATACCAAGGAAATCATTATGTGTGCTCTGCAGGCATTGCAGCCATTGTTTCACACAATATGAGATTCATTCATTCATTTATTATTTCTTCATTACTCAGTAGTATTCTACTATGTGGATATACCACAGTTCATTTGTTCATTTGCCTGAGGAATATTTGGGTAATTGGTGAGGAATTAAGCGTCTTTCAGTATTTCTCTCTGTATAAATAGATATATAGATTTTACAAAAAATTTCATTTCTTATTGGTAGATAATACAATGTGAAGTGTCTGGGCTACAGAGTAAATGCACGTCTGACTTTCTAAAATTGACAAGTCATTTTTTTTTCCAAAGTGGCAGTACCACTTTTCCTGGACAGCCAGGGTGTCGTCGTTTCTCCATCTGCTCACCAGCATGTGCTTGTTTTGTCTCTGACTTAGCTGTTTGGTGATTGCACATGAAATCCTGTGATTTTAACTTGCCTTTCCCTAGTCATCATGTTGAGCTTCTTTGTCATCTAGTTTGACCATTTAAATGCCTTGATTTGTTGATGTTATTACTTTTGGGATAAAATACGACAACACCGTCCTTAATTTTTTTTTCATCTTGATTAATTTTTTCATGTGTTGACAGCAGGTAATGTGAGATCTATGCTCAACACATTTTTAAGCAGGGGACACGCTATTGCTGATAGGTACAATGTGGTATTGGTGCCAGATTTTGGGGTTCCGGGATAGGCTTATGAACCCCAACTTGCAGCTCTAGTCTATTTAACAAAAAATTGAGCCAATCATGGTGGTGCATGCCTTTAATCCCAGCACTTGGGAGGCAGAGGAGGGAGGATCGCTGTGAGTTCGAGGCTACCCTGAGACTACATAGTGAATTCCAGGTCAGCCTGAGCTAGAGTGAGACCTTACCTCAAAGTACCCCCCCCAAAAAAAAATTGAACAAAACAGACTCCGAAAAGATTAAATTAAATTATGAATTATTAAGTTTATTTAGGGAGAAATCAGGAACTAAGAGCTCTATTATAGGGAGAATTAAGATCCAGGGAGAAGCCTAGCTGAAAGGCTCAAGCCAGAGAAAGAGAGGGAAGACAGAGAGACCCACACATGGTAGGCAAAGCACAAGAACCAGAAGGTCCCCTTCAACTTAAAGAGCAGAAAGGATTAAGAAATAGGAAAGGACTCAGATCATCAAAGTGAAAAGGTACCCCAAAGCAAGACACAGATAGAAGCAAAAAAAAAAAAAAAAAACAGGCCGAGAAAAATGTTCCTGGCTTCCCAGCCAGGCTGGTTAGAAGAGACAGACTTAGTGCTTGTTTAGGCCAGGTCACAAGGCAAACATTGAGAGAGAACTGGGCCATGTGGTCAATCTCCTTCATAGGGATCAGACATTCAGTTAGGGTTTTGGGTTATGGGAGCAGCAGTCAGTTATCGGGAGAGGCAGTGCCTCTGGGCATGTTGTCCCAACCTGTGGCTCTTACAATCTTTTAATCTCCTCTTCCACAAAATTACCTGAGCCAAGTTTTTTGGATTTTCAAAGTAGGTCTTCACTCTAGCTTAGGCTGACCTGGAATTCACTATATCATCTCAGGGTGGTTTCTAACTTATGGCAATCCTCCTAAATCTGCCTCCCAAGTGCTGGGAACTAGGGCGTGCGCCACCACGCCTTGCCTGGTGTGTTTTAAGTCTACTTCAGTGATGAGCTCTTAGGAGCTTCTGTGGATCTTTGCTTTGGTAGGTGTTAAATATCCTCAGGGTCTATCTCTATCCTGGTGCTGATTGTCAGGTTCACCATGGAAGCTGCATTCTTGCTCATCTCCCCAATTCCTCTGTGTTACAGCTGGGGCTTGGCCGAAGTGCAAGGAGTAGTTTATCTCCTGGGGCCTTGCTACCTTCTGAAAAAGAAAAACAGATTGTGCAGTGGAGAGTGAAGTCAGCTTAGGTTAAATGGGATAAGCATTATTAATTTAGGGAGAATTTGATGGATGTAACTCCTCTTTTAGCCAAAGACTAGTGGGAGCCTGACATTGGAGAGTATAATCCTTGTCTCCATAGGTTTCTGATCTGGTACCCAATACTCAATATGGGTTCCTTTCTACTGTGCTGATCTCTTAGCCAATCAGAAAGCTTTTGATTACCTGCCAAGGCTGTGTGCCACTATTTCACTGGCATTTACATCATATCAGGGTGTTTGCTTCTGAGTAGCTCAGATCCCTGGTTGCTCAGACTGTTGTTGTCCTCTTTCCTCCAGTAGCTCATGTAGCACGTTACAGCACTGGATGGGCTAACTATCTGGGGACTGGCTCTCATCCGGATTCCCTCCAGGTCTCTTCATGCTCTGTGCCAGCAGCATATGATGTCTTCAGCAATGGGGTCTTACCTTTTACCTCAGGCAAGTAATCAACTGCTTTGACAGAAGCCTTTCTTGTTTTGGGTACCTCATAGGAAAGGATTTCAATAGCAAAGGAAATAAATTAAAGAATTGACAAATGGAATGACATGAAGGGAAGCTTCAGCCTACAGAAAGGGGGAAATTTTTCCCCAATTACAGACCAGACAGGGCATCATTATCTAGTATATATCAATCCTACAAAGACTAAACGCCAAAAAAGTAACTCAATATTAATAGTTCTCCAAAGAAGAAATACAAATAGCCAATAAATATGTGGAAAAATCCCCAAAATCCTTAGCCATCATGGATATGCAAATTAAAAGTTTTGAGATTTTTATCTTACCTCAATTAGACAGGTTATCATCAAGAAAACAAATGATAGCAAATGCTGCTGAGGATGTGGGGGAAAAGGGACCCATATTTAATGCTGGTCGGAATGAAAAATTGTACAGGCACTGTGGCAGTCAGCATGAGGGTTTCACTGAAAAAAAATCAAATACAATTACCATATGACCCAGAAGTATCGTTCTGGGTTGCATACCAAAAGTTAGAATGCCTTCTCAGAGCATGAGAGACAAAATAGCGTATCCATTTATAACTGCACTTTGCAAAACAGCTAGCAAACAGAACCATCCTCCACATCCATGGATCCGTAAATGGATACAGGAAGAATGGGAAATATACATGATGGGAATTTTTTCCTGCCATAAAGAAAAATGAAATTGCAGGAACATGGATGCAACTTACTTTTAAGTAAGCCAGACTCAAAAAGAAAAAAGTACCACGTGCTTTCTTTCATATGTATGACCTAGACTTACATATATGCATATATGTAAACATGTGTTATTTATATGTATTTGTAGGTTATTACATTTAGGATGAAATGTGATCATGAGAGGAGAGGAAGAGATCTTAAGGGAAATTGGCTTATGGAATACATGTAATAGGAAAGAAGAGGAGTCAGAGTGGGATAACAAAGGAACCCAGCTAGAGGGTAAGGGGCAGACAGCAGTGTGGGAGGTGCATGCATGAGACAAAATGTCTAAAGACATATAAGTATGAAGAGGTCATGATTTAACCCATTTCTTTTTATGCTAGCCTAAAATTTAATTAACAATTGGTTTAATTTAATTACATGGATAAAATATTGAGTCTGATAAATTATAAAGCGTTCAAGAGAAATTTTTAGTTCAGTGGAGTGTGTGTGTGTGTGTGTACCCGTATTTTATGTGTGGTGGCTGCCAGTTAGGATTTCCCCTTTGTCTCCTCAGCAAAATGTGTTCTTATTTCCATGAGGTTAGAGGTTATCTTTTCAGACATGCCCAGGTTTCTCCATTGTCTGTAAGTGAACATATTTGCTTACTGCCCTCAACATGTAAGGCTCTTTCTCCTGTCTTGCCCTTTCTCTGGCCCTGTCTCCTGACTTAACCTTGTATTGAACTATGCAGTATTTATTCTGGTTGGCCACTGACTCACCAGTGCTTATAAATGCTGTGCTGTTCTGGTTATGCGATGACTCTGAGGGAGGGTGTCAGCATTTCTGGGATCAGTTCTATCCTTGTGCCAGCGGGCAGCTCACATGCTCTGTGCTCCCTCTCCTTTGAGCCTAGTGTAACTCGATGTCTTATATACTGCAATGTCCCATTCATATTTTACCTTGATTTAGAGCTGTGAGGACTTATTTTCTGTAGTGGATAATAAGTTTCCAGTGATCTATTGCCCCTTTCCTTTGCATAATACTTTTTAATTATTTACTTTCTCATTTTATCTTGTGATTTAGTTATGTAGAGTTGTGTCTTAAATCCTTCACAAGGTGGTGAACTCCTAAATGTTGGTAATCATAATTAATCATCTTTATATGCCTCTAATATCTAGTCCACTAATGAGCATCTGAGAATTGATTGAATTAATGATTTTCCATTGATATCTCAGCAAAGATATGACAAAGGCTAAGGTACTTTCCACTCGGGGGTTTCTAAGATATAAGATCAGCAATTTGAAGTAGGTTGGCACTAAAGAAACATTGCATAATTATATACCTTATTAGAATGGATAAGCCAAGGAATGTGTTATGCTAAAAGGTCATATATTTTATATTCAAATCTCAAATTTATGTCTCGCTCATTTACAAAATGATCTACATTACGTTACGTTCTAATTCCTGTGGAATGAGTCTCTCACTCTGAAACTAGAATTAGATGTGACCTGGCTGATAGTTTGAGAACAATGTTCACCATGGGCACCTGGGTTGGTGTGAGAGGTTTGGTTCAACTTTGCTTTTGTGTATAATTTGTGATCTCATGGGAGTGAGGGATTCTTAGGATCATTAGCAGAATAATTTAAGAAGTAGCTTTGACTTTTTGTATTTTATTATGTACAAGATATTTGAAGTAGGAAGGATTGCTTTTGCATCTGTTTTCTCAGAGTAATTAATGAATAAATATAAAAAGCATATGGGAAATGAATATAATAAGTGTATGGGAAGTCTTCCAAAGTATTAGTTTCAAATAAACATCATTTTAGTTTAGCTAAGATGTTATGAATAATACTATCTTGAATTTAAAAGGTAAGCATGCCAAAAATGCCGTTACATTTATACAGACAGCATTCCAATAAGCGCTTTTTCAAAATGGTGGGATGTTGAGGAACACCCATTTACACGGAATAATAGAATACGTTCCTGAGTCTTTATTTCTGTTACTCCATTAATTTTCTTACTGTTAAGATTCCAAGGGGTGGGGATGTACCTCAGTACTAGAGTACTCTCTAGTATAATCAAGAGCCTGTGTTCAATTCTCAGCACTGAAAAATAATTCTATTTTCTAGCTTTCAGCTTTCTATAGCCATGCAGCTTTCTTATTGATGGCATTTTCCACAGTAAACATGTGGGCATAGAAGGTGATTTTTATAACTCTCTTCCTCTGAAACTGTGTTCTAACTAAATCAGGACCCAAATTTTTAAGTAACTGGAAATTGTAGGAGGCTAATTCTTTAAACAACTTCTAAAGCCATTATCAGCACAACTAATCCAGGCACCTTGTCGTATATGTCTTATACAGCCTTGAAGGAACTAGTGATGTCATCACCAGTGTAACCCATTTTGTCCTCAGTCCATTTCAGGGCAAGTAGCAATGACTCCTGGTTTGTAATTTATAGTGAGATACTCAGCTCATGTTCAGAACCTAATTATGCCACCACATTTGTGTGACTCTTGTGATAAGTAAGTTGCCTTCCTTGTCTGTCATTCTTATTCTAGATATTTTGGAAAGATAACTGCCTTTGGAGTGTTCAGAAAAATCTTGAAAATAGTGATTGCTTTGGCTAATTATAGAAGATTCAGATAAGCCAAGCAGATTCAGGGTGACCCCTCAGAGCTGTTATGTAATGAATCATTGAGAGGCTCAGCAATGTAGTATCAATCAGTTGCCATGAATAGTCTTGATATCATGACCATACACGTAATGATTATTCCTTTTCCCAAAATGGTGTAGTAGGTATATAACCATGGTATACCCACCACCACAGCCCTGGTAAACCCACCACCAGTCACAGTAAACCCACCACTACAGCCATGATATACCCACCACCAGTCACAGTATACCCACCACCAATCATGGTATACCCCACCACCAGTCACAGTATACCCACCACTACAGCCATGGTAAACCCACCACCAGTCACAGTATACCCACCACCACAGCCATGGTAAACCCACCACCACTAGTCATGGTATACCTACCACCAGTCACAGTATACCCACCACTAGTCATGGTAAACCCACCACCACAGCCATGGTATATCTACTACCACAGTCAAGACTAACACATGTCTATCCCCTTCAGAAACTGCTTCTATAATGTCATGTAAAAATGACATTCATTCCCTTGTTGTCCTCTGTGAGTGGCTTCTTTCCCTTCTCAAGTGCTGTCAGTGCCCTCCATGTTAATATGTTTGAGTAGTTTGTTCTTGCTAAAGAATTTTGTTCCTGTGGAAGGAGACAAACTCGTTTGTTTGTGCATTCAGCACAGGGCATGCACCTGATCCTGAAACTCATTTGTTTAGTCAGCACAGAACACACACCTGATTCTGAAACATGCCTTTTAAATGAAAGAGTGCTGTTTTTACAAGAGCTTCTTTTGAAAGCATGTTAAATCTTGTAAGTAGAACTCAAAAAAAATTCATAAAAGTTGTTCAATTCAACCCCCAAGGTCATAGTAGTAATTTCAGAGATTCATTTATTAGGCCTATATTTGTTACATCTTGGTAAAACTTCAGATTCTTTCAGAATCTTGTTAGATTTTGTAGAGAAAAAGACAGTAAATACAACATTCATGTAATGGTGTCAAGGATTTTAGCATAAAAGTGAACTCAATAAATTTTAAGACATGTAATGGTTAATCTCATTCTCCTGTGACTACATTGTTTTCAGTAATATTGTCACTATTTTCAAGCATTTTATGACATAATCAAGAAGTGCCATTTCACATGCTTTAGCTTTTACTGGAAGGAAACATAAACACACCTTGCCTAAGAAGAACCAAAGGTGTTTGGTTCAGCTTAGTTTTCATAACCCTAGATTTAGCAATGATTAGTCATTTTCTTTGGCAAGTTTCTATTAAAAAGTATTTATGCAATCAAATTACTGAGCTCTGTAAGCAAGCCAACATTATTGGATCTCTGAATCAAAGTGATGGAAGGGAAAAATGATTATCACATTTAAAAGAGAATTTACAACAGAAGTCTTGGTATTAAAGAACCTTACACAACAGACTGTGAAAGCATATTTATCTTGAATTATTGATTAGATTAGTTTAGTAATACATTTTAGTCTGTGGGTTATCAAATACTATAAATCAGAGATCTCAAAGTTATCCATGCATGCCTATGAATCACTTGGAGCACTGGAAGAGGGATGGGTGTGTATGCAGAGTACTGTGTTTGTCAGGTCATGCCTGAGCTCAAAATAAATTTCCAGAGTGAGATCATTTTTAGCAGCTGCAGGAAGTCAGTTTACAACTAAATTTAATCAGAGGCATTGTTCTTTATGGCTACCCTATTTCATAAAGTATGTTCCTGACAGAACCCTTTTCCCTTCCTGCTCTGTGCATGGAGTCTTCAGAAATAAATTTCCTTCTGGTGATGTTTTTTTATAAGAAAAATTGGGATCATTTGTCAAAAGTTTTGAGTAACATGTGGGCCTTTTAATTTTACTTAAAATAATGACTTACCACTGTTGATACAGTTTAAGAGCTTGTGTTTTTTGATAATATATTTGCTTACTTTTTATAGATTTTTAGATAATTAAGCTGCAATGTGATGGTTGGGAGTAATCACATATTACCACATACAAAAAAAATAGTTTATTTTTTAAGAAGTGAAGGAATGTCCCCTATTGGCTTGGCTTTTCATATGCATTTGAATGAGTATATATGAACTTGTATATGTGACTGCTTACAGACACACATTTAGAACCTTCCTTCATGCTATTATTACTTAAGCTGGGGGTTGTATTTCTGGATAAAGATCCAACAGCAGAGCCTCACACGTGGCTGAGCGGCCTCTGTTACTTATTGACCACTTGTTATAGGGCATGAGGTTTGAGATGGTGTATCCGAGCCAGCCCTGGTGTTGCTGTTCTTTAGAGACAGAGAAGTGACAGCTGGGATTCAGTTTACACAAGGGCTAGCTCATAACTTTTATGGGAAAATATCCAAATGGTAGTTATGCCAAAGTGAGTGTTGAGCTATTATTGACAATCCAGGATAACAATCTGCCTTTTGAACTTACTCTTCACAGAAGTCAGTTTTGCCTAAGTAAAAAGAAAAGTCAAGGATGGGCTAAGGAATCCCAGAAGGTGTTTTTAAGAGAACGCAGAAGATATTGTTCCTCTCTAAGAATGCAATCCCTGTATGAATGTGTATAACAGGTGTATATAACCAAAGGAAGACTGCGAGGATAGCAGTAATAAGAACTACGGTTCCATAGCAAACGAGAGTGAGTAGATTATAGTGACTTTTTACCTTGAAATAACTAGAAGACAGAGCCTCAAAGGTTCTGATAGAAAAAAAATGTAACTTTCCTGTCTTGATAATTAGTTATTGTGTATTTGTATTGAATTATCGTATTCTATTTCCTGTAAGCATATACAGTTATCACATGTCCTTGGAAAATTGTGCAATGTCAAATTATGCTCTAAACCTTATGACATAGAATCACAATTAGTACTCGTGGAATGAGAGCTGCTATGTGCAGGGGGAAGTTAAAGTTGTCCTACTCCACCATGGTCAGCATGATATTTTACCTTAGATGTCAGATTGCCTCCATTTCTGCTGGGTGTCACATAGGGGCACTTGTGTGGGGGGCTCAGGAAGCTTGAACGGATGCTTAAATATCTTCAGTTTTTGTAAGTGATTACTCAACATCTTTGTGTCACATAAATACTGATTTTTACTGTGTTATCTTCAAACATTGGCATGTCCCTTGAAGTATCAAGGGATATGTTTAGCATCAATAGGAGATTCTACTTTAAATAGAACACATCTTCATTTCTAAAAACCACCTCTTGTTTTTGCCAGCTGCCATGTCCTATAACCCTGTCTTTCAAAACTCAGTTCACGTGAGTGTTTCCCCAGAAGCCTCTACTGATAAATGCCCATTTCCACAAATCCATATAGGGAACAACATCCTGTGCCACCCTTTATCATGCTGCCGCATGAGGCAGAAACTGTTAAGGAACTTTACTGAACCAGACAAAATTACTTGTTCATGTTTTATTTATCTTTGAAAATATTCCTAAAGTTAGTAACAGGCGGTAACTAATAGAAGATGAAGAAATAATTTTAACTATTCTCTGTACAAAAATAATCCCCTCGCAGATCCAGTTAGGCCAGTAGATGACAAATCCTACAAACTAAGGATGTGAGGTAGCTGGTTTCCACCTCGCCAGAGTCCACTCACTGAGTGCTTCCCCTGTCTTGACATTAGCATACAAAGTAATTGGTTCCATCATTGGCCTCTTCAAAGATAAGCACCATTACACTTGTTCTCATTCATCCCCTACTCCTCTTCCCTCTGCTGCTCCTCCTCTGAATGGTTCCCTTTCTTCTCATAATTAGTTCCCCTTCTGCTTCCCTGTAATCTTTTATTCTCTCTATTTTCCACCTCTCTGAAGGTTTCTTCCTCCCCTGTAGTGACCACTTTTTCTAGTTCCATGACCTACTCACACTTACATGTGTATATCACACACACACATGTACGTCAAGAAGCATGTCATTTTTCTTTTTGCATCTGGCTTATTTGCATGGCATAGGAATTTCTATTTGTATTTATTTTCCATCAAATGTAATCATTTAATTTTTAAAAAGTATTTTTATTTATTAATTTGTAACCAGAGAGAGATAGAGAAAGGAGAGGGGGAGAGTGAGAGAGAGAGAGAGATAAAGACAGAAAGAATGGGCATACCAGAGCCTCCAGCCACTGCAAACGAACTCCAGATGCACACACCACTGTGCATCTGGCTTTACATAGGTACTGGGGAATTGAACCCAGGTCATTTGGCTTTGCAGGCAATTGCCCTAACTGCTGAGCCATCTGTCCAGCCCCTAATTTCAATTTCTTGGTGGCTATGGAAAGTTTTATTATGTATCCCACATTTTCTCTACCCACTCATCTGTTATGGGCATCTAGGGTGGTTCCATTTCCTGGCAACTTTGAAAAGTGCAGCACCAAACATGGATGATTCAGTATCTCTGTAGTATGTTGACTTAGAGACTTTTGGGTTTATATTTGAGATTGTGACAGCTGGGTCAGATAGTAGTTTTATTCTCAGTCTTTAGAGGCACCTTCACATTGATTTCCTTAGTTCTGAACAAGTAACTAAGTGAATAGGTAATTCTCAATAGAAAAAATACAAATGGAAAATTAATACTTGAAAAACCTCATTCTTAACCATCGAGGTACAAAGCAAAATTGCTTTGAAATCCATCTCACCCCAGTCAGAATGGCTATCATCAAAAGAACAAGGGGCTGGAGATGAGGGTGAGAATGAGGGGAATGCTTCTAGTGGAAATTCCTCATTATCTTAGTGACAGTGGCCACCTCTCACGTATATCAGTGGTAAAACAACTTTTTCTTTCTCTTAGGAGAAAATGACACCCTTCTGAGGTTCTAAAAAGTGTGCTAGAAATATAACTAGTTTCCTAAAAGTATATTGTCATCTAGAAAATTACATGTATTATTATTCTGCATTTTTCTCTAAATAGGCTCTTAAGTTACATTCACATGGTGCATTATTTGATGCATAAAGGCCTATGGTGGTTGTAAAATGCAAACCTTTTTTGCAGGTATTTATTGGTTTTTAAATTTTCTTTCCTCCAATGATCTATTGCTAAGACAAGCTTGTATTGTATAATAGTGCTTTTCTTTTAGTGAGCTTGATTCTTCATAGCAGTTAAGAGAAATTACTTACTAATTCTTTAGTTTAAGGCCTTATTAGTAAATATCAATTATCCATAATGGATGTATAACATACATGTATGTAGTGTGTTTTCATCTTATTCACTCCACACCTGATGCTCTCTTGTCCACCTCCCACACCTGCTGAACCCCTTCCTCTTTCCACAGCCCCCCTTTTACTTTTCTGTGTTTGGTTTGTTGGTTTCTTTGACCCAAGGGGTTTCATTAGGGTTGCTTACAGGTGCATGGACACCTGACCAGTGTCTATACCACTGAAGGAAACGTCTCCCCCACTAGCCATTTTAACTGTCTATAAATCCTCAGGCAAGAGTGCAGCCTCCTGAGTCCCTACTGTCCCTGACAGAATGTTGATGAGCCAAAGACAGTGCAGGTCAGGGTCAGCAGCTGTGAGTCCTTGACTGCACTGGCAGTGTCATACCCTGAAGTTAGCGTCCCTCACCACTCCCCACTCTCTCTGACTCTTACATTTTTTCCATCACTTCTTCACGCATGTTCTCCTCGCCTTGGAGTGGATGTTGTGGATGCCTTACTTATGGCTGAACATTCAGTCATTACTGATTCTCATCACTTTGACTGTTTATGGATCTGCAGTTACCACTGCCTACTGCAAAAGGAAGCTTCCCTGATGAAAGCTTATAGCATAAAATAGGCATAAGTATAGCTTTTAAGAAGGCAATTTGATGGCTGTACCATGTCTATTTAGCAAAATGAGAATAATAGCTTTCCCACTAGAGTTTATGACTTCCTCAGCAATTGGTTTTTGTCTGGGTTTACAGCACCAGTGAACGCCCTCCTGTGTAGTGGGCCCTCATGTCTAATTAAAGGATGGTTGTTTACCTCCATAGCAGTTATGCCACTATTGTACCCGTGGGTCCATCTTGCCAGGCCAGACAGTAGTGTTGCAAGCAGGGGCCGTACCTGAGCAATACTGTTGATGATAATTCTCCCCAGAATCTTCAGAGCATCTTTCAGTGTGACTTCTCTAATGTCTTATGCTGAGAGCATATGTTGTCTTCAGCAATATGGAGGTATCATCTAGTTCTAGGTGGCAACCAGTGGCAGTGATGACCTTTTTGTTTTGGGGCCTCGAATGTCTTCCTGACCAACAACTCTTAAAGCTTTAGCCCACTGATAATGTTGGGATACTCATTCCAATTCTTAATATATTAAAAAAAAAAAAACTTTCATGACTGTGAGGCAAAGCTTTGCTTTAAAAAGTCATGATAAATTTTTACAATATGCTTTTATAAGATGAAAACTTTCAAGATTTATTTTTTTAGTTAAAAAATTAAGGCAAGTTTATAGACAGAAAGAAACTCTTTTTTTTCTGACTTCCAGCATAATAGCTAAAAAGGCCGTTGAAGCTTAGCAGCTTCAAGTGCAGTTTTCTTTGTAGAGTTATCATCATTCTTTCACTGCGTGTGGAATTCACTTATTTATCACTGGCGGCCTCTAGTGTGTATTCAATTTTTTCCTGCTTGGCTGTACATTAGTTGGTTATTAGTGACTGGAGAGCAGTTCCCTGTGTTAGGAGCAAGAAAAACAACTACGGTTTCTGTCATCTTAGCATTTTATCAGTCCGTGAAAAGAACCTTTCATGTGGTACTGTGTGTGGTGATTCCAGTTAGCAGTAATTGGGCTTTCAGGCTGAGTCTCCTCCGCGTGGCATTGGCTCCCAAAGTCGCTCCTGATGAGGACGAGCCCGCAGCAGTATTCCTCTGCTGTCGCAACCTGAAGCTCTCCTTAGGAGGAAACAAGGGAACACACAGGTGTAAAGATATCCAAACAGGAAATTTTAGTCAAATCACATAGCCAGAGACAGATAAACTATTCTTGTTTATCCAATTACAAATGAAATTGTATTCAAGTAACTTAACCACATCATGCAAGGAAAAATGTTACAAAGATAAGTCAGTTCATATGGCCCAGATCTGTACTTTTTAGGACAAAGCTTTTTTATTTATTTATTTTCGTCTTTATTTTTAAATCATGCTAGGCAACTGGTCTAGAACAAGCTAGCCTTGCATTTGCTGGTGTAGCCCAGGCAAGCCTTGAACTAGAGGTCTTCCTGCCTCGGCCTCTTGAGTGGCTGGTACTGTAAGCATATAGTGCCATGCCTGGCTTTGTGGGGAGTTTTCCCCTTTCCTTTCCTTTTTCTTTTCTTTTTTTAAAAATATTTTATTTATTTTTTTATTTGAGAGGGAGAGAGGGGAAAAGGCAGATAGAAAGAATGGTATGCCAGGGCCTCCAGCCACTGCAGTTGAACTCCAAACACATGTGCCAACTTGTGCATCTGGCTCATATGGGTCCTGGGGAATCAGAACTGGGTCCTCAGGCTTCACAGGCAAGTGCCTTCACCACTAAGTCATCTCTTCAGCCCTTTTCTTCCTTTTCCCAGTGTCATGTAGTACATGCTGACCTTCAGGATGGCTTTGAACTCCTAGTCATCTTCCTTCCATATTTCAGGTGTGAGATTGTACACCTGCACTACTACAACTGGTGTTGGCGTTTCTTTCTCTCTTTTTGGCATGTGTGTGCTGTGAATGTGTGTGTAGGTGCACATGTGTGTTGAGGTACATGTGCATGCACATGGGGAGACCCGAGGCCAGCATCCTCAGATGTCTTCCTCAGTCACTCTGCATCTTATTTTTGAGAGAGTCTCTTTCTGAACCTAGAACTCATCTATATTATTCTGCTAAACCAGCTAACCATAAGTCTAGGTGTATAGAAGCATGATAAAAACCTCTATTTTATTAAATGAGCACACACATATATGAAGAGATTTGTAGCATGCTTTCAACTTATGTTTGTGTGTTTTAAATTGTATGCACATGTGACTACAACATTAGATGTACATTTGAACATATTTTATATCCAATCTTTTTGCATATATCAGAGATATATGTAAGTGATATTAATCATAAATAAAACCCCCATGTAAGAAGCTTGGTATGGCCACATATGTCTATATGTCTATAACCCCAGTTCTGTGGGAAGCAGAAAATGGAGAACTGTGGCACGTGAAAGTGGCAACTGCAGAATCAGTAATAGACTTTATCTCAAGGACACGCAGAGATAAGAGAGGGAGGGGAGACGCCCAGGGGTCTCCTCTGGTCTCTGCACACATGATACATGTACTGTACATATGACATCACCACACCACTAGTGCTACATGCACACATAAATTTTATATGTATATTTAAATACACTGTGGGAGGGATAAAACATTTCACTGTAGGTTAGACACCATGACAGGGAGAAGGCTCAACATGAAAGTGACAGTTCAGAGCTGCAGGAGGTGACAAGCAGTGGAGGGTGTCCTGCAGCCCAGTGCCTGCAGAGTGGCCACTGCTGCATGGTGCCGACTATGCCAAGGCTTAGTAGCTTTAAACGGTGACTTCTTCATTCTCTTGTATATCTAAGGATCAGTGAGGCAGATCTCACATATCAGTCATGTGACTGATAAAGGAAAGTCTTTATGAATAATGATTTTTTAGTGGCTCACTGAACTCGGTGTAACACTCCACACATTTACATTTTCCTATAAAAAGTACACGAACAGAGAGAAATGAATGGCCAAATGAAAAAGCATACAGGGTGACGTTTGGAAGGCTCCACAGTGCAAGGGCCTCTGTCCTAGAAGGACTTGGTGATTCACCTCTGGGCACGTGAGCGTTCATCGAGGAAGACTCTCCTAGTGCAGGGGCTGCTGCCCTGCTGTCACAGTCCTGTCCCATAGATGTGTTCTCAGACCGGGAGCTCTCTGAACCCTATTTTTAGGGTTTGCTGTGAGTTCCGTTGCATCGTCATAACGAATGAAGTTATTGTCCATTGCTGATTAGCTCAGTCTTCAGCGCTGCTCCCCTACTTAGAGCTGGCAGTGAGGCTAAAAGTTTCACCCTTTTTTTCTAACCGTTTCTGTCTCTTTGACCAGCCACCAACCCGAAACTGTTCTAGGGTCCCCAGTCACCAGTCCTCTCAGCAGCAGACTTGTAATCATTGGGGATGCTAAAGGTTCTGAAAGATCCTCTGTCCAAAACCAGGCACAAAAACCCAAACATACATTCCTTACAGTATCACAGAATCCCAGTTGTGTAAGACAGTGTAGCCATGGAGTTACTACCACAGTGACAGGGATTCCTTACATGTTTAAGCTTAGCTGACTTTTCTTTCTCATCTTGAATTCATCATGTTTGCTCAGGATGTTCTAGGGACTAGGGGTAGTGCTGCTCCAAGTGCAACAGAAAGGTCATGCCTCCACTTACATGTCCTCACAGCCAGAGGGAGTGAGTGCTCTAAGAGCAAAGGGATGCCATGTCTCCACTTGGATGTCGCTCCAAGAGCAAGGCTATGCCTGCACTTGACTATACTTCATAACTTCTGTGCCATGACTTCTGCATTTGGTGGTCAGAGCAAGCCACAAGTTACTACAAATTCACATTCATAGTAGTGCTCCTTTGTAGAACAATCTGTAAAGTTACATCTTAGAGAGGTTTGTTAGGGAGGGAGAATAAATTTTTGGTAATTTTGAAAGTGATCTGCTTCAAGTGGGAATGGTGGGAATTTGATGGGGAGAGTGGCACAGGCAGATATAACTTGAAAGTCTGTGAGAGGTAGTAGGAATGAGTCACGGCAAGTGTGCTGGGAGGCCACAGGATGAGATGAGACAGAGTAGTGATACCAGCTGTCTTACCAGGGCTTTACTATGGAAGACATTAAAAGAGCCAGGTGCGGAATAGAGTTTTGAAAGAAGAGCCTGTAGAACTTGCTGACCAATCTAGTTTTGAAAGAGAAAGTGGCAAGAGTAAATGGCAAGGATATTGAACTGAGAGTTGTAAAACATTGAGTGTTCAAGGTGGTAGGACGGGGTTAGCTGCTGTTAGAGGAGACTCAGCAGTGCCTGTGAAGTTAGTTACAGCTACGCAAACAGGAGAAAGTTGCTGGACACTTGAGCCTGAATTAAGGGAAGATGGAAGATTGAGTCATCAGTACGTACACCTAAGGCCGTGAGTCTTTGTAAATGACCTAACCAAGACATAAAGAAGTCCAAGGACTAAGCTATGGAGTATTCCAACGTTAAGACAAAATCTAAGAAGAAAATCAGAAAGGATATGGCAGGAATAAATGATAAACTTGCAGAAACCTAGGAAATTTTGGTCCTGGTCTTTAAGTGGAGATAGAGAAATAGAGAATTAAAGAAAAGAGAGTGCCCAATATGCTTCTGGTGGATAAAATGACATGGGAGAATTGGCAGGTAGAAACAACAATAAGATAATCTATTGAGATTTGAATGTTGTGATGCTGTAATTCATTGTATTAAAACATAAAGTCCATGTCTTTGGTGTCATATCTCTTTCATATTTTGTTTTTCCTAGCTTATATTAATTTCATTTGAGGTTCTGATTATTGTCTTGTGTTTCATTTAAATGGTTTCCCAAATGCTGCTCTAAATTTCACTGATAATGCTTATTATCCAGTGATTTTGATTTCAAAGTTACTTGTGTCTGAGTCCTTATCATATGACTATATTCCTTTGGAGTCTGTAATACAACTCTCTTTATTCAGTACCATAGAAACCTGCCTAGGCATTCATTTCTGTCTCTAGAACTGCATTCCCTGTGTTCCTGTAAGGGACTAGAAGCAGGAAGATAAAACACAAACTGACAAGGACAGAAACATATCTGCTGCTACCAGTAAAATTCTTGCCTTAGTAGGACAATATATGCCTTGAGAATTCTTTTTGTAGTTAGTTCCTACTTAGTTTCTGCCATGGGGGAAGCTGTGGGTGGGTGGCTGAGCGCAGGTAAAAACGCTTCTGCCAGACACTGTAGTGATGCAGTTTATTGCACTTTGCCTGAAACACTTAGGGAGGAGTAAGCAACATATTAGTGACCTTCATGGCATTGATCTCTAGCTGTGCTTATTGGATTCTGTGTGTTACGCCTCACCTGAATCTCAGAGAGAAGCATAAAGGAATAAAGCACACAAGGTAGTTCACCACCGGTGAGCTCACCTTTTATGCTGGGTAAGGTAAGGAATTAGCATTAGCCAGTGCTTTCATCTTTGTAAACAGGAGATGAACCCTTCCATTCTGCACCACACTGGCCTTTGTGTGATTTCTCATCAGTGTTTCCCGGCACTGTGCTGCCCTCCCCAGTACCATTTCCTTCCAAAAAAGTAACCCATCGCTTATTGTCCACTTCAGGAGCCACTGTCATTCCTCTCTCACCCCTCTGGACACTTTTAGAAAAGATGTACTCTAGGTAGGTATAGAAGGAGAAGAGGACCTCCTATAGAGGAGGAAATATTTATTAACAATGCTAATCGAGTACAGTTCTAAAAGCTCGGCTGTGGGTCTAAGAGAGACAGCTCTCCTTTCACAAGTGAGTGAAAGTTAGTGTCTGAAAGATACACCAGCATGCCTGTTGCACCTGAGCTGCTGTAACAGACACCCAAGGCCAGGTGCTTCTACACAGCAGACATTTTCTCCTGGAGGGAGGAAAGTGCAAAGCCAAGATTCCAGCAGATCCAGTGGTGGTGAGGAACTTTTCCTTGGCCCACATTCTATGCCTTCTCACTGTGTCCTTAAATAGTGTATATGAGCAGCGAAGCTCCTTCAGTCCCCACTTACAAGCCCATTCTTGATGACTCCAGCCCCTTCATATCCTCACACTGGGATTAGTTTTCAACATTGGGATTTTGGCAGAGAGGCCAAAGCAATTATGATCTAAGAACCTGAGACCTGGCCCTCGTGGAGTCCTGAGTACTCATTTCATTTCATATTTTCTATCACCATCTTGTCTTCCTGTTTGTCTACTTTCCATTCCTACAGTATGGGTAATTTGCTTTAAAACTTGTTTTGATGTATTTGGTTGATTGTAAGCAGAGAGAGAAAAGGGTAGGGTGGGGGAGATAAATGAGGGGAGAAAGAGAAAAAGAGAGAGAGAGAGAGAAAATTGATACACCAGGGCCTCTAACCACTATAAACACACTGCAGACGCATGTACCACTTTGTGCACCCAGCTTTATATGGGTGCTGGGGAATTGAACCCCTGTCATTAGGCTTCGGAGGCCTTAGACATGGAGCCATCTCTCTACCCCAGTATTTTTTTTTAATTTATAACTCTCTTGTAAAGAAGACCTCACTTACTTAGCTTTTTGCAGGTTGGTTACTTTAAATCCCTTTCCTTTTCAACAATCACCAGTTTCCCAAACCTGGCTTCCGTCTTTCTGCATGTGCATCTGGAGCTCATTTGCAGTAGTAAGAGGCCCTAATATGTCCATTCTCTCATTCTGTCCTCTTTAAGCTTCTTACAGGAATATTGATGAAAATTAATATAGTCTGTGCTCTTAAGTACATTCATATTACAGATATTGTTTCTGGAAACACGTTGTATGACACATGTGATTAAGTAGAAAAACTTAGTTCTGAACACATCTACTTAGAGAGTGTTTTGATTGTGCATAGTATGTAAGAACTTATTTGATATGCTTTCATTATATCTTATGGGTGACATGTAATTCAATATACCCAACTGTCTGCTATTTAGTTTGTAGTGTAAGTATTCTACATATCCCATTCCTGTGCTCTCCTTTTAATGTTTTTTTTTCCTTTAAATTTCTTTCTTTTAATCTTTCTGCAGCAAAGGCAACAGTATATTTGGGGAAAAGTTAATATCAAACTTTAAAATTGGTTTCGCTGTTGCATATGCTTTTCTTCTTTATGCCCCATCCTTCCTTTGTCCCATCCAATGGAATCATTCAGGAAAAAAGTTGGTTCCCTTGATTAGAACTGATTTCATGTCCAGAACCTGCCAGTGAAGCCTTAGCAAGGCTGTGGGCAGACCTGCATTTCCCTTCCTACCCTGAAAATCTGTCCTCATGGGTCACGAAGCTCAGGGACAAACTCTGTCCACGTGGGTCATGAAGCTCAGGGACAAACTCTGTCCTCGTGCATCACGAAGCTCAGGGACAAAATCTGTCCTCGTGCGTCACGAAGCTCAGGGACAGAATCTGTCCTCGTGGGTCACGAAGCTCAGGGACAAAATCTGTCCTCGTGGGTCATGAAGCTCGGGGACAAAATCTGTCCTCGTGCCTCACGAAGCTCAGGGACAAAATCTGTCCTCGTGCCTCACGAAGCTCAGGGACAGAATCTGTCCTCGTGGGTCACGAAGCTCAGGGACAGAATCTGTCCTCGTGGGTCACGAAGCTCAGGGACAAAATCTGTCCTCGTGCCTCACGAAGCTCAGGGACAGAATCTGTCCTCGTGCGTCACGAAGCTCAGGGACAAAATCTGTCCTCGTGGGTCACGAAGCTCAGGGACAAACTCTGTCCTCGTGCCTCACGAAGCTCAGGGACAAACTCTGTCCTCGTGCGTCATGAAGCTCAGGGACAAAATCTGTCCTCGTGCCTCACGAAGCTCAGGGACAGAATCTGTCCTCGTGCGTCACGAAGCTCAGGGACAGAATCTGTCCTCGTGGGTCACTAAGCTTGGGGACAGCACCTTCCCCTGCCTGCATGATACTAGCCGGCCAGGACTGGAAGGCAGGGAGATCTTTTCTGATGTGGCACCATGTGTGGTTTAAGCGTGTCTTGTCCAATGTTATGCTGATTAACAAATTTTGTGATTAAATATATGATTAGTTACATATTTTCAAAGAAGAATCTTTGCAATATTTACAATTCCGATGTTAGTCATTGGTAGAATGGTTTTCTAATATGCACTTTATTAACTGGGCGTGGTGGTGCATGCCTGTGATCTCAGCACTGGTGAGGGTAGGTAGAAGGACTGAAATTCAATGCCAGCCTGAGCTACACCTTATCTCGAAGAATAAGAGAAAGAAAATAAACAAAGAAACAAAATCTTTTTTCAGAATTTGTTGTATGTCTGAACTATAATATATTTTAAATTGCATTAGTTATATTTTATAATTAAGTATGATATATGATTAATATATAATCCAGGGAGACAGTTAAGCCAATGTCAATATTAAGTAGGATAAAGGATATGTAGGAAAATTGAAATTCTTCACTTTAATGACATGTGATTGATTTTTAATTAACATCCATTTTATGAGATATATAAATTGAAGTTTTTAATATAAAATAGTGTGTTCTCTTAGCAGTCTAGACCATTCCAGAAAATGCTGGTTGGCATGGATTAGTTTGAAGCAAGAAGAAAAGGATGAAAAGTGTGTCATAGAACATACTTAGCATGGTTTCATTCTTACTAAAAGTCTGTGGAGGCTATCTTTCCAACCTAGATCAGGGCTTGTCAAAGTAGCCTGCAGGCGAATTGCCTCTATATCTCCTTCTGGGAGCCCAGCCATGCTCACAATTGTCCTGTTCTTCTCTAAGCTAAGCTGTTGGTGCTCCTAGCCAAAAAAAATAAAAAAAAAAAAATCTACAGAGCTGAAACTACTGACTCTTTCTTTTTTTATATTTTATTCATTTTTTATTAATTAGTTTTGTACTCAGTGAATACAGTCAAGTTGGTACCATTGTTAGGCTCATCCATGTCCTACCCCCTCCCTCTGGCCCCTCCTTGTTGAGGTATATGGGTCATGCATTGTGCAGTTAGCCCACAGTTATAGGTAGGAGAAAGGTCTCTGCATATCATGACCCAACGTGTGGCTCTGACATTCTTTCTTCCCCCTCTTCCACAAAATTTCCCTGAGCCATGTTGGGTTCACTTTTGGTCTGCTTTAGTGATGAGGTGTTGGGGGCCTCTGGGTCTCTGGCTCTCTGATTTGGTAGGAGTTGATTTTTCTCTTTGGTGATCTCCTTCACCCTTGTGCTGGTACCCAGTTCACTAAGAAAACAGCACCCATGCTTGTTTCGCCAATTGTTATATGCAAATGACAAAGATGCAGAGAAAGAAATAAGGGACATGGTCCCATTTTCTTTAGCAAAAAATAAAAAATAAAATACCTTGGAATAACGTTAACCAAGGAAGTGAAAGATCTATACAACAAAAACATAAAAACACTCAAAAAAGATATTGAGGAGGACTTGAGAAAATGGAAAGACCTCTCATGCTCATGGATAGGCAGAATTAACATTGTGAAGATGACAATCCTACCAAAGGCAATATACAGATTTAATGCAATTCCAATTAAAATCCCAACATTGTTCTTCACAGAGATGGAAAAAATGATCTCAAATTTCATATGGAAAGGCAGAAGGCCTTGGATATCCAAGCAAATCCTCAGTAAAAGAAATACCTCTGGAGGCAACGCCATACCAGATCTTAAGCTATATTACAAAGCCATAGTAATAAAAACAGCATGGTACTGGCATAAAATCAGGAGTATAGACCAATGGAATAGGCTTGAGGATGCGGACTTTGGGTCAAGCAACTACAGCTACTTGATATTTGACAAAGGCCCTAACAATATAGGCTGGAAAAAAGACAGCATCTTCAACAAATGGTGCTGGACAAACTGGATAACTATATGCAGGAAATTGAAACTTGATCCACTCATCTAGCCATGCACTACACTCAAGTCCAAATGGATCAAAGACCTCAATATAAGACTAGAAACTCAGCAACTACTGGAGGAAACTATAGGAACAACTTCCCATGATATAGGAATGGAAAAAGATTTCCTGAACAAAACCCCAGTAGCTCACGACTTTAAACAGTCACTCAACCAATGGGATCACATGAAGCTGAAGAGTTTCTTTACAGACAAGCATACAATAAGCAAAGCCAATAGATTACTTACAGAATGGGAGAAAATATTTGCTGAATATCCAACTGACAGAGGCCTAATCTCTAAAATCTACTGACTCTCTTAATCTTTAAGAAAATAATGTATACTGATCCCTGTCAGAACACATGGTCTATAGGCTAGAAATTGAAGAATTTTCTATGTGCAATTGAAAAAGTTTGTCCCTGTTTGTGAGGCTGGTGGGTCATAGTGCCAGCAACTGAAGTTCAGCACCAGGACTCTGAGCCAGAGCTGGGCTGGCCGAAGGAGGGAGGAGGCAGCCCTTGCTCAGAGCACCCTATGCCAACTCAGCATCTGTAATGTCACAAAAGACAAACAGTTGGACTGATAACAAAGTCAAAATGTGATGACATTTTTATGCACTGAACTTTCTTTCTTAAAAAATAATGAATTATTTACTTAAGAGAGAGGGTGACAATGGGTACACCTCCAGCCACCGCCAACGATCTGCAGACACGTGTTCTACCTTGTGCATCTGGCTTACGTGGGTCCTGGGGAATCGACCTGGGTCCTTAGGCTTCACAGACAAGCGCCTTAACCACTAAGCCATCTCTCCAGCCCAACGTATGATTCTTTATATTGCAGATTAGTTGCAGCAAATTTCAGGGTCCTTTCAATTCTAAACAGATTTATCAAAATAATCTCAACTAAAGAAAGCATTTTAAAACCTCAATGGAGTAGTCTTAGTTTTAAGACTGTTACTGAAAGTCACTTGAGTTTTCTAAGGCTTATTTTCATTATCTGTAACATGGATACTATAGTGAGAGTGATTTCAAGCCATTTTTTTTGCATTATTTTGAAAGAAGGACTGAACTTTCTATCACTCTTCCTGCTCTTCCTCTTTCATGTTGTTTGGTTATGCGTTTTATAGGGAAGGATCATCCATTCTGAATGGGCAACTCCCATCTTCAGAGTGAGGCTCTTTCCTGTTGCGTCAGCAGTGTTCTGACATAGTCTTCTCCTAACATGTTTCTTTTGCCAAATCATTCTTCCTTTGAGCCTCAAAGTAATCTTTGTAAAGGGCTAGAGGGATGGCTTAGAGGTTAGGGTGTTTGCCTGTAAAGCCAAAGGACCCGAAGACCCATGTTAGCCGGATGCACAAAGGGGTGCACACATCTGGAATTCATTTGCAGTGGCTGGAAGCCCTGGTGCGCCCATTCTCTCTCTCTCTCTCTCTCTCTCTCTTTCTCTGTCAAATAAATAAATAAAAATCAATATTAAAAAAAGAAAATTTGTAAAATACATGTTGATAATTAGTAGTGATTAGAAAGATCAACAGCAGTGGGAAAATTTTTGTAGAGAACTTTATCTACAAGAAACACGATTCTTATGTTTCATTAATGCATCTGTGTCAGCTAAATCTACTTAGCTGTTCAATTAACGAAAGGTAGTGGGACTCTCTGAATTTGGATTCTACCATAAAATTCATCACAAATGTCTTTACTTTTCTAAGAGGAACTGTTTGCCTTTTTTGTTTGTTTATATTAATGGAAATTGAACACTGGCAACAACTTCTGTTTTACCTGAATAACTTCAGCTGTGCTTTCTTGTATGCTAGTAAGTGCTAATTTCTAGATGTCTTACATACCTAAATTCTTAATCCTCCCAGCCACTCTAAATTGTCGTCATTTGATACATGAACAAAAAAAAAAAAATGTTCAGAAAAGTTAAATAGTTTTCACACACTTGGAAATGGAGGAGGGTGCAGTTGTACTAGTAAGTGATAAATATTTGATTATTCATCTTTTTCTGCTGCCTTTTAATGTCTTCCACTTTTCCTTCACTCTTCTTTCATTTTCTCCTTCTATTCCCTCTTTTCTCAGTCATCTATTTTTTTCTGGCGTGTGTGTGTGTGTGTGTGTGTTAGCACTTGTATGTGTCCATGTAGTGCCTCATGTGCTTGACTTGCTGTCGTTCACTGGCTTGTGGTAACTGGAGGGCAACATAAGTGTCCCCTGCTGTCACTATTCTGCCCGTTCTTACCTGAGCTGGGGTCTCTTACTGATTCCAGCGCTTGCCGTTTGTTCACAAGCTCTTGCTATCCTCCTATTTCCGCTCCCTTATGCAACTGGGATTACAGATGCCTGTGGCCCTGCTCAACCCTTTTATGTGTGTCCTAACGATCACCCTGGAGCTGTCTCTCACGTCTCTATAGACACTGCACTTGTGTAAGAAGTGCTCTTAACCAAGGAGGCATCTCAGCAGCCCTCTTCCTTTCTTATACTTCCTCACCCCCCACTCCTCATCCTCAGCTTCCTCATTTTCTTGTGGCGCTCAGCATTTGTGTTCCTGGCTCTTTGAAGTACCAAGGTCAACCAGAGCACATCTTCCTTCAAAGAAAATTAGGCTAAGAGCTTTGGTAGTAGTCAAGTTCTAAGGGAAAAATTATATTTTACTTGTGGAGGGATTCCTCTGTGTATTGAAACACCGAAGTGGGGCTTTCCCCTATCTTTACGCCTGTTCTTGACGTGCGTCTACCCCTTCCACTGTGATGACTTGCGTGTGTTGGATCCATCCCTACCTCACTAATTGATCTCAGGTCTTTTAGACTCTTGTCAGTGGTAAGTGACATGTGTGATAAGAGTTAAAATGTAAATATCTTAGTCAGATGGACCACTTGTGAAGACTCTAGGCCAACTTTTAGTACTGACGGGTCAACTGTTATGAAAGCGAAGTGAACATAACAAAGAGATGTAGTGTTGTAATCTGTGTCAACAGTAGGCAGACGGGACCAGTGACTACACAGATCCAGCTCCTATAACCAGTAACTATGTGTAGTTAGTCCCCAGATTATAAAAGTAATCTTGTGTAAATTGTCATTTATATCAGAGCAGAGGCATAGCTCCTCTACATATGTGAACTGTCATTCACAAAGGAGGGCCTCTTCAGAATTCTAGGTGCCATGGCAACAGGACCCTCAGAAAGTGTGAGATGGCCTTTTAATTATGGCATCAAAAAGCACATTTGAGGATGTTTGAAAAGCTACCACATTCTATGATGGAAACTTATAAAGATGTTAGTCATCTTAGCAGGAATACCAGGAGTATTTTTGGGACAAGTCATTTTAGAAAAAAATCATCATACTTCAATTTGAATGTATATATGTTATATTGAAGAAAATTGTATTAAAATTTAACTCAAGTTAGTTATCATTTATCTATATAATTTTGTTTTCTTATTAGTAATTTATATGGAAGTGTAAATTAATTTAGGTGATTACTTTCATTATTCACTGTGTAAGATAAAAAGAAATTAAATTCTCTTTATGATGATCTATCCTAAGGGAACAGATACTCAGCTGCCTATGTGTATCATCTTTTACTTTTCATTTTTATATATTACAAAAATCAATTCACTATTTAGAAACTGCCAAACCTGTTCTCGATATCTGTGAGACTAAAATGTGGAGAGTAATATAGAGTCAGTGTCATTAGGAAGTTACTTGAAACAGACAGGACAGGACAGGAGCCCTGAGCAGCAGTGACTGTTCTCCAGGTGGAAGTACAGTGACATAGTCATACAAATGCACTTGACCTCTTTGATCTCAGTTTCCTGCAGAGATAATGGGGCATTGAAGGGATGATCCCTTTTGTCCCTTCCAAGCCTAATAATCCCTGAATGAAAAAAGTTCTAATGTGCATATGATAATGGTGGTCAGTGGAAACATTCTAAAGAAATGTTGAAAGTGAGTGAATTCATTTAACAAGAACTTTATGTGCTTCAGATGATGGATGGATTGATTGATATTGGGGATTGAACCCAGGATCTCCCACATGCTAGACATGTACTCTACTATTGAGCTATATCCCAGGCTCTTGGTGTTTGGAGACAGGGCTCTCCTCTTATGAGCTACTGAGCTCCCAGTCCTCTGGGTTCAACCTTCCCCGTGTTGGGCTCCCAGCACGGACCACCATTCCCAGTACTGTGGGGCACACGTGCACTACCACGCCCAGCACTGTGTTGAACACATATAACATTTTGCCAACAGTGTGTTATATACATGCACCAGCATGTCCAATACCACGAGATACACGTGCACCACCATGCCCAGTACTGTGTGGTACACATATACTACCATTACCAGCACCATGTAGTACCCAGCATTGTTCTAGTCCAAGGAGGGGGCATAATTGAGAGAAAACTTGGTCTAACACAGATCAATCAGATTAGTTTTCATCAGAGAAATAATATTTCCAACTGAGTTAAGAATCATAAAAATAGAAGCTGGTGAGATGGTTCAACAAGCATAAGGACCCGAGTTCAGTCCCTGACACCCATGGTGAAGGCACGTAACCCCAGCACTGAGGGTTCAGTCCCTAACACCCACGGTGAAGGCACGTAACCCCAGCACTGAGGGTTCAGTCCCTAACACCCATGGTGAAGGCATGTAACCCCAGCACTGAGGGAGGCAGAGAAAGGAGGATAGCTGGGCTCATTCTAAATGAAAACTAGGGAGCTCTTGAATACACAGTGAGACTCAAAGTCAGATTCATGGCTCTTCTGCTGAGAGACAGGCCAGTTACCTTCTGCTGGCAATTTTACACCATGGGTGAAGAAAAAATGAAAATATCTTTTTACCTCCACTTACTAAGTTGGAGTTACAGCTGACTTTTCTCCTCTGGGAAGGGTCTCCTTGGCAACTTTATGGGCCTGACTTTGGTTTATGAGTAGAATGTCTCTAAGAGTCTTGGGTCTTGGCTTCTTTGACCTGCACTTATCTCCTCTTCCCAGGATTTCATCCCTTTCAACCTGTAATATCCACAGGGATAAGCCCCCAGTCTCCCTGTAAATAGGGAACTAGAATATTAGATAATAATTTAGCCCCCTTGAGACAACATAATAGAAATGTCATGACTCTTTTGAATCGCAAAACTGATTAAATAACTAGGTCTTGATCTAATTCTTGTGTTATATGAATAGTAAAATATTTTTGTAGGAAGCAGAAATAAGCATCCTTTTTTTATTATGTAGAATGTATATTTCTCCCAGTCAGGTGACTCCCATGCTATGTTTTGCTGGAGTACTGAGAAATCCAGGGACATTTTATTTCTCCACATTTAGGTGTCAAAAAGTGGGGAGAAATTCTCCAAGGTCATGGGACTATTTGAAGACATATGAAGATAGAGTTAATTAAGATTTTATAAAATGAAAGATTAAAAAATTACCAACAGGAAAGTGAACTAATATCATTAAAATATCACATGGTAATCTCTTCCTATATAGAAATGAAATTCTCGAGTATTTCAGAAGATTTTTGTTTCTGTGTCACTTCACTATGTGGAAAATGTCTCTGAGCTGCCTCTGCTTGGCACACAGTATGAGTTCTCATGATCATTTATTCTGTTCAAATCTGTTGAAAGTTACAGATTTGTTTGAGGTAAGATAATGTTCAGATCTGAATATATGGACAAGGCAGAGCAAAGTGTATTTGTGTTAGGATGTTACAACAAATTACCTTCCTTAGTATTTATTTGTTTGCAAAGTACCAACCTCCAACCTCCTGCCTGAGTTAGTGAGTTGGTTGTGTGCATGGAGTTTGCCTGAGCCGTACTGCATTGAATAGTATGCATCCTGCTCAGTCTGAAAATAGTCTCTATTTCTTTCTTTTTTTTTTTTTTTTTTTTGGTTTTTCGAGGTAGGGTCTCACTCTAGCCCAGGCTGACCTGGAATTCACTATGGAGTCTCAGGGTGGCCTCGAACTCACGGCAATCCTCCTACCTCTTGCCTCCCGAGTGCTGGGATTAAAGGCGTGCGCCACCACGCCCGGCTTGTCTCTATTTCTTTGTTGTTTTGAGTTTATTAGTTTTCTTTCTGGCCCTTAGCACTATAGTTGTTAAGTTTAGCAAATAAACACAACAGCCTAGTTGACTTACATGTAACTGTCTCTTTCAGCTTTTTGCCTGAATTCATCAATGGGGACTTTGATTCCATTAGGCCTGAAGTCAGAGAGTACTACACTGTTCAGGTAACCATGCCGTTTTATACTCAACATCCTGCTCATGTGAATGCTTGTCCTCTGCTCTCTCTGGTTTTCCTGCACTATTGTATGAATTGAGAAGTGCATTGTTCAGTTACTTGTATAGTTTTGTTATTGTATCAGTTATGCATTCAGTGTTGGAATTTAGAAAATGAAACATGGAAACATAATCTTGAAGAAATTAATTCTCCATCAGATGTGCATCCGCAGTCCCGTAAGCATATATATGCCACATGCACTTTACATGTTCATGGTTTTGATAGGTATATTTAATTACCTACCATTGCTTATGCCCTCATTAGTTATTACATTGTTTTCATAAATTACTGGTTTATCCCTTTTTAATGAAGAGATTACATTTTAGTCAATTGATTTTTAATTGATGTCCACTGATATTTCTATTTTCTTGGATCCCAAACTCTATTAAAATGTCTTTATTGGGGGCTGAAGAGATTACTCAATAGTTAAAGGCACTTTCTTGCCCTTATGGCCTGTGTGCAGCTCCCCAGTACCCACAGAAAGCCAGATGCACAAAGTAGTGCACACATCTGGAGTCCCTTTGTAGTGCTCTCTGCCCGCTCCTTGAAAATAAATGAAATACTTTCTAAAAATATTTCTAAAAGTATAAGGGCCCCCGAGCCCTTACTCTCCACATGGGCTCCTTTACTCCCTCCAGCTTCCCACATGACAGAGCTCTTTAAATTTTCTTTTCTTTTTTATCCATGAGTTTCCCAGTCCCCCACATGGGAACTCTAGCCACAGTGTGCCTTTCCTTGGCTCTGTACTTCCCGACTTCCCTCAATAGATATAATAATCTAATAATTACCCTTCTCAGTCCTTTTTTATTCAATTCTTTCATTAAAATTAAAAATGAACCTAGAGTTTGGGGTCCAAGGATTTTCCTGGACCCCAAATATCACATTACAATATTGCTCAGTGGTTAAAGGCACTTGCTTACAGAGCCTGACAGCCTGGGTTAAAGTCCCTAGTGCCCAATTAAAGCCAGTTGCACAAATGGGGTGCATGTATTTAGTAAATTTGCAGTGACAAAGGACCTCAAGTGTCCATACTTTCTCTCTCTTTCTGTGTGTGTGTCTTGATCTGTCTCTTTCTTTCTCTTTTTTCAAATAAATTAAAAAAAAACATTTTAAATGTCTTTATTAGTTGCAAAATGATATTCATCAAGGAAACAAAATTTTTCTAAAATATTTCTACTTATTGTTCTCCTCTAAGTAAAACTATTCATTACTACTTGAGATTAATAATAGCTGTTTTTAACCACCATTGTACAGATTTCCCACAGATCCTTGCCACTTTAAATGTATAAAAGATCTAATTGAGGATGATAGGATCACATATTAGTGAATTAAAGTAATTAATAATTAAAGGTTTCACAAGTTTCAGAAGACAATGCAGAGTTTTTGAAAGAAAATTATAGCATTAGCAATTCTCCAGCCAAAACACCATCATCCCCGTTGTTCTAAACTGGCATGGGAAAATTACACGTTTTTTGAAAGGAATAGCAAAAACTATACCCACAGGGCTAAATTCGTTGTAAGGCTTGGGGGAGAGAGGAGATAAACTCAAAAGGGAAAGAAACTCTTTCTTTGAATGAAAGAAGGCAGGCAAGAAAAGCAGGAACTAGAAAGGCAGACATGATTCTAGAAAAGAAGACAAAGGTACCATGGCTGTCGAGTTAGGCTGGTGTGATAAGCAAAGTCTGGGGTTGGCAGGGAATACAGGTCTGTGCTGGCCTCATCTGCCCACCAGCTGAGCAGACCTTCCTTCAGCAAATGAAGACTATTCCCAAGTCAGTGTTTGATATTCATGCTCAATTACTTCAACATTGGCACATTCCTATTCTTTCCCTACTGTCTCACTTCTCATTAAACTCAACACCTCAGCCTCAGTGGGATAGTGCCTCAGCCCAGCTTACCGGCAGAGCCTTGCAAATGCCTATGTATTAATCACTTTGCTGGGGCAGAGCGAACAGCAGGAAAGGCAGGGACTAGCATGCCCAGGATGTGGCCAGATGTGCCTTGTTTCCCTCCTTTAAATGCTGGCTCGCACAAGTGGGAAGTGCCATTCTGATCATTATCGTTCAGGATGAGATGGTAAGGAGAAGCCAGCTTTACAGAAAGTCCTGGATACAGCGAAATGGGGTGAGGGGGCTGAGAACAGGCTCTGCTGCAAGGCCCTTGTCATGAAGCATGGGTACCTTTAAAACCCAGAGTCCACATGAACAATGAAAAGGAAAGGAAAGGAAAGGGGAAGACAGCTGGGCATGGCGGAGCGCACTTACAACCCCAGTGCCAGAGAGGAAGAGCCAGCCTAGCTTAATTGGCAGGTTTGAAGCCAGTGAGAGACCCCATCTCCAAACAAAGTTGGATGTGCCTGAGGAATGGCACCTAAGATCGTCCTAGGATCTTTACATACGTGCATTCATGTGCACTCCCATACACACATGCACCCACCTGCACATGCCCAACCACACACACGGGAACTTGCATACAAAATGAATAACTGAAATAAAAAGTTGAATAAATTGGGGTCAAGGGTTAGTACTTAATGCTGCATTTCTCTTATATGTCTTACTTTGCTTACTTTATTCTTTTTTTCAAATACATATTTTTATTTTTTATAATTAACAACTTTCATGATTGTAAACAATATCTATGGTAATTCCCTCCCTCCCCCCCCCCCCTTTCCCGTTTGAAACTCTACTCTCCATCATATCCCTTCCCTCTCTCAATCAGTCTCTCTTTCATTTTATTTTATTTTTGGTTTTTCGATGTAGCTCAGGCTGAACTGGAATTCACTGTGTAGTCTCAGGGTAGCCTTGAGCTCATGGTAATCCTCCCACCTCTGCCTTGCTAGTACTAGGATTAAAGGCGTGCACCACCCCCAGCAGTCTCTCTTTTATTTTGATGTCATGATCTTTTCCTCCTATTATGATGGTCCTGTGTAGGTAGTGTCAGGTGCTGTGAGGTCATGGATATCCAGGCCATTTTGTGTCTGGAGGAGCACACTGTAAGGAGTCCTACCCTTACTTTGGCTCTTACATTATTTCTGCCACTTCTTCCACAATGGACCCTGAGCCAAGGAAATTGTGATTAAGATACTGCAGTGCTGAGCACTCCTCTGTCACTTCTTCTCAGTAACATGGTGCCTTCTGAGTCATCCCAAGGTCACTACCTCTGTTGTAGGTTTTCAGTATCAGGGATGTATTCCCTCCCATGGAGTGGGCCTCCAGTCAAATTAGAGGGCAGTTGGTTTCCACCATGACAGATGTGCCATTATTGCACCCGTTGGCTTATTTGGCCTGGTTGGCCAAATATAAGGCTTTCAGTGTTCACTGTTGGGTATCTTCACTAGTGATTTCTCTCTCCTATTGAGCTGTATGCAGTGTGGCTTTTTCCAAATTTCTGTCAGCTGGTCTACATGGAGGAAGTTAGAGATTCAGTTCCAGCAGGATTTCTCAGTGACCTTACAGCCCAAGTGTATGGAATCTTCAGCAATAGGGTCTTACCATCTATTCCTTGTGTGAGACCAAGGGCCTTGGCAATGGCCTGTAATGTTTTGAGGGCATCAGGGACCTCCCTGGCCAACAACTCATGGGAAGGTATCCCATCCCTGGCACTGAGAATCTTCTAGTAACAATCTATGGCTCCTGAGTGTTCCATTGTCCAAAAAAGTAGGATTCCACATAACTTATTTATATCCTCTTAGATTTTGATTAGCCCTCCCTCCATCTTTCCTTTACTCAGTCCCTTTTCCTGACCTCAAAGGGAATAGAAAGGGAGGGGGGACTTAATAGGATGGTATTATATATATGTAACGAGAAGAATAGATTAATGGGGTTGCTTACTTTATTCTTGAAAACTAGTTGATGTCTTTTACAATTCAGTTTTTAAAGTACAGTTTAGCTAAATCTTCTAATTTCTAAACTGCATAGTTATACATAGGCATAGTACAGTCCAGTTTCTCCTTGAGTTCTGACTGTTGAACTCACTGCTTTTGAACTTATAGGGCATGCTCCTAAGGGGCATGAAAGGTATCTGTTATGTTGATAAGCATGCCCCATGCAGTGCACCCTTGATGTCTGGTAGCTCTAGTTTTAATAATGATGATAATTACAAGGTAATGCACCATTACACACAATTCCTTTAAGTCATTATCTCCAACTTGAGCAGTCTTTAAGCTTCTCTTTCAAAAATGGAAATAGGTTTCTCTCTCCTTTCACATATACTGCACTCTCCCCCTCCTCCCAATCTGAGTTTTCAGTGATGTAGAAACATGGGCTCTAGTGAAGAAAGAAAATTCAAGGAAAAATTTGGAGTACTAAAATTTGGTTGAAATCATAAAGTAATTGTGGAGCCAACATTTATCCATTCCTTGTTAGACTTTGCAAGCAGTACATATATGTGGTCCTTCTTTCAGACAACTGTTAAGCCTCTGTATTTTCCCTAATGCCTGTTTGGCCTAGTCCTTCCCTCTGTGGTTCATTGCTGTTGTTATGGGGTCTGGTGTCACACAAGGAAGACCATTGACTCTCGGAATGTGAGGCAAAGTTTTTTGGTTAAAAATAAAAAAATAAAGAAAAAAAATAAAGAAAGTCTTTATACTAGGTCTGCCCACAGAGGGAATGGGGGGGGGGCAGCAGTGAACTATTCAGAGTGTCAGCTTTTGTTGGAAATAACCACATGATGCTAGGAAAAAAAAAAAAAAAAAAAAAACAGGATGGGAGTTAAACCCTGAATCACGATTCACATGTGACAGTTACAGTCATAAAAGTAAAAAATAAAATAAAATAAAGGAACTTGTAAACAGATCTGTTGGTCAGTTACAGGAAGCACCACCTGGGGGTGTGAGGTAGGTCTGTGACCAGGAGACCCACTTATCTTAAGGAGTTTGCCCCACAATACGGGCCCCAGGAAATGCTATTCATCCCAGCAGAGCCTCTTGTTTACCTGCCATCAGCAGAGCCTCCTGCAAGGAAGTGACTTCTATGTTTCTCTAGGCTAGGTATAAAGAAATGTAGAGAAATACAGCATTTTGTTCTTTTTACAATTGTCAGTTCAGAATGAAAAATGTCTCTTATATATGCTTCTTTGGTATCTTAATATTTTGTTGCTATTTATTCTTGTTTCTTCTGTAAAGCTCCCTAAGCCTTGGAGTGTGTTCTAAGTCCTTTTTAGTGTTGATATCTCAGAAGTCTCTGATTGTCTGTCAAAGCTAAAATCATCTTTTTCAAACTTTGTACTTGTTTCATCCTTTCCACCAATATAGCTTTCAGTTCTTGATAATTTCAGGGGAAACCCCAGTATATCATGAAAACCATACTATCTAATGGGACTCCTCATATGTTCTAATTGCAGGACAGTGTGTGATCTTCCCTGGATGTAGGAGAAGGAATATAAAACCTGTGTCCTCATTACTTAGGTGATTGAGAAACTAGTTGTTGTATTTAGCTTATGCCTTGTGATAACAAGGATTTTTCATAAATGTACATATTTATGATAGGATATATATGTAGTCATTTGCAATAGTGGAAACATAATATCCTTTAAAAGAATATTTAAATTAACAATCCCACTTTCCAGAAATAGGAATCAGTTGTGCCAATAGAATGGTCCCCTGTTTCTGACAGCAGCTCAGGGGTCAGTAGCCAGGCTTTGTGTGAAGAGAATTTATTTGAAACTTGGAGTCAGCTGCTACTTACTGCTTCTCCCAAGGTGTCACCTTTGTCTGTTGGAGCAGATGGCTATAGCTTGCAGAGACTAGTTACCATCTATGGGAATGGACACTTGGGGGACCTACCCCTTTTTCCACATGTCCCATGGGTGCCTTCCTTCTCCCCTCCATTCTGGGGACAGCAAGAGGGAAAGGTTCAAGAGCTGAGTTAAATTGAAAACGAAAATGACCATAACCAAAAAGCTACTCACAGGGCACAGGATTGGCCTAGCATAGTCACTGCAGTCTTAATAATGGAAGGTAGCAAGTGTGTACATAACCACCTGTGTGCTGCTCTGTGCTGTACTTCTGCATTTCAAAAACTGTAACGATCAACACAACCATGTCCAGGGCATCACCGCCACTCTAGGTCAGAAAATGGATTCTAGATCCAACCCAAAATTTTATTGTCCTGGAACAACATTGTATAATAACAAAACAGTGTTCACGAACACTGGACACAACTGCCTAAAGACCCTGGTATAACTACGTTGTGATGCCACACAGAGCAGGTAAAAATGGCCAGTGTAGCTAACAGCTGGGCGAGGGGCAGACTCTGCTCCACAGAGAGGAGATGACATCAGGCCATGAGCTGGTTCAAAAACAAACTGGGTGAGTGGAGATTGAAATTCAAGTAGGTCATTATCCCTACCTTTTTTCTCAACTGTGAAAGAATTTCCAAAAGCAAATGACATGAATTATTCAAGAATATTGTAAGGGTCAGGAGTGACCAAGACCATGGAGGCCACTCTGAGGCAAAGATGGAAGTTTTTATTCGGGGGGGAGGGGGCGAATGGGGAGCATGAGCTGCCAGGACTGACTCTCAAGAGTGGAGCAGTCAACTTTGAGATTACAGATAGGGCACTATATAGACCTCTTCAGTTGGGGGAAGGTGAGGAAGGGAAGGAACTCCTTTGTTCTTTACATTAGCCATAGGGTATGAGACCAGAAGTGACCAGGTGAGAGATAAGGAAGCAGGAAACCTAGACCTGGGCCATTGTTAGGCAAGGAAGGGATGATTGCTGGGTGGTTCCTCCAGGAATGTGGATGACCCACTTCCTTATCTCTGTTGTCCTCCTGCTGTCCTCGGTGACTCCATTTTGTCTTGACCTAACAAATATCTTTCGTGAAACTAATGTTTCTTGAACATATGTTCTCATTGTCATGTTGTATGGTGAGACCATGCTACAGATTTTAAAGGCTGTCTGTGCAGATAAAGATCCAATATCTAAACTTCTTTAACCAATGCTCCCTTTTATAAATGTAAAATCCGCCATGCTCTGGTTTTCAAGCATGTTCATGGTTGGCAAAGAGAGATTATCTGCACTGTCTTAGCTAAAGGTCCCTTTGATAAATGTGAAATTCTACATTTGGTTGCCCAGGAGAGTGCTCTCTTAAAACGGCTCATTGCTTTGTTTTGCATCACAATGACTGTAACCTGCACATTTCAGAAAATGAGATTTGCGTTTAGATACACCTGTGTCAGTGAAAGTAACCAAAACTGGCTTCTCAGTGACATTGAAGAGAGTTCTGATTTTTTTTTCATAAATGGACCACTGATATTAAGTGATCTTGCATTTTAAATGCAATTTAACAATCACTGCACTGATTGCAGGTGTTGGAGGGGGAAACGTGGGGAATGGAATGGAGAAACAGGTAACTATAGATGTCAAATAAACTTAATCTGAAAAATTAATATCCTGTCTTTTAGTTTTTATAAGTAATAGAGTGGTTATTTTCTTGAGCTAACTGAAAAGTGTCTCTAAGTTGTGAGGTATATGAAAGTCTTAACAACCCTTTGCAAAACCCAATCATGTTTTATGACCATGAATTTCTCAGATGCTTGGGACAATGATCAATGATATATATAGAGAGAAATGTTTGAAATATGTTAATATTGCTGTTTTCTTTTACTTTATAAAATTGTTTTCTTATGAACCTTTTAATGCCTGTTGTCTTTCATTAATGCTACTTTAAAAATATTTCTCATCATTTCCCTTCCATAAGTATACAGTTTATGAATATAATTGTAATTCTTAATCAGCATTACTTAGAATATCTTTTTGAATTTGGCAAGCCCTTGTTTTCAGTTCTATTTATGCTTTGCTGAGTGTCTCCTACTAAAAATAACTGTATTGCTCTACTTGGTCTCATGAATATTATTATTTTCATTCCATTGGTGCCTGTTTTGTTGTTCTGAACTATATGTCAATACATTTTAGATATGGACAAATTAATTAGTTTAAATGAAATGACAAGATGGATGGTAAAAAACTGTAGAGTTTGCACATTTGAGTATTATGGCAAGAAGCTATAGGAAACATAAAATTTATCTCCATCTACTCATATGTCTCTTTAAAAATATAGAAACAAAGCAAACAGGTTCTGAGTATAGTGAATCTGTGGGCTTAGGCAGGAGGACTAATTAGCATATGCACAGATATACAGCGATGGCTGAGGGATTATAGACAGGCATCTTCTATTGACAGTTGATGGACAGCTTCTTCACTTCACTTTCGTGCATCAGGCAGTCTAACCTTCATTAGCATCTCACCAAGGGAACTAGGAAGCTGCCTGGGAACATCATATGAAGCCCTCTCCTGAATGTGTCTTAATTCCCACACTTGCCTCAATCACGGCCCTTTCAAATTGAGTTGATTGCTATCTATATCTTTTGAGACAGTTTTGTTTGAGTTAATTAAATATCCATAAAGCATTAAGGAAGGAAGAATCCTTCACTGCATTTTACATGTAAGTGCTCCCGATGATGGTAGCCAAGACCCCACAGTGCCTAACCATCCTCACACCTCTTGAAGTTCACTCTCTCTTCTCCTGGGCCTCTGTCCCTGTTTCTCTTCCCTCTGTCATCTGGTGCAAAAGGCCCACTCACCCATTCTCACCCAGTGCATCACTTGTAGGTATTGCTTATTCCTTTCTCTGTACTTGTTTGCAGAGCTTTATAGAAACAATTAAACCATGATTTACCTACTTATTCCTGCTAACAGGTGACCTTGTGCAACCTCAGTATGGCCATTCATCCCACCATCCTTAGTCACTAGAAGGTTCTCATTGTAGTTCACGTGGAGCAGGATAGCAGCCTTCTTTTAGAACTAGGGCAGTGAGGCATGGGCTCTACATAATACTTCATATAAAACAGACACGTAGTTGATTTGTGGAATTTGACATCCCATATGCCCCTTTTGGAAGCCTACTGTGAACAATATTATTTTAAATAAGTCTAAGAGAAATAGCACTCACCTTAGTATTTCTCAAATGTATTTCACTTCAGAATGTCAGTATCTGTTGGCTACCAACACCTGCTCTTCTGTTTTTTTTTTCTTAATTTTTGTTCATTTTTATTTATTTATTTGAGAGTGACAGAGAGAGAGAGAGGCAGATAGAGAGAGAGAGAGAATGGGCACGCCAGGGCTTCCAGCCACTGCAAACGAACTCCAGATGCGTGTGCCCCCTTGTGCATCTGGCTAACGTGGGTCCTGGGGAATCGAGCCTTGAACCGGGGTCCTTAGGCTTCACAGGCAAGCGCTTAACCGCTAAGCCATCTCTCCAGCCTTTTTTTTTTTTTTGTTATTGTTTTCTCAAAGTACATTAAATATATCTATATGCTTACAAGCTGGTGTTACTGTTTCAGAAACTTTTGAACAAAGCTCCATGACGTAGTCAACTTTTTAGAAACCTGCCAGAGAAAAGAACACATGTACAGAAAGAGTTGTAAGGCAGTAAGAATACAATGAATGACAGTACAGTGGTATACACAGGCCACTTTAACTTCCTGCCAACTCAAAGCATGCCCCACACCCATAATGAACTCAGGTGAAGACCATGGACTCTGGGTGATTTCAGTGATGTTCAGTTGTAGCAAATGTAGTGCTCTGTGCAAGTGATAATAGTGGGGAAGGTTTTGGGTGGACAGAGAATTCAAAGGGTATCTCTATTTTATTGTGGGATAGTCCTGCTCTTAAAAAAAAAGCTGTCAAGAAATTAGATTAATTGCTCCAATAAATTGATCATGTAGCAGACAGCTTCAGGTTCGCTGAGATGAACTTTCAGACCAGACACAGTTTTGGAGGAAGGGATTTATTGAAGCTTACAGATCCAGGGGCAGTTCCATAATGGCAGAAGAAGCTGGCCTGCTTTCACAGGCTCAAGCAGACAGAGAGAAGTACAAGCCAAAAACCACACAGCACAGCACACTTCAGGAACTCCTGCTAGGCACACTTTGCATATCTTTAGATTGAAATCTGAAACCCACCACCACACCTTAAGATCCACCCAGTGACACTGCCTCCAGCCAGGTGGCTGCAGATGCAAACTACAAACAAATAACTGAATATATTGGGAGCCATCTATTCAAACTACCACAATCAACATAGCCTAACTAATGGAAAAAAGCAATTTTTAAGTCCTTATAATATGCCAATTTTATGTTACTGGAATGTATCAATTGATGTAATCCTTGCACTACCTTGTAGAACTATTACTATCAACATCTAAGAGAAGTGAAAGCACAAAGGGACTGTGTGACCTACCCAAGGTCGCCCAGCTAAGAAACGTTCGAAGAGGGCGTCCCATAGATAGCCTGCCCCAGAATCATGATTTAATTTTCCTAATCATGTACCATCATCCTCTAGTTTCATAAAGGGAGCTTTCTCAAAATAAAGCAAAGATAAAATTCACATAGTCAAGAAACAGTGCTGTCTTCTTTTCTCTTCCTTCTTTTCTAAGTAGTTCTAGGTAATTGAGCATCAGGGGCCCATGGCAGCTTCAATATTCCATCTCTTCCACACCTGCAACCTACATTTTTGAGACAGTTGGAAGAGAGCCTCGATGGTTAGGGTTCTTTTCTTGTCATGGTCATAGTGATTGAAGGAATGAGCCCTCAACCAAAACATGTCTTGAGTTGGAATGCCGGCAGGAACATTATAAAACAGGTAGTACCATTGAAGTCGAATTTCTCTGCTTCTGGCTCACGTCCTCATCACCACGCAAGGTTTTAGCACTCATAGGAACAACTCAAGTCCGCTGTGGCTGCAGCATGTGGGTCCTGATAAGGAAAAGGCCATCACCAGAGTCCTCTCCAGGGAGTCACAGAACATGTTTGAAACTCAGGACCCAAAGTTTGCTAGGGGTTAGTCGTGGAGGCACCCAGGCCCTCTGCATACATGTACTTCAAAACCAGACTTCCATGAGGAAAGAAATAGCTGTTCAACATAAGACACAATATTTGTTTAATGTCAGCTCAGTGCCACTTAGGGAACTTTGTCTTTGAAGAGAAGGGTTGACTGACCAGTGAGGCTCTCAGATCTCAGCCAGGAGCCAGCTCTCTAAGCAGGCTCTGTTAAGGGTGGCAATTTCGAGATTGCTGAGAGAACATTTTTCTGAGCCTACTTCTTCTCATATAATTCTGACTTTGCTTTTAGGAGGGAAGCCATCCTTGAAGAGCCCATGCACTCGACTTCCAGTTATGGGAGGAGTGACCTCATTGTTAGAAATGTTGCATCTTCAGTTTGGTCCTGGGTTAGGCCTGGATTCTTCTTTCTTTCATGTATCGTCTAGAAACCCATACTAGGTTATATCACTGAGTTTTTAAGACTTTAATTATGTAAAATTATTGGTGCAGAAGATATTATTCCTAAGTGCCATTTGGTGATTTTTAAAAAGGAAATTTCTCTTCTAGTGTGAAAAGTAGAAAGATTTATAGAGGCCAGTAATTAAAATTAAATAAGCAGTCTACCAGACTGTGCTTTATATCACAAGCAGACAGTAGGAGTTGGTCATTGTGTGATAGCATCTTTACAGGCAGAGATGACTTTTAACACGATCAAAATGAAGAGATCACTTGGGTTACAATTGGTTTTATCTGACTATTGTTATTCCTTGCAAATTTGACTACATGATTGCTATAGTTTTAGATCTGTGTCTTTGATTGTCTAGAATTATGTCGTTTTGTTCTATGCCCACTAGTTCCTTCATCAGGCAAGTAATTTCTAGTCATGACATTCCAGTCAATTCACTCTGATGAACAATTATGGACTCTCATTATTAAAAGTTGAATATACTCACTTTTTCCATGGTCCTTGGAAATATAACCCCTCAGTGTTTTTCAATCATTGTCCAGCCTCCATGCAAGAAGAAATGCAGTTTCATTAATGAACAGGGACAAATAAAGTGTATAAGTACTAAAATTTCAAATTCAGTAAAATTCCCACCACTGCTTACTTGTTGAAATCGCCATCAGGATGCCAGTGTGAATGGATAGGAAACTGTATTTCATGCTTTCAGATCTTTGATATATGCTTTTGTCCTTGTCTTTAACCCTATGTATTGACAATTTTCTCTGGAAGAGCATCCATTTCCATCCAGTGTTGTTTGGCCCTTCAAGCCTCAATGGGACAAACCACTAACATTCCCATCCCTGCTTCATGTGCTATGATTAAAGCTCTTGTGCCTTCCTCCCCCCTGGAAGTCATCTTTTCTCTTAAAGCAATGAGATGAGAATGAAAACCAAGCAAATCAGCTGAACTAGCTCACAGAAGAAACCCTTGAAAAATCATTTTTCCCATGGCTATTAAAGAAACTGCACACTTACATAATTCTAATCAGTTGTACTCTTCCACAACTTTCCCCAAACATGATCTATCAACAGACATGAAGGATCCTTAAAAATAAAAAAAAAAGTTCAGTTAATATTCACAGTAATGTCATCTCTAGGACATAATTCTTATAACAAGAAATAATCATTTTTGAACAAAAATGCTTATCACAACAGTGTGCCAATAGCAAAAGAAAAAAGTGCAAGCCCCCAAGTGTCCATGAACTGATAAATGAATACAGAAAGTATAGCATGTAGACACGGCAGAAGGCCATTCAGCCACTGCTGAGAGTGAAACCCAGTCATTTGTGGCAACATGGATAGAACTAAAGAGCATGAAGTGAATAAGCCAGACACAGGACGCATTCTGCATTCTCTTATTCATATGTGGAATCTAAAACATTTGTCTCATAAAAGTTAAGAGTAAGGGCTGGAGAAATGGCTTAGCGGTTAAGGTGCTTGCCTGCAAAGCCAAAGGACCCAGGCTTGATTCCCCAGGTCCCATGTAAGCCAGATGTACAAGGGGTCACATGCGTCTGGAGTTCATTTGCAGTGGCTGGAGGCATTTTTTACCCATTGTCAACATGGGAGCTTGCACGCAGTCAGGTGTTAGTATTTACCTAGCAGCCAGAGGATCTGTAGATCTTTAGATATCTGAACAGTAGTAAGCAAACTAAAGGCTAAACACAGATTATAAAGTCTTTTTGTATTAATCCTCCTAAAATCCACAGATTTTGAACCAACAATGTTGAGACAAAGCGTGATGGGCTGAGAATGTGGGCTTCAGGTCACACCAAGCCTGCATCGGCCGTCCTGTGCTCTTGAAGGACTTCTCTCTCAGTTTCTGTCTGTGTGGCTTACAATGTAGTAGATACCATGACTTCATTAAGTTTCATAGGATTCAAGAGCAATTCAAATAGTGACTAATATATAGCATAAAGTACACTTACCTGCTAATTCTTATTAAGGTAGCTAATTTAATGAGAAAGATGCTTACCAAATGATCACAGTTTTTGAGATTATTTGAATTCTCTAAGAATTGAACATTCTTAGTCTACTGGAAAGAAGGTAGATTTCATTAGTCATTAGCTACTTGGAGTTTGTATTTACTTACACTAGGTAAGAGGCTATATGTGCATCACTAGAAACAGATTTTCTTTTTTAAAATAATTTTATTATTTGCAATTATAAAGACAGAGTATGGGCGCACCAGGGGCTCCAGCCACTGCAGTTAACTCCAGATGCATGTGCCACTGTATCTGGCTGTACATGGGTACTAGGAAATCGAACCCAGGTCGTTTGACTTTGCAGGCAGGTACCTTAATCACTAAGCCACCTCTCCAGCCCTAGAAACAGATTTTTTCTAGTGAGTATGTATTATACCTGGGAGGAATTGGCAGTTCTGAACTCGTCACCTTATAAACTCAGTTCATAAACTTTCGGTGTATGTCTCAGGGCCCCATAAAATAGTTGCAGGATAATTTGTGCAATTGCTTTCTGTCCAGGGTAGATGGATGGGCTCTAAATGACTTGACCTAAAATGAGTAAGCTAACAACAAAATAGGGAATGTTTTCACCTGACTTAACTCCTTGCTTCTTGTTTTATGAGGCCAGGCCTATTCTCAGATGTAGTGTATGAAATACCAATTAATATGTTATTACATTTTTTTCAGGAGATCGGCTTTATTTCCCATTAAAGAGTTCTACAGGAGTCAGCATCATAGCAGCATCTAACCTGATAGGTTTTATGTGTGCAATATTTAAAAACTCATTAACCTGTATTAGCGAAATTATTGACAAACAGTAAATTAAGTAATCAAGAATGACAATCTAATGTCCTTTGTATTGGTCCTTTGAAACTAGGTTAATTTTGGCACTCATTGCCTTGTAATAATTTATTTTGTTTGTCAGTAAATTTAAAAGTATTTTAGTTATTTGGAAGTGTTAGTGAATGGACCAGCCATGTGACCTAGGCTGTAAGGTGGGCTGCATCTGAGCTTTCTGTAGATTCTTGCCTTGCTGTGAGGTGTAGCTTGATCTGCTAGGTGTCCGCCTATCTATCACACTGTTTGTTAAGTCCCCTGTGGATGAACTGTATATAAATATTCCCTCCCCAAACCCCCTGCCTCCTGGTGGGAAGGCTAATGTTAGAGAGTTTGTACTGCAACTAATAGAAACAATGGGCTACAACACAGAATAAAACAGCATCATATATCTCAGAAAGGCAGGGGACACAAATACCCCCCCAAAAAAAGAAATGGGTACAACACTGGGCAAGCAATTCAGTTTGTTCCTTTCCATTCTATTTCTTACCATTTCCTGCTTTCCTCTGCTCGCCTCCCCTCCCTCCCCCTCCTCTCCCTTTCTTCTTCCTCTCCCTCTACATCTTCCTCCCCTACCCTCTCCTCCCTCTTCTATCCCCTCCTCTCCCCTTCTGCATGCCCCCTCTCCTTCTGCCTTTCCTCTGCGTTCCTTTTCTTTGCCTTAACTTTCTTTTCCTTTCCCCTTCCATTTTATTTTCCATTTCTTTTTCTTGTCCCTTTCTCTTTCCTTTTAAATTAAACCTGTTTTAGCAAAGAGTTCATCTTAAAACTTGGAGATTATAGAAGAAATATAAAGGCTAATGTCTTCATGCTTGTATCTATGTCAAATTTTCCATTTCCATACACTTTGACTAAATGTTTTTAGCATTGATGTATGGTTTGCATTTAGCGTCGAGAAAGAATACTAATAAATTGCAGTAGGCTCACATTAATGTACAAAAGGATGGAAAACACTAAAGGTGTAATAGTAAAATATGATCTAGTTAGGTCATTTTTTTTTGAAAAAATTCTTTTGTTGGTTAACTTTAAGCCATTATAAAAATACTAAACTAAACAACTTGTTTAATTTTCTTTTGTTGGGAAATTTAGCCTACTGAAAGACTGAGGTACCAGCCTGACTAAAAAGCATCGACTATTTATGTACCCATTTCTTTTTGGGGTATTTGTGTTCCCTGCCTTTCAGTGTGTGGGTGGCTTAGCGATTAAGGTGTTTGCCTACAAAGCCAAAGGACCCAGGTTCAGTTCTGCAGTACCCAGGTGAAGCCAGATGCACAAGGTGGCACATGCTTCAAGTTTGTTTCCAATGTCTGGAGGCCCTGGTGTGCCCATTCTCTCTCTCTACTTCTCTGAAATAAATTAATTAATAAATAATTTTTAAAAAATACTGAAATCTTGGGCTGGAGAGATGGCTTAGTGGTTAAGTACTTGCCTGTGAAGCCTAAGGACCACAGTTCAAGGCTTGATTTCCCAGGACCCACGTTAGCCAGATGCACAAGGGGTCGCACGCGTCTGGAGTTTGTTTGCAGTGGCTGGAGGCCCTGGCGCAGCCATTCTCTCTCTCTCTCTCTCTCTCTCTCTCTCTCTCTCTCTCTCCCTCTTGCTTTCAAATAAATAAAAATATAAACAAAATTTAAAAAAAATACTGAAATCTTCAGTTCAGAGCATGTTGTATTGGGGTCTATGTATGAAGGTGTCTTATTCAGCTGGCCCAACCACAGGTCAGTGCTTATCATGACACCTGTAATTTTACCGTAAAGCATAGCCACTAACATCTAAGTTTTCCACCCTCAGTATTACCCTAAGGTCCTGAGACCTAAGATGAGACAGAAATAACCAGTGGCAGATCATAGTTCAAGGCAGGATAACTTGTTTTAACATTGCGTCTACATAGCAGATACACAGAGCTTGTTCGTGGCAACAGGCATGCCGTCCTCCTTCCATCTTTCTTGGTGGCAGGGTCATAGTGAGGGTGATAGTTTAATTTACAAATCAGTAAAATTGTTGCTAGGGGTAGTGGTGATGATCCCGTTGGTGGTTGTGGTATTCAGGGGAATTCTAGAGATGGAGAAGCCCAAGCCACCTATTGGTATCTTTCTTTCTTTGAGCAACTGTTTCTCTATGTTCTTTACTCCCTATTATTTTTAATCCTTTATTTTTCACACCTTATTTATTAAGTTAATCCAGCATGCTTTTTGATAACTAATCTGTCTCCTGGTAGTCAATAGCATTATTAATGGTTTAATGTATGACATTTATTTAGTACCTTATACTTCATGGCATATAGGTATGTATATATGTATATATCTATAAATTTATCTGAAGGGTCTCCTAGTGTAGAACCTTCATGAAATATTCATAATTATTATTGTTGCTATTTTTCTAAGCTCTTACTTCTTTTTTAATTCCAATGCATCTTAAATTATAGCTTTCATAGCATGATTTAGCTATTTCCTGAACCTTCATTACTCATATGCTATCATGCAAACTTGCTTGTATCATTCTACACATGCTTGTTTCTTATGTAGAAGTTATGAGAACACCTGCTTTGCTTGTGAAACTAAGACCAGTGATATTTGAGCGGAAAAAAAGTGCTAAAAGTTTATGGTATTGCTAAGTTCTTTGTCATTATGACATAAATCATCTTGAATTATTTTCTTATTGCAAAAATTGTACTCAAAAATTTGAAACTAGTTGTAACATTTACTACTTTTTAGCATTTCTTAAATAAATGTCTTGCTTATGCAGAATCTCCTTTGTAAGATACATGTGCATTTTATTTGATTTTCCTTTAAAATGTGCCTGGTTGAATACAGTGGCCCCCTTTTCCTGAGGTTTCCTTTTCTGTGGTTTCACAGTCAAAATTAGATGTAGTCCAAAAAATATCTAATGAATTCTCCAGAAACAAGCAAATTAAACTTTTAAATTATGTGCCACTCAGAGTGTAGTAATGAAATCTTATGATGACTGGGTCTGTCCTTTGTGGGCACGAACCATCCTTTGTTCAACATACCCCTGCTGTGCGTGCTATCTGTCTACCAGCAACTCAGCTGCATCTCAGATATTGCATGGGCTGCTGGGTGCAGCAATAGTTACATGGAAGTAACCCTTATGTAGTACGTAGTTCTAGGCTATGTGCTGTGTCACGTTCACTTCACTCCGTCACATCTTCCCATACTTATGACACACAGTCATTGTGTCTTTTTGCATCGTTGGGAGAGGGAAGGAGAGAGAGCTACCATATTCATGTGACATTTATTCTTCTATATTGTAATAGTCTATTTTACCATGGGTTCTTGTCGTTAATATCTTACTGTGTTTAATTTATAAAATAAATACTGTCTTAAGTATGTATATATAAGAAAAACATAGTATATAATCAGCTTGTTAATATCCATAGTTTCAAGCATCCACTACAGATCTTGGAACATATCATCCCTGTGGTAATGGGAAACTACCATGCATATGTCAGATCTTCTGGTCCAGAATGACTGCTAACAGTCTCTGAGGGCCAATGAGGATGCATCTGGGGAACAAACCTCCATCATCAGTGAGTGCCCCAGTGGCTGAGAAGGATGGTGTAAGTTACTTCACTTATGTCTGAAGCCTGAATGACTTAATAAATCAGCATCAGTGGAAGTGATGTTGGAAAATAAAATGGTAAATAAATATTCTTTTTTAAAATGTATATAAGACTTTTTCATATGATTCTGAAGTACAAACAAGATCAGCTATAAACCAATAATGGAGGATATATATTTCAAGTAGATACAAAAATTTAATACAATTTTAAATAGAATTATATGGATTTCAAATGGGATAGTTATAAATTTTCTGTCTCTATAAGCTTTCACTGTCTTAGTAGTAAGGATGGAAAAGGACTTGAAGGCTTAATCAGTGTTCTAGCCACTATGGCTACAAATACCAAGCAACTGTTCCCAAAATGATAAGATTTATAAAACATAAAAAGTAACACAATGAACACTTATATAGCTAATATTCAACATAAATCATTTTATCTGTAGAATTCCAAATTTCAGTGGCTCTTTCTCAAGGCTAAATCTGATCTTCAAATTCCTTTTTTATATATTTGTACTTTAGGTCATACGTAGCAGTAATCAACATTTTTAAACTTCTTACATATGGTTGATTGCCATATCTTCAGGTTCTGTTATCAGAGGATCTAATCAAACATGAGTTGAAAAAAGTTCAAAAAAAGTGCATTAGTAAAGAACATGTATGAATTTTTCCTTGTCATTATTCACTGACCAATATAGTACAACAGTTATATATATTGAGTTTACAGTGTGTTAAACATCAGTGAAAATGTGATATCAAATCTACAGGAGGATGTGCACCAATTATATACAAGTATTTGCCATTTTATATAGAACACTTGAGCATCTGAGGACTTGAATATCTATGGACCTTGAAGCTCTAGGAACCAGTTTCCTGGAAAATTCTATGTAGTCACATTGCCTGTGTGATTCTGCAACTCATAGACATACGATTCCTCTGTTCTTCTATATATTTTTCCTGTTTATTCATTTTCACTTTCAGAATGCTCCAGTGTTTGTTCTGTCATTTTTGTTGATTCTGTGAGGTGTGTGACATATATATCAATGGAATTTTTATTTACATTTTTCTGATAACTACTAAAAAAAGCAACATCTTGTTTTGACTTTCAGATTTTTCATAATGTGCTCATTAAAACAGCTTACCCAGTTTTTCAATCACTTATGCTTTAAAGATTCTTAGCAGTTCTTTATTCCGGTTAGTAATTTTTTTTAGTTATGTGTATAGACAATAATCACATACTATTGAGCTTCATTTTTTACTTTATGTTGTTTGTTGTTGAATAAGAGTTACTAATTTTAATTAGATAAATTTGTCGTTTTCCTACCTAACTTAAGAAATTGCTTATGCCAGAGCCTGGCATTCTCTATTCTTTTTCTTTCTACTGTTAACCTTGTTATTACATTTCCAGGTGTGCACATGTGTGTATCTGTTTTTGTTTGCTCAATTTTTAGCAGTTATGTATTCAGTATCTCACTGTAACTGAGGTTATTAGAGACCTCCACCCTTGTGGTGCTAATCTTCCAGTGCTTGATTTAGCCAACATTGTTCTTTTAAATTACTATAAGTCTGAATGTTCAGAAAAGATAGTTTAGTCATTTCACTTTTATGCAAAATTCCCCATGCCTTTCTTGGTCCTTTATTGTTCTGGGTGACTTTTATACTAATCATTTCAAGTTATGTAAATAATATCATTAACTATATGGATAACATGATTTCGTAAACCTTTGAGTCTTTGTTACTCTACGCAAATAGAGTAACAAATAGATATTTAAATAGATATGTACATCATTTAATATTTTAATATATAAATAGATCTATTTAAATAGATTTTTAAATCATTTACATACCTATTTGTTAAATGACAAAAACTCCATAAATGTATATACAGTATGAAATTGGAGTCACTTCCTGGCTCATAACATAATACTTTGTATCCTAAAAAGCAACTAAAAATAGTCAGTTATAGCAGTGGTAATAACCAAAGTTTCCATCCTTTGGGAATGTTCCATGTATCTAAGTAACCAAGGTATATGTATTTCCTTAAGAAAACTAATACAACAAACGACTTAATAGACACATATGTGCTTCTGATTGGCCAAACTCCATAGCCTTCATATCTTACAAGTTTGGGAATGTTGAATGTGGTAAGGGGTTATGATTTATTCTTACTAAAGAAAACTTAAAGGCCGAGCATGGTGGCACATGCCTTTAATCCCAGCATTTGGGAGGTAGGAGGATCGCCATGAGTTAAAGGCCACCCTAAGACTATATTGTAAATTCCAGATTAGCCTAAGCTAGAGTGAGATCCTACCTTAAAAGAAAAGAGAAGGGAAAGGAAAGGAAGGGAAGGGAAGGATACTGAATAATTTATCTGTTCCAATGTTTTTTTAACTCTGGGAAGTATAATCTTATTCTGTATAATAAATACTATAAAATCAATATATGTAATATCAACAAGCATTGCTTGATACCTTTCAAATTCCAAGAAAGTGTGTATGACTGTGAAAGACTTCAACTAGCATTTTCAGACATCCCTGGTTAAGTGCATCTGAGCTTGTCAGTGATATTTGTCTCCCTTGTCTCTACTTAGACTTGTCTGTGTGTCCTTTTCCAGTGATAAGGTGGAATTAAGGTATCCTAGCCTTCCTTACTGTGTTGTGGCATACACGTGGATGTATGTATATATGCATACATATATATGCATACATACATTCCCATACAATCCATTCTAGAAATATTATAACACATTGTTCTATCAGATGGTTAGCAGATTGTCTCTTTCCATGGAGTAAATCATGTGGATTCCAGCCATGAACAATCACAACTTAGCAGGCCAGTTGTTTCAATCTCTGTTCAGGGCAGAGGCACAAGATTCTGTTCTGTTCTACAGTCATCTTCTTTTTAAAAAAAAAAAGAAAAACATTTTTTTAAGAATTTTATTTATTTTAGAAAGGGGGAAGAGAGATAGAATGGGCACACCAGGGCCTCTAGACACTGCAAATGAACTCTAGATGCATATAACATCATGTGCATCAGGCTTCTGTGGGATCTGGAGAATCAAATCTGGGTCCTTAGCCTTTATTGGCAAGCGCCTTATCCACTAAGCCAGCTTTCCAGCCCCACAGTCATGTTCTAACTTGAATCTGTGGCAATAGCTATGAAGGCAGACCATGATGTAGTAATCATTTTCTTTGTTGCTCTTCCTCTTTGTCTGTTGAGGCATATTTCCTTTTGTGTTATTGCTTTTATGTTGGGCTCTGAAAGGCCCAGGCATGAGGCCTAGTGGAACTTCCTGAGCCTAGCTAAAGTTTGGCGACCTGTCTCTGGCCAGACGTGACTCAGCAAGACGCCTAATGGCTTCTTGCCTGCTACTTCCACATGGGAATTAGAATTATCATTTCAATAGTCACAGTTTACTATTGGCCCTTACCTTTCCCCACCGTCCTAAAATCCCCGCCTTCGTCCCCAACATTATATAGGCAACTGCTCATAGCAATAAATCGAGTTCCTGCTTCGACAAGACTCCCGACTCAGTGTGGTTTTTCTCCGGTGGCCAGAGAGGTCTGAGTCGTCGGACGCTCATCTCCTCCTCAACCCCTTGAGAGGAACCAGCGGGCCTAGTCCTTCCTCGGCACTACCTGCCCCCGCCAGTGGAGCCCAGCACTTCTATTGTCAGCAATTTAAAACAAAAGACAAGATTCTGTTGTCACATATGGTACTTAGCCATGAGAAGCTCCTCTTGCCTTTACCAGTGTATATTTTTACAAAATTTTAAATATGTACATTTACATATTTACATATTAGCATATGCTAATGTCTTCTTTTGTAGATGCAACCTTTGGACCAATCACTTCTTTATGCCCGTACTTGTAGCAAATTTCAGTGTTCTTTTAGGGACATAAGAGTGTGTGTGTGTGTGTGTGTGTGTGTGTGTGTGGTCATGTACAGATGAAATATACATCTGTTAGAGCATAATATATTTTAAATAATAAAAAATTAATTTTTTCATTGGTCACTTCAGTGCAGGACAGTCATAAATGAATGAGACACAGGTTGAGCTTGACACATTTAAAGAGACCTTGAGGTAAAACAAGAACCTTTAAATCTACTGAGAATGGTTTTCAGAATAATTTAAGAGGAAGGATGGATGTTTTGTATCCTTGAAAACTCTTTGAATGGCATCTTTATATACTAGATTATATTTAACTTCCCTTACTCAGCTGTTTCTCAGAGCCCAAGAATTGTTCTTTCCTGAATTAAGAGGTATGCAGTCCCATCGTGGTTGAGTTCAAATACTTTTGCCTCTAGATGACATTGGCAAAGGAGGCTTCATTTCAGAAATACGGTTTCTTTAGCTGTCTAAGTTCACTGGTGCCAACAGGCTGGCATTTGTGTGATTTTTGTATACACAAATATGTCTGAGCATTTTTCAGGTTGGTAGTAAGATGCCTGTTGAAAAGAAGGCATAGTGTTCATGAAGTCACTTCATTGTGTTTAGAAGATAATCTAAGACACATACTTATGCAGGCATAGCGGTTTCTGCTGCTGTCCATGTGGGGAAAGTGGAGTTCTACAAGATTCCATAGGAAAACCACCTGATTTTACCTGAAGGATGTAATCATTAGGTCAATATTAGTGTTAGAAAAAAGCTTTCCAGCCATGTAAATAAAGTGATGAAGTCTTGTTTAAAATGCCCTTTTTTTTTTTAAAGAAATACTTTCATTTTAATTTCAGGTAATTTCTCTCTGTGAATAAAATTCATTATACTTGTACCAAAAACCTTATACTCATCTTGAATGCTATCACATCAGTGTCTTTTAAGACCATTAATATAGTTGAAATCTGTACGCTTCTTAGGGAGAATGATTGACATAATAAGCTCATTATTAAAACATTTTAACATCATTCCTCAAGTATCCTATTATATGAAATGAAAAGGATCATAATGATGATTCTAATAATGATCCCAGTGAGATTTTTATGTTGATACCTTGTCTTCAGTTGTGTAGCTCTTGTTCATAAGGCTGAAATTTTTTATTCTTGCCTTCATCTTCAACACACAGGGCTGTGAGATTATCTCTACTCCTGATCAAGACCACACTGATTTCACTAAGTGCCTGAAAGTGCTCCAAAAGAAGATAGAAGAGAAAGACCTGCAGGTAAGGTGGGCACCAAGGAGGATGGCAAGGGTCACCAGGATGTGAAAGATCCCATTAGAGACATAGCATGTCTAATGAACTGTTGCCCTTTTGAAATATATGTGTTTTATAATATTTCTGCTTAAAAGGTGCATGTGGAAAACAAACAAATATGGACTTCATTTGTTTTGGGCCATGGGCCATCATTGCAAATACATGAAATGAAATAAAAAATCACCCTTTAGTAGTGACTTTACTTGTTGTTGCAATAAATACCTTAGTTTATTTTGATCAACAACCAAGTGTTCAAACACATGAACTTATGGGGTCATTTTACATCCAATCCATAACATTCTGCCCCTGTGGCCCACAGATACATGGCCATCTCATGAAGCAAAATGCATTCAGTCCAACTTGAAAATTCCTCATAGTCTGTCAGTCCTTACCCTGTTCAAAATTGTAAAGTCTCCTCTGAGACTCAAGAGAGCCTCTTAATTATGTCGCCTGTAAATTCAAAAGCAAATTGCATGCTTCCAACATACAGTGGCAGATAGCAAACATTCTCATCCCAAAAAGGAAGAATGGGGGCAGAGCAAGGACTAATCAGACCCAAATGAGACCTTAGCCCAGCAGAGCGAATACCAAAGCCTGTAGCTCCAAGTGCAATATCTGGTTCTCACGCTGGAATCCTCTGGTCTTCAAAGGGCTTGGATGGCCCTGTCTATCCAGCTCTGCTGCCCAGAGCACTCATAGCCTCTTTGTGCTGGCTCTACTTTGAGCCTACAGCTTTTCCTTGGTGGACATCCCATGGTCCTGGCATCTCCAACAGCTAGGGATTTTCATTGAAAATTAGGCTTACAGCTGGGCGTGGTGGCGCACACCTTTATTTAATCCCAGCACTCAGGAGGCAGAGGTAGGAGGATCACCGTGAGTTCGAAGCCACCCTGAGACTACATAGTGAATTCCAGGTCAGCCTGGACTGGAGTGAAACCCTACCTAAAAAAAAGACAATTAGGCTTACCTTTCCAAATTTCATACAGGGGCTTCTTAAGGCCTCCTTGTAGAGAATCCAACCCTCCCTCCCATGGCTGAGACTCATTAGCTTTCTGGACCTATGGAGAAAGATGCCTTGATGCCCTTGATCTTGCTTCTTTCATGCCTACCAAACCAGTGCCTATGAACAAGATCTCCAGTTTCTGCTGCCAGTTGTGGGTAGAGCCTGATCTTTTCGAACCAAAACTGCAACTGTGTCTCTGCACTTTGGTTACTGAATCTATGGAAACCCCTTCCTGAGCAGTTGTTTCTGAGCAGCGAACCCCCCTTGCGTACCATTTTCCTTTCAGGCTGTCTTTTTTTTTCCTGAAGACTTTGGTTTCTTGTAAGTTAGCTCTTCAAAGCACAAGACCTTGCCCTTCCTGCACCTTTTCTCTTGTCCCAGTGAAGAGAGGGAGCTTCTCTTTAATTATGTTATCACTAGTCTCTAATTCTCTTTAGCTGCAGATTTGTTGAAGGCGGTCTCCTTGTTCACCTTTCTCATGTTTTTTTCGCTCTCTGTGGCTATAGATCTAAATACGGGCAGTGAGTAATAATCATGACACTGACTCATTGCTATCTTGCCTTGAGATTTCCTCTCCTAAACACATTAGACAACATCGAAGTTCAGTCATATTCAAGCTCTTGGGACATGGGCTGAATGCAGCCTGATTCTTTTCCATGTTAAGAAGCTGCTTCTAGCCCAGATCCCAGCAATCTGTTCTCCTCTGCAGCCTCATGAGCCCAGCCTCCATAGTCCACATTGTTCTTGGCCTTCTGTGTCTCCAAACTGCCATCAGAACTATTCTTTACGCACCACTTATAGAATTCTAGGGCTTCTCCAGGCCAAAGTTCCAAAAGTCCCAAACCTTCAATATCCCTATCACAGACCAGATCCAAGGGCCTATGGACTACATGGACAAGTTTATCACAGAAATGCCCTCGCTTTTCTGTGCTCGTTTTCTGTATTGGTTATTTTACTTTTGCTGTGACAGGAAACAGTGTCAGGAAAGCAGAGGTTAATTAAGTCTTGAAGTTCCAGGCCCGTCACGTTAGGAAAGGGCTGGTTGTCCAGGGCTCACAAGAGAAAGCAAACAGGAAGTGGAGCCAGGCTGTAAAATCTCAAGAACCACCCACAGTGACCTGCTTCCTCCAGCAGTACTCTACTTCCTTGTGGTTCCTGACCTTCTACCCAAATGCTCAGATACATGAGCCTTTGGGTGATATTTCACATTCAAACCACAGGACGCCTTTCCCGTTTTGTAGATAGAGAGGAGTCTTCTCACTTGCACCTGTGCGTTCCTTGCGGCGTACTGTAATGGTTTTTATCTATCACCCAGTGTTCATCTGGTACACAAACCAATACTACTTATACTTTGGATACTTGTTCATATGGTGCGTGATACTGTTCAGTTCTTTGTTTAACAAACATCTAGAAATTTATAACTATATGAAGCAGTGATTTTTTTTTGGGGGGGGGATCTGATAAGGGCAATAAACTAAGCTGAGATGAAAATCAGTTTGTAACTTTGCACCAAGGAAAATACCCTCGTATATTTGAATGCTTTTGTTTGACCCCATAACTGGAAATGCATTCCAACCTGGCATCGCTAACCCAGTGAAATGAGGCAGCATTCAGTCCCAGCAAGGTCAGGACTCTGCTCTGCTCCCTTAGATTATTCCAGCACTGCTCTGTGGGTGTTGTCTGCAGCCAGTACCCCTTTTCCCAGCTCCCCCGAACAGTTCCTCATGACCTTTCACAACAGGGGATTATAGTGTGACGGATGCGGGGAGTCTACCCTTGCCCCATTATCAGTCTTGTCTCCCTCGTGCCCCTGTGGATTTGGCAAAGGACCAGGGTACCCTGACTGAGAGTGAAATGTGGAGTGGGCTCAACCCCCCGGACCATAGATTCAGAGCACCTGGCAAGTGCGCATGGGGCAGGAGAAAATAGGTGTGATGGGAGAGGAAACTCCAACAAGCATTTACTCCCTAGCAATAAAGTTCATCAGAGATTTACACTAGCGTATATTTTCTAAATTGAAGTAGTAAATCCTTTTCTCTCTGAAGAAAGACCTTGTTAAAAGTAGTTCAATGTGCACACGTGACAGAGTTGAGTGAACATCTCTCATCCCATTTGTAGCTTGGCTGAACTACGCCAAGTGTTTCATGTTATTTCCCCGCAATAAATTGTTACAATTAAATGTTTAATAAAAACAGAAAACCACCAATTGAGAGTTATCTACTTTGTCTAGATATAGCTGATTTTGAACTTCTTAGGAAAAAAAAAAGTTGTAAATTTCACAACTATGTTTCAATTCCTTTTTCTAATTAATAATATATATAATAAATGTTCTGTTATTGAGCCTCAAAAGAAACAATCATACCTCAACTCATCAGATGCAAGTCTGGAGAAGGCCTCACATGGGTATAAAGAACAGGATCTGTGGGCTAGAGGGATGGCTTAGCAGTTAAGGCATTTGCCTGCAAATCCAAAGGACCCAGGTTCAGTTCCCCAGGACCCACGTTAGCCAGATGCACAAAGGGGCGCATGCGTCTGGGGTTCATTTGCAGTGGCTGGAGGCCCTGGCACGCCCATTCTCTGCCCCCCTTTCTCTGTCAAATAAATAAATAAATATTTAAAAAAAAAAAGAACAGGATCTGCAAAACAGAAAAAAGAAATTCTGACAGACATGGACCATCCAGTGTGGAGTGCTGTGACGGCCTGATAGACAACTAGCACTGCATAGATATGGCAACTGCCTGGTATCCACTGTGCTCATTGCTGGGCCTGACACAGGGCATGGCTGATGGCTTGGCAGAGAAGCGCTTGGGCTTGCCATGTTACACCCCATAGCAGAGGCTTCAGCTGGGCTTGGCAGCAAGGCCCCCTGTGGTAATATCCCCTACTGGCATGTTTGAGCCTCATGCATGCTTCAGCCCCACGCTGTACCAGTCTTTCTTCTTGCTCCTGAAATTGGCCTGACTTCTGGCCTCCAAGTGTACTTACTTGTCTGTTCTTCTGCCTACAGTTCCTTCTTTTTTTTCCCTTCTGTGTGCCCAGCCCACGTGTGGCAGACTTTGTTGGGCTTTTCTTAATTATCACTTAGGTTACATTCTGCTATTCCTCATTGGCACATTCCCAGTTATTTCTCCTTTAGGGCGCTCAGCACTTTTCATCATCAAATTAATTATTTCTAATTGTTTGCTTGAAGATATTCTTCCTAACCTGAGTCCACATCCCTTGAAGCTGAGTTAGGTATTTGGAGACTTAATAGAGGTACTTTGCATGAAGAGGTGCTCTATTGATAATCAGTAGGTTTTATGCCTTGTAGGAATACACAGGAAGGCACAGTCAGGGGGAAAAGCCTTTCTTTGGAGATGCTGAGACAAACAGAAGTTAGAGGGTAAGGGGGGAGAAGAGGGACTCCTGGGGCAAGGGGCAGGCCTCCACCTCCTTCCTCCAAGGTTGGAGGGAGGATTAAATTGACATAAGATCAGTCAGTAAGAGAAAAGCACACACACTTATTTAATACAAGATTTCCATAGCACGGGAACCACTGTAAAGAAATGAAGCCGGCATGAGGAGCGCTCGCCGGCGCTTTCTGTGGTGCCGCCTCTACTGTTAACGGAAGCTTTGCTGCTGCTTTTACGAAGCAGTGCGCAAGCCAGCGCGGTCCTTTTGTGCCAGTTTATTTTGTACGTGCTTACTGTCTAAACTAATTACATCTGAAATTAAGTTAATGAAATGTGCGAGAGTGGTGTATTTCAGGATGGTTCATTCTGAACTCCACCAGTTTCAGTGAGCTGATGGCAGCTCGTTCGAGAGGCTGAAGTTGGAGAGTGCAGTGGTTACTTCAGTGTTTTGAAGGCATACTTAGATAAAGCGAAGGCTACCTTGCTCACAATGAAGACTTCTGCAGGCCGCTGTCGCAGAGACTGTAGATCATAGTAGTCTGCCCTTATCTACTAGTCACTCACGGTCAGCCACTAAAAATGTTCAGTGTAGAGCTCCGGAAAGGAAGAACTCGTCCGTTGTACATTTTGCACTTAGGTGAGTAGCTTCGAGGAGTTCCATGCTGCCCATTCCCATCCAGGAATGTCAAGCATCCTGGGGCCGCAGTTTCCATTCTGTAAGTCACTCAGTTGTGTTTTGCTTGCCAATCACTGGCACAGGTCCGCTAGCGTACCCTGGAGGTAGTGGCCTCACACCATGTCCCAGTGCCTCCAGCATCACCTCGCTTCATCACGCCGTGGAGACATCTTATTCTATATCACGTAAGAAGGAAAGGGGCTGGATCTGTACAGCGCAGTACTCACAGAAGCCACATTCACATAACTTTCACTCCAGTACATTTCTATGATGGCTCTATTTCTTTGTTGGTTTATATTGTGTTACTGTGTTAAATTTGTGGAAATAGAGTTTCTGTGAGTTTCCACTGGATTTCACATTTAACCTAGAAGTGCAGCATTGTGTTTGATTTGATGAAATATCAAAGGGAAACAACATTAGAAAGGAAAATAATATAATATTCCCTTGTATACATCCTCCTACCCCAGCATGAGACCATAATGACTTTTAAAATTTTCTTCATAAAATATATATAAACTGTAACAAATGAACTTTATACTTCTATTTCTCTAAGAAAGCCTCTTAAGTCATACCTATTTGATTTCTTTTTTTTTTTTTGTTTAGCTATAATTGTAAATTTGCAAGTAAATTATGACGGTAAGAGCTCCTACTATGAAATAAAATTTTAATTATGATATGAATAATTGAAATGCCAAGCAGATTTGTTTGATCAGGGCCTTACTGTGTAACATATGAGAACTTTGTAGAGTTTGGATTAGGTTCTGTTCTTGCTAAAGTTTGTGAACTAGAATGAGATTAGTTAAGGAAAAAAAAACATAAATTATTTTTATTAATTTATCTAGCTCGGACATGGCTTCCCTCATATCCCATTCTTCTGCAGAAGAGTTCTCTGATGCCTTTGCCTTTACAGAGCCTCACTTTGCCTCCTTTATCTGTGACTGCCATCAACAACACATTGTCGGTGTGCCGTGCAGTGGGAACGGTCTTCAGACAACACGCTGGTGATCTGGACTGGAATTAGTGGAAAACATTGAAAGCTGTGCCTACAAGCACTTAAAAATGTGAAGTATAGGTGGTTAGGATGAAACTCAAATGAATCTACATTATAAGACTCTTAAGAATAACAAGATGGAAGCCGGGCGTGGTGGTGCACGCCTTTAGTCCCAGCACTGGGGAGGCAGAGATAGGAGGATCGCCGACAGTTCAAGGCCGCCTTGAGACTACTTCCAGGTCAGCCTGAGCTACTGTGAGACCCTACCTTGGAAAACTGAAAAAAAAAAAAGAAGAAGAAGAAGAACCAGATGGGTCATATTACAGTACTTACTAGTATTATAAAATAATAGAGTCAATTATTTTCACTTTAAAAATAGAAAATTTTTATTCTTTTGTGTTTTGAAATAATGTCTCACTCTGTAACCTAAACTGGCTTGTCACTAAGTAATGCAGGCTTGCCTTGAACTTATGGCAATCCTACCATATCCTCCTGAGAGCTGGGATTATAGGCATGGGGAACAATGAATTGCCTTCCTGCCTTCCTTCCATCTATCCCTCCCTCCCTCCTTCCTTCATTCTTCTTCTTTTCTTTCTTATTCATTCTTGTTTGGTTTTGTCAGCCAGGGTCTGTCTCCATATGCAGGCTGACATAAAATAAATTCCATACTTTTTAAACATGGACTTTATGTTAGATGAAATTTGGGCAGAATATTTTTCATTAGTTTCTATTTACATTTTAAAGACTAAAGCCCCTACTAGCCTTACAAGCTAAAAGCTAGTAAATTTTAGTTTAGCTAACCTCTCATACATTTTGGCTTCTCTTTGTTCTCTTGCTTTTAAAGCAGGTTTTAAATTGAGTGAAGAATACTGAATAGATACCATGAGAGGAGCTATCTTCATTTTGTCTATCTATCTATACATACATATATTCATGACTATAACTTTAACACTATGTAAAAGTGTAGGTTTTATATATAATTAGATGCCATCTTTTTCTTTTAGTTGGGTGGTTAAATAATAAATTGTAATTTATGTGTGTTAGGAGAGATTTTTTGTATTTAATTATGTCTAATCCAGAGGTCACTGTAGAAGAGGGTTTTATTAGATCTGTGAATTGTCTTTTTCAGTACTTCCTCTGTGGCATTTCTCAGCTAGACACATTGTCCTTGTACATCGGCAAGTGTTGTGTGGCCTTTAGACTAGTTTTATCCACAAATGTTCAGTATTGAGTTTAAGGGCACATTGTGTTTCATTGTAGTCTTCTGGCTTTGTTTAAGAAACACTGTAAATGTCTGTTGCTCCTCATTTGAAAATAAAATTTAAGAGTGCCTTTGATAGGCTTATTCTTTTCACTATAAAAGGGTAGGAATCAGAGGGATGCTGGAGGAACCCCAAGAGATGCCTGATAGCTGCTTCCAGAGGGGTCCTGCTGGCTTAGCATGTTCTGTTCTGATGAGTCCGTGTCTTTGGTCAGAACTAAAGCTAAGGGTAGCCTGCGTGTGCACGCGCACTTACCGTATCGTTCAGAAAGAAATGAAAATTGTTAATTTCACAGGGGAGAAACCCAGAAGGTACAAAATGACCACTGTTGGTAATTCATGTAGATAGCATATACTCTCCATTTGCATATAGAACGAGAACACTTTAGAGTTTCTCCCTACAGTCTGTCACCCTAGTTTAATATTTTTTAAAAAATCTTAGAACACAAAATTGAAGGCTATTTTGTAAGATATATGACCAACACACACACATGGAAATAAACAAAATGTAAAGTACCTGATCAGTATTTTCAAAGATATGAAAAAAAATTAGAAAGATTGAGAAAATGTTACAGATCAGACAAAGTAAAGGAGATGTGAGAAATACAAATGATGAATTTTCCTGATTTGTACTTTGAAATGGAGAAATGACCTTAGTGGTAACTGGGTAAAATGTGAATAAACATTTAGTTATTAGTGGTGACCAGTGTGCCATGCTTATAAATATGTTTTTATTGCAGGAAACTGAACAAGCCAAACTCCTTTATCTTTGTATTATCTTGATAAATTTAAAATTATTCCACAATTAAAGTTTACTTGAAAACATGCATTCTGGTTAACATGTGTAATTTCCAGAGAAGTGTAACAGCCATTCCATGACCTGACCCACAGTGAAGTAAGAAAGGCAGGAACTTCCTGGATGTTAGCACATCAGCAGTGCCTATAGTGGCTTCTCTTGCCTTTAGAGGTCCTTAAAAGGCTTGTAGCTGTAATTCTCTGCTGCATATTTAGGCAACTACTAATTGGGAGCTCTGCTGAGAAGCCTTAGCTGTGGACTTGTTGACACTTAAATTGGAGATAGCTCTGGTCCTCTCCACCTTTGTGTTTTCAAGGGATATAGTTCACCCAACAGTGCAACTCAAAGATAGAGCTAGCCTGGATGTATGCTAATGGGATGGAGTCAAGGGCGACCTGTTCATTTCTGCATTCCACTGTCTGCATGGTAGCCTCTGCCCCCATACCTCACCAGCTCTTCTGCCCCCGAGGCCTGGCGGTGTTGATGCCCCATCATGCCTGTCTTCTGCTGCTTCCCTTTTCATTGGCTTCTCTCGCCACTTCTGACTCATGAACCCCCTAATTTACACCTTCCATCCTAATCTCTAAAGCCATGTTTCTACCAGCTAACTGGAATGTGGAAAGAACCTGAATTTGGTCTCTGGGGATATTGTGGCCAGCCTCACCTGGTATCTAGAACGCTCTGTGACTCCTCTTGGTAGCATTCATTGTCCTGAAACATGCGGCTGGATTCTCTAGCATCCTTCACATTTCTGCCACTTGTGTTAATGAATATAGTTATTAAAAGTAGCAGCAGTCGGGCTGGAGAGATGGCTTAGCAGTTAAGCACTTGCCTGTGAAGCCTAAGGACCCCGGTCCGAGGCTCGATTCCCCAGGACCCACGTTAGCCAGATGCACAAGGGGGCGCACGCATCTGGAGTTCATTTGCAGTGGTTGGAAGCCCTGGCGCTCCCATTCTCTCTCTTTCTCTCTCTCTCTCTCTCTCCCCCCCCCCCCCCCCGCCTATTTCTCTGTCTGTCACTCTCAAATAAATAAATAAACAAAAAAAGTTTTTTTTAAAAAGTAGCAACAGTCATACCTTTGAATTTCTAAATTCTTAATCCTCAGAGAATTGTAACTAGAGTATAGGTGTGCAGGTATGTGGGATATATTTGCCAATCTTTCTTGTAAACATCTGTTTTATCTCAATTTCCTCACCTGTATAGCATGATTATCAATTTACCAGAACAGTTACCGTCACACCTGACCTATATGAAGTCTTTAAGCAGCATAACTGTAGTAGTGGTGTGGATAGTAGTAATACCTCGTGTACCTTAGTTCATGTAGTCTTTTAGAGTTATAGGCTGCGTGGGATACTGCGAACTTAGGGTCACAGCAGGCTTTCCAAAATCACTTGAGCTAGGTTTTTACAGTGGTTTGGTCTGTGCTCATGGACTCTTACAGTACAGTGGTGATATTTTATGTGGAACATTCTAACTTTTTAAAAGCTCTTTTGTAATTCTTAATCCGAAGGCCTGAGTTTAGCAAGAACGCCTCACGTTTATGTGTTTCCCAGGGACATAGAGAATTTGCCTTATTCCCAGGAAACCAGTGAAAGTAGTATCTCTATAGTTAATTATTTAATGCAAAGAAGAGATGTACAACATACCTCTTGCATTGTACCTGAGTTAAGGGTAAAAGGGAGACATATTCAACCTTCTATAATCATGGTATGCCCTATGCATTACTCCATATTTGACAATAGCTCACTGTAGTGGTCCAAAGACACAATTCTTCCCTGAGGTATACTACTGAAGCTTGTGAGGATTCTTGGCTCTGTTTAACAACCTTCTATATAATAACTCTTCTCTGTGTTTCATACTATATGTGTCTGGGACTAAGCCCTAGACCTTAAAAAGCCCCCAGGCTAATAACATATACAGGCAGGTGAGACAATTCAGATTATAATGGATGCTGTAATTCACCTCCAAATAAATCCAATTTTTCTTTTTAATAGAATTGTTTACATATAACTTGTCTCTATTTCACTATTGTTGCTTTTTTCGTTTGAGGAAAATGGAATGATCTTTTTTTTTCTGATGAAACTGCAACTAGGAGGCTAGAGAATGTGGCTCAACAGTTAAAGGCACTTGCTTGTAAAGCCTACCGGTCCAGGTTCAATTGCCCAGTTCCTGTGGAAGTCCAGATCCACAAACTGACCCATATCTGGAGTTTACTTACAGTGGCAAGAAGCCCTGGAACACCCATACTCACTGTCTCTTAAATACATACATACATACATACATACATACATACATACATTTTTTAATAACGTGACTTTAAAATAAAAAGAAATGTAGCTAATTTTGATGAGACCTCCTATGGCCACTACATCTAAGCTGCACTCCTCATGCCCCCTCCCTACCCGCTGGCTGAATGCCCTGTCTTGTCTCTGTTCCCCATCACTATGGCTAATGCCTTCACTGCATATTGAGGATACCTGTTTCTGTCACACCTTCCATAGTAGAATGCAAGCTTCATGTGGGAATTACGCCTGATTACTCTCTGTCTCCCCAGCATCTAGAATAATCGTGGGAACATGAACGAGCTCCGCAGACAGTTATTAAATGAATAGACTTGGGCACAATTGGAACACTTCCGTTTAAGTTATAATGACGTTATTTAATGTTATTATCTGCTTTAACTTAAAAGTTCATTTCATTGCCCACATCTTGCCCCATTATAACTGAAAATGCTTAGCTTTTAGCAGTACATGGAGATAGCCACTAGTATATTCAGTGTCACATAAGTTTATATGTTACTTATGTATGCATTGTTTATGGCATGGCCATTTACACACTATTATATGATGATGATTTTTCCACTTATAACTTTGACAGGATGTGTGTTCTGTAAGCATCTTCTTTTCATTTCCTTCGTGGATATAGTTTAACTTCTGGGACCTGCTTCTCTTTTCCATGTTCTATGTTATTTGCAAAAATAAAAATTAAGCTGGGCATGGGGGCACACAGCTTTCATCCCAGCACTTTCAGAGGCTGAAGCCAGAGAATCACTGTGAGTTCGAGGGCAGCCTGAGACTACAGAGTGAATTCCAGGTCAGCTTAGCTAGAGGGAGACCCTACCTCAAAAAAAAAAAAAAGCTCTGTGAGTTCAAGGTCACCCTGAGACAACATAGTGAATTCCAGGTTGCCTGGGCTAGAGCAAGAACCTACCTTGAAAAAACAAATAATAATAATAATAATAATAATAACATAAAAATATAATTTAAAAGTAGAAAAAGAGAATGTACATAGATTTTCATAGGCTATTGCCATCGTGAACATGACGATAATAAAGCTTGTGAACTCATTTGAAGAGATAATTGCATTAGCACTCTATACTTCTAACATCAGCTCTACAACTGAGGCATTGTGAGACTTTTATGACAAGTCTCACTACCTTCTTGCCTGGACCTGTCTGCCCAAAGAAATGCTGCAACCTTTAACATAGTTTTTACGAGCCTCCAGAAAGTAACATGACACATGCGTAATACATAGTCACACATTCGACTGTATATAAATATATCTGTGCACAACATCCCATGCTTTTCAGCACAGAGCCAACATTGTTCTTTTTGTCAAGTGCCAAGGTTACTTCTCACAAGCTCAGGTGACAGATGAGATGCTATGCAGGCTGAGTACCGAACGAGAGAGCAAGGAGAAAGGACCGCTTCCCAGGCACCGAGGACTAACTAGCAGATTGTTGCCTAGATCATTTTGGAGAAGCCGTCAAAAGACAAATTCACATCTCTGTTTCTCCCTTGTTGTAGAGACTAGAAATCTGCTTTATAGTGCAGAGCAACAAGAGAAGATAAATAAACCCAGTGCTTCGGTGTGACTCGGGAGATGTTGCTGGGGATATAAAAAGCTTACTGCCATGGAGGCTGTGCCAATGTAATCCATTCCTGCTGGAGAAGAGGCATGCTTTTATAGGCCCCCGGACAAGGGTTAAGTTTATCTGCTTACTAGAAATCTCGGCTTGATGACTCACTTTCCAGATCGAATTTCCTATGAATGCAGACTTACAGATTTGATTGTTGTGGGACTGCATTGCAGAAGATGTGTTGACCTTACGTGAAGAGTTTGAGTTGAATTACAGCATTATGAAAAATGCAGAAATCTGGCTGGAGAGATGGCTCAACAGTTAAGGCACTTGCCTGCAAAGCCTAATGATCTGGGTTCGATTCCCATAAAGCCTGATGCACAGTGATGCATGCATTTGAAGTTCATTTCCAGCAGCTGGAGGCCCTGACATGCCCATTCTCCCTCCTCTCTTTTCTGCTTGCTTGCAAATAAATGAAAAAATAAATAAATAACAGTGTTTTAAAAATAAAAGAAAATGCAGACACCACAACTGAAGAAAGAGGGTGCATCTTGAGAACCTCCACGAGAACAGTTCGTGTGGAATAGAACATCCTAATATGGCTTACTTTGTGTTTCCTCTACAAAGACAGGCTAAAGGCCACAGTCCCTGCATCCCCAATTAAGAGTGCCCATGATGATAACAGTGTCTGAAAGTAAATAATTTCCTTATAGTTATCAACTCATGATGCTATTCCATCTCTGAGGGCTATGGGCGCAGACCAGTGTGTTCTCAGTGGTGATTCATTAGGCCATCAGGAGATCTCTATTTCTTTCATCTGAAAGCATTCTCTTTGTGTTATCTCTTGAGCTTCAGTTTCTCAGAAAGTTATTTTTTTTTTTAAGTCAGATGTGAAGATGGAACCCTTCGCTGCTGTTCTCACCTCCGCATTCTTTCTTTAGAACTCTGTGGAAGTAGAATGGGGTTACTGTGACCCTCTGATTTCCAATGAGCCATTCTGTTTAGCGTATCATGGTGAGCTTGTTATTCCATAAGAGCATGTACCGTGGGAAAATCCAGAAGTGTGGAGTAGAAAGAAGACGGTACCAGTTTGTCTCTGAACCTACCAAGTATCTTCTCTTCTGACCACATGTAGGAATGTATAGATTTCATAATATGGACAGCTAGATCAAAAACATTTGCAAAGCTTTAGAAAATAGGAATGATATGCTATCAGATTGCTTGGATTATCTTTTAGCTATTTCCTCATTCATTTCTACTAAACATTTCAGTTTTTTTTTTTATAATAGACCCCAAGAATTTTGTTTTTCTCAAGTATTCATGGAAACTGTTTCAGAGAAAACATTTTCATTGGACAAACATTTTATTTATCCCAGATTAAAGATTGATTGTGATGGTCATAGACATGGAGTGCATTTGGCAAAAATACAGATAACATTGTTGATAACTTTAAGGTCAACCTGCAAGGTGACATGTTCAAATATTTTATATATATGAATTAGCTGATGCAAACTGGCTATGTGCAAGAAATAAGCATGAAGTAATTAATGTCACTGCAGTGTATCATCATTAAACATTATAAAATGGTCCCGCTTGTATCTAGAAATAAAGTGCTATGGCCAGGTACAAAACTTGCTGTCAAAGCACACTCTGTTCTACTAGAAGGTAGAAAAGGGATAATTAACATAAACTATTTATATTGTACCAGATTGTAGCACCACACCATATCTTATAGCTACCTGTTAAAAACTATACAATAAAAAGTGAAGAGTTTTATTCTAGTCAACTTTGAGAAAATAATGCTCCAAATACACTACAGACAGTCAACTCTAATTCATCAAGACATGGAAACAGCAAGCATTTCATGCATCATGTTAGACAAGAATATGCAACTCACTGTTACTTTATGGCTTAAGCGTGGCAAGAAATATTGTTGGATGAAAATGAATCATCGTGATGCAAGGTAGTTGCCTTGCTTTTAAAAAAAAACGACACAGGCAAAGAAATATGAAACTCCTGGGACCACAACGGCTCTTTACTGCAGTCAGTGTGTTTCCAAAATGTTGTGGAAAATTATCTTCCTTTTCTCCACATGTTCAGCTGTGGGAATAAATGAAAAAATATGAGACGGGTTCCATTTTCTGAGGCCTTTGATGTGGTTTCCACAGATAGAGAAGTGGCTCGCTGTTTGCGGTCGTTTCAAACATTCACTTTTAGTATGGCAGCATGCGTATCAAAACTTGTTGAGCCACAGTGAAGAATTTCCAGTATTACTTAGTGGGATTTTGAAATTATACATTTGAATTTTTTCATGTGCCTATCAATCAATAATGTAGCTTCAGTGGGCATATTTGTATAATGCCTTTCATAGTCCATGAGCTTTTCAAGAGTGAATTGTTTCTGAATATGCTGTAAAGTATACTTTATTTTCCAGTGAATACCATGATAAGGATGCTCTTCTGGGTGTTATGAGAATGCCAAACCACAAATAATATGTCTTTCCATCCCTCCCAAAGGCTGCATTTCACCGGAGAACCTCAGAATTCCTTTTTCCTAGAAATATAATCATATCATGACAGTGTTAGGTTGAGAGACCATAATTACCTCCAGTAGGAGATATAATGTGCATACTGCTTATTTATACAGACGCTGATTTTATGTAATTCTTCTTTCATAAATATATTCCTTTTCTCCTCAAAGAGTTTAATTTTCAGCAGAGATAAGTTGAATAAAATCATGTAAAAATAAAAAGAGAAGACTCATGGGGGTGGGTTTTATTTATTCTGTTCAGCTCTCCTTGCCACATACTTCCTGACATAGAAAATGTAAATGCATGCAGATTTGCTCCTGGTATCCCTTGGAATACTTATATCAAGAAGGGGAAATAACGCATTTCTACATCTTTGTATATATCCCACTTGTTTTTCTTTATACTGAGAATTGCCCTGTCTCTAGGGCTCTCACTGCTATGGCTTGAGAAACTGCAGTCCGCTTAAGCAAGCATCAGTCCACGAGGCCCCATAGGCAGGGAAAGACAGTGCTGTTACACCCAGCCTCGACACGCTCAACCGAAAGATTCCAAACTTTGCCCAGGGTAAATTTTAGAAAGCATTTCCATATTCTGGGAGAACACTTAGTCATGCTGGACACTGCCCTGACCAGTGTACCCAAAAGTACCATGTTGTACAGTTGTGTGAAAGTGATCTGTACATAGATCAAGAAGGTACACCCCTATGTACACAGCGTGCGCAGTTACGGGAAGGGGACTGATCACCACAGTCATTAGGACCAAGTTGTCAGGTGAGCGCAAGAAGTCTTGAGCTCTGGATAATGAATCTGAATCTACAGCTAAGGGTGCTCCATCAGGAAACTCGGAGCAGAAGACCACAAGATAGTCTAGAATAATAATGCAATGGTGGCTTTCCTGCTGAAGTGAAGGATGGGAATTATGGCAACAGTAATGGAAAGAACCACTTACGGTGTTCTCTGAAGAATAATGTTTCATTGATATTCCACCAGGAATTTCAGAAAGCAATCAGGGACCTCAGAAGTCAACTTTAAAATGTATACTTGGTTCTGGTTTGTTTGGTTGTATTTGTTTATTTATTTTTTAACCTGATCTGAGTCCTCAATGCTAACTGTTATAGTAACAAGCATGTTACACATGTGCCAGGCATTCTGCTCAGGGCTGTTGATTGAGAAGAACAACCTGAAGGAGATCCAGTTCTGACTTTAGACTTTGCTGCTTTTGGAGTAGGTACCCTGTGTTTGCATTGTCTGATACAGTGTCACTAGTGCCTCAGCATGACAAGTAGACCTTTTCCAGTCCTCTCGGCTTCTCCCAGATGAGAATAGGGATTTCCAATACACAAACTAAGAATGGGTCCTCACCACAACTGAATCTGCTTCACCTAGATCCTAGAAGTCCTAGGGGCCTTCCCAAACCCTGCAGTGTAAAACCATAAATAGAACTTAACATTCCCGGCCAATAATAATTTTATAGCAGGCTGAGCTAATCCAGGATTTTAATGACAGTGTGTGTGTGTGTGTGTGTGTATGTGTGTGTGTTACATGCACATGAGGGATCCAAACTTAGATCTTCGTGGCTTGTACAGCAAGCAGTTTACCAAACAAGCTATCTCCTAAGTCCCCTCCACTACCCACCCATGTGAGCAACTCTTTTTACCACTTGTGTGACAGAGTATGTAAAACTCTGTCCAAACAAGTTCACTTATTTTGGTGGTGGAAGAACTCATCATTTATAAGTAAACTAATCACACCCATTCTCAACGAAGAAGAGGAAAAGTGGTGGTCTGAACACCAAGAATTGTAATGTCAAGACATTTTCTGAGGATTCAACTATTTCTCAGGTTGATTCTAGGAGCATGTTGAAGATGCTGTGTAAGGCACAGCATTGGAGGATATTGTTTTTTGTTTTTTTTTTTTGTTTTTTGATTTGTTTCAATTTTTTTCAGGTAGGGTCTCAGTGTAACCCAGGCTGACCTAAAATTTATATGTAGTCTCAGGATAGCCTCGAACTAATGGTGATCCTCCTACCTCTGCCTCCTAGCATGTGCCACCACGCCTGGCTTAAAAATAGTTTTGTTTTGATGTCATGATCTTTTCTTCCTATTATTACGGTCTTGTGTAGGTAGTGTCAGGCACTGTGCGGTCATATATATCCAGGCCATTTTGTGTCTGGAGGAGCACACCATAAGGAGTCCTACCCTTCCTTTGGCTCTTACATTCTTTCTGCCACCTCTTCCATGATGGACTCTTGAGTCATGGAAGGTGTGGTAGCTGAGCATTCTTTTGTCACTTCTTCTCAGCACCATGGTGCCTTCTGCGTCATCGCAATGTCACTGCCATCTGAAAAGAGAAGCTTCTCTAACCAAAAGTGAGAGTAGCAGTAATATATGGGTGTGAACATTAAAAGAAGTGCTTACTGGGCAGTTTGGTGAGCATAGTATATGCATTTAGCCAGACACCAGCAGACGTTACGCCCCTAGGGCTCATGACTACCCCTTTTGTAGGTTTTCAGTATCAGGGATGTATTCCCTCCATGGAGCAGAGCTCCAGTCAAATTAGAGGGTGGTTGGTTTCCCCCATAACAGACGTGCCACTATTGCACCTGTTGGCTCACTGGTTGAGAGGGGGAGGGGATACAATGGAGAGTCGAGTTTCGAAGGGGAAAGTGGGGGGAGGGAGGGATTTACCATGGGATATTGTTTACAATTATGGAAGTTGTCAATAAAAAAACAGAAAGGAAAAAAGTAGTTTTGGGGTTTTTTGTTTGTTTTGTTTTTAATTAATTTATTTATTTGTAAGGAGAGAGAGAAAGAGAGAGAATGTGTCAGAATGGACACACCAGGGCCTCTAGTCCCCGCAAACAAACTCTAGATGAATGTGCCACTTTGTGTGTCTGGCTTTACATGGTTCCTGGGGAATCAAACCTAGGTCGTTAGGCTTTGCAGGCAAGTGCCTTATACACTGAGCCATCTCTCCAATGACATTAGATTTTGTCTGGTAGATACTAAAGGTCAATACTCACTTTTAAGCAGAACAGTGACAAGCTCAGATTTAAGATCATTGGAGTTACTGTCTAGTGAGTATAAGATTGCTTAGCCATTACAGAGGCCATCATGGAGGTTTGAAGGCATAGCAGGAGCCAGTAGGTCCACACAAAAATGTTGATGCATACATTAAGGCTGTGTCAGGGAGGACTAGGGATTATTTGAGAAAAATCCTGAATTTTGTATAGACTGAAATGGAAGACTCAGTATCTTACACTATTTACCCCTCACCTGAACAGGCTGCCTTTGATGACATTGCAGTTAAGTTGCTGACACAGAACCAAGACGCCTAGCATTTCCACAGGCCAACAGTACTCTGCTTTTCAGTGTAGCATGTCCTGAATAAAGCCATGGAATCTGAGCCCTTGCTCCACTGTGTTCCATGTCAACCGCTGTAATTATTTATAACTTATTAGAACACTCAATCTAATAATTTTGTTTTCCATATTTCAGACTTTTTAAAAATTTTCAGTTACCATGTGATGATTGAATATTGCTGGTTTCTTGTCTTCTGGTTGTGTTTTTTTTTAATTTTTTTGTTTATTTTTAGTTGTTTGAGAGCAACAGACAGAGAAAGAGGCAGATAAATAGAGAGAGAATGGGTGCGCCAGGGCCCCCAGCCACTGCAAACGAACTCCAGATTTGTGTGCCACCTTGTGCATCTGGCTTACATGGGTCCTGAGGAATCAAGCCTCAAACCGAGGGCAAGCGCCTAATCGCTAAGCCATCTCTCCAGCCCTTCAGATTGTGTTTTACTCTTCTCTTGACCCAGATCATTCTTCTGTAGTCTGCGTTCAGTGTCCCATCCTCCAATTAGAGAATCAAATACATTGAACCAAGGCTTTTCAACATTTTATTGACATCTCATCAAAATACAGCGTGGATGTTTGAAAGTTAAAGGAAACCTCCTAATTATGACATCATCCCTGTTTTAGATGCTCTGTCATTTTTTTTCCTTAAATTAACTATACTAATGTTTGGTTTATCACTATCAAGAAGTAAGGAAAACACATGTCTTGGTTAATGTGCCATAGTCCTTGGTTATGCCTGTATCCTTGGAGTGATTATTTATAATGTCCCCTTCTGCTTCTGAGTCTCACTTTGAGCATTAAGTTATATGATCACCCTAGAAGGGAGAGCTGCAAGGAAATTGTCCATTTATGCATCCCCAGAATTCAATTTATAGAAAGCAAATGTAATTAAAATGTGCTGACAGTTGCTGTTCTTACAGTAGACTTTTGCATGCTGCATCTAAGTCTTTTTGAGGTCAAATAGAGAAAAACTTGCCATTTGGTTACTGAAAGGTTTTTACTGCTATAATAGAAAAATGAAATTGCTTTTGGTATTATATGTCTGTCAGCTAGACTTGTCATGATTCTATTAAGATCAATAAAGGAAAGCCAAATTTTCACTCATTTTTTTTTTGAAACAAACTAGGTTCAATTATTTTTCACCTTACAAAGGCCAGAGAACCTTAACAAGAACAAAAGAAATGAAATGAGTCTTGAAAATAATGTTAGTAAATTGAGTTCATTCCCTCAACAAAATCACAAAGTGGCCATATGTCATTTGATAGATGTCTAGTCAGATCTCCACTGCATTAGCCTGGAATGTGAGATTACAGGTTTTTTCCAGATGTGAGAACATGAAAAGTGGCAGGCAACTCATATGCCCAGCCCTCTCCTTGCTAACTTAAACTGGTCCATGCTAATTCTTTTCTAAAATATTTTATTTGAGGGGGAAGCAGATACAGAGAGAGTGAATTTGGGTGCACTAGAGCTTCCTTCCACTGCAAACAAACTCCAGACACATGTGCAACTTTGGCATCTGACTTTATATGGGCACTGAGGAATCAAACCCAGGCCATCAGGCTTTGCAAGCAAGTGCCTTTAACTGCTGAGCCATCTCTCTAACCCCATGCAACTTAGCTTGACTTGAAGATTTGAGGATCATCATATTTCTGTAATTTTTCATTTTTGTATATTAAATAGAAGAGTATAACCTGAATGTTGGCTATGCGATTACAAATATTGGAAACATTCCAGTACCAGCAATCATTAAGAAACTTAAAAGTTTAAGCTACAATGAAGTATTGCCTCAATCCTTTCAAAATGGCTATTATCAAAACCATGAAAGATAGCAAATATGCCAAGGATATGGAGCATAACACATCCTTCTGTATTATTGATCAGAATGTAAATTCATGTAGCCATTTTAGAACAAAGTATAAAGTTCCTCAAAACATTAAAAAATAGATCTACCTTATAGCTTGAAATCCCACTACTTGGTATATATCCAAAGGAAATGAATCTATTAACAGAAATGTATCTACATCATCGTGTTCAGCATAGCTTTATTCATCATAGCTAACACATGAAATCAGCCTAAGGGTCCATCCATGGGGGAGATGGTAGGAGAATGGGGTATATGTATCCAACGAGACACTGCTCAACTGAACAACAAGAGAGAGACACATTACACTGGGCAACGTGGATGAATGTAGAGGGCTTTATGGTAAGTGAAATATGCCATTAAGAGAGAAGCAAATACAGTTTGCTGTCTCACACGTGGAGCCTGTAACGGACACCATGTGCTCTCACAAGTGGAACTTTAAAAAAAGTCAAACACAGAAACTGAGTAGAAAGATGTTTTCTAGAGGCTGGAGACTATGTATGTAGGTTGTCACTCAGAGGTCTCAAAAAAAAAAATAGGCAGAGGGAGTAATTTCAAGAACTCTATTGTATATTGTGATGACTATAGCTAGCAATAATATAGTGTTTATTTAAAAACCAGTATATTTTCTGATCTTCTAACAAAAATAGGGTCATGTATATGTCTAGTGGGCTGTCTAACCTATTCCATAAGTCTCTCTTTTAATTTGATGTCGTCATCTTTTTCTCTTATTATGAGGGTCTTGTGAAGTTATTGCTAGGCACTGCAAGGTTTTGGATATCAAGGCCAAATTCTGTCTGGACAGTTGTATGTAAGGAGTGGTACCCTTCCTTTGGCTCTTACATTCTTTCCGCCACCTCTTCCACAATGGACCCTGTGCCTTGGAGGGTGTGAGATGTTTCAGTGCTGGACACTCCTCCGTCCCTTCTTCTCAGCACTATGGTGCCTTTCGGGTCATCCCAGTGGTCATCGCCATCTGAAAAGAGAAGCTTCTCTAACCAGAAGTGAGAGTGGCATTAATATGAGTACGAACATTAAGTGTAGTGCTTTCAGGGCAATTTGGTTAGTAATATATTTGAATGGACTGGGAACAGGCTACATAGAGCCTATTTTAGCAGGCATGCCCTGTCCCAGTGGTATGATTGTCTCAAAGACCTACAGAGTAGGTGGGGATGGTATGTGTCACCGTTCTTCCATCCCAACAGACCAGTACAGCTGGACTTTAGGAATAATCTCCAGCTTATACCCACACCCAGCCAGCCTGTGGCCTGCATTGACCCTGGTGTTTTCAACCCACCTAGCTAAATACTTCCTGCAGTGACGATGAGTGGTGATGAGAAGTAATCTTGCTGCTGCTGCTGCTGCTTTCCGAAAAACCCACTGACTGACTTACAGATACTGCTTATTCATCGTGACAACCTGTTGCAGAAGATGAGGATTAAATTTCAGCCTTAAAGGTTATAGGATCCCTCAAGGCCCAGAGTATATTAATGCAAAATTGAGAACCCAAAAATGGGATTCCAGACTCTGCATAGTGAATAAGCTCCTATCAAGCTTTGCTTCTAATGCGAATTTACAGTGTAAGAATGAGGATATGCCAATGTGTTTTTATTGGAGGCTTAAAACTGTCTCTATATTTCACATACAGCCTCTTTTGTTGTACTTCTTACCCATTTAAAACAAATTCGCGATAGTTTTCCTGGGCTAGACGGGAGGAAGCTTCCCGGGAAGAACTCCTGCACGTAGAATCTGCTGGCCTCACTTGGTATTTCAAACAGAAGCTTCTCCGTGGCTTGTTGAATTGCTGATGAGGAGTTCCTTCTGTGCCCTGAAGTTGAATACATGTCCCTTACTTTTTCTCTGTATTCCAAGTGGCACATGCCTCCTGCAGATCTTGGTCTTTCTGCACCCCAAATCTAAGTCTTAGAATAATAGAAGCGTTTCTACAAAAATAATGTCAGTTCCTATACACGTGTGGCTTGCTTGTCTTCACGATTGTAGCTTTCACATGAAGCAGCTTATCCAAGACAAGCTCCCAGTCTCCCTACACCCTAATAAGATCAGAAATAGGAAGCTCATGCCACATTCATGGCGCTTCTGTGTCATGTGCATCTGGTATACTGCTGATAGCATCCCATTATGGTGTACCTGTTTCCTAACAGCATAAAAGTGCATCTGTTTCTGCCGTATCTATGTGGCCTGTGCCTGTGTGCACATACACACATCTCCGTTTATTCTTTCATGAAACTCTTGAGCATCTTATATGTGTTAGTCAAAGTTATGCAAAGTTCCAAAGCTTGAAAGTCTCCAGTCACAACAAAACGAAGCTAGCAACACCAAGCAAACAACAACGAAATCACCTTTGGATGCCCAGGGTGATGCAGTTGATAATCCTCTCAGAGTTGAACGTGTTCTGTTGATACTTACATAACAGACTATTTCCCAACATCCTGCCATCTTAACAGACTAGATGCTACCTAAATCTTCAATACACTATGATATGGGTTAAATACCCCCTACTTTTAAGCAGCTTCTGTCACAGGGACTGATTGGTGATCGCTGTCAGTGTTGACTGTATGTCAGGTTTCCGCAGTGTTTTAATTGACCCCTTCCATCCTCCCTGTCTCCTGATCAGCAGCCTTGACTCGGCTGCGGGTCATAACTCAGGAGATATCTGCAGGAGAGGAACATGAAAATGAAGTGCGAAAGGACAGTTGTCTAGTTTTCTGGGTGAAAAGACAGGTGAGAACAACTTTGAGTTCTGAAACAAGCTCTGTCACTTTCCAGTTTTGTGACCATTTACAAGCAACTTACTCTTTCCATTTGAACAACAGAAGCATCAATGTTTATTTATTGCTTATCAAATGTAATGTAGTATTAAAATCTCAGCTCAGGGGTTTGATGCCATTGCGTGGTTCAAAATTGTCCAAATAAAATAAAATAAAATAATCTAGATGCATGACTGTCAGTTTTATCCCCCTTGCTCAGGTTGATGTGATCGTGACCCTGGGAGGCCTTGCTGGGCGTTTTGACCAGATCATGGCTTCTGTGAATACCTTGTTCCAAGCCATATACATCACTCCTTTGCCAACTATAATCATCCAAGAGGAATCTCTCATCTACCTTCTTCAACCTGTAAGTAAAAAGGAAATAGAATCAGCACTCTCTTGCCACAGAATTTCTACATATTGACTCGTGGCAGCCTGGCCTGTGGCTTCTGTCACTTCCTCTCGGCTTTGACTGACATTGGCCCTGTTGCTTTCTTGTGGCTGAAGAACACAAATGGAGAGGAAATTCAGTTGTTTCTTCAGCCAGAAGTAAGAGAAATCTTGTAACTTTTAATTAAATCGGCTAAAAATTAAATTTCGCACTTTTGCATCTTGAGCAGCAAATGTGAATGGCACTCCAGAAAAGCCTCAACAGACAAAAACGAGGCTTAGCAAATGTCTTCAATGGGATTCACTGTATGTGGAGTGTTGTCATTATAATTGGAAACTGGATGTGATTTTGTTAAGCACTTAAAAGGAAAGCTTTAGGCTTTCATAAGTTTGCTGATTATTAATTTTATTCCTTCAAGTAAAGTTCTTATGATGATGTCACTCATTTCCAGTTTTCTACCAGTGTGATACATAGAATTCTTTAAAGAAAAAAAAAAAACAAATGGAGTGAGGTTGATTGATGGACTCCCGTGTTTAAAATGTCACCATCATGGGCTGGAGAGATGGTTTAGTGGTTAAGCACTTGCCTGTGAGGCTTAAGGACCCCAGTTCATGGCTCGATTCCCCAGGACCCACATTAGCCAGATGCACAAAGGGGCGCACGCGTCTGGACTTCATTTGAAGTGGCTGGAGGCCCCTGGCGCCCATTCTCTCTATCTTCCTCTTTCTCTCTCTGTCTGTTGCTCTCAAATAAATAAATAAAAATAACAACAAAAAAAGTCACCATCATGTCCTGAGAGAGTGGCAAGTTCATAACTGTTTGTCATTGTGTTGTTCTGTCTGACATCTCTGTGTGCCATCCCTACCATGTCATCGCTAAGACTCATTGTTTTGTCAGGTTGTATCCCTTCTTTTGGCTCTTTTCATTACGTAGCTTACGTTTCCTAGAAATATGAGTAGGCAAAGCAGAATTCGGATCGCAACTCCATACTATCCTTTTACTCAGTCAACAAACAGTCTCTCAGTGTCTGCTCCCAATCTTTTGCAACAAAGCGGAGTTAAAGATAAGTAGTGACATTTGATCATTGATATCTGGTTCATGTGCAGTGAGACAGTTAAATAAGAATACGGTTATACTTGCATTAGCCAACTTTCTGCTATTAGAACAAGTAACTGAGACAATAACTTCTAATGAGAAAAGGTTGGTTGCAGTCCAGAATCGTAGACGTTTCAGCCCCTGGTCATTTGACCCTGCTGCTTTGCGCCTGTAGTGGACAGAATGCTGGTTGCAAGAGGCACATTATTAGGCCTGCACCTCACAGCTGGGTCTAAAAGGGAGAAAAGAAGAAGGAACAGGTTTCTACAATCTTTTTTCTTTTTTTTGAGGTAGTGTCTCACTGTACTCCAGGCTGACCTGAAATTCACTACGCACTCTCAGGGTGGCCTCGAACTCATGACGCTCCTCCTACCTCTGCCTCCCAAATTCTGGCATTAAGGGTGTGCGCCACCACGCCCGGCCTACCATCCCTTTTGAGGCCATGCCATCATTGATCAGAAGCCCTCCCCCAAGATCCCACCACCTGAATTTGCCACCACTCCTCAACAGTGCTATTGCTGACTCTAAGCCCTCACCTCATGGCCTCTGGGGACACTTACGGTCAGTCATGGCAATAACGCAATAATTTAAAGTTACCGGATAAAGATGATGAGGAAATAAATAATTTGGGCATCATGGAGGAAGGGACAGATTTACAGAGATTCCTCACATACTGTTCCCTCAACTAAATGAACAAGCATTTATGACCTGCAGCGTGGGAGCTGTTTTCTAGTGAGAAAGCCGTCCACCCTAGCACGTGGCTGTCGCTCTCGCTGTTCTTTTGTGTCTTCCTCACCAAGCACAGTGACCTGTACATTCTCTATGGTAATTTCATTTCATGTACTTGAAACAAGTCTCCAGTTACCTTCTGCTCGAAAGTAATTATTGCATGATAAAGGCCCAAAGCTATGAATCAACACGGTAGTTTTCCTTCTCTGTTCTAGGGAAACAGACCTCCCCACCACCCCATTTTCCAACCACTTTCAATAAAAGAATGAAGAGTAGTTTAGCAATGCAGATGCCAATATTGGAATGATAGTGTTTGGACTGCGAGCATTGAATGTGCTGGTCGGCCTAGCACGTGCCTCAGCTGTTTAGTCATCATCCAGATGGCGTGTGAGTAACCTACAAGTGAGTTAAAATCTACACGAAGATTAGTTAGAAATAAAACTGTATCCTAGAAATGGCCCCTGAGCCACCGAGGCTGAGCCGGCTTGTCCGTTGTTTCCCTCCCGTAACTCCATGCTCCATGTGGCTTACAGGGTGTGCAGCACAGTGAGCATCCACGCCAGACAGCGTGCGCTTTCCCGAGAGCGTCCCTATCGGGCGTTCCGCAGGGTGCTGCTCACTGCCATTAGGCATGGCAGTCATAATCCGAATTCAGAAACGAAACATCTCACGTCAATCAAAGCCATTTTCGCATCTGTGGAGCTGGGTTCAAGACAATTCCATTCAACATGCCTCAGCATCAAATGAAGAAAGCCTTTAGCTTTTACTAGACAGCCCACACTTAAGCTTTAGAGCAATACGATGAGAACAGTGGGGCAGATGAAGGGTTCTGACTCAGTGTTGTTTTCTCTACAGGACATTTCCTCTTGTATGGGGTTAATGGACTAAGAAATAAATGACAAGCTCTTACAATAAGTCACAGCCCATAGACTTGGTAATTAGCCATAAGCAACATGCAACAAGTGGCCAGTGGGATGTGTGTGTGTGTGTGTGTGTGTCCACGCACATAGTCATATACATACATGTGTATGTATATTTTGTACATTTATAGAATCTCATTTGAAAGTGGTGCTGTTCTCTGTAGCCTCATTTTCAAATAAGATCAATCTCAGATGCATTTTATAGATATAGCCCAGCTTGTTGGTGTAATCAAAGTAAATTAAAATTTAATTCTTCAGTTTTATAAACAACAAAATCTAAATATAAAAGAAACCCTTACCACATAAAAAATTCTCCTATGAGAATTCCGTAGGTATTTGGCAACATACATTAAAAATAGTGAAATTCAGTAGTGTTATTATTATCAGTGTAGGTTTGAGACCAGTGCCATCTTGAATTTCTCTTGCAATTATAATTGTTTGACATAAGATAACCAGCAGGAAAAGTAACGTATCTTATGAGCACTGCTTGGCAAACGTTTAATGTTGTAACATCAAGAGAGCTGGTGTTGTGTCCTCTACATTAATGATAACTGGCCAGGACAGTCCTAGACCTTGGTACTAAAACGTGCTTCCCTTGACCTTTTCTAAAAAAGCCTCTGCATCCTGAAATTCCAGTTGTTTCTATGATATTTTGTGTTTCTTTTGGAGCATCTACATATGTGTCTGTGTAAAGAACTAATCATCTGTCATTGATTCACGTTGTCCAGGAGACTGCTGTATGAGCAGCGGTCCATTTAAGAGTCGTTGAGTGAGTGCACTCCAGTTCAAAGTCTGTTCCCCTTTTCAGACCCCTTCCTGTGGATTGTTTTTGCTAAATGCTAGTTGGATTTTCAAGCAAGGATGCAGGAGTGTAGGTGCAGGTATATATGAAGAAGGTTCAGTTTTAGCCCACACAGTTTCTGTGTTGCTCGCTGACATATTTCAGTGATTATAGGTTAAATGTCATTGTGACAGTGGGTAGCATTTACTTTGGAGGAAATGTTCCATATGCCATTTAAAGACTGAATAATTAAGCACAGGTTGCATGACAGATCCTCTCTGAAAAGGGAACATTCCTCATTTACCTCTAAAAACATATTCTTACTAAGGCATCCTCCATCCACATGAGCAGGAGCTGTCTGAGACAGAATTCACTCACTGAGGGAAGCAGTGACCAGGCTGCATTCATTCTGATGCTCAGCCTTGTTTACCAAGCTGCCTGTCCGGCCTGATGGCTCTAGGTTTTACATACACATTCTCATTTTCTGGTCCCGTGCTTCTTGGGAGGACAGAAACATTATCTACTGTACACTGAGCATAAATTATCTTTTATCTCCAAGTTTTATGGCAGTTTGTAATGCAAGTTAATAGGATTTATGACCAAGAAATGAGATGTCCAGGAGTTAATAAGGCATGCCTTTTACATTACCCTAAGCCTTGTTCAGTGATTCTTCCTCAGGACTTCAGTATCTGCTGTAGAGAACAGAGCAGACTTCTCTGCCAGTTTTCATCTCACTCGACAAACTTCTAAATGTGCTGTAAATATGTCTTTTCCATGATGTTAGATGATGTTTTTACTGCTGGTTGTTTTTTCCCTTCACTGGATTAATTATTTATTGTATAAAGTCCTGACATTTTGTGTAGTGTACATTTGTAATGCCAGTAATGAATAAGATAAAAAGATGTTAATGGTCTGATCAAAAGAAACTGAATATTCATGAGGTAAACTTGGCATGCATGATGATTTCTGCTGAGAATCTAGGGCTCAGGGCTCAGGGCTGGGCTCGTGTTCACACGTGCTCAGCACTATCTCATCAGTGCTAACATCAGAGAAGTGAATCGCAGTGTGATTTGGAGTGAAGGATGGGAAGCTTATAATTCTAGACAATTCTAGTCTTATTTATTACCCAATGTTAATTCCTTCCTTTGGAATGCTAATTTTTTTCTGTCCCTTTGTGTGCTTCTCATATAATTTTGTTATTGCTTGGTCTTTTCAAAACTAGCACACATTACATACTAGCATAGCACCAATAATAAAAATGGAGCTAAGGTCTTAGAGGTCATTTTAAAGACAGGTATTGCTGAGTTATTTTTATGATCCACCCATAGTATTTACAGTATTTTTTGAAAGACAAAAATGATACTGATATCAGACAGACACATATGTGCACATGTTTGCTGATATAGTATTCACGGTAGCCAAATAGGACTCAACCTGCATCCAACAAAGGAAGGAGAAGAAAATGTGCTATACATACACACAAAAAGACCATAGCAAGGAGCGATACCCTCCCATTTGCAGCAAATGCGTGGATCTGGAAGATAGTACGTTAAGGGGAAGGACAGGCACAGAAGGACACATACCACATGATCCCTCTCATACGGAAGTCAAAAGTTGCTGGTCAGAATTGTGATTGCGAGAAGTCAAGAAGGGTCACCATGAGGGGAGGTGATGTGAAGTTGGGTAACAGGTACTTAGACCCATAAATAGAAGTAATAAAACTTGACGTTTTATAGAGCAGTGGGGTAGCTATAGTTTCATAATAACCTATGATGTGTTCTGTGGACAACTTTGGAGCTTGACGCGGCCAAAGAAAAGGTAATGAGAAGACATGATGAAAATGTTAATTACCCAGACTTGATCAATGCATTTTCCACACATGTCTTGAGACTTTCAGTTTGCATTGCTGGTAGAAATCCCCTGACCAAGAGCAGCTTTTGTGGAAGAAAAGGGTTAATTTTGGCTTACAGACTCAAGAGGGAGCTCCATGATGGCAGGGGAAAACAATGGCATGAGCAGAGGGTGGACATCACCCCCTGTCCAGCAACAGGTGGACAACAGAAACAGGAGAGTGTGCCAAACACTGGCAAGGGGACACAGGCTGTAATACCCATGAGCCCACTCCCAACAATGCACTGCCTCCAAGAGGTGTTAATTCCCAAATTTCCATCAGCTGGGAACCCAGCATTCAGAACACCTGTTTATGGGAGACACCTGAATCACACCACCACACCTGTATATAAGTATAATTGTTTCATGATGATCAAAACATTTAAAAAGTCAGGTGTGGTGGTACATTCCTTTAATCCTAGCACTCAGAAGGCAGAAGTAGAAGGATTGCCATGACTTTGAGGCCACCCTGAGACTACATAGTGAATTCCAGGTCAGCCCAGGCTAAAGTGAGATCCTACCTCAAAAAAAAAAAAAAAAAAAAAAAACATAAAAAGATGGAAATGGGGATGGAGAGATGGCGAGATGGCTTAACAGTTAAGGTGCTTGCTTGCGAAGCCTAAGGACCTAGGTTTGATTCCTCAGGACTCACATAAGCCAGATGCACAAGGTGACACATGCATCTGGAATTCTTTTGCAGTGTCTGGATGCCCTGGCACATCCATTCTGATTCTTTTTATCTGCCTCTTCCTGTCTCTGTATCTCTCTCTCTCTCTCTCCCTCAAATAAATAAATGTGAATAAAAACATTTTAAAGAAAGATGGAAATGTTAGTAGACATGCTTGGTGTGCTTCATGTATCCAGACTTCATGCCATTCCCCATAAGTCTGTTCAACTACTATAGTATTGCTTTAAAAAGAGAGCAAGAGCAACTCAACGCTGAATGCAGCAGCTCTCACATAGTGACCAGCACATCCCTTGTGCCTAGGCAAGGCCTGCTTCATTGCCTACCCAGCCTTCCTTTCTCTTCCAGAAGGCAAATTGCCAATGCTCACTACCATACTCTTATACTCACTGGAGCGTGCATCTCAGGGGCAGCTTTGCCCCTCAGTGCACCAGGCCTGACCAGAACACTTGACCTCCACACGCTACCCTTGCCTCGTTCACTCTTTTTTTGGCTCCTCGGCTCCATGTGCCAGACAGACAGACAGACACATGGCCCCTGTGACCTCTTTAAACTTCCTTTAGCTTCTAGGGATTTTCCTTCAAAGCCCAATCTTCTCTCCTTGTTTCCTCTTTCCCTAGGTTCTTTTCTTCCTCTTTCATAGCATTTTAAAAAATTACACAGTAGCCTATCATGTTGTTTTATGTGATTTTTGCACTGGTAGGAAAATATTACATTATAAAGTGAAATAAGAGTCAAATTCCAGAGATATACAGTTCTCATTTTTTCTAAGAATTCAATATGTCCTTTAAATTTATAGAGAAAATTTCCTCTATCACTGTATCTATGTTTAGTTAAACTATTTTTCTCTAAGAATTAAACTGTATACTCATCAAATGGCTATTTTATAGGCTGTTTGTTATTATGGCATGAAGACCTCAACAACAGGCATTCTCTGAACACCTCTATGTCCCAGACACTGCTGTAGGCACTGTCGTTAGACAAGAGACCTTGCCTCTGTCTTCTCACAGTGGAAGGAACAGAACTTTTTTCTTTTCTTTTTTCTTTTTTAGCTTGCTAAAGATTGATTCCTCCTGAAAATAATGGTGCTATCTTGAGCAGTCCCCACTTCTAAATCTAGCTTCTCATCGACACAGTGAGAATATAACAAACAGACATCTACAATGCTGTTATAAATCTGTAAAGCACAATTGTCTCACACTAAGTACTTAGTAAATACTAATTTTCATCACTTCAATTTTTGATTTAGATTTATAGGAAGAGTTAACAGGAAGTTTACATGATAGGCAAGAGGAAAAGGATGGAATATAAAATTTTTAACCAGGGCTGGAGAGATGGCTTAGCGGTTAAGCGCTTGCCTGTGAAGCCTAAGGACCCCAGTTTAAGGCTTGATGCCCCAGGACCCACGTTAGCCAGATGCACAAGGGGGCGCACGCGTCTGGAGTTCAGTTTGCAGTGGCTGAGGGCCCTGGCGCGCCCATTCTCTCACTCGTACACTCTCTCTCTCTCTCTCTCTTTTTGTTGCTCTCAAATAAATAAATAAAACTAAAGAAAAAGAGAAAAAAATTGAAGCAATGTAATAAGGCTAATATTAAGTTACTTTATATCATATTGTACATAATAATGGGTTTCATAATGACAGTTCTTACATCTATATAATGTATTTTAGTCACATTCACTCCTCATGACACTCCTTTATCTCCATTTGTGCCCATCCCGCTCATTCGCAGCCTCCTCCCAGCTCATCCCGCCTCCACTTCCATCTCTTTTGGGGAGGAGGGCGACCCAGCGCTTTCAGTGAGAGCCGCTCACAGAGCACAGGCACCTTAGCGGTGGCTGCACCACTGAGGAAAATGCTTCCCTTTCCTCCGGCAGTCTTTAAGCACCCTTAGCTCCTCAGGCAGGGGTGGGTCTCCTGCCCCCGCCTGCCCCATGGTGATGGGCCTCATCCTGTCCAGGCTTCACACAGGCGTCCTCAGCTGCCCTCTCCCCTACATGTTCCCCGACCTTGGAAGGGGTACAGCTGCTGCATTTAGTGCTGAGCCATTCAAGCAGTCACTAATTCTCAGTACTTTGATCATTTACAGTCTTTGCAGTAACCATCACCCACTAGACAAAGAAACTCTTTGACCAGATACGACAGCAGCACTAATCTGTGTGCATAAATATAAATATATTTATAGGGGCATTGTGTCCACTGAACGTAACAACAGAAGTTTAGCTCTCCCGCTAGGGCCTGTGACCTCCCCAGCCATCAACTGGACAGTTCATGAATTCCCTCTCTTGAAATAGGTCTCACAACACACCACAATGTGCTCAGCTCGCCCTAGAAGTCACACCCGCACTTCCCTAAACTTCCTTTGTTTGTGATATTGCGTATGTGAGCACATATGTGTTTGGGTGGTCATGCCCACATGTGCATGGGGAGGCCAGATTTCTCTGGAATACTGTCCACTGTTTTTGAGACAAGGTCTCTCAGTGGCCTGGAGGTTTTCCACTGAGTTAGACTCTCTGTCCAGCCAGTGAGCTCCAGCGATCTGCTTGCTTCTGCCTCCCCAGCAGTGGGATGACAGGCATGTGCCTCCACACCAGCTTTTGTGCAGGTGCCAAGGGGCTCAGACTCCGGTCTTAATGCTTGCATGGCAAACACGTTTTACTAACTGAGCAATCACCCCAGCTTCTATGTACATCATGTGTATGACTTTATATAATACCTCACTTAGGCTGCTGTAACAAAATACTATAACCCGAGCAGCTTGTAAACTACATAAACTTGTGTGTTTGTTTGTTTGTTTTGTTTTTGGTGGGTTTTTTTTTTTTTGTCATTAAGGAGGCTGGATAGTCTAAGACCAAGGTCTAACATATTTGGTGTCTATAAGGGCCCATTTCCTGGTTCGTGGATGGCTCTTCTCCTTTTCTCCCAATGGGGTGAATATCGGAGCTCCTAAAGGCCTCCTCATAATTTGATCACCCCAAAAGACTCCATTTCCCTATATCACATTGATGGTGAGGTTTCAATATACAGATGTCATTTTCCAAAATCCTTTTTTTCTTCTAACTCCTAAAAACAAAAAACTAAGGGCTGGAGAGATGGTTTAGCAGTTAAGGCACTTGCCTGCAAAGCCTGAGGACCTAGGCTTGACTCCCCAGAACCCATGTAAGCCAGATGCACGTGGTGGTGCATGTGTCTGGAGTCCATTTGTAGTGGCTAGAGGTCCTGTTATGCCTATTCTTCTCTCCCTCCTTCCCTCCCTCTCTCTCTCTCATAAATAAATAAATACTTTAAAAATTACTGTAACCTTTCTAATCTTTTGTACCTTAAATATATATAATTCCACATACTTGACCGAAGATTTAAAAAACTGTTTCAATTAACCTACCTAATAATAGCCAAACACAAACAAGAAGACTTAGTTAATCTGAATGAAGTTGTTCAAGTTGTTCAATAAAAGACTTGTCTTATAAAGTCTGGCTGCCAGGACACCCCAGGTTGGGGGTCAGCCTTCCACTTTTCCTTGTTCCATGTGCCCTGTGCTGTCCTAGATGTCGGGAGATCATGGCTGGCAGTGTGTTATATGTGGATAATGGTGATAGTTGTGGTAGGATATACAGCCACCTGGGTACAAGGGTGTCCTAAAGGGAAAGGTGTGGAGCTCAGCCCTGGTTACTGCCACCTACCCCAGAAAATTCAAGCTCTTAGACATCCAGAAGTCTTTTACCCAGAAGACTTACAGAGAGATGCCCGTCAGCAAAAGCCATAGTGATCCCTTTGTGTTTCTGAACCAATGAGAGGCAGCATAAATTCAATCACTAAAGAAGCTGTTTAAAGCTTATTTGAACATTGGCCTTTCATTTTCAACCATGAGTGACAGAGTCAGTTTTGCAGACCCGGTGCAGTCCAGGAGAGGGCTGTGTGCAGGAGAAACCATGGAAACAATGGCATCAGCATTTGTGTGAGCTCGGCCATCATCATTCACCATAATCCAATTCTGGGTAAAGTAATGGGAAATCAGATGCAGGATGTCACCTCCACCCCCTCCACACACACACACACTCCTCCTTGGCAAGGTCACAGGTACACTGTGTCGTGTATACTTAGTTCAGTTGAGCATTGCTTCAGCGTCATCCTTTGATTGAAAACAAAAGGTTGCCAGTTCAGTATCAATGAACTGTGAAGTGATCTGAGTGTTACTGCAGGAGAAAGAGATAAGCATTGGGAAGAAGACCGGTAGAAGGGAACGTTTCTGTATGAAGAACTCATTGCTCCAGCTAGGCTGGGCTGCTTCTCAGCCAGCTAAGTCGTTACCCTGAGTTTGAGAGCTTCTAACCTCACTTGTTCCAAAAGGGGCTAAAGCCAAAAGCGAAGAATATGGAGCAAATGTGTAGAAAAAAGGCTAAACCATGGCATGGAAGAGACTGAAGATATTTACTCAAACTCTGCATTCACCATAGATGCTTTGATGCTCTTTGGAATAATGAAGAAAAGTGCCCTCCTCCCTTCCTTATGCACACACGTGTATAACACATGTGCACACCCCACCCCTCCAAGGGTCTCAGTTAGCCCAGGATAATTTAACTGAGAAAAATCGTGAGTATCCTGTATCACAGTTCTGTTGGAGAGGATTTTATGTTTTGTGAAAATCCCCTGCTGTTTATCTTTTAAAAGCACCACTTAATCCTTCATAATTGTGTCATTTTTTAAATTAAGCTATCTTCATGCAGATGTAGATGGAAAAGTATGAGAATGAAATTTTCAAAAGTGCTTCAATGTCATGAAGCAAGATGTATGGGAGAATCCAAGATGACAGACATTCCAAAGTACACATAGAACAAGAACAATTGGACTGGCATGGGATAGATTTAAAGATGTCCCCATTTCTGTCTGTTCTTTTACAAGCAGATTATAAATATTAAATAGGTGAGAGAAACACTGAAAATATGATAAACTTTATATTTCAGATCACTGAACTCTTGATTCTATTGAATGACTTATAAAGTAGCCTCTTGATCCAAAAGGCTGGAAAATTGTCAAAATTAGGAATATATTTCAAGTTATACAGCACTGTCCATTTATAAAGTAACTCTGTCATTGTCTACTTGGTTTTCCGTAACAGCCCCTTAAGCGACACTGTAAGTACATTGTAAATCTCCTAACAGTGAAAATGCTGTAACCTCTTGTCCTGTGCCCTTAGCTTTACAGCTATATAGAAAAGTCTGACTTTAAATTTTATCGGATTAATTAAGAAAAAGTGGGCTGGACGGATGGCTTAGTGGTTAAGGCATTTGCCTGGAAAGCCAAAAGGACCCAGGTTCCACTTCCCCAAGACCCACATTAGCCAGATGCACAAGGGGGTGCAAGTGTCTGGAGTTGTTTGCAGTGGCTGGAGGCCCTGGCGCACCCATTCTCGCTCGCTCTCTCCCCGTTTCTCTGTCAAATAAATAAATAAATAAAAATAATAAAAAAGAAAAAGTAATCAATTTTAAGTATTTTCATGTATTGAGTGGCTCAAAGAAAAATATGCATTAAAATCACCTGTGCAGATATTTTTCCCTTAGTCATTCACCTTTTTACTATAAAGACTGCAATGTATACATGTAGTTTATAACAGTAATATGTTAACATGTATAACTGCTTTTAATATTTTAAACATTTTATTATATTCAGTTGCTCCTTTATTTGCAATGAGGCTTTGCCCCATAAACCTACTGTACAGTAGAAACATTTGAAAATGCTTTGAAACTTCGAGTCCACTGAGCTTCACAGTGGAAGCGCACAGCACTCTGGAGAATGGTGGTGGTTTACTCTGGCGAATGCTTGGCTGATAGGACTTGTGATTTGCTGCTCTGCCCAACATCAAAGGATAGCATCTGCCACATGGTTACAGCCCAAGACAGGGTCTACGCTCAACATCTAAAGCACAGGTGTTTTTTTTTAAGTGAAAGTTGATTTCACACCATCATAAAGTTGAAATATTGTAAGTCAAACTGTAGCTCCTCTCATATATATTTATATATGTATCTGCGTATGCATCTATACTGGGATCATCTCTGTTCTCTTATATGTATGGTATTGTATCTATGTAAGCATCTACATTGGGGAACATATCTAATCATATATATAAATATATACCCATCTATATTGGGACCATCTGTAATCTCATATCTTTGAATAATCATGTATACTCAGGACCATCTCTAATCTCATATACCTATGTCTATGTATATATATACACAAGAGACTATCTCTCAGCTCTTATCTGTATCTATCTGTGTAAACATATGCTTTGTTTTTTTTTGCATTAATTGAAAATAAGTGTAGATACTACATCACATAATCCTAAATATTTCAGCATCAGGAATGCTATTTAGAAGATAAGATCCAGTAATCTGTGTGCATATGTTTCTTCTATGAAAATGTGCCTTCTAGACTTTTGGCAAACAGAGGTAAAACAAAAAGTATGAAAGTTACACATACGTATGTGTGTATAAGCATAGTTGTATATATATAGGTTGTAAGCTAATTTTGATATTTAGAATTTAGTCTTAGTATGGTTTTAAAATTATTTCTATTGTATAATTATATTTATGACCTAAAAAATCTTAGCATATTTACCTGCTGCTGTAAAGTATAGTGACTAGTTACACAGTTATGCTGCCCATATCGCCCCAAAAAGGAGAGCTGCCACTAAGTAAAAATTGAAGATTTTGTGCCAAGTGATTCTGTCTTTATGTCTACTTGGAGTACTTTGTCTAAAACTCTTCCACCTGAAATATTAACTTTTCTTATATGTATGGTTGTGCTGTGAAGTTCATTTTTTGCAGTTCATTTGAAGTCATTGAAGTTCATTTTCAATAACTTTAAAATAATTATACAGTTCAAAGGCAAAAAGGTTGATTGAAAAAATATATATACATATGTCCTCAGGGGCTGCGGAGGTTGTGTAGTGGTTAAAGGCACTTGTTTGCAAAGCCTGCCAGCCTGGGTTTGATTTCCCAATACAATGTCGAGCCAGATGCATAAAGCAGTGCATGTGTGTGGAATTCAGTTGCAGTGGCAGGAGGCACTGGCGTGTGCATGTGCTCTCTCTCTCTCTCTCTCTCTCTGACACACATACAAACACAAATAAATTTTAAAAAAAATATGTCCTCAAGATATACTTTTTTTCATTCCTGATCCATCATGCCCTTCTTCTTTCAGAATCTTCCTGATGCAAAGACCACTGTTCAGTAGTAGAGACTATCCTCATTCCTATGGCTGCAACTGCTCTGTAGTACAGAGGCGCCTCAGTACATCATGTCTAACCGTGTAACGCTTTTGGAAACTACATGGGATAAATTCAGACTAGATGATGGAGTGGGTTCTGGACATGAAGGTTTTGAAAGTATTTGTCATGTCCCTTCCTACTGGAGAACACATTTGTTCTTAGAGCAACCTTATGAAGTAGAAAATTCATGGTATAGTTTTAAAGATGTACCACTCAGAGCCTAGGAAGTTACTTGTTAAGGATTCCTCCCTTAATTTACAATAGCAGGGCATTTCAAAATGTCAGTCTGAGACTGGAAAAAATGGCCCAACAATTAAGGCACTTGCCTACAGAGCCTGATGACCTAGGTTCAGTTCCACAGTACCCACATATAGCTAGATGCACAAAGTGGCACATGCTTCTGAAGTTCATTTACCGTGGATAGAGGCCCTGGTGCCCCCATTCATTCTCTCTCTCTCTCTTTATCTCTGTCTCTCTCTGTCTCTCTCTCTCTTTCTCTCTTTCTCTGTCTCTCTCCTATTTCTCTCTGCTTGCAAATAAATAAATAATATTTAATATTCTAAAAACGGCCAAGCTGACTCTGCCCTCTCCATGACAAAATTCTGAATCCAACAACATGATGCATAAGTTTCATACAGTTTTATTCAATGGAGAAGAAATAGTTAGAAAGGTAGAAATAGTTAGAATAGTTAGAAAGAATATGAAGCAAATATAACTAGTCTGGTGTTTCTTTAATAGAATTAGGCTTCACATCCAATTGTAGCATGTAAATAAACATGGAAGTGGAAAAATAAGAATGGATGCCATCAGCTGTCTGATCAAAGGGGAACCATTTCTCTTATGCCTCAGACAGCAGTGATAAGGAGTCTGATTCCTTTTTTCTGGAAGGAGGCATTAAGATAGAGGATCCCAAATTGATTCATTGCATACACATTGGCCTCTCCAATTGTCTTCTGACAGGAAACCAATTTCATCCCCCACTAAGAGCCCTCGAGGTAAAAGGCACAGAATATAGAACACTGGTCTTACTTTATCAGGCACGTTTAATGTACAGAAATGTTGCTCAGGGGACAGTGGGGAAGGATTGATTTTCTCCTGAGTGATGCTACCTATTAGCAAGTGGGCACTCTGAGATGTTGATAATAGTAATCGAAAGGCTGTGAATAGGCCTTCATATTCTTTCTGAACATATTCTACACGGTACCGTATTTCAGGAGCCTTGTAAGAAATAAAAGATGTTCAACAGTTTTTTTTTTCATATGCTTGCTCAACCCACATATTATTCAGGGTTTATTTGTATCAGGCATTTTACTAGATTGAAGATGAATGAGTTTTCCTGAAAGAGCTAACATCCTCTTCACTAAATAAATCAATGTTATAGAATAACATAAAGTAACTTGATGGTTAGAAACATATAAAGAATATTATGGGAGTCCAGAGAATAGGTAGCATACCACAGAGAGGCTTGGGAGGATTCCCAAAGGGCTTCTTCCAAGTTGGGCCTCAGAAGTGGGCCAGTGAGTAGGACTTGTTAAGAGTGGAGGGGAGGTATGGGACTGGGACGATGGATCAGTGGATAAAGTGCCTGCTGCTCAAGCTTCAGTACCTGCATTTGGGGCCCCAGACCCTGAGTAGAAACCTAATGCTGTGAAGGTAGTCTATAGCCTAGCACCCTGACGGTAAGCTGAGAGGTGGAGAAAGAAGACTTTTTCCTAGACTCTTGTAGGACAGCTTGCCTGTCTTATGTAGCAGTGAACAACAATGATAATGGAAGAGAATAAGAGAGAGAGAGAGAGAGAGAGAGACCCTGATGAAAAGTGAGGACCAGCAACCAAAAAGTTGTCCTCTCACCTCAGCAACCTCCACACATCCTGCCTTGCATGCATGCCCACTCCCTCAGCTCATATGTATGTACACACGTGTGCGCACACACACACCCCTCCACACACAAAGAGTGGGAGAGTAGAGGGGTAGAAGACCCTCAGGGACAACTGAGCAGAGGTGTGCAGTGAAGAAGCTGCACTGTTTTCCTGGAACAACTGTAGGCTCAGATTTTTTCTGCAAGAGGAAAAAAGATGTGGTAAACAAGGTGAGGAAGAAGGCCAAGAAGCTATGAAGTAACACCCACCACTTAGGCCAGGATTTTCACTGTTTTATAGTTTGATAAGAAAACCATAACTTTTTTGAAGTCATGGACCCACTTCAGAGTCTGCAAAAATCTAAGCATTCTCTCCATAAAAATATCTGTTAATATACTGAAGTGCTTAACAATTATCTCAAGCATTTATAGGAACTTTGAGCCTATCCATAGACTGTCACTTTGGGGCCAGCGGTTTCAGACAGATGAGCCTCATCCTCCTATCAGTGAAAATTGATCAGTTATATACATATATAGAAGCTTCAAAATGAGTGTCTTTTTTAATATTAATCATCAAACTGGCAGGGATGCGAAGCTCTTGAGTAATAATGAAAACAACAATGGTGGCTCATTCTGACGAATCACTGTGCCGAGTGACTGTGTATATTGACCTGTTCCTTTAGAGTTTTGTTATTTCGTGTCAGCAGCTTGCCATACTTTCATGATATAGGTGTTGGTATCTCTATTTGTCAGGTGAGAAGCTGGAGGCAACGTGGGTTATTGACAGTGAGTCATGGGATGTACCTGACAGTATGGCTGTCCACATGATCTTATGTCCTCTTAATATCATTAGCCCTCTCTGAGACAATAAAAGATGGTTGAAGCCATTTAAAGTGACAGAAGCTCAAATGGCTGGCCACAGGTAGAGCTCAGCATGAACCTGTGTTCTGTTCATTGAACTTGTGCCGTGGAGAAGGAGGTGTCACCTCCAGGGTGTTGCTGCCCTGTTCTTGGCACATTTGAGTCCTGGCAGACATTGCTGCCAGGCTGATAGGAGCAGCACATAGTGTTGCATGTCATCCTGGAGATTTCATTTCTATAGGCAAATAGTGCCTAATTCTCTACAATCCTCCTAGTCTTTTGTTACACAAATTTATCAACTAAATTCTAACTTAGCCCTTGACATAAAAATATTGTTCTGCAACATCAAAAAATGAGTTCATACTACAGATCATAGTCTCTGTCTTTCAAAGATGATACTTTTACTTGAAAATTGCATTAATATCCAAAAGAAGCCACGTGATCATCTCAGTACACATGGGAAATTGCACACAAAATAAATTGAACATCCATTGATATTTCAAACCCAAAAATATCTATAGAAATTTTAACAGTTCTAAGCCACACATGGTGGCACATGCCTTTAATTCCAGCACTCAGAAGGCAGAGGTAGGTTGATTGATTGCCATGAGTTCGAGGCCACCCTGAGACTACATAGTGAATTCCAGGTTAGACTGAGCTAAAGTGAAACCCTGCCTTGAAAAACTAAAAAATAATAATAATTAAGTTATTTCCATTTAGACTCTTTTCAAAGAAGGAAACTATTCAAAACCATTAGGCAAGCCAGGGATGGTGGCTCACACCTAGAATCCCAGTGCCCTGCAGGCTGAGGAATGAGAATTGCCATGAATTTGTACCAGCCTAGGCACAAACCCTTTCCCCGTCCCCCCCTCCAAAAAAAAATACAAAATGGAGGGAGGGAAAGAGATGTGGATAGAGAGGACCTACCAGAGGCCGAGGAGGAGACCTGATGGCTCATTAGAGCATCTAGTGAGTGAGCGTATAAAGAAGCACTATGGCGCCTGGGGCCCACAGCTCCTTGTGTGTGAGCATTTCTAACTGATAGAGCCGTAGATGCTGAGTCAAGGCTTCTAACTCTGAGTGGTGTTTCCTGACACCAAATCCTGAAGTAAAATGGTTGGATCCATGCATGTGGAATTACAGTGTCTTGGTTTTCTTTTCTCTCCTCTGTGCGTCACATGTAGAGGTTCAGTTAATCGTTTTCTGTATTTCCGGTCACATTATCATTCTGGTCGGTTCATTTCACTCTGCAGTTTGGAATTGCTGTTTTTACCATTCACCTCTAAGATTCCCATTCTGTCTCCAGGATAAACTACTAATGCACTGTGTCTTAGGTAGTTTTGTAAGTGCTTTGCAATATGTCTATATTTATGGCTTTTTAAATTTTATTTATTTGTAAGCAGAGAGAGAGGGAAGAGAGACAGAGAGAATGGGCACTCCAGGGCCTCCAGCCTCTGCAAATGAACTCCAATGCATGTACCACCCTGTGCACCTGGCTTTGTGTGGGTACTGGAGAATCTAACTGAGTTGTTAGGTTTTGCAGGCAAGTCCCTTAACCTTTGAGCCATCTCTCCAGCCCCATATTTTGATGGCTTTTTAACTACACCTTGTTTTAGATTATCGGGACTGAAAGCAGTCCATGCTAGGCAAGTCCTCTATCACTCAGTGATATCCTTAGCCCTTCTTATGGTGTATATGGACATGATCATGTATGTGGGTGCACATGTGTTCATAGATGTGCATGTGTGTGGATGCATGCATGTGGGGTGCACAGGTCAATGTTGAGTATCTTCCTCAATCACTGTATACCTTGCTTTTTGAGACAGGTTTTCTCAGTGAACCTGGAAAGGAATGAATTGGTTAGACTGGTTGACCAGTTAGCCCCAGGGTTCCTTTTGTCTCTCCCTCCTCAGCCCTGAGGATTGTAGGCATGTGTCACCTGGCCAGGCTTGCATGTTGGTGTTGGTGTTGGTGTTGGTCCTTGGGACCTGAACACATCCTCGGGCTTATATAGTGAGCACGTTACCAAGTGAGCCATCTCTCAACCACTATAGCCCTCTTTTTCTTTTTTCTTTTTTTTTTCTTTTTGAGACAGGATCTCATTTTGAACCTACTCTATGACCCAGGATGACCTAGAATTTGTGATCCTCTTACCTCAGCCTCTCAAATAGCTGGGCTACAGACTGATGCCATCAGGTTCAGCTTTAAACACCTTTTATGCATACCTCAAAAGGGAAGAGGTATAAATATAAACCATAAATAAATATAAATCATTATCACACCTAAAAATAATTATTTTATATGATAAGTCCAGTATTTATATTTTATCCATCTTTAACACAATTTTCCAGATTGTTATATGAAATTAAATCCATATGTGATAAGCAAAATTTCCAAGAACTCTGTCTCCATTTGTCTTTTTCTTCATTGTATTCTTTCTTCCTTCATTTTTATTAAAGAAACTTTGTAATTTACTCCATGCAGTTTTCTCCAGTCTAAACTTTTGCATGTTATTGTATCCCAATAACTTCCATTGGCTGTTTTTTTCTAATCTGTATTTCTAGGTGTGTGACTTCTGAAGTAAGTGACTTTCTTTCATGGCATTTGTTTGAAGACGCTGTCACCATTGATGGTCTTTGAGGACATCCATTAATCTATTAGTGCTTGAACAACGCACACTAAAACTCTACCATTTCAAGTCCCTTATTACCTGCAAGATTTCTGTAAGGAAAAAAAAAAAGCTTCTCCTACTATCAGCTACTAAGTTTTCCTGAAGAATACTTGTTCAGGAAGGCTGGTTACATACCTACCTCTTATTTTACTTACTATTTTAAATATATATATATATATACTTTTTACTTACTATTCTTCACATAGTAAGTTTCCAGGAATGCCTCAACATCAATCATTGTTTTTTTGTTTTGCTTTTCAGTCTCCTTATTTTAATCATATATGATTAATATAATTTTCTTGCTTTGATATCTTTCTTGCTGCTTTAAGTATCCCATCATTGGTCCTCAGAAGCATATGTAGTTTGGCTCTCTGATTGTTTTAACACAAACCTTGCAGTCTTGGGTGATTTTCTTCCTTTCTATTTCTGTAAGTTGTTCCCAGCTCATGTTGTACATTTCCTGGCTTAAGCTTCGTAGGTTTTGGTGGGGTCCTGCTTGTAGGAAATAGTAGAAGCCATTCTAGGCACTGAGAAAGATACTTGTTTGATTGAGGAGGAGAGGCCAGTGGTTTTGTTTGTTTGCTTTAGTTCATATTTCCCAAACAAAGCCAACACTGCAAGGAAATAATATGTTGAAGGACAGAATATTTTTTTTTAATTTTGATAGAGTCTAATTTATCTATCTCTTCTATAGCTAATGATTTTGACATTGCACTGAGAAATTTTTATCTAATTCAAGGCTGCAACGATTTCCACTTAGGTTTTCTTTTAAAAGATTGATGGTGTTGAGTTTTATAGTTTTGGTCCCTGATCTGGGATTTTAAGTTGACTTTTGTGTATTGCATAAAGTGGAGGTTGAAAGTTCACTTATTTGCATCTGGATATCCAACTAATCTGTCTCCATTTTTTGAAAAATCGATTCTTTCTGTAACATATTGTCTTTGCAGGTCTGTGAAAACTGATTAACCATGTAGCAGTTCTGCTCCTTCTACGATGCCCACTGCTGCCATAGTCAGCCTTCCAGCCTCTGGATGGCTGTGCGGTGACTTCCTGCAGTGAATAGTCCTGCACTGGGCCTTCTCTGTTTTTATCAGCATCATGCATGGAGGTGGCTTCTGTGGTTCTAATGTGTGACACAATGAGGCAATCTCTTTACTCACATAACTAGCCATTTGCACTTGTCTCTGAGGTGACTACTGAGTCAGACCCCTTCAGATGCTCCACATGAGCACTGTCCAGTGACATGATAAGGGTACCTATTTACTCTCAGCCCTACACTCCAGGGAATGAGAAAGAATGCCCTGGGGTGTTCTAATTTGCAACTTGCTTCTCATAAAGGCCCAGTACATTGTATGTCAATAAAAGTTGGTCACATCCCTTTTTCTCTGAACTACCCATCTTTCATATTGAGTAGTTGGCCCTTATTCTCCTGTACTGTTATAAAGTATGTATAAAGTATGTTATAAAGTATTTATGGTTAATCACATAATCCCATTAAGTATAAGGTAAGTTGTATATGATTTTCCCTGTTATTTTATTGGGTAGGTTACATGTATACTTTGTTTAAGTGATATTATCTTAACCTGATTAGCTTGTAGTGTAATCTTTTTTTTTTTACTAGTCAGCTTAGCTTCAACAGTCTTAAATATATAGACAATCTGAAACCAGTAGTAGAGATCTCATACATGTCCCCTATCCTCCAAAGACAGTCCCCTCCATTTTTATTGGTAACATCGTGCATTAACGTGATGCATTTGTTACAGCGAGTAAACCCGTGCTGATCTGTTAGACTGAGTGCACAGCTTACTCATATGTCCTTGCTTTTGAACCTAAGGTCCTAAAGGGTGCTTCTCTGCTACACACTGTCTGGTGTTTTTCACATGACTAGTGGCAAGTTTTGAAGTTTGGATAGTAAGATTATAGACTTAAGGTAACATTGTATGTTGCAAACTGTCAACATGACTTATGACCCCTTTTGTTAGCCTTGACCACTTGCCTAAAAGTAGTGATTTGTCAGCTTTCTTCACTAAAATTTTTCGTCTCTCTCTATCACTCTGTCTCCTTCCAACTTTCCTTTTCCAACCCCTCCCCCATTTTCCATACTGTACTCTTTGGTAGAAAGTTTACTGTGTATATTCCGTACTAAAGGAGTATTGAGTTCAGATAGAATAATTACATCATTGATTTGGGATTTTATACAAGAGAGATTTATCTCTTTCCCACTTTAAAATATGGCAGTTGAGGCTGAAGAGATGGCTTAGTGGTTAAGCGCTTGCCTGTGAAAGCTAAGGACCTCAGTTCGAGCCTCGATTACCCAGGACCCATGTAAGCCAGATGCGTAAGGTGGCACATGTATCTGGAGTTCATTTGCAGTGGCTGGAGGTCCTGATGTGCCCATTCTCTCTCTCTCTCTCTCTCTCTCTCTCTCTCCCTCATTCTCTCTCTGTCTGTCTGTCTCTCTCAAGTAAATAAATAAAAATAAACAATTTTTTAATTAGTTTTTAAAAAAGGTAGTTATTTGCTTTTATCAGGTTAAACTAAGGATATTCATGTTATGCTTTGGTCTATAATCACACCACTCTTTGTGCAGACTGTTCCAGCTTTGGGACTTTTTCACTTGGCTCTTGACTCTCTTTGACATAGCCCCATAAAAAGTGTGTGTGTGTCTGTGTGTGTGTGTGTGCGCGTGTGTGTGTGTCCATACTTTCCCACATCTTATAAGTCACTCCTCCCTGAAGCTCCATTTCCTTATATTTGATAATGTTATTAGAAACCAAGATCCATATGTTTGTTGCTACTGAGGTATGGTTTTTAGGTCCTCTAAGGGAAGAAATGTATGCCTATATACTAGTCAATGTGCATACAAATATTTTCAAATATCAGTATTTATTATATGTATATTTCTGTTATTGTTATATCTGCATCTACTTGAAGTTATCATGACTCTTAATTGATGTCTCCAACTACTCTCTTGTATAGAGTCCCCTTTTGTGTCAATAAACTCTACTCCCTTCAGTGTTGAACTTGGCTCCTACCACCATTTACTAAAACTTTAATTTTAATGATGGTACATAGGAGAACTAAAATTTCCAATATAGACTATAGACTTCTATAAGAAATAACTTTCCCAGCTAGATTACAGTACTTGCTTGCCTGTCTTTGCATTAGTCTGCTTGGCATTCTGTTCAAAAGAAGGCTGGCAACCTTTTCTTAACCCACTCAGCTCCACCGCCACAAATGAAGTCGCAGTGAAACCCTGATGCTCATGTCATTACGGACTGTGGGCTTTTCTTTAAAGGATGTACAACTAGAAAACGTATTGCTGCACCACTGGGATCTATTTGTTTGTCTAGTACCAGATTGCTCCATAGAATGGTCTGGTCAGCCCCAGGCACCCAGGGCTGTGTTTATAAAATTCTCTATTTCCCTACAAACACTTCACATAGTCAAAACTTCTGAAGATCAGTTTATAGACATTATATGATGTCAGCATGTGTCATTTATGTTGCTGTGAACACTCATAACTGTGTCTCCTTCCATGCTGAGTCATAACTGTTGTAGACGATGGCCCATCTTTTACTGCCTAGTCACTATTTCTGACAAACATATCAATTTTAAATATTATGAAACATCTTGTCTCACTGTGACTTTTCACAGTGTCCTTTCTTGAAAAGATCCATCGCTTCAGTCGTCTGGTCATCGGCTGGTAGCACTGTTGACTGATATGGAGCAGGTAGACTCAGGTAAGAATCACGAGTTACATTTAGGTATCTGCTGTTAGAGATGCCCATTAAGCCTGAAGTGGGATTTTTGGATTAGCCATTGCAGATGTAAGTGTAAAAACTCGGGAGGCAGAGGTAGGAGGATCACCATGAGTTCGAGGCCACCCTGAGAATGCAGAGTAAATTCCAGGTCAACCAGGGCTAGCGCGAGACCCTACCTCGAAAAACCCCAAAAAAAAAAACCTGTAATTTTTTTTAGGCTTAATTGACCTTTCAAATTTTTCTTACTATTATGTTAGGGGTTTGTATACTTTTTAAAATCTGTACCTTTCATGTTTAATTACTGACAACATTCATATTTAAGAAACTGAAATTGAAGGTACTTTGAGTTGAATCATAGTAGGTGTTACACATGTATTATTTTGTCATTGTTTCATTTTTCTTATCCAAACATTTAATCGATTTAGTCATAACTATCCAAGGAAATGCATACTTCCCAGCTTCCCTCTACTTCTTTGGCTGTTTCAAGGATACTGAATATATTTCATGGAAAATTTTATTATTCCCTTATTCTATGGTAATATTTCTCCACTTTATTGGAGTCGAAGAAACAAATCAAGGTGATTTACATTTTCAGAATGAATATGAAAATAGGTAGTTTTGATGCACCCCTATAACACATAATGGATTAAGTTATCAAGTGACTCTTCCAGTTTTGAAATCATCTTCCTTGAGAAGAAAATGCTTCTCAGTGTGTGAAGATGTATTGATTTAACGTGAAAAAATGTACTTCAGAAAAAATCTTGATAAAAGCAAAACCTTGATTGCTGAGATTTTTTTTTTAAGTTTATTGACTTTTTTAAGTTTTAAAATCAAAGTTTCTATACACTCTGTCAGGTTGGTCAAGAGAAATAGAAGTTTCCATAAAGTCTGTCAGGCTTGTGACGTCAGAAGTTTGTCCTGGAGAAGTCAGCTTGCACACTGGAGACAGTTTTGAGTTAGACATTGATGCTGGCATACTTACTCTTCCTTTTCCACAGCTCACAGAGATCATTAATTCTAGGCTCATCTCAGGCTATTTTTCCACAAGGTTTATTTCCTGTTTTCATACAAATGTGAGTTATTCTGACTATTCACAACTGAATATCTGTCTGTAACTTGTTCTTTTATAAACTGTAGCCACTTCATTATTACATATACATATACTTTTAAGTACAGCTATAAGCACTTTTCATTGTTGTAAATAATAGATTTCAAATTAGGACATAAATTATTAACACATCACTCACTTCTCATCTTAAACTATGTTCAAAGTTTGACTTCTGGAATTTAGGAAGAAAATGCATTATCTATTAACATGCATAGAAGTTTCTCCGACTGGAAACCATCCTAGGGAAACTAAAATTAAAGAATGTCTTTATTGTAGATACAGATTTTTTAAAAAGCCTTAAACTGCTTGGCTGTGAACTCATAAAAATGACTGACGGTGCTTTCCAACATGACTCACCAGCCTCACAATGTGCAGGAAGAAAACATGTCATTACCTACTTCATATTCATTTAAGTGCTTAGAAGGCTTGTCGTGCCCTAGACCCAAGCTGTGCCACCCATGGTAAACGCTGGCACACTCAGCACCAGCAGCTCACCGGCACAGCGAGAACTGTGGGTGATCCTGGGTGTGGGGCCTCGTGTGCTATGCTGTTCTAGTGCTTTCATTTCCCATCACGCCTCTCTTCATTATTACACCTGTTCACAAAGAGGCAGCCGATGAACATGCTGAGCATGGAGCCTGGTCCTTAACACATTAGATGGCTGAGGCACTGTTGAGTTCGTTACATATTCAGGTAGGGCCGAGGACTAGGATCCTATGAAGTCACAAAGTACAGTTGTTGCAGTTACTTTCTCACTGCTGGGGAAAACACATGACCAGAGGCAACTTAATGGGAGGAAAGGGTTTATTTAAGGCTTACATAGTCCAGGGGAAGCTTTATCACAGTAGAACAGGCTGGCTCAATCCAGCAGAGAGGGAAGCCAACAGCAGCAAATATGAATAGCCAGAGCTCAGGTCTGGATTCAAAGATCTGCCTCTATTGACACCTTCTCCAGCAGGCACGAGGAGACTTAGGTTGCAAGCTTAATCAAAAATACCTTAGGGTATGGGGGAACATAAATTCACATTCAAACCACCAAAATAATATTCTTTTTTTGTTTTTTTTCACACTGTCCTCTGCAAAACCATGAAGTCTTCTACAGCAGGAATCATTCCATTCTTTTTCTCATGTATTCCCTACAGAAGGTTGAGGTATAGGAGGAGGATCCAGGAAAAGGTTGAGAAATGTGTGTGTGTGTGTCTAAGAAGTGCCAGGTGAAATGTGCTACTTGCCTTTAAAAGCATAAATATCATGGTTCTCATCTTTTTACATTTTTTACAAGCTCCTTAAAAATTAGATGAGGCCATTTATCACTACTCAGTGCTAAAAAGGATCTCCCTGCAGTTTTCAAAGGAGGAACACTAATGGATAAAGGGATTGATAGAGGAAAACACTGCCTGGTTAAAAAAAAAAAAAAAAAAACCTCTCCCAATCAGAGAAAGGACTACCTTGAAGAGGGTCGTCAACCTAGGCCCATGTCCAGTGGCCACCAGACCAGGTCCTACTGTACTAGTGTCCAGTGACAACCCAGCTCCTAATACACCAGTGTCCACTGACCACCCAGCTCCTGTTGCACCAGTGTCCACTGACAACCCAGATCCTAATGCACCTGTGTCCAAGGCCAGCCTTGCTCCAACTGCATGTGCATAGTGTCCAGTGTTTACAAAATCTTGAACAGATAATATTTACAAATGACTAGTATTTAAAGTAATTTGTTGACAACTTAAAATTATCACAAAATTATATATTCCATAGTACTTCTATTAGTATGCTGTCCAGTATAGAATCAAAGGATGAAGAGCATTTAAATTTTGGCTGGTACATGCACAGTACAGCTAAAGAGAGCAGGAGCGTTGTGAATTGTGCTACTTGTGGGGATGGCAGGATATAAACTAAAGCACTAGACTTACATGGTGATTTTGAAGTCAAATAGCAATTTGAGGGTATTTATTGGTTATTCTTTTTCATAGTAGATGCTGTAAACACATGCAGTGTATTATCCTGGGATAGGGATTAAGGCTGCACTTGCGTGACATGGACAAAGGCCAAGCTGTAACAGAGAGCTTCTTGTTAAAGCACGGGCCACATAACCTCCTTCTGCTTCTTGGTTTCTCCCTTGGTTTATCTGGAAAAGAAATTAAAGAAGATAATTAAATGTGGACAACAAATCCTTTGCACTCATAAAACGTAGCTGTTTACAGATGTAAAACTACAAAACTAATTTCAATCCTTCGAATGAAAAATAACTTGGCAGTAGTACTTGCAAGAGTGGGCAGTGCTGTTCCTCTGTGCTGCCTTGGTAAGTTGTAAGAAAATGCTGTCACAGCATTAAGGAAATAAGAGCTCTTGCACTGAAAAGATGGACCAAATAAAAATCCAGATAAGAAGGAGAATTCAGATGGTCAAGAAAGAAATCTAGTGATAAGAGTGACTTGCAGCATCTGATATCTAATGATAACATTTTAGGATAAATCAATGGCCTCATTCCTGCCCTGAGATTTCCGAGCCAGTGCTTGCAGCTGGGGGTCTTCTGTCTACTCCCCTTAAACTTCCTCCATGTAATGATTACTTTTGCTAATATTACTAAAATATTTAAAGGGCTCCAAAAGTGTAGTTTTCTGTGCAATGTTTCATTACTAGTAATGTTGATGGGTGGGTTGGGGAAATGGCCAATACCATTCATAGACAAGTTCAGAAATAGGAGTAATTATAGAGCCATTCTACCTATGTCAGGTCACATCCCTTCCCATTTCTATCATCAAAAGTCATAATTCAGAAATGAGTGTTCTGATCTTGTTTTAAAGTAAGTGTGTAGATAATATGAGACATCAAGAATAATTTTTACCTAGACTATAAAAATTCTAATATTCAGAATATAATCTCACTAAATAACTAAAGAGCAGTGGGTGGTATATTTAATTATCTCTCTACCTCGGTGAGTTTGTTTTCAGTTCTACTCTCTTTCATTCTGGGGGAGAATTAATAACACATTTTGATTTGAGCACAAGAAATAAGGTTCAACAAGTCTGTAAGTGGCCATCATTTTATAGTTTTATGGTTTGTATTTTTATTAAAGATAATGTTAAAACAAGAATTAGAATTTCACTCTGTTGTAACACCAGTTATGCATTGGATTGTGCAGTTATCTGTTCATTATTTTACTTAAAAATATGTTTTAAAAACAGGAAGTTCAGCCGGGCATGGTGGCACATGCCTTTAATCCCAGGATTTGGGAGGCAGAGGTAGGAGGATCGCCATGAGTTCAAGGCCACAACCCTGAGATTATATAGTGAATTCCTAATCAAAAAACATATTCAGTAATTAGAACTAGGTTAGTGATGTCACAGTAAATTAGTATATGTTGGCTAGCATTGACTTCCTGGGAGAAACAATTACAGCACTAAATGGATAAAAGATTTCTGTCCACCAAAAACATTGCATTTTGGTCTCAAATTTATAACACTTAAAACTTGGAAGAGATCTTTCCATGTTATAGAAAACCCTTTGCCCTTCTTAGTAGATAGGTTTAATTTACTTTAATGACAAGTTGCAGATTAGCATAGATAACTGTTCAGTGTCTGCTGACATGTTTGCAAATGTGCTTATCCAAGAGCAGTGACCGTCTCAGAGCTTGTCATCTGGTGCTAACACATGTCCTGTCTTTCAGGAGTCTAACAACTAGCAGTGACTTGCATCTGCCATCTCTTAGTACATGTTTATCTGGTTTGCAAATAATTTATATTTTTTCACTCTGAATGGTTGTGTGTGGGTGTGTGTGTGCGCACGCTCATACATGTGTTTGTCTTCATATTTTTTATTTTTTATATTATTATTATTATTATTTGGTTTGTCGAGGTAGGCTTTCACTCTAGTCGAAGGTGACATGGCTTCCCAAGTGCTGGCTTTAAAGGTATGTGCCACCACACCCAACACTTCTTATGCTGTGAGATAGGATCTGTCATTGAACACAGAGCTCACCTATTCTGCTAGACTAGATAACTAGTGAGTCCTAGGTTCCTCCTGTCTCTGACTCTACCTCTGGGATTACAGACACTGCCATACCTGGCTTTTAGGTGACTGCTAAGGATTCGACCTCAGGTCTTTATTTTTGCACTATGAGATGTTTGCCCATTGAGCCATCTCTTCAGCCCCAAGGGTCGTTATTTCTTGTTTTCTCAAAGGTCTTTATTAAAACTCTTGTGGTGGTGAGGGTCCTCTGAGGATTCAGAAGATCACTGTATCCACCCTCCCTGTCAGGACCAAGAGTCTCACATTTTGAGCTGTACCGAAGACTGAGTCTGCTCATTTTCTGTTTTCAGTGTGCCTTGTCTCAAACATAGCTCTTCATCCTCAGTGACATGTATGGAACTGTTGGAAAAATATAGCAAATAATTTCTATTTATAAAGTATGGCATGAACCTTTGGAAAACACTACTTTATTTTCAGCAGAAGCTAATGATATTGGGGAGAACAAAGCTATTAAATCTATCAAAGGTTCACTGTAACATGAAACATTTGCCCTGGTGGTGGTCACAGAGTCAGATAAATGGAATAAAAGTAAGATTTTCATCCCTCAGCAATTGTTACTGTTACCATAGCTCCCACTCTTTTCTGTAGAAACTATTTCAATCTCTGGGTTCTGTATTAGTATATTCTAGTGTTTTTCTTTTCCTTATTCAAACTCCATAGATTGTCTGTACCATTGAAGTGATCAGTTGGATAGCTTTTGTTCCCACAGTCATTTCAATACCAAACTGTTACAGACTTCAGTATTTCAACATAAAGTTTTCAAGGTTGCCCAAGAGTCATGACTGCTTCAGACAGTTCCACCAAAGGAAAAGATAAAAACACAGGTTTTACATGGAAGTCTTGAAAGAATTGTATATTACAAATCCTTTTGACTGCCACAGGCCTCTGCTTGGGATTCTGGGAAGTGGACATTAATCTTCTTTACTAAGAAGCTCTGTTCATCTCTAGCAGATAGCATGTCCGTCACAGCTATGACTGGGGCCACTTGTTTCCATTTGTAGTTGTCTACCCATAAAATCTTAGTGGTTTCTGAGCAGATCCATATACTTCTATTGGCCTTCTCCAGTATCATAATTTTAACCTCACATTCAAGAAAAAAAAATGTAGAAAATCTGCTATCAAATATGCCTATTCTGGTTATATACTCAATCACCAGATGGTCCTTGGACTGGTACCCACTGGGAGTGGACTAGATCTAAGATTCCACTTTCTACTTATAGCCATCCCATACTCTCAATCTGACAGTGGGCCATGGTTGACTCAGGTCTCTGGGTCTTAATGTCCACACAGATCCTCATTCAGAACCCCTGTTCATACTCATGTACTCGCTACACACCCAGCTCTCTTCATGAAGTTCCCCATGGCTACCCCAGTAAACCCAGCAATTTGTAAGCCTCTTTAGGTAAGGACTAAAGAAGTAGGTACTTGAGGGCTACCACAGGGTCTGTGGTGGTTTGATTCAGATGCCCCCATAAACTTACATGTTCTGAATGTTTGATCCCCAGCGGATGGCAATATAAAGAATTAGAACCTTGCGGGACATGTGTTGTTGGGGGTGGGCTTACAGGTGTTATAGACAGCTTCCCCTTGACGCTGTTTGGCACAGTCTCCTGCTGCTGTCGTCCACCTGATGGTGGCCAGGAGGAGATGTCCACCCTCTGCCCATGCCATGTTTACCTCTGCCGTCATGGAGCTTCCCCTCAAGTCTTTAAGCCAAAGTAAACTTTAGGAGGTCCTTCCTCCTAAGGACAAATCCACTCAGTCACAGGTTTTCCATTTTGAGAAGTGACTAATGGCCAGGAATTGGTCAGGTGATTGGGAATTTCTGTTAGCTGATTGCTTTTGATTGGCTGCAGCTCTTTCGTCTTGTCCCTGGGAGCACTAGCTTCTACCAACTGTCCTCACCACTGCCTGCAGTTCAGGTGCCCCTGGCACACCTCTAGTCATGACATCAGGTAACCCTGGACACACCTCCCGTCATGTGGTCAGGTGGCCCTTGATGCAACTCCAGTCGTGTACTCAGGTCCTGGATACACCTCCCGTCATTTTGCTTGTTATGATGATCCTTGAGCCTGGCCTGCTCTTAGCAGTAAAATGTGGGTATTTCTGTGGCTTATGTGTTAGAATTTTGCCATGCCCATTACTCTCAAGGAGCCCAGGTCTAGGTGGCTTTCCTGTCATCAGATCCTTCCTCACAGCTCAGTCCGCAGTGGCAGGTTCTGAGCAGCTTGATGCTGGCAACTCTCCCCCTAGTTCGTTCTCATGTTATTCTCCTGGTCTCTTGCAGTCATGTTAACTCATAGTCCATGGCCATAGGTAATATGTTGATTTCACCATGCCAGTTCTCTGAGTCAGTGGATCCCATCCTGGTTTTACCATTTGTCACTGACACTCTACAAATGTAGTTTTATTGAATATGAACCATCATTTATTGTAAACTTTCAAGAGCCAACAGATAGTTTTTCTACCAGTGTCTAACAGAATCTCAGAAGACTTCTAAGGAGGCCACCAACTGTGATATTACCCAGATAATTCTCATGTGCCGTACCACAGCCCATGTATAGTTCATCTGCATTCACCTGGCAAAATGTGACAGCAGTTACGTTTAACTTCACTGTACTCCACTGTTCGCAAACTAAGCCAATTCTTGTTGTCTTTCATTATGCAGAACAAAATAATGACATGGTAATAATAATAACAATAATAATAATGGAATGGCTAAGGTTTATTGAAAATGGTTCCAGGTGCTTAGGTATAATAGTTAATCCTCACAAGCAATACATGGCATTAGACGATGTCACTATCTCGATTTTGAAAATCAGGAAACTGAAGCTCACAGAGCCAAGCAGCAGAATAGCATTTGTTCCCAGGTGGCCAGACGCCAAGATCCACACGGATTCTCAGCACAGTGATGCTGCTTCTCTGGGCACTGCTTGGTGCCAGCAAATAAGTGAATAGAAAGTTAACATGGTAACTGAAACTGAGTCTCAGTATTTCATCACAAAATCATCATGTTTGCAACCCTTCATGTGATAATACTAAGTATTCCTACAATTATAGCTAAGTGAGAAAATGACATCAAGTTTTCCTCGTAGATAGTATAGACAGCTTATGAATTGAAAGAAAAATGCTTTCAAAGTTTTTTTAAAAATCATATTTTTTCAACTATTTTTCACATGGTATGACTTCAAGCCTGTCTCCAGTTCACCAGTGTATCCCAGAAGAAATGTCCAACAACAGTGAATAGAAGTGCTAAGTATCTTTACTGTTACTAATGATTAGAACAGTGACTTCCCAGGACCTATTTCCCAATGGCCTCTAGAACAAAGAAATAGTGACATGGGAACAAAATCAAAAGATTTAGTTCATGCCTCATTTTCTGTCTTTAATTCCCCTGTTTCTCCAAAATATTTGTGCATTTGTTTCACTTGCTGGCTTTTATTATACTAAGCCACGTTTCATTCGTGTGTCTATTATGCCATGCCACAGTCATTCATGTTTTGCTCATTTTAGGTGTTTCATAATTGTATGATTCATTGTGACAAAAAGTCACGGAGACCATAATACTGTTAAATTTGGATTTAGAGAATTATCATAGAGTAAATGCCATTATCATTCACAAGCAGGACCTTTGTTGTTTTGTAATCTCGTTGACTGCTTCCCTACAGAAGACTGTAGAAATTAAGCCCTAAGAACTTCTTTGGCATGCTGGTTTATTGACTTGCCAGCATTCAGCAGTGAAAACGCGCGGTGCTTTTCTTGTGCGGCTCTGCAGAGAAAAAGCACTATCAGTTATTTAGAATCTGATTTATACTGTAAGAGAGCGGCTGCCACTCTCTGTGATTTCAGGGAAGACGGGTATCAAGGAGCAATTTTCAAAGAATTGAAAGCCAGTGCAGGGTTATGAATAAACTCTGCAAAGCTCTGACCTTCCCTGTCAAATGATAAGGCCATAAATATATTGGTAATTCTGCTTTATTGTGAGTAACTGTCCTTTTCCAACACAGTGGGGCTTCTACCAAAATTGGTAACATTAAACCAAAACCAAATTTATTAAGTTAGAAAATTAGAAAAGTAGGAAATACAAGGTAGAGAATGCAGGAAGGTGCCTCTTATGTTTTTCTTCTGAAATCTGACTTTTCCAGATTTTGAAAATGATAGCATCCAAATCAATTGCAAACTATCAATTTAGTTACATTTTACCACTTATTTGAATGAAGACATTGACTTTTGGATAGGAAGTGAGACGGTGTCTGATCTCTCTGCTGTGACAGGAGTGTTCTGCAGAGGGGCTTGTTCCTGCTTACCAGTGTTCTGTTAATCACATGCCACACGGTGGGAGTCCTTACATGGAGCCACACACCAAGTCCTCTGCTTCAGCAATGGTGTTAACTATTGTACTTTCATAACCGATGCCAAACAGTTTTTTCTAACCTTAGCATTACCTTTCCTAGGTTGATACCAGTAGGAAATAAAAATGCAGAGGGAAAAATCAGTTTGTATCATCTCCGGGGATAGTCGGAGGGCTTTTGCGCCCTACACTTGGGAACAACCACAAAAAAAAAAAAAAAAAAAAAAGTCAGTCATCCACTTTTTCAAAAGGTATCCAGATACTCTTTTGAAAAAAGTTTAAAACAGTACTTACTTTTCTGTCTTGTGGCCACTTAAAACAGAAAGGGCTTAGAGAGAAGGGCTCAGGAGCAAAAAATAGCAGTAGAAAACAGACGAGAAAAGGTAACCAGAGGCATATGGGAGAGACGGGAAGTGCCTTAGCTGTCCGCCACTCTGTGCCACATTGCCTAGAAACCTGCAGCTTAAAACAACAGCATGTTTCCTCTCACGGAGCCCCTATGGTCAGGAATGTGGGCTTTGCTATGCCCTGCAGGCCCGGGATCTCAGCAGGTACATCTGTCCTGACCTCCTCCTCCTGTGTGCATGTGCCCCTTCCCATGGCAGGCAAGTCGGCTCTAGCAGACCGCATGGTGTAGGTACCATGAAAGTAACAGGCAGAGCGCCATTCCTCCCTGCTGGCCTCCCTGAAGGGCTGCCTGAGGTCCTGGTGACATAATGATTGGCCTTCCCCAGAGCAAGTAATCCCCAAACAAGAGAGCCAGTATATTTCTTTTTCTCTTATTACCTTAGCCTGTGAAGCCGCCGAACAGCACTTGTGCAATACACCATGTTCACTCACAGACCGACCCTCGTTAGTACGGGAAGAATACAGGCATAAATACTAGGTGGGATTCACGGGCTATCATTTGGATTCCGACTGTGATGGAGGATATTATAAAGAAAGTGGTGGAGACACACTCACACACACGCCTGTGTAAGCAGGAGATCGTGAGGACATAGTGTCAAGTACAAGGTGAGCGTGAGCACATTATCTTGAGTGCACGTGGTGTGAGACACACATGGGCAGCTGTCATATCCGTCACTTCACGCAAGCCCACTGTCTAACATCTAACACATTCAAATGTGCTGTCATTGGAATGAGTGCTTTTGCCTCACGGAAATGCAAGCTACGATGCACTGAGGCATATTTCTTGCAGAAACTATAGCAGGATATTTTCCTCGGGGGATTAAAAATTATCCATCTTCACTCAAAAACAACTGCGTAAAATAATATCAATGCTTTTATGTTTCTGATTTTAAAGACTCTTAGAGTCTTTTTCTAGAAGACTTGAGAAAATAAGAGTGCTATACCGCTAAAACTAGTTTAAGTTAACTTCAAAGATGTGTTGATTACATTTTGGCCAAGTCAGTTCTACTACTCAAATTGTTTCAAGGAGATTATCTTATTTTACTGTGACGTTCTTGACACTAAAAATGAGAGGCAAGTAAATTGACTTTGTAATTTTAAAAGTCGCCATTTTGTGGTATCCTTGTCTTAATTTTTTTCATGATAAAAATAATTATAGCAAACCAGGCATGGTGGCACACGCCTTTAATCCCAGCACTGGGGAAGCAGAGGTAGGAGGATCACCATGAGTTCGAGGCCACCTGAGACTACATAGTGAAATCCAGGTCAGCCTGAGCTAGAGTGAGACCCTACCTCAAAGAAACTATATATACATATATATATGGCAAATGTTTACTTTTCACATCTGCTGTATCAGAGTGCCTTACTTATCAAGTCATCAAAGCCCTGCAACTACCCTTTAATTCTAGTTTTATAGGTAAGAAAACAAACCTCAGACATGGAGTGTGGTGGAGAGTTACATCTGCGACATCTCCAGAAGTGCGCTAGTGACTGGCACACTGCAAACTCAGAGTACAGCTAACTCAAACAAACCCATCACATGTCTGTGTTGAGTTTTATATATTTATGGAGTGAAAATCAAAGAAAGTAGACAAGTGTTCCACTTGTGGAGTTTTGTAATTATATATTCTCAGGGGAGAACATGTCATGTGACTTTCTGTCATATGAGCAGTCCTAGCATGAAAATACAGCAACACAAGTCAGTATGTGCAAGAAGTAACCACTTCTGGTATACATAAGGCAGATCCCTCTGTTTGTTTTATTTATTTTTTTGCCTGAAGACTTTTCACTTTCTTACAGTATTTGATGGTAAGTTTTAAAGCACCTGCACAAACAAATAAAAGCTAAGCTGCTAGAAGTTATTCTTGTGTTCAGTCTCAGGCTGGAGTTGGCCTGTAGTCTTTGGTGCGACAAGACACAGGGTGTTTGCTGAACATTAATTTAATGAGTGACCGTTTACTTTGTGAACGTTCAGTGACACCTGCTCTGAAGTCCTCTACTGTAAGTGTAAAGGCCCCGTGTATCTTTTCTGTGCTCCCTACTTTGTGAATGATCTTGTTAATTTGCTGTATATTTCATGAGACTCACATTAGAATCTCTTTGTACTAAAAAGTTGGCATACTGAATATAGTGACTCAGAAGTGTAAAGAGAATTCAAATGCCTCCATGTTTGTTGTTTTTCAAAGGGAAAATCTGGGGTGAGCTTTAATCTTTTCTCTAGTATGTCAAGCTCCTTTGCAAAGAGGAAGTATGATGCCAAACAAGGTGATACTGATCTCTTATCCGTAGTTTCTAGGTATCCATACATATTTTTCTCTGGGTTACAGTTACAGTCCATGGTAAATTATCATGTGATACTGTCTGTCATTAGCATGATCTTAAGCATGCTTTCCAGTGCACATGTCATATACCATCTTTGTTGCTGTTCACTGAATTATAATTTCATACCTTATTATGGCTAATAGATATATTCAAATGAGCGCCACTGTAAAGTCAAGCTATGATTGATTTTTTTTGTATTCTTTGCAGTAGAGAACTGCCTTTGACTTCAAAGCTCTATCTTAGCTCCAGAAAGACAGAACAGGAAGCTATGCAATGATTCATGAGAGTCGATGGAAGCGACTGATGAGTTCATGGGTCTCTGGTCCTTGGTAATGGTGTCAGTCCTTGGGGGAATTCTTTAATGTCAGGCTCTGTGCCTGCCTGTGTTAAGTCACATGTAGACTAACATATATTATAAATTGAGAAATCTTGGGATTGAACAAAAAATCCTTTATACAGTTCATTTTTTGAATATGTCACATAGACTTACAGGAGGAAAGTATGCTATTCCCTTTTAACCATAAGAGCTGGATTTGCATATTCATAAAGACAAAGCCCATCCACCTGGCAAAACAACTTTTGAAACAAGTGGAGAAAAAAAAAAAAAAACATTAATTGATGGTAGGCTGAGACCTATGTCTGACTTCTCAAGTCTACAAACTAGCTGACTCCCAGATTGAAAATTTTAAGGTCTGTTGATTCTTAAAATAATGAGGAAGGCAATGAATATATAGCAAGGCTAGATACGAAAGCTTACCACTGTGCCACTTAAATCAGCGATTTTATGACAGCACTCCTCTCCCTGGAATCATAAAATTTAGCATGCATGCGCCCCATTCCCTTTGCCATACATGTTGCTGGTTGAAGAATCTGCTCATGGGGAGTTAATGTCCACCAGGTGAAAAGTGACTCCTTTTCTTCAGCATTCTTTGGGAAAGCTATCTGTCTCGGGAGGCAGAGGTAGGAGGATCACCATGAGTTCAAGGCCACCCTGAGACTACATAGTGAATTCCAAGTCAGCCTGGGCTAGAGTGAAACCTCACCTCAAAAAACTTAAAAAAAAAAAAAAAAGTTATCTAGTACACCAAACATATCAATGTATTCAGCTGGTGCTACTAACCAGTAAAGCAGACGAAAAATGGGGAAGAAAGTATCGTTAACATCAGGAATTAACTGTAATACATTGAAGACAAGATGGGACTGATATAATATCCCTCACTGAAAAGCAGTGAAGGAGTCTCCCCATCCACAAGGCTGATGTGAGAACTGTCTAGGGACAGACATCTGGACCCAGTGCAGACTCCCGCCCTCCCTCTTCCAGCCCTCTTGAGGCCTGTGTCTGCTACCCGTGCCCAGGAGGTTACCTAGAAGTGCCACTTAAACAGGAAACTAGTCAGATCCACCTTCACGGAACGTCGGCACAGATGCCCCCTCCAGCCCTTCTGAAGTCAAACTATTTGCAAGGAAACGATTCTGTCCACAGCCCCTCTGTTTGCAGCTTCTTCATTAGGATGTGCTTTGCTTCCTTCAGAATTTGTTAAAATGTGCAGTGTGTGGTGTTAGGGAAATTTTGTTTATATTATACTTAGAATGCCTATCTTCAGAAAGAATTATCTCTGTGGCGGAGAGTGGGAGGGAGAAACAGAGCAAGTTTGTGTGGTGCATGAGGCAGTCAAATTCAATTTACAGGGACAGTGCACAAAGCAGTCAAGGCACATCGTGCCTTGCCAGTAAGAGAAGCCCTTTCTGAGAGGTAAAGGCAGAACCGATTATAAAGGCTGGGGAAAAGCAACCTGTTCTCTCTGGGGACAGAATGCTTATCTAGTAGAGGCTCTGAGTCCACACCCCACTGCAGGCAGTTCTACTGATGGGAGCAGAAATTGAAGCCTCCTCGGAGACATTTTAAAATCAGTGAATTATAACTTAGAGTCATTTCACCATTATGGGAATTAAACACTGTTCTCAGTGTCCCCTACACACACACACACACACACACACACACACACACACACTTACACACACACACACACACACAGAGCCTACAGTTCATGCCACTATCTTGCCTTAATATGGGTCCATCATGTCTTTAATCCACCCAAGCATCTCATCTAATGGTTGGCATAGCCACACTTTTTGCCTGTCTTCTCTTCCAACAATGGACACCAAGTTCAAACTGTGTTTTGTATTCCCTTTAAAAAATCATATGTGTTTGATGTACTTAGGCCATTTCTGATTGAATATTCAAATAAAAAACATAAAACATCCCCTGCAGATACACATGAATATTACTGCTCATGAGGATCTCAACAACCTTGTGTTAGGTTTCAAGGACTAAGACACAATCTAAACAATTGTTTTCTAAACAAATGCAGCAACCCTTCAAGAAAAGACAGAGACAGCCTGCTCCCACTTTAAGGCCTTGGAGAAGAAAGAATAATGTTCCCCAAAACAGAAGAAAAGTTCTCAAAGTCCTACAATGTAGAGTACAGAGATGTGAGTTGCAAAACAACCATAAAAGGAGACCAGATACAGAACCCTGTTGTGGGTGATGTATTGGATACACATGAGACTCTGTTTTGCTAAAATAGGGCATATCCTTTGAAGTTTATTTTTCAATGTGACATTATTAAAAAAAAACCACTTCATTTTAATATTGAGTATATGCATGCTATGGCATTTTCTCACAGAACCTGGAGCCCCTTTTCTATAAGAACCGGCTACACCTAGCATAGTGGATAGAAAGAAAAGAAAGATTATTCATTGCTTTAGACGAATAGAAGGCTATCCAAGTATCCTGTTCAAAAGCAAACACTGTTATCTGATTAAGCATTATACAAAATCTTCACATTCCTGCAACCCGAAGCCATGGTGAAGGATATATTTTCACTGGCAAAATAGAAAGAGTACCCCACTACTCACGGAGCGTGCTGTCTCCTGGCGGAGCCTGTCCTTGAGCCTGGGCCTGAACTGGGGGGAAAGGCACATGCAGGGGGAAGTGGTGCCGGAAATAGGCTAACCACCAGCAGGGCAGATGCTGAATTCTGTAGGTTAGAACCCCAACTCTCAGAGAGGCAGACATTTCACTGTGGGAAGAACTGTTCTGTGTACACTTGAACAGGTGATAAAGGCAGACCCCAAGAGTCTACGTCACAGAAGCTACATCTGTTGCCTGTTTGGGGGTTGGCCGGTGTTAGGTAGACACTGTGCATTTGTCCTGCATATAATGAACCTCATCAAATTCAGGATTAATAATCGATGGTGAGCACAGGTGAAAGTTGCTGGGACTAATCGGGATGTATTAAATATTAAATAAACTCCTTCTCATACACTAAGGATCACAAGTCATGTGATGGTGTAAGCATGGCACCTGGTATGCTGTCAGGTTGTCCCTTTGTCTCTCCCTTTGTTTTGTTATTGTTTTTCAAGGTAGGGTCTCACTCTGGCCCAGGCTGAACTGGAATTCACTATGGAGTCTCAGGGTGGCCTCGAACTCACGGCGATCCTCCTACCTCTGCCTCCCGAGTCCTGGGGTTAAAGATGTGCACCACTACGCCTGGCTGTCTCTCCCTTCTTGACCATTGCTCTTTCACTTTAGGGAAAGCACAGGCTGCGTGTAGACACTGGGATGGAAGGGAGCTGGTGTGGCCTGATTCCCATGGGACAACCTTGCCACCACGTGACGACGACAGGTCTGAAGTGGAACCTCAGTGAGTAAAAGACCCTTCCTTCCAGAAAGGGAGGTTTTCACTTTTCCCATTTTGTAGGATTTCAGATTGTGGTTGGGTTGTGTGTTGTTCCATTTTGTTTCTGTTGGCTTCTCGAAATAGCACTGGCCTTAAAATCAAGATCCTCATGCTTAAGCCTCCGCATGTGGTCCTGCTTAACCTGGGGGTGAACTGCGGGACGCTGATCATTGTCTGTACTACTTCCATTCCCTCCCGCGACTCCGGCGTGTCCCCGCTTCTCCCCGTGCTCACTGATACTTGTCACTTCCATTCTGTGTTTTGTTCACTGTTTTGCCCGTAGCCATCACCCGGTGTGGCAGTGGTATCTCACTATAATTTTGATTTGTGTGGCCTTGATGACTAATGATGTCAAGCATCTTTTTATTAATCTCCATCAGACGTTTTGTATACTTCCAGTGGAGAAATTTCTGTTAGAGTCTTTTGTGCACGTATCAGTTGGTTTATTCTATTTTTCACTGTGTGGTAGGAGACGTTCATATACTATAGACACAACTGCTATCAGATATGTGACTCACAGATATTTTCCTAGAGCCTCAGCAGATGGTTTCCCCTTCTAAAACTAATTGTTCTTCTTTTTTTTCTGAGGTAGGGTCTCACTTTAGCCCAGGCTAACCTGGAATTCACTATGTAGTCTCAGGGTGGCCTCGAACTCATGGCCATCCTCCTACCTCTGCCTCCCAAGTGCTGGGACTAAAGGTGTGCACCACCACGCCTGGCTTGCTTCATTCTTTTATTTTTATTTATTTATTTGACAGAGGGGAAGAGAGAGAGAGAGAATGGGCACGCCAGGGACTCCAGTCACTGCAAATGAACTCCAGATGCATGTGCCCCCTTATGTATCTGGCTAACATGGGTCCTGGGGAATTGAACCTGTGTCCTTTAGCTTTGTAGGCAAACACCTTAACATCTAAGCCATCCCTCCAGCCCCTTCTAAAACTTCATAACTGAATTTCTTTTGAGGAAGTCTAGCTTTACTTTTGTCAACCATGTCCCTTGGTGTCTTATCCAAGAATGGTGGCCAACTTCCTTCATGAGTTTTTTTTTTTTTTTCTATATAACTAACACTTTGCTTTATGAGTGACCAATCTAAGGTTGCAAGTTCTTATCATAAATCAGCCTTTCAGATTTTACAGATTAACTGCTCTTATGTAAATGTTCCAATAGTTATGAACTGTTGAGTTTTAGTTATACAAAATACACCGATTTGAAAAAAATGCAGGGTAGGGGAAATCTGTTTATGAACCAAATGCTGATGACCACCCCACTCCCCCCAAAATCCCTTCCAGGCATTTAAAATAAGCCAACTCTAGTCTCTTTAACAATGACAACAATGACGGTAATTTGGAGCTGGGGAGATATCTGTCTGTAGAGTGCTTGCCTCACAAGCATGAGGACCTAAATCTAATCCCCAGAACTCACATAAAATACTGGACACGGCAACACCCACCTGTAATCTTACCAGAGGAGGAAGAGACAGGAGGATAAGATGAGAGGATGCCTGCATCTTGCTGGCCACCTAGTCCAGCAGTCACTGAGTCACTGAGCCCTAGACCCTGTCTCAAGAGGTGAATGGCGTTTGTGAGGGTGATGCATGAGGTTGTCCCCTGGCTGCTACATGCACACGCGTGCACACATGCTGCTCACACACGCACATGCAAACACAAGAACATACCCACAGATTCAAAGGCCGTTAACAGAAAGTGAATCAAAGTGCTCTCACTGAATGTCGAAGGGACCCTCTGACTAACCAGTACCTCTAAAGCTGTACAGGAAAGATGCAGAGCAATGTCCCTTTTCTGTAACACATTCAATACTGAGATAGTTGGAAGATTAGAAAAGATTGTTTTGAAGTCCTTTGTACCAGCCGGAACTGGAACACTTGGGGAGCTCTGTTGAAACACGTGTCCGGAGACAATTTGAAAGGCGCTGAGAGAAGGTCTCCTTCAGTGTGCATACGTGTGGAAGAGCCTTTGAAGCTGCTCACCAGAACTCACGTGGATCCCAGTACCTCTTTTGAAAACATTCCATCCCAACAACTGTTTTCCTTTCTGCCTTTCACAGTGGTGAACTCCCTTCTGAATCTAGTAGTGGCCACATTTTTCAGGGCTGGTGCCATTAAGGAAAAGCACTGAGCAAAAATGCAGAAGGGGCATGGGGGCATTGCCCACGGTCCTTTACATACAGTGAGAGGGATCATCAGAGCCGACGCCACCCTGGTGGGCACTCTAACTGGGAGCACTCTTTATTATCCTTCCCACCTAGCGCAGGTTCCTTCTGCCTGTATGCAGTATGTAGCCGAGTACTCACAAATGGCTTTGGCTGTTTTAATTTGTGTCTACCTTTATGGTAATAAGTGTAACATTGCTGGGTGTAGTGGGACAGACCTGTAATTTAGGCTGAAGCAGGAGGATTTCCCTGAGTTTGAAGCCAGACCACGGTAACATAGCAATACCCGACAAGCCAAAGCTACATAGCAAATCTGTCTCAAAAATCAGTCACCAGCAGCTTCGGAAAATTTGCAAAATAATAGAGTTGAAACACTGTTTCGAAATGTGGTCATTCAGCGGCTCTTATAACTACAGGTAAAATTGCCTCGTTACAAGATAACAAAAAAATAAGCCGGGCATGGTGGCGCACGCCTTTAATCCTAGCACTTGTGAGGCAGAGGTAGGAGGATCGCTGTGAGTTCAAGGCCAGCCTGAGACTGCATAGTGAATTCCAGGTCAGCCTTGGCTATAATAAGACCCTGCCTTGAAAAAAACCTTAAAAGAAAAATAAAGTAACAAAAATAAATGTGAGGGGCCTGGTTGCTGAGACTAGTGGGTGGACTTGTCACAGAGATGCCCCCACTTGATTCAGCCCCACTTTGCTGTCTGGGGCTGGGGCGCAGAGTCACGCTGCAGAGTGGCCCAGGCCGGGGAGAGCGCACCTGCGGGGCCTCAGCTCAGGGTGTCATTTCTAGGGTCAAGGAGAACCAGCAGGTTCCTGTGTGGGCACATGGCTTGACCCTCTCCAGATCCAACCCACTTGAAGAGCTGATGCCACCAGGTTTTTTTTCAGTAGTCTGTTTTATTTGTTATAAACTTGAAATCACACATCACATTTTGACATCCTGAGGTGAAATTCCTGATTACTATGGCAATCTTATTGCTTAGCAATACACTATGGATATTTATTGGCTCATGCCTTGTGCAGGAGTTGCCTTTAGACTGTACACCCCTGGGAGGAGAGAAGCTCCTTGTTGATGCGTTCACTGCTGCCTTTATTGCTCACACCGTGCTGTCCCCCAAAAGGTGCCATGTCACAGTGGACTTAGCCCTGGCAGACACAAGTGTCCCCTGCTCCTGCTTCTCAGTATGTTCAGACTTGCTCATTTGGCTCAGTTAGAATGTCAGTGCTGATTCTTGACGGTCGCTGCTGATGTTTCATTGGCCCTTTCTGCCTTGGTGTACCACTTTCTCTTGCCCTCGGGCTATTGATTCTTGGAACTTCTTCATGCCCTAATTATCTTTTCCCTGGCCAAACTTCATCTTTTCATTTTGTTTTGGAAGTTTTATATGAATGGAAGTTATTGAGAGAAATGTAGCTGGATGTATCAGTCTTTTTCTTTTTTTGCTTTAATTTATAATTTTAAACCATCTTTCTTTTCCCTGTGATCACAAAGATACTTTCATGTTAGATTTATGTTTCATTTTAAGTCCTTGTGTTTCACTGGAAATTTATTTTATTTTTTTGTTATTTTTTTATTTATTTATTTGAGAGCAACAGACAGAGAGAGAAAGAGGTCGATAGAGAGAGAGAGAGAGAATGGGTGCGCCAGGGCCTCCAGCCACTGCAAACGAACTCCAGATGCGTGCACCCCCTTGTGCATCTGGCTAACGTGGGTCCTGGGGAGTCAAGCCTCGAACCGGGGTCCTTAGGCTTCACAGGCAAGCGCTTAACCGCTAAGCCATCTCTCCAGCCCTGGAAATTTATTTTTATGTGTGTTTGTGACAGGAAACTGAAATCCTTTTTTTTTTTTTTTTTTTTTTTTTACTGCTGATCACCCTTGCTCCAGACTTTTGCAAGACACTGAAGGTTTCCCTCCATCCTCAGGCTTGCAAGCAAGGGGATGATTGTCACCCACACTTTGGGATGGCTGTGGTGCGTGTAAGGGCATGGCTCTGGGAACTCTTGCTCTGTCCTCTTCCTTCACATGCCACCTGTCCTGGTATCCTCTGTCTTGTCGCTGTAACTGTGCCTCTCTTGCACTTCTCCATAGATTATAGCATCAGCAAGTGTCACACACAGTTCCATCATATCTTATTGGAATTATTTTTGCTTATGCAATAATTTCAGAAGAATAAAACAAGCTGGGAAGAAACTTCCTACAAGAAATTGTCTTCATGCCCTCAAATTCAGATTTATTGGCTTTCTGAAATTCCTTCCAGTCATTTTATACTTTTCTCTATAAGGATCCCTTGAATCATTGATGAAATTTTTCTCTAGAAAGGCTACATTTTCTTCATTTTAAGTTGATGTGGCATTTAATCATTCTGCGTTCATTGTCTCCTGTGTAACTCTGCTAGCCTTCAGTACCTCCTCCAGTCTCACTGCGCACAGCACGCTTGCCCTGTGAGTCTGTGAGTAGTTGTATTCCCGGGTTTCAGGTTTTACCTGTGAAAATAATTAGAAGCATGGGGAGGGGGAGCATCTTTCCTTGTCAGATTTAACTTGCTTCTGCTGGCACTCTGAAACACAGCCGCTGTGGAATAGGTTCCTCTCTAGCTTTGAGATTTTCCCAGAGACACTTCTGGTGAAAACTCAAACCACAAGGAATTGAAGGATTTTTTTCTTTTTTTTAACTTCACCTTTGTCTAAGTCCAAGATAGATGAGTGTCCTTGTTCTGAACCTGGTGAGGATTGTTTCCTAGTGGTTAGGTTCTGACTGACTAGCTCTTCCAAATCCAATCTGGTTACCAGTGTGGTAGATAGTCCTAGAAGGCTGAGTAGGTCATCTTTTGGCCATTAAGAGTTGCCTTGTGAGTTTAATATATAAATTAGAGAAGACTGTTGCCCATAGCACCTGGGAGTCTGATGACAGATTTTCCAAATACATAGGCTACTATGGTAGTTTGAATAGATGGCCCCCAATATATTCACTGTTTTATTACTTTGTAGTTTGCATCTGTAGCCACCTGGCTGGGGGCGGTGTCACTGGGTGTATCTTAAGGTGTGATGGTGGGTCTGAGATTTCAATCTAAAGACATGCAAAGTGTGCCTAGCCGGAGTTCCTGAACTGTGCTGTGCTGTGTGGCTTTGGGCTTTAGGCTTGTGCTTCTCTTTCTGTTTGGTCCTGTGAAGGCAGGCCAGCTTCTTCTGCCATTATGGAACTTCCCCTGGATCTGTAAGCTTCAATAAATATCCCTTCCTCCATAACTGTGCCTGGTCTGGAAGTTCATCTCAGCGAACCTGAAGCTGTCTGTTACAGCTACTATATAGCCAGCATGGACATCTTTAACCTCGGCCTACCTCTTTCCATATAAGATATAAGGCGATGTTTAAAAAAAAATCACTGAAATGAATTTGAAATAAAGATAAGAAATCTAGAGGGAGGTGATAACCACAGGCAGGAAATCAGAGGAAGCCAAAAATCGGAGATAATGGTGGGGTCAGTGAAGAGAACAAGAGTGACCATAGGGAGCCATTTAGTGTGAAGTCATGGAAAAACTCTGACAGGGTTTCTCAGAAGCTACAAGTACATTTTGAACTGACTTTATTCACCAGGCTCTTCCTCATAGAGACAAAGGCAGAAAACTATTGTTGTAAATGTATTTCATGTTGTCAACCTTCAAGAAATCTGAAAATTTCAGATATTCTGTTTTTGAAATTCCAAATAAACTCACTATAAGTCCTAACCTTCCCTCCTTGAATGCAGCCCTCTTCTCACTTAGTTCAGAACCCAGCATCCTGACTACTGGCTCTCACAGCTTCCTCATCTCCATCCTTCCTTTCCCACCCCACTCAGCCAAGTGCCATTCTCCATGGATTTCTGCAACAAAGGTTCTCTATACGAACTTACTGAAACAAACCCTGTCTTTCAGATAGCCTGTTTGCTAGGACATAGTTGCTCTCTCTGATTTATAGATATGTTAATGAATATTGGTAAGTCATAAATTGGATTTCCTTCCTAGATGATCCTGATGCATTTAGCAAGATTATTATTCCAAGTAAAGTTTGTCTGTTTGATAGTTTTCTTCATTATAATACCAGTTTTTTTTAATGTATAGACATATAAATAGAAAGACATTCTACATATACATAGGTTGTCATAGTTTTACAAATTCTTGATGTTTTCAAAATGGATGAGAACAGTAATTAGAATTGTAACATTACCATACATATTGCAGTTTAGATTTTATTTTCATAAAAATCATTTCAGTTACAGTGGAGCCATTGATAGTTTAAAGTGTTCCTGATTTTCAGATAAATTTCTAATTTGAAATTTGCCCAAATTTTCATAATTAAGGATTGAGGCATTTAGTGTGAAGTCCTATTCACTGTTATGTATTCTTATTTTTAGTTAGTAAGTGAAAAACTTTCCATATAAATAGATTTTTTTAATTCACTGAAATGAATTTGAAATAAAAATAACAAGAAGGTGGTAACTTTCTCATTGCTATAAACAAATGTCTTCACCAGTATTTCCTGCCTTATTCCAGGACATTTATTGTCTATTGTTTCTTAAGCCTTCTATAACCATTGATTCACTGTGAATTAAATATTGTTTAAATTGCTACATATAACAGATACTTTAGAGATCAAATACCATAATTGAATTTTTTCAATACTGTCTTCCCCAAGGAGCATGTTAGCTGATGCTGTCTACCCTCCAAACTATTTTCTCCAGTTACCAAGTTAGTGAAACAATCACATTTCATTACATCAGAGATATCACTGACTGTAAGGTGTGTTATTATTTTATGCACACTAAAACCTACTGCTCATTATCATTGAAGAATGTACGGAATCTACACAAATTAGAACTGATAAAATTTGGTGGGTCAAATAATATAGAAACCTAAGTTACTAACCATATGCATAGTCATGCTACTCTTTTTTCAGAAGTCTTTAAAATTGACAGACACCTTTATTGATATCTTTCAATCAGTTTTTGGTCTGAACTAAAGGACTCTCCTCAGATCCTCTGATTCTGTAGCTTGTTTGGCCTTTTCTTGAGGTGATTGTTTTATACCTCTGGGGCACATGGGCCAAACTGTTGATGTGCTATAAATGATCCCCATCATATATGTCATACAACACTTTTGTTCTGTGAAACACAACGGATTATGACTGTAGCTGGACAGTTTTTTGACTTAGCAGGCTCAGCTCAGCATTCCATCTGTAGGTATGTCTGTTGCTTAAGTCTCCTGTGAGCCAGTGTGTTTAGTTTTCATAGTATCCTTAACTATTACTGTAAATACCTCCTAAGATCCATATTTTCAACCTCAAAGGCATCTGAGTTAAACAATTGGCATGTTCATTTTCAATTTGTGATTATTTTACCCTTTGAAACAATCATTTGTTATCCTAACATATTTCAATCACCTGTGATATTTAAAGGCTCATAAACTATGTGTACTGCATCATGCACTTGTGAAAATCACTGACTTTTGAGTGTATAACAACAGGTCAGAGTCTCAAGGTCTCTGCTGAGTTAACTTCTTCCTTAGCTCTGCTTTGAATACTGTTCTATCTGGCTCTATAAACTAGACAGCTCTCATGCCCAGTTCCTTTAGTAATGTCTGTTCTTCCTCTGTGGTCTTCTCTCCCTGTTATTCATATCGACCTCAGCCAAGTGTCTTTTATGGCTATTATGATCCAGTCCATGGGGAACTTGTTTTCCTCCTACTGCTTCAGAGCATGCAGCCTTTGCAGCAGAGACACAATGGCTGATAATCCCCCCACCACCATCTATGCTAATCTCTGGAACTGCAGCATATTGTCAAGCTCTTGGCCACTTGAGGGTGTCCCCAGACTCATGTGGTAGATACCATCTATGAGGGAGGCATGGGCTGCATACCACCTAGAAGAACATGGCTCTTTCTCAGTTGCACGTCTTGTCACCCATAGCAACTCATGCAACTGCTCTACGGTGCGTCTTGGGATCTCTCATTCCCCATTTAGTAGCAGTTGGGATGCATGATTTTTCAGAGGGAGGTGGGAATAAATGTTTATTCACCCCACATGAGGCACCTACAACAAGACCAAAGACATGATTCCACTCAAGTCTAGCCTGCTGAACCAATGAACTTGTCAGGTTACTTACAGGAGCATGAGTGGCTCAGAGGCAGCTGCATCCTCAAAAAGCCTACGTCAGCAGAGAGAAGCTGGATTACTAGAGGCCCTTGCAACCTGCACGCAGTTCTGCCAAACACCATGCAAGTCTTGTGATTTCATGAACTTCCTGGGCATCGTAGACCTCCTGTCCTCCCTTCAGGAGGGAATGTCTTAATTCAAAGGGAATTGCTACATAGCATAGCTTTAAGTATGATTGTAGATATCGTCTACATATGCAAACCTTTTATAAGATTAAGGAAGTTTAATTCTGTGCCTTATTTTGGAGTATTTTTATCATAAAAAGTTGTTAGAGTTTTCAAATGCTTTTTTGTATCTTATGAGATAATTTATAATTATATAGTGTAATTATGCTCTTCATAATCATATGGACAAAATATATCAAAGCAGTTGAATTTCAGATATTGAATGAACACACATCCTTTTGACAAATCTCACTTGTTCATGCTATATCATTCTTTTCACTTGTTACTGAATTTGGTTGTTGATGATTTTTTGCATTCATATTCCTAAGATCTTGTCTTGTAGTTTTGGTTAAGTCTTTGTCTCTCACTAGCATCATGATAATGTCCACTCTGGGGACTTGGCTCTGCCATCAAGAACAGAATACCAGTAAAGAAGATCTGGCCTACTGGATTGAGATGTGAGAAGGACATTGCCTACAGGGAATTCTGGTTACTATGTGTTGTGCTGAGTATTGCTGTTGATAATAGAATTAGATATGTATTCCTGGACCCTTCGTCCATCTGTAAGGCTGGACATCTCTCTCTTCACTTTTCCTGCACTTGGTTTCCCTTGTCACGTCTTTTTCTCTGATGTCAACTCTTTAGTCTCCCTTTTGTAAGGAATTTGTGATCACATGAGGACCACCTAAATAACCCAGGTTGTATCACCTCAAGATACTTAAGTTAATCACATCTGCAGAGACCTTTTTGTCATAAAAGTAACATAGGGACAAATTCCAGGATCATAATGTCAACATTTTGTGGGGTCCATTAATTCATCCTTTCATGTCAGGTCTGTAATCAATGAATTTAATGATATTCTAAAATATGGTTTTTTGAATACATTTTATATCACTGAGTCTGTACAATTATTCTGAAAATTGATGCGTGAAGATCACTTTCATTCTTGAGACACTGCCTCAGGTTTGCCGTTCATCTTGCCCATGATGACTACTAGCTACAAAGACTGAGGACAAACTAGAAACAGGTTGGGTGGGCGTTTTCATCTGGCGTCCACATAAAAGAATGAGAGTCACAATTTTATTCATTCTTATTTCATTTCTTCAAGTTCACAGTTTAGCCAAAGGTATCTTCTGATGCTCAGGAGCCTTTCAGGAATTCGGGTTTGTTTATACCAGGGCTAAAATTCTATGCCCTTGTGGGTTCCACCATGAGTCATATTTCTCTGATCTAACCCCTCTGAAGTTCTTGTGTCTGTTCTTATATGGGAGACTGATACTTGTCTGCTAATAATAAGCAATAATGTGATGTGAGAGTAAGGTGGTGAACAAACAGGAGACAGAAAGTTTGATTTTTGTTGGTACTTTCTTAAATTTTTTAATGAGTATTTTATTTATTTTCAAGCAGAGAGATACAAACAGAGAGAAAGAGAGAGAGAGAGAGAGAGAGAGAAAGTATGAGCATGCTAGGGCTTCCAACCACTGCCAATGAGCTCCAGATGAATGTGCCACCTTGTCCATCTGGCTTTACGTGAGTACTGGGGAATCCAACCCTGGTCATTAGGCTTTGCCAGAAAGCACTCTAACTTCTGAGCCATCTCTCCAGCCTCTCCTTGGTACTTTTATAGCCACTTGTCAGTAGAATCTCAGGAGACAGAAGTTTCTCATTGATCAACCTCCTACTTACGAATTACTTTCAAACACATGTTATACCTCTACCATGGTTGTTCCTACCACTTCCACACATAAGCATGTGTACTGTGACAAGTTTAGACTTTCATATTGTGTACATAGACTTTGTCAACCAGAGGTTATAGCACACAAAACAGACACTTTTGATAAGCTCTCAACGTTAGAATTATAAGATTATACATAAGGCAATCAAGAACTTTTTTTAAGATTATGTCATTCTGAAGGATTTTTGAGTATTCTGTTTGTAAGAAAAGACTGCATTTTTAGACATTTAAGACTAATGACATACAGATGACAAAACATTGTGACTAAACGGATACACACACACACACATACTCTCTCTCTCTCTCTCACACACACACACATACACACACACACACACACTTCCTGTATCAAGACCTGCCCTTCCAGGATTTTGCTGAGAACACAACAAGCTAACACTGGTTGACTGTGTTTCATAGGCATCATGCTTTTTTTTTAGAAAACTCCCAGGAGTCCAACAACATGCATTTGTTGTGGTTGATTCAGGGCATTTAGATATGAAAGCAATTAGACGGCATTGTAGAGAACATGACAAATGGGAGGTGGGGTGTAGGCCAGCTTTTCATTGACCTGTGTTCAGGAACACCATTATAACTCAGGGTCCCTCCCAAGTCGCGTAAATAAGTTGATTTTGCAGTGTATGTGTGGACAGGTTGACTGATGAGCACGACTTCAGCCAGAGCTCGAGAGTCCCTTTTTGTTTTCCCTCCTCCAGATTTCACTTTGTGCTGATTCAGATGTGGGCCCTGTGCATTCAGCCATCCAGTTAATATACCGAGACAAGAAAGCAATAACTTTAGTGATTACATGAATTGTAGAGGAAGAAGCAAGAAGTGCTGCAGACAAACTTTTAGTATGGGAACAGCACTCTGGGTGTAATTTTCTGGGCCCAAATAATAATACTTTATATTTTGAATATATCATTCATGTATCCTATCCTGTGTTTACTCTAAGCACATTCTTAATCACATAGCTTAAAGCTTCATATTGGTATAGAGTGGATATTACTAGTCTCACTTTATAGATGGAAATGCTGAGACAAAAAAATGCTACTGGGGCCGGGCATGGTGGCGCACACCTTTAATCCCAGCACTCGGGAGGCAGAGGTAGGAGGATCGCCATGAGTTCGAGGCCACCCTGAGACTCCATAGTGAATTCCAGGTCAGCCTGAGCTTGAGTGAGACCCTACCTCGAAAAACCAAAAAAAGAATGCTACTGGGATTGTTCAAGTTTATATTTTCTAACTTAGTACTTTATGAGCAGATGAAAGAATTACTGTCCATTAACATATTATTTGTAAAAGTTGTAAATGTAGTGAATAGCTTGCTTATAAGTCCTTCTTCTAGATGAATTTTCCTCAAAATTATGAAGACTAAAAGTATAGCAAATAGAAAATAAAAACACCTTAATAATTAAAACCATGTTTTCAGGGCTGGAGAGATGGGTTAGCAGTTAAGGCACTTGCTTGTGAAGCCAAAGGAGCCTGGTGCAATTCCCCAGGGCCCACATAATTATGCCAGAGGCCCGGGGGGGGGGGTGCATGTGTCCGGGGTTCGTTTGCAAGTGCCTGGAGGCCCTGTTGCACCCATTCTCTTCTCTTTCTACCTGCCTCTCTCTTTGTCTCTCTCTGTCTTGCTCTCAAATAACTTTTTTTTTTAATTTAAAAAAAACAACATGTTTTCAGGATGTTTTAGGAAATTTATTCCACCACGTGAATGACAGATGCTCAGTCCAGTGTTGCAGATTGTACGGTGTAATTCACATGTAATTTAGGCTCCCTGTAAGAGTTTATTTCTAGAGTAATTATAAACCAAATGTTGTCATTTATCATGATTCTCAAGGAAACTGTAGCAAGAATCCAAGGCAGAAGAGATATATCATGAAGGGGAATAAGTGGTTCAAGCAAGGTTTTTGAGTACCTGGCGACTCAGTGAAAAGAAAGCAGTGAGGAAGCCAGCGTGGTTTGGTGGCAGAAGGCGACACGCAGGCATGTCCATGAGCAGTGAGCTGCGGCTTTGTCCTCTAGGTTGTTTGGAGGTCAAATTGTTAAAAAAAAAATCAAAAAAGCATTTGGAGCACACTAAGCTTAAATTTTAAAATACCAGCTCAACCTAGAGAAGTGCTACCACACAAGACAAAACAGAAACACCCGTATCAGAGAGCCTGTGCGTGTGTATGTGTATGTAGCCATGCATGTATGTATACCCACGTAACTTGTTGTGAATAAAATATTCCATAATAGTATATTTTCCTGTACTTCAAAGGGAAACCGACGTACATACAGACACAGAAGGTATTTAAATGTTCAAGTTAATAGAATGCAGCAGAGAATTACTCAGTACTCTCTTCCCTTTTCCAGAGGAAACAGTCTAATTAAGCTCACAAAAGAGGGTAGAGATCTCCGGCTTTGAAGTTGTAAAATATACAAAACAACTATCACTCTGACAAAACAAATATCTAGAAATTGTTGTGTGACATATACCTCTTACTCTTTGTAGTTTCTACTATAAATTTCCCTTGAAATCATGCAGGAAAAACAAAAGTGTGCATTTACTCCATTGAATTTGAGGAAAGGATGACAACAGGGTTTAAGTTCTGACTCAGAAACTCTGAATCATATGGTACCAGCAAGTCACACGTCCTCTAGTCTCTACAGAGAGAGCCAGTGGGATGATGTGCGGTGTCACCTGCACTGTTAAAACTCTGGCTGCTGTGCCCACAGGGAAGTGATGAAACTGGGCTATGAAGGGCAGGAGCTTGACTCTCCTAAGGAGACAGCTTCATTTGCAATCTACAAGTGGCAGGCCCTCCAGCAAAGAGAAGTGAATTGCGGACAGTTTAAATTTGAGATATCACTAAGAAAAGTATAAGTTGAAACCTGTGTTGGCTCATTTGACTTGTATCTTACCAAAGGTTGTCTTTCTACAAGGGGACATGTTATATTTCCTAGATCTTGCATGGCATGTGGTAATTATTATGGGAATTAAATGTATAAGATTCATTTGTATAGGCAAACCCAGTACTGAAAGTGTACATGAAGGGTCTTTTTTTGTCCTGCTCATAGGCAAAGTAAACATGGCCAGAAGGGGCTCCGGCACCCTGCCTGTTTAGCGTATGGCTCCTGTGATGATTATACCAGTACGAACACAGTTCTCACCCTCCGTGCCATTCACTTCTGTCTTTGAAATGAGTGATTTTTAACTAAGCAATCTCAAAATCTTTCTCATCTCTCACGCTCATCTTTCTTTAGTCTCCATAGTGCAATTGTACTATCTTGTTCTGCCCTTCTGTAGACCAGTTGAAAGAACTTGAGGTCCAGTATACATGCCATCATCCCCATAACACATGACTCCATTGTGGTACTCCCAGAACGTGGTCTCCCCTTAGCGTTCCCCCCTATTTCGAAGGCCATTTCCAAGCCCACTGTTCATGGAGCAGTCATAACCAAGTGGTTCTTTTCACTCTGAATCCCCAGTGTACCACACAGCTCTTCAGCGTACTTCAGCTGATGCAGTTTATCATACGTAGTTCTTATTCCATTTACTACAGTGCATTGGCCTCAAGGATTTGGTGCTTCTCATCCATCTCTTCCTAGTCATGTACAATAATTCTATGCACATTTTATGTAATTAACAGCATTTGAAATAAGCAAGTGCATTTTACCCACATGGATTCTATCATGGGACAGCCAATTGTACTATCTTAAAAGACAATGAAGCAAGAGTTCATTATAATAAGTTATAATAAACCTTTGAAACAATTAGAATAATGGATAGGTTGAATTGTAAGTGGGGAGATTCTTAAAAGTCCTGCCCAGGAGCTGATGTGGTTCCAAGTGGTATGATCAGGAATGTATGCCTGGAAGAGAATTTGTGGGAACTCTCATCTCATTGTGGGCTGAGTTTCAGACTCACCCCATATTCCCTAAGGGGCTTTGTGTGGCTCCTGTCAAGGTCCAAAGCAGCACCTTGTGTTCACTTTTACATGTTGAAATTAACGGGAAACACCCTCACAGCCCTCTCATTCGAAGACAGGTATCTATCATTATAAAACACAGAATAATGAAATTGGTTTTCTCATTAATGGGTTTTTATTCATGAAACCTGTAATATTTAATTTTCAAAGAAAAAGAAAGAAGAGAACCCTTCTCAGTATACTTTACTGTTTCCTGTGGGGCCATGACAGCATTGTGTGTGTGCAAAGACACTTTGTACTTGTGCCCGTTACTTCACTCCACCCTTTTTACCAGGCCGTGTGTAGCTCGCAAGCCCTTGAGGTTTTGCTTGCCATTCTACTCCACAAAATCAGTATTAGATACCTAATTGACATTGATTCATGGAGCTACTTATCAAATTTGCTCCTTCCTTTTCCTACTTAAATTTTTTCATTTCTCTCTCAAATAGAGCAAGTAACTAAGAAAGTCCTTCCTTCGCCTTGGGAAACTGTTAGATTTCCAGGTGGGTAGAAACAGTAGATCTCAAGAAGAAGGCAAGGAAGAGAAAACTGGGCAGGAAGAGGAAAAGATTTTACCAGTTTCTCAAGGAGGAAGGTGCCACTGGGAGTGGGGGTCCCGACCTAAGTCAGATGCAAAGGGGAAGGAAACCAGCAGTTTCACTGAGAGGGTCAGTCAGTGATGAGTAGTTGCAGAGTAAGAATTGAAGTCAGATTTTACCCCTTAGGGTGGCTAAAGCCAGTTGCATGTAAGCTTAGAGCTCAATGACAGCACGTTGTTACACTTTTAAAAGAAACTGATCAGTAGTATGAGAAGAATAAGATATGAAGGTTTTCTTATCAAGTAAGCCTTTATGTTCAAGGTAAGAACCTGCTGGTGTTGAAAGGTGAGGAGGAAACTCCAGTGATCCAGGAGGGAGACAGCCAGGCCAAGTGTAGATGCGAAGTCAAAGGAGAAGGAAGAGGAAATCCAGTGGGATGAAGCCTTAGGAAAACGTGCTTAGCACCACCTTGGAACTGGGGGAGGGAGTGGAGTAGCAGATGCTGAGTCAGGCCTCAAGAAGGCACCTTATGGGCTGGAGAGATGGCTTAGTGGTTAAGCGCTTGCCTGTGAAGCCTAAGGACCCCGGTTCGAGGCTTGATTCTCCAGGACCCACGTTAGCCAGATGCACAAGGGGGCGCACGCATCTGGAGTTCATTTGCAGTGGCTGGAAGCCCTGGCGCGCCCATTCTCTCTCTTTCTCTCTATCTGCCTCTTCCTCTCTCTGTCACTCTCAAATAAATAAATAAAAATGAACAAAAAAAATTTAAAAAAAAAAAAAAAAAAAAAAAAAAAAAAGAAGGCACCTTAGAAGACGGCGCTTGTGACTAGTGACTGAGCGTGGTGGGGTGCACTTTATCGCATACCTCAGTATTCTCCAGCGATCCATAAACAAATCTGCTACCTAGATATCAACAAATGTATTCTTTTCTACATAATTTCTCTCTAAGTAAGTTCTCATTGTCTCTATACCTGGTCTGAGCCCTTTCTTTTTATCTATAAACTATGCCTATGTGATTATGTGACCTTTGGTTGCAGTTAGTTTCACGTTGTTGGCAGAAATCACCCAACCAAGAACAACTTGTGGGAAAAAAAGAGGTTTATTTTGGCTTACAGACTTGAGGGGGAAGCTCCATGATGGCAGGGGAAAACAATGGCATGAGCAGAGGGTGGACATCACGCCCTGGCCCACATAAGGTGGACCACTGCAACAGGAGGGTGTGCAAAACACTACCAAGGGGAGCTGGCTATAACACCCATAAGCCCACCCCCAATAATACACCGCCTCCAGGAGGCATTAATTCCCAAATCTCCATCAGCTGGGAACCTAGCATTCAGAACACCTAAGTTTATGGGGGACACCTGAATCAAACCACCACTCCTTTAAAATATTTTTTTAAAAAAACTTAATGATTTATTTGCCTTAAATTTAACTTAAATATTAATACAGAAAAGAGAAACAAGAAAACTAATAGTTAAAATACTGCAAATGTCACTGATTCCCAAATACATATTCCCACTCCTGCTCACAGACTGTAGGTTTGCACAAAGATTCCTGGGATGTTATTGTCCAGGTTGTAGAATTCCATCTGTTTATAACTTCTCTGTACTGCTCAGAGAGAACCTAGTGCAGAGTTGTTTTGAGTAAATGTTAGTTAAATGAATTAGTCTAAGAAAGTTATCTAGACTAACAGGGTCTTTACACAAACACCTGCCATTTGGCCCCCTGTTCCTCCTTCTTCCCCATATCTTCAGCCCACCATCTACTGACACCAGAAGCTTCATACTCATTCTCCCTTCCTCCCCATCTCCTGTGTCATGATTCTAGTCTGATCCCTGCCCGGACCAGCTTCTTCTCCTGGAATCTCGATGGATTCTTTTGTTTATTCATGCTTCTTGAAGCAGCCATGCCAATATTTAAAGCTGAAGTAAGCCATTACTTCCAGTTTGAAGGCCTCCACTGGCTGTCCCTCACAGAATAAAAGGTATACTCCTGTCGCTGAACTCTAGTCTCAGGGACCTTTGATCTCTGCCTCAAGCCTGCAGAATCACTTCTTCCCCTGCCTAGAGTCATGCTCCTTGTGCTGTCCAGTTGATACTGCACATCATACAACTCAAGAGTCATCTCAGAAATCACTTCTCTGGGGAGATCATTCCTACTCTGACTAACAGCAGGCTTGCCTCTGCAGCCCTGCTTCATTTTCTTTGTTGTCTTCACTACTATTTGAAGTCATCTAATTAAGTTGCCGTCTGTCTTCCCCTCGTGAAAGCAGCAGCGTTGGCTGTCAGGCTCTGTCCACTGTGCTGTGAACAAGTGCAGTGGGTCCTAATCCAAGTGCTGAGAACATGTTTGCTGAGTGAGGGCACACCGCCTGCAGTCTGCCACACCAGGCTGACGGACAGCAAGCTCTAGATGACTTGTTCTGAGACCCAGGATACTATTGAATGGGCCTGGGTCAGATGGCGGGCGCTAAAATTACGTCATCAAGAAGGAAGAGCTTAAAGCAGGGTCCTGTAAAGCCCAGGCTGGAAATGCATCATGGGAAGTGAGAACCTAAGCCTCTCTGTCTAGGAGGGGTGGGAGTGACCTGTCCGCTGCCAGAACAGGAAGTGCAAACGGACATGGGGACAGTGGCTTGATTGAGAGACTCAGACCAGAGACAGGGAGGAAGTGGAAAAGGAGCACCAGGGTGGAATAAGACCATGTCTGAGGTGAAATGATAATTTTTTTTTTCTAGAGAAATCCTCTCTTTCTAATAGTAATGCCTAACTGTGATATCCCTTCAGAGAGTCCTTAGAATGAACTCATAAAGAAACCTTTTCACCATGGTGATAGAACTCTTTAGTATCCAAAACTGATCTTCCCTAAATCCTAGAATTCCACATACATTGAACCCCTCAGCCATAGAGATCGGGTCTGAACTTCATTCCATAATGACATCAAATACTTTCTGCTCTCGGATTATTTCTACAGTCACATATTTTTCTGATGTCCTGCGGTTTACAATGTGAGTTTTCTGAATGCCACCATATGTCCTAAGTTTCTTCCGAGTTTCTCTTGTACCTCCTACCAGTTGTGAGCTTTCCTTCCCTAAATTTTCGGAGTATTTCTGCAACCTGTTAAGGCCTGTGTCACATTAAATGGTAATGTTTTGTCTTATGGCCTTACTCCTCTGTCCCTAACAACATACACAGCTGAGAAGGAAGGGGCATGGTTTAAAGGTAGGTATGTTCATGACTAGCTGGTGACTCACTTCTGCAAGCCTACATTTGCTTATGTCTAGGGCTGAGATAGTGATAGATGCCACACCTGTGCCATGAGTCTGGGGTAGGCTTCCGTGAGATAGCAGCTGTCCGATGCTCCATGCAGAGTGTGGGAAGGATGTTGTTTTGGTAGCTGTTAGCATATGCAAAATGTCAGTCCCATCCCATGTGCATCTGAGAGAAGCCCATCCTAACTGACTGTCTGAGATGCTAATATTGATGACATCCTTAAATGTTGACTGTCAGGAGCCAGTGAATAAATGCAGTCCCAAAAAACCAGCGGTGAATTCAGGCCTATATCCTTAATTAAGCCAAAGTTAACAGTGGAAAATCACTTCTGAGTCTTATAAATAGGAAATTGGATTTCCTAATGGGTAATTTAAAATACTTCGGGAGCATAAATACACCTGGAGCACTCGAGCTATGAGTTGGTGACTGAGAGAACAAGGGCACAAAATCCTGAAATAAGCAACAGCAAATGGCCACTTAAGCTCTTAAAGAGCAAATTGCAGAAAATAAATTAATTCATTTAAATATGCATGAGCCTCCTGAGTAGAGAATGTGCTGAAATGGTACGGAATGACTTGCTTTGTTGTGTGTGTTCAGAAGTATTGACAGCACCTCACTTTCTGCCTTACACCTTTGAGTAGAACAAATTCCAGAAACTTTTACCTGTTAAAATTGCTTCTAAAGTAATTTATATTATAAACCAGGAAATTCTAGCCTGAATACACATTAGCCTCATTGATTTGGAAAAGTGGATAAAAGTTTGTCATAGCTGGCTCCCTGGAGGATAGAAAGTGGTTCAGATTGTACTGTTTGCAGAGGCAGACGTAATTTTGCAGAAACTTCTGACAACTTTTTCCCAACTTTTTTTCCCCCTAAACTGTGTGCTAAGGTTTAAACAAGTTGTCTGATGCTGCATGGAACAGCGGTTTCAGTTCTAAGATTCCAGATGCACAGTGCTGGACCGTCGGGGGCATTTACTATATTTATCAGAATTACTACGCCGTCATTTCCAGCTCTCATCAGATCTTTTCATTTGTGGTACGGGAACCACAGACACTAAAATCTTTGTATTTTATGCCCTCGCATACTTAGAAACAAATTTTATGGCTTTATAATTGAATAAATAAAGGGAAAAGGGCCGGGGGGAGGAAGCAGAGATACCACAAGCAGAGGCAAACTGTCAACAGAAGAACCATAACGAGAAGCTGTTCCTATCTTTTTCTTCTCTCTCTCACTCTCTCTCTCTCTCTTTCTTTCTTTCTTTTTTTACTAGTTTCATTTATTTAGCACAGAGAGAATGAGAGCATGTGGCAGGGTCTCATGCCACTGCAGAAGAAATCCAGACACGTGCCACTTTGTGCATATGGCTTTCCATGGCTACTGGAGAATTGAACCCCCGCCAGTAGGCTTTGCAAGAAAGTGCCTTTATCCACAGAGCCATCAGCCCTGCCCTCTATGTGCTTTCTTAGAGGAGGGTGATTTAAAGGACTTGCTGCCTCCCCACATATATTGTTGCCAGGGTCGCTGTCTTTTATGTTAGCGTCTTGTTTTAGTGCCAAGGGAGTGAAGGAGAGCTTTGCAGCAGGGCAAGAGTTGCTCCCAGGGTACCTGAACTCTGGGGTTGATAAAGCTTAGGGAAGGAATTGACAGCCCTGCCTGGGGACAAAAGTCATCAAAGAATTGGCTAGAGCCACCAAGTGAGGGCAAGGATAGGAACTTGATTGTCTGGACATGGAAAAAATATCAGATCTAGTCTAAGTCCATTATGATGTCCATGTGTTTCTGTGAGCTTCCATTATTATAGTAATTTCTATTTTGCCTTGGGGCTATGAATAGAATCAAGTCAAATAAGTTTTCTTGTTTTTTTTGTTTTTAAGTTTTGGAAAGCACAGAGTTTAAGCAACATGTTTGACCTATGCATGAATGTATATATACCTGTAAGTGAATATTTCCTTTGATGCTAATGGCTAATTTGCAAGCTAAATTTTCATTTTGTGCCTTTGGAGAGGAACCTCTATATAAAGAAACAAAAAGAAAGAAAGAAAGAAAGAAAGAAAGAAAGAAAGAAAGAAAGAAAGAAAGAAAGAAAGGAAGGAAGGAAGGAAGGAAGGAAGGAAGGGAGGGAGGGAAAGAAAGAAATAAAGAAAAGAGGAAGGAAGGAAGGAAGGAAGAGGGGGAGGGAGGGAGGGAAGGGAAGAAAGAAAGAAAGGGAGGGAGGGAGGGGGAAGGAAAAAGGAAGGAAGGAAGGAAGGAAATAGAAGCTCATTCCAGGAACAAGAGCATCACTTGCAAGACTTAAGCCATGATATATGACATGAAGTATTAAAGGTTCAAGATGATTTATATAGCAGGCACATGCAGTAGAAGCATGAGAAGAGAAAGGCAATACTAGGACCATAGGTGAGATCCACTCATGAAGTCTGGTATACCAGCAGAGGAAGTTAGGACTTGCTGAATGGATAAAGCAGGAGATTTTGAACTCAAGAGGAAAATGATCACCTCTGTGCTTTGAAATCTGACTCTGGAATGAGTGTGTGGGTTGTATTAGAGAAAGATACAGTCAGTATTTTTTTAAGCAGGCTATTTCATTTATTTACTAACCTGAATAAACTGTGATTTCATTTATTTCAATTATCTGAATAAACAAAGAAGCAATTCTCCCTTGTCATAAAAAGAAAATACATGTTGGGCACAACTTTTTAAGTCACTCCTTTCAGTGCTCTATAACTTGCTCTGTCCTGTTTTTACCACCAGGTGACCTCTGGTGGCCTTTGACTGAAGACAGGGTATCCTTGTTCAACGAGTGATGCAGTATAGGGTCAGAATATACTGCAAAAGAAGCTTGTTGAACATGTCATCCCATTGCCCACCCATCCTCTACCCTCCAACTCTCTGCACTTCACACCACCATATGCTAGTGATTGAAAGAGTGTAGTCACAGGCAGAACTCAAATTTGACCTGTAGAAATGGGTAGGTAAACACGCACTTGTACAGAGCCTAACTGCTGGTACTTATTGAAAGGATTAAGCCCTGTTACGGATTGAAAAGCTGGACCTTCCAGAACTTCCCACATAACAAACCGCTCCCGTCATCACTGCATTTCTAGTGATTCACTTGCTCTCCTAATAGCTCTAGGAGATGTTTTTCTAATCAATGCACATGAGCCGTCATCAAGAATAGAATTCCTAATTCTGAGGCAAAACAGTTGGAGGCCAACCAAATCAGGACCTTTCATAAGGTTTACAAGGAAAATCTATCAATCATTCATGCTTTCTCCCTAACTCTGCATACTTTATTGAAAAATTATATCAAAATTTTTATACTAAAAATTAGCCTTTTGAGAAATTTGAATAGTTCTATATTACCACACAGTATTATCTAATCAAAATTGGATTTGTGAGGGTGAATCAGCTAATATATTCATAATTTTAATCCTGTTAACAACTTTGAAATTGGCTCATAATTACTTTAGAATTAGAGGCTCTAATTTGTACATTGGTGATGTGTTTCCAATCACCAGCCCATGTAACAACAATAATAAATTATGCTTCAATCTTCCTTGAGATCGTGACAGACAGATGAAGGAGGATATTTTCGCTAAAAATGAGTATCAAATTTTTTTCTCTGAGTATGAAAAACTGTGTGAGGCCTCTGAAGGCCCCCAAGGCCCTGGTGAGCTCATGCTTATTCAGGCCTGTGCATGGCTTCCCATAGCTTTATTTCCAGTCAAGCCTGTGATGGAGAAAGCCTTATCAGCACGAAGGTCACCACCAGCAAAGACCCTTGGGAAACAAACAAAAACAACCTGATAATTTAGCTTTCCCTGTCTTTACAGTAGACACCATCAAATCACAGAACCAAAGGGGCCTCCGCAGAAGATGTGTAGTGACGTGCTTTCCAGTCTACGCAGTGAGAATAAACAGATCGACAAACGAAGGCTTTTAAGCCTTTACTTAAGTTGTAAAACCCTTTGCCCAAAAAATCTTACTTAGAACCTTCAAGCGTAAAGTTAAAGTTAGATAACTATTGTTTCAAACAAGTATAGTACAAATGCTGTCACAGAAACCAATCACAATTACCAAAGTCAGTTCTAGGACACTCTATAGAGTTTTAACTTAAGTGGGGCCTGCATTTTTTTTCTATAAGACACAATGGCTAAAGTGATGGTCAATTTGAATAGGATTTAAAAATCATCATGGAAACAAATGTCTTGGCACATTGTTTAGGGAGTTTCTAGATAGGATTACTTGAGAAGGGAAGACCTGCCGTAACTGTGGGTGGTAGTGTTTCATGGCTGGAAGCTCTATACTGTATGAAAAGGAGGATGCTAGCTGAGTCATTCAGTGCTCTACTTCCTCCCTGCTGATCAGGTGGTGACTCTCTGATCCTGCCATGCTCTCTCTGCCATGTTAAACCTCTACTCAAAACCATAAGCTGGAGATAAACCCTTTCCTTCCTTAAGTTGCTTCTGGTGGGATATTTTGTCCCAGCAATGAGAAAGTAAATGATATAGCTAATAAATACAAAGTAAATGCTGAATTTTAATTTACATGTCAGAAACTCTTTTGAGTGTTTTCTGTGAATCATCCCATGCAATCCACAATGTCAAATTCCATTTGACACAGGAAGAAACGAGGTATTTAAGTCATTGGCTACCTCCTATAGTGTTTTGGATGCACAATGTCACCCACATCTCATGTGTTTAAGTCTTGGTTCCTGCCTAGTAGGACTACTGAGAGGTAATTGGATCATAAGAACATTAACTTTACCCAGAAATTAAACCATTGATTAGTTCACCACTGAATGGGCTATAAGAGGTGGACACTAGTTGGAGGAAGTCACTATTACCTGGCTATAAGGACTTATGAAACATCTATTCTCTCTTACTCCCCCTTCTCTCTTGGAGGAAGTCACTATTACCTGGCTATAAGGACTTATGAAACATCTATTCTCTCTTACTCCCCCTTCTCTCTCTCTATCCCCCTTCCCTTCTTCCCTCCCTTATATTTCCTTTTTAAAAACTTTTTTATTGATAACTTCCATAATTATAGACAATAAATCATTATAATCCCCTCCCCCACTTTCCCCTTCACAAATCCACTCTGCATCATACCCCCTACCCCTCCCAATTAGTCTCTCTTTTATTTTGATATCGTCATCTTTTCTTCCTATTATGAGGGTCATGTGTAGGTAGTGCTAGGCACTGCAAGGTCCTGGATATAGGGTCCAAATTGTGTCTGAAAGCTTGCATTGTAATCAGTCCTACCCTTCCTTTGCCTCATACATTCTTCTCGCCACCTCTTCCACAATGCACCGTGAGCCTTGGAAGTTGTGATAGAGATGTTTCAGTGCTGAGCACTTCTCAGCACCATGGTGCCTTTTGAGTCATCCCTGTGGTCACGGCCATCTGAAAAGAGAAGCTTCTCTAACCAAAAGTGAGAGTAGCATTACTATGTGGGTACGAACATTAAGAAAAGTGTTTACAGGGCTGTTTGGTGAACATAATATATGCATTTAACCAGACAACAGCAAGTATTACATCTCTAGGGCTCATGACCAACCCCACCATAGGCTTTTGACCAGGGTTTTAGCACCAGGCATATATTCCCTCCCATGGGGCAGGCTTCAGTTGAATTAGATAGCAGTTAGTTTCCCCCATAACAGATATGCTACTATTATATCCATTGGTTCATTTGGCCTGGCTGGCCAAACTCAACACTTGCAGTATCCACTGTTGTTTACCACCACTGATGACCTCTCTCTCCCTGAGGGCTGCATGCAGTGTAGCTTTTTCTGGCTTTCTGTCAGCTAGTCCACAGGGAAGAGGTTTTCCACTCAGCTCCAGCTTGATTTCTCAGTGACCTTGCAGCCAAAGCATGTGGAGTCGAGTCTTCAGGAATACCTCCCTTCTCTTTTCTTCTTCCTGTCTCCTCTCTATTGTCTCTCCTGTCCCCTTTCCCCTCGCCTCTCTTCTCCTTGTCGCCTTTTTTCTTCCATTTAGTCTCCCCCTTTTCTTCCTCCTGCTCTCTCTCCCTCCTGTCCTGTTACTGATGGGGTCTTGGTATGTCCAGGTTCTTGGTGGCTTTGAAGAAAGGTGCTCACAAGTGGTTATGCAGAAAGTCACTGTACTGAGAGCACATCAGCAGTACATGTATGAACCCATGGCCAAGAGCAGCAGGCTACTTGAGCAGAGAGAACTGAAGAGCTCAGGAGGGGGTCTGGGGCTTCTCTTTATGTTTTTAGGGGAGAGTGCTAGGGGCAGAACTATGGCTTGAGTGACAGGTTTAGGTTTTATAATTTATTCTCAGCTGTAAATGTCCTGTTCCCATGATGCATCTGATTTTAATCATATGTATGTGCAGTTATCCATAAGCATAGGCATAAAATGGTAAATGGGAATTCTCCCATTTACGGAAGTGTAGCCTGAGTGCAGGGTCATTACTAAAGGTCACTGGGTGTGAGCTTGAGAAGCACTGCAGGGACAGTGGAGCCGTCCTTCGCCTTCCACATGTCTGCTCACACCGGCCGCATGTGACACAGGTGGGACTGGCAGTGGGGATGGGCCACCCAATCCAGATCTCTCTGTTTGCCCACAGCGGAATTACTTCATAATCTTGAGGCTTTGATGCTTCATAGAGTATACTTTCCAGAATCAAAAAGTTGGCCAAGAACTCTTAAGTGGACCTTTGCCGACAAGTCTATGTATCCCTTCTACTTGGACATACACGTGAATGCCACCTGTTTGAACATTTGCACTGTGATGTGAAGAGGAGATCCACAGCACTCACACGAAGTTTAGAAGGCGCTGTGTGGACGCCGTGACCATGGACAGCTGCTGTTCTGAGGAGACCCTGTCCTGGCGTGATGCCTAACTTACATTTTCTGCGCTCGCCCACACTGCTGCTCTCCTCTGAACTGCTGGTCACATGCCACCCCTCCCTTAGGGCTTTGACGGAGCAAAGTGGTCAGTGTCCAGGGCTGGCCTCAGAGCCCTGCAGCAAACACCGATGCTGTGCACGCCACCACTGCCCGCGAGTGCACGAGCACACCAGCTCCTCTGAGTACGTGTGTGGCCAGTTACCTTGAGCATAATTAAATGAATTCACGTGTTCTCTTGAAACAACTTAAAACAGATTCCATCATCAAGTGATGTTCATTTCAGGAAACAATTGTTCAGTGGTGTAAGACTGCCCCCCTCCGAAAACATACACACTCCTCCATGAAAAGTCATAAGCCCCTCCCTTTTATCCTAATCTAATATTGGTATCATGTGTTTTAAAGTATGGTTGTCGGAATGGAGAGATGGTTCAGCGGTTAAGCGCTTGCTTGTGAAGCCTAAGGACCCCGGTTCGAGGCTCGATTTCCCAGGACTCACGGAAGCCAGATGCACAAGGGGGCTCATGCATCTGGAGTTCATTTGCAGTGGCTGGAGGCCCTGACACACCCATTCTCTCTCTATCTATCTGCTTCTTTCTCTCTGTCTGTCTGTCGCTCTCAAATAAATAAGTAAAAATAAACAAATAAAGTATGGTTGTCTTGCTTTTTTTCTGGGAATTGGAAGCACAGTGATGTTTTTGCCTACAAAAATCACAAATTGGGCTGAAGAGATAGCTCAGTGGTTAAAACCCCTCTTTTGCCTGTAAAACCTTTAAAGACCCAGGTTTAACTCCCCAGGAACCACACAAAGCCAGATGCATAAGGTGGTGCATGCATCTGGTGTTTACCGCATCTGGAGGTCCTGAAATACCCATTCTATCTATCTATCTATCAATCATCTATCTACCTATCTATCTATCTATTATCTATCTATTGTTCTCCTTTCAAATGAATAAATAAAATATTTTTAAGTCATAAATTGAAGGAAATCACACCTGTTAAACTAGAGAACAATTGGAATATAGTTCTTGCTTTGGCTACAGAACAAGTTTATTCTCACAGATAGCCAAAAGAGTCCTTCTATATGAAGAGCAAAAGGTGGAATTTGTTCTTGGCCACCCCTATAAGTGCTGGCTGCTGAACTTAGTGCTAAGTGAAGAAATCACTGACGAGTTGTAACGTGAACTGTATTCATTGAAACATGGCAGGAATGATACTATAATTATCATTACAGAATGAGGCACTGTCCTCGTAGTACACTTGGGGACCTGAAGGCAAACTTTTCAGCTGCTCATTCAAACCTGAGCCACAGAGGAGAAGAGGGTGGGGGCACTGCTCCATTTGTGGGTTTTCTGATTCAGGCTCTGGTCCACCAGGGCTTTGAGAGCTCTGGGCCCTTGTTGGATTGCTTTCAGAGGCTCAGCTCCTAGGTATTTGAAAAATAAAATCACTGTGGTCAGCGTGAGGTGCTGTGGGCAGGACCGATGCTTTCCCTCCTTCCCGTCTCTGTCCAGAGTGCCACCCTGCTTGCCCGTCCTCCTCACCCGTCGCGGCTTCTGGATTGGAAGCATCTGTCTATGCATCCTCCCCCCCTCCCCCCTGCTCATGATTTCTGTCACTGTGGCTCACTTGGCCATATGGGCGGGAAGCGTGAATGGCTGCTTGAAGCTGTAAGCTCTGAGGTGGGGACAGAAAGAGGACATTTCATCTCTTCCCTGTCGGCTTGTTCAAGTAACTGGCTCAGACAAAGGGCAGGAGAGATTAACTGTCTCCCATGGCCTGGGTGAGCAGGCAGCCACCGAAGGTCAGCAGAGCTTCTCGACTAGTGCAGAGTTCACGGAGGGCAAGGACTGGACTTGTCTTTAGCATTCTACACCGAGAAGAATTCCCTGCATTGACAGATGTTCTTTTAACTCAATGGCCAAGACAATTAACTGTTAGTCTTGACAGTACGGCTATATAAATTTCCAGATTTACCTGCAAAGAAAAGTCCAGTGCGTATGTGGAGAATGTCTCATTAACTATGACTTCCTTTATATCCTCCTGCTTTTGCTGAGAAAAGAAAAATAAAGTCAAGTATTGTTTTAAAAGATAGTCGTCTGGTCCTGTGGCATATTCTGAGCTATTTTTTCCCCTCCTTCTACTGTTCTGGTACTAGTGACCCCTGCGAAAAGGTCTATTAGTCAGTCAGTCAATATGAAATAAAATTAAAGTCTGGGTTTCAGGACCAGAAGTCCTGACCTTTCTATTCCTTAAATGCTTCAGTCCACTTAAGCGGGCACCGTGGTCAGGTCAGGATGACAGGCTTCCTCCGTGGCAGAGGTTCTGATCCCCATACAGCACCTGTCTTCACCCCTCACCCTCTACCTTCAGCAAACATGAAACTCACCTCTCTGGGCTAGTAAGTGATATTTACAAGTCATGAAAAGGAGTCTTTGGAGGAGTTCAACCACATGCCCGTAGAAGTCATTTATGATATATGATTCTGTCAGTGAAATGTTTGCCTACTCCAGGCCCAGTCAGTTTACTAGTCTTGGCAGCAAACTGGGAGAGATAGCACAGGGTAAGCAGAATCATTGCAGCTTGGCATCTGTGGGAATCAGTCCATTCTACGAAAATGCTTAATTGCACAACAAACAAGTTGTGCCCTGTATTTGTAAAAGAAGATTGTCACTGCACAGTGATTTTAAAATGAATGTCTTTTCGTAGAGTCCAACCTGACACTCAGCTGAGCCAAACAGTGATAGCAAGACTTGCAAGCTGAAGACCATTATTGGACCTGTAGTGCCATCTACAGAACAGAGTGAATAATGTAGACCCCCAACTCTTGTGTGCTCTCCAGATAATATAAGCCTAAATGAATTCACCTGTGTACATATTTAGAGTTAACTGAATGCATACAGGAAGATTTTGCCGCTACATTAAAATGGTTATATTAGTACAAAATGTTACCTTATCATACTTTACATGTCTATTAGACTTCTAAAAGAAAGAAATTGCATAGCATTTTAGTCCATATTAAATCAATTACCTATGTGATTCAGAGGTTTATTTGCTATTCCATTTAAGGCATAGTATATGACTCCCTGGTTACTTCAGATAGACAGTGTTAGACTGTTTTATCAAATACGTATTTGTAACCTCTGCAGTTCATATCTCTCTCTCCAAGATGGGAGGGACATAATCACCATGAGGGACAGATTATTATCTACTGTGGAGTTGTCCCTGATACCTACAACAGCACCTGATACCAAAGCAGGTGCCCAGGTGTGCTGTGCTAGCAAGTAAATATCATTTTCCTGTCCTAGTAAGAAGGTCAAAAGTGGAAAGACACCCAGTTATGCCCCTTCAATCTTAGGTTCCAATCTTTCATTCCAATAGCTACTATTCCTACCTTTATGTCGTTGTTATTGAAGATGAATGAGATAATGGAGACTAAAGTACTATGAAGTATAAAGAACTAGAAAATTTGGGCATTTTCCCAAACATCCTTTTTTTGATTTTTTTATGTTTTTTAATTTTTTTATTAGCAACATATTTTATATGGATACATCATGTGTTGGTTCCCTCATCCCTGCCCCATTCCACTGGGGCCCCTCCTCAGTAGGGTTGCAGGTATTCCCCATGGGGTTGTAAGATATACATTGTGGGAGCAGCAGTCTGTTTTTTGTGGGGTGGGGGGAATGCCTCTGGGCATGATGTTTCACCCCGTGGCTCTTATAATCTTTCCGCTCCCTCTTCTGCAAAATTCCCTGAGCCATGTTGGGTGTGTTTTAAGTCTACTTTAGAGATGAGCTCTTAGGAGCCTCTGGATCTCTACTTTCATAGTGTTAGGTATCCTCAGGGTCTGGCTCCTTCACCCTGGAGGTGATTGTCAGGTTCACCATGGAGGTAACACTCTTGCTCATCTCCTCAATTCCTCTGTGGTTTCAGCTGTGGTTTGACTTAAGTGTGAGGGATAGTTTATCTCCTTGGATCTCACTACTTCTGAAAAAAAAAAAAAAAAAGAACAGATTCTCCAATGGAAAGTGAGTCAACATAGTTTAAGCGGGATAAGCATTGTTAATTTAGGGAGAATGTTATGTATGTAACCCCTCTTTTAGCCAAAGACGAGTGGGAGCTTGATACTGAAGAGCATAATCTTTGTCTCCATAGGATTCTGATCTGGTTCCCAATTCCAGATATGGGTTCCTTTACAGCTGAGCAGATCTCTTAGACAAGAAAGCTATTGCTTACCCACCGAGGCTGTGTGCCACTATTGCACTGGTGTGTATGTCCTGTCAGGGTGTTTACTTCTGAGTAGCTTAGACCTGTGGTTGCTCAGACCGTTTTTGGCCACTTTTCCCCCAGTAGCACTTCCAAGCATTAGATGGGCTAACTGCCTGGGACTGGCTTTCTTCTGGATTCCAGCCAGGTCTCTCTGTGCTCTGTGTAAGCAGCATATGGTATCTTCAGCAACAGGGTCTTGGCTTTTGCCTCATATGAGTAACCAAGTGCTTTAACAGAAACCTGCCTTGTTTTGGAAACCTCGACGGTCTGTCCAATCATCCCAGCTCATTGTGGATAGCAACCAATTTCTGGTACTAGGTCAGAGACAACAAAAGAAAAAAATATAAGGTTAGGCTTTATTCCACCCTCTCAAGCTTCCTTTTTTTCAGGTGTTCCCCCTTTGCTCCCGCTAAGGGTTAAATCTTTAGTCTATTTCCAAGGATAAAGGTTTCTATGGTACCAGTTCGTTTTGGATTTAGTTTTGTGTTTGTCTTCCCCCATCTTCCCCTTCCCCTCCCCACAAAAACCTTCCATCCCTAATGTCTGGGCCATGAGAAGCCTATCAGGTATGTCAGCAACTCAAGCTGGTCCAGATTAGGAGCTGAAGATAAGTGAGACCATGCAGCATTTTGTCTTTCTTTGATTTTATATGATCTCTTCCAAGTCTGTCCATTTTTCCACGAATTTCACTGTATCATTTTTTCTTACTGCTGAGTAGAATTCTGTTGTGTAAATGTACCACAACCTTGTTATCCATTCGTCCAATGATGGGCGCCTAGGTTGATTCCAGTTCTTAGCTATTATAAATTGAACAGCTATAAACATGGATGAGCAAATATCTCTGTAGTGAGACATGGACTGTTTAGGATAGGTACCCAGTAAGGGAATAACTGAGTCTGTGGGTAGGTCTATATTCATCCTTCTCAGGAATCTCCATATTGATTTCCATAGTGGTTGTACAAGTTTCTACTCCCACCAACAATGAATGAGGGTTCCTTTTCCCCCACATCCTCACCAACATTTGTTGTCACCAAACATCTTTTTGTTAACAGCTCTAGGAATGTAGAAAATAGTAGAGTGTATGTGTGTGTGTGTGTGTATGTATACACTTCTGGGATGCTTTTAAAATGTATACATCTGAGCCCCAACCTATAATTTTAGACTTTTGTCTACTGAAACTTAAGAACTTCTGGCATAAGAAATGAGGCTGAAATTGAATTGAATCCAAAATGAAAGTTACTCATTTGCTATCGCCCCCTCATTATTTCTTGGCAAGCAGTTATTTTTATATGATATATTTTTACATAGAAAATATATAAAATTTTAATTAAGCCATTATTTAACTTATGTATAGTGCACTGTATAACTTTTATGAAAATTTAGACTAGAAAGTTCTAGAGATATGTATATTCTGACTCCCTTACTTCATGAAAATTATTTTATTTTTGTGTACTATATACCCATATGTATGACAAAGTAGGGTGCAAATGTAATATAGTACAGTTTTAAGAAATAGGCACAGTAAAGAAAAGGCAGCTTTCTATAAGACTGCAGTTTTATTTAATAAATGCTACTTAATTTTGTGTTAAATGTCAAATAGTATATTAATATGCCTTGGCATATTATAAAAACTTGAATCTTAGTAGAACTGAAGTTATCTCTCTACTCTCTTCTTAAGGATTTTCTGATAGATAAGCATGGAAAGACTACCTATAAGATGGTTATATTTGGAAATTAACGATGTGATCATTAAAATATTACTTTGTTGAGGCTGGAGAGATGGTTTACCAGTTAAGGCACTTGCCTGAAAAGCCAAAAGACTGAGGTTTGATTCCCCAGGACCCATGTAAGCCAGATGCACAAGGTGTTGTGTGTGTCTGGAGCTTGTAGCAGCTGGAGGCCCTGAAATGCCCATCCTCTCCCTCCCTCTCCCTCTCCCCCTCCCTCCCCGCCTCTCTTATAAATAAATAAAAATAAAATACAAAAAAAATTTAGAAAAAACATTTCTTTGTTAATAGTTTTGTGGATAGATATATGTACCCCTAACATGTGTCTCTGGCCAGTAACACACATTTCTCCTCATTTTATACTTGGTTTTAGATTGGGGACAGTGTCTGTAAGCCAGTCATCATCCCTCTCCAATATGGAATGAATGGATCACACACAAAACAAGTGTATCATGGACAGTGAATGAGAGTGCAATTTGACATCAGATCTTAAGAGCAAATTATCAGTAACATTAGACTTCTTTCTCACATGCTTTCTTAGTATTTCGTGTGTGTGTGTGTGTGTGTGTGTGTGTGTGTGTGTGTGTGTGTGTATGCACACAAGATCCAATAATTTACTTACTGTTATTTATTTAGTTAGGAGAGAAAGAGGCAGGTGAGATAAAGAGAGAAAATTGGCATGCCAGGGCCTCCAGCCACTGCAAATGAACTTTAGACACATGTGACACCTTGTGAATCTGGTTTTGCTGGGTACTGGGGTTCGAACCTGGGTCCTTAGTCTTTGAAGGCAAGTGCCTTAACCACTTAGCAATCTGTCCAGCTCAAGATCCACATATATTTAAGAAATGTTAATATACCAGACAGGCACCATTGTGCCCATTTTGTCAATGATAAGCCAAACTTAACCATTCAAATGCTCTCCCATGTCATGTTTTGGAAAAAGAATGATTGTACACCATGTGTAATACAAATAAATAATCAAGATAATATGAAAAGTGCTTTGGAATAAATCGCTAAATTAAGCATAATAGTCTGAGGAAGATCACATTAGAAGTCTCTGTCTTTGAGGAGGTGGGATCTAAAGAGTGACAAAGATGACAGGGAAAGCCCAACATGAGAATGGAGGGAAGCGAATCTGGAAAGAGCAGAGTGGACAGAAATGCAGTGGCAGCCAGCCATGGTGGCACACACCTTTAATCCCAGTGCTCGGGAGGCAGAGGTAGGAGGATCACCATGAGTTTGAGGCCACCCTGAGACTACTTAGTGAATTCCAGGTCAGCCTGGGCCAGAGTGAGACCCTACCTTGAAAAACCAAAAAAGAAAGAAGGAAGGAAGGGAGGGAGGGAGGGAGGGAGGGAGGGAGGGAGGGAGGGAGGGAGGGAGGGGAGGAGGGAGGGAGGGAAGAAGAGGGAGGAGAAAAAAATAAGAAAAACAAATAAATGCAGTGCAGGGGAAGGCCTTTCCACTTATGAAGACTCAGGAAGAGCTGGGCCAGGGGATCATCACTGAGCTGCATAAGGACATTAAGTTAGAAGGGCAAACAGGGTAACGTAGTACAAGGTAAGAGGATGTGCATTTTATTCCAGAGCATCAGGGTACCGCCTCAGGTTTATCCAGCAAGAAACACATGATTGATATTTGAGGAATGATCACCCAGGCAGAAGTATCTTGGATAAGTATGATTCCTTAAGTATGACTGGAGTCTTTCCCATCATTACCAGTCTAGTCCTCTTGCTCTAGTTGAGTCACTTTTCTCTAGTCCACATTGTTGTCTCTTTCTGGATCTATCAAACTATCTAACATCCTGTTACTTTTTCCGTCAGGTGTCTGTTGGATGCCCACACCTGCACACAGGTGAGTCCAGGCTTTCCAGACAGCACATCAGATCCTTTCGGAGGTGCTCTCTCTTTTATAGTAGCATCCCTTACTCCTTTGAGTCTCGTATTTTCATTGTGGCAGTGGATGACCAGCAGATCAGCTGTACCTCATGTATTATTCCCATGCTCTGTCCATTTTCCTGCTACTCCAACAGTCGGTTTTCTATCCCTCTTCAGGCCAAGTCCCCCCTTCCTCCCTAACAACTCCAACAGTCCAGAACTCAGAGTGATATATGTATTACTTAACATTCTTAGATTTTTGAGTTGCCCTGAATTGTCCCAGAAACATATGCCTTGGAGCCAAGGTTTCAAGGATCATTGGGAGAAGGTGAAGTAGGTGAAGTACTTGCAGGGTGACGAAGCCATGGGGTTGAGGGCTGAGCTGTTGTCATTGTCAGGTCTGTGGCAAGCAGTTGGAGACAAGCATGCCTTTCCCATCCCCCCCCCACACACACACCCCTTTACTCTTTGTCCAACTCTCGTTCTTATTTTACATGTGCACATATTGGGTATCCTAGAGCGAGGCTGTGCCAAGATGTTAAATCCTGGATCTGCTTCCAGGGCGCCAGAGCTGACAGCAACGCCCGGCAATGACAGCAACTTCTCAAATCCGTGGAGTACATTGATGAATGAGCTGATGGACAAGGAGAGCTCAGGCCGTCAGCTGAGAGCAGGCTCTCAACTCATTTGTTTCCTAGAGAATGCTGGAGAGAAACTTTACATTACTAAGTCTTCATTACTTTCCCAGAATCTCCTGGAGCATGCTTACTAATGTATTATGCAGTTCTCATGAATAAGTAACAGTAATGGCACATTCAAAATATGTGAACAAAGTAGGATTTTTGCTTTTCTGCATAGTTCGTTTTCATGTTACCTCCAAGAAGTTAGATAGCTAGATAGACAGATAGATAGATAGATGGTTAGATGTATTTATAGAACTGATGTTCCACAAATATCATGATTCCTGTACATAACAACGTTTAACTGCAAATGGAAGGTATTAACCCATTTTATTGCTATAAAATGTCCTTAAATGGGTTCTAGTTCCATAATATATCTAACATTAATGTATTTTAAATGTTGTAAACATCATGTTTACTAAAATTAATTTGGAGTTGTACAGTTGTAAAATCCATTCAAGTTAGATCCTGCAATAGACATTTGGGGTCCATCTTAATTGACATTACCACTCCATGTTCATTATCTAGTTTTTCAACAACCTACAAACATCCAGTTACTTAGCATTCAAGTCACAAGAGATGTCATTCCCTCCAAACTAAGGCTTTTAAATCGAGCTTCTAAGAAGCATGTTCAAGTATGGTTTATTTTGATAAGGCTAGCAGCCACCATGTTGATTTATGCTGTTTGATCCAAAGAACACCACAGTCCCTAGAAAGAGGTCAAATTCTTCACATATGTCCGAAACATAAAATGGAATGAAACACTTACCTATTCCAAAAAATATGCCACCAGGTGATACCACTGTTATGCTCTGAGAAGGACTTACAATTCAGGTTTAAGTTGAGCTGGGTCTCAAAAATTAAACAAGAAAAATAGGTGAATAAAATAAAAAAGAGAAAAAGTGAGCACTCCTGCAGGACATATGGAAGCAGGAACGAGCATGCTGGCAACCCACCCCCCCCAACTTCTACTTGAAATAATCTGCAACTTAATTAGCACCCTATTCCAGCTAATGACAAGTCTGTCAGGCACCCCCAGTGAAGGCCTTGTGTCCTTCTCATATATAACAGTCGTGAGGAATACAGAGGTCTCAGCATCCTTTGAGGCAACTCATCTAAGTGTGGGCCAGGAAAGTGCAAGAAACGGTGGCCTGGGAACAGCACTTTCCTTCTTCCTGGAGGATGTGGTCAACTGAAATGTGAAGGCAACTAATCCTGTTACCTGAAGAGCAGAAGATGCAGTTGTTCCCTGTGGCATAAGCTGACATTTAGTGCACTCCGCTCCTGTTCTCTTCCTGCTATCCTTCGGTTTCATGAGTATAGATACAGTTGTGAACTTGCAAGCATGCAGGGCAACAAGACGCTAACTCCCCACAAAGTCGTTAAAGCTACATTAATGCAGTCCAATAGCAGGGCAGTCTAAGTGACCCGATGCCGTTAACTGTACCGCGTGCTTCTACTGGTCTTTGTATTTGATTATGGTGAAGTATGCAATTTAAACCTTCTACAAGTTTAACCTTTAGCCACAAAGTCATCTATCATTTGGTTGATATATTATTTAAATATTTATTTTTAAACTAAAATGGCACCAAACACATGAAGAAGGGTGAAAAACAACCTTTATTAAATGTACCGTAGCTGGGGGTGGTGGTGCATGACTTTAATCCCAGCACTCAGGAGGCAGAGGTAGGAGAATTGCTGTGAATTTGAGACCAGCCTGGAACCACAGAGTGAATTCCATATCAGCCTGGGCTAGAATGAGACCCGACCTTGAAAAAAATAAAAAATACAGTAAATGCCATGAACAAAACTGGACACTGAATAATTCTCATTAGAAACACCTGTGAAATATATAGTATCCTCTTCAAGTTAAAGAACAGAAAATAAATGTAGAGAATAAATATAGAGATTTAGAATTAAGAAATTTAGAGGATGTAAGGCCCCTAAACTATGCCACATATAATAGAAGGTATGTAACCATATTAATTATGTGACAAGAAATGAATAGAAACCAGTACAGTATATGACAGCAAGATGTGACATGATTGAGTGTGCATACATATACACATATGTGCACAATTGTAGAAAGTGGGCCACAATTCACTCCCAAGTAGTGAAAAAGAAGAAGGTTATTAGTGACTCTCTTTAATGATTTTTTTGTTTTTAATGATATTTTTATGTTTTTAATGATGACTTTTTAAAAAGTGCCATTGACAAGTCAATACAGGAACTGGCAAGATGGCTCAGCTAGTAAAGTCCTTGCCTGGAAAACAAGAGGAACTGAGTTCGATCCCCAGAACCCACATAAAAAGCTAGAAATGGTGGCATGTACTGGAAAGGAGGAGACAGGAGGATCCAGGGGCTCTCTGTTCAAGCAGTCTAGCCTAATTGATGAGCTCCAGGACATCATTTCTGAGGATGACATGCGAGGTTGTCATCTGGTCTCCACATGCATCATATGTGCACATCCACACACAGCTGTCCACATACCCACACATCATGAAAGTTAGTACATAGAACTATCCAAATTTTTAAATATTTTATTTATTTGAGAGAGAGAGAGGGAAGCAGATAGAGAGAGAATGGGCATACCAGGTCCTCTAGCCACTGCAAATGAACTCCAGACACCATGTGCCACCTTGTGCATCTGGCTTACCTGGGGACTCGGGAATCAAACCTGGGTCCTTAGGCTTTGTAGGCAAGTGCCTTAATCACTAGTCCATCTCTCCAGCTCCAAGTTTTTTGTTTGTTTGTTTGTTGGGTTTTTTTTTTAACTCGTGAAAAGAGCTTGATGCAGAAACCACAAAGAACAAGCCTGTTAGGAGAAGGTGCAGCCAACAGGAGTGGGAGAACAGCTGGGAAGGTCCGCATGTTAGAGCCAAGGAAACACAGATGGACGAATAAGGCAGCAGCCCTAGATTCCCTCAACATGGCTATTCACCCAAAAAGGAAGAATTTGCTTTAGACGGTAATCCCAAGAATTGGCACCTAAAGGATTTGTGCCTTAGGTGGTTGGATAGATGTGGTATGTGACTATCTACATATTCTCATTACAGTACAATGTTCTGCCCTCTTGTTCCTTAAACACTGTTCCTGTAAATGAAACGTGGACAAGGAAAGCCATGCATCTTAGCTACTGCTAGAGAATCATAAGCACTCTCACTGTTCATATGCTATCCTGGTTTTGAACTATTTGTGAGTGGTAGCTTCTACAAGCTGTGATTAGATGAATGTATGCAAATGGTAATTGTAACTGATGAGTAATTAATGATGCCTTTTGGAGTCTCATTCTGTGCCCTTGGAAACAGTCATAGCCTCCCAGATATGTTACCTATAACCAGAAATTTAGGATCAGTTTGAATTGGTGCCAGCTGGTCTTGTTGGGATGGTAAACTGAGGTGGAAATATGGTGTGCTGCAGGAGCACAGACAAACTTCTCTGGCCGTGTCCTTTCTCGACTGTTGTCATCGTTGTTGTTTGGGGGAGGTTTTTTTTTTTTTCTTTCTTTCTTTCTGTCTTCTGGTTCAGACCACTAGTACTTAAAGCAAAATGACAAGAAAGAGTGTGGGGTCTCAGTGTGGGGATGAAGAGAATCGACACAAGTACTGAGTTCTCAAATACAAGGACCACCTTGTGGTGTGTATGGAGTCTTCTGGGATGAAGACTCGCTGCCTATTTGTAAAACTCATTTTAGTGGACCTAAAAGTTTTGCCGCTGAGTAGGTAGATTATCTAATGCTCTGCAGGTAAAATGGTTTCTGGTGATCTCTCTATAAAGTGTGTGTGTGTGTGTGTGTGTGTGTGTGTCTATGCGTGTGTATGTTTGGGCAGGATATACATATCTTGATCATATTAACTGACTGTTTGACTTTGTGATTAAGGACATGAACAGCATACATATTGGGATTAAAAAATATATAAGATTCATGAATGGAAATTTTAAAAAGCTGAGGGCACAACAGCTTTCTAAATGATATCTGAGTCTTTTTATTTTCCTCTCTAATCCCAAAGAGCCTAATTCTATACACAGAACACCTTATTTGTCCTTGTATCAACCTGTGGAGATTCCACGAAAGAGGGAATGTCCAAATGGCAAGCCAAGCACACAGATCACTGAAGTGCTGGTTTGCTGCATGAGAACCTGCTTTGTCCTGGGTTCTGTCCTGTCTAGTGATAATCCTGCACAGAAGGAAGGAAATGGGAGTTGGGGGGGGGGGACAGTGCGATAGCAGGAAAGAACCGGATGAAGACCTTAGGTCTAGTCACACCCCCCTCAGTTCAATTATATGCCTTTGTTCCACAAGAGCTTGGTGGTGTTGACATAAGCCACTAAAAATAGAATGTCCCAGTAGATGAAGTCAACTCAATCATGAATAAACTGACGTGTGTGTGTGTGTGTGTGTGTGTGTGTGTATTCACATATGTATATTCTGGAAAGCAAATGACCATCACAACACACGATTATTACAAAATTCAAAAGGCCACTATATGGAAGCACTTCATACTTTAAGAGGGCACTTTCAGAAAAACAGATTCACTGCAGAAACCTATGCTAAACAAGGTTATTGCAATTTTCAAAATATTATTACATTTGTATCAATTTTAAGCCTTTTTAAAAATCTATTTAAAAAACAAACACCTCCTTATTAAAATAGGTATTGATTTTAGAGACAATCCAAATATCCTTCCATAGACAAGTAGGAAAGTAACTATGTATGCTCAAAGGGTCATGAAAAGAAGACAGAAGTAAGCTGGGCGTGGTAGCACACACCTTTAATCCCAGCACTCGGGAAGCAGAGGCAGGTGGATCATCATGAGTTCGAGGCCACCCTGAGACTACATAGTGAATTCCAGGTCAGCCTGAGTTAGAGTGAGATCCTACCTTGAAAATCAAAAAAAAAAAAGAAAGAAAGAAAGAAAGAAAGAAAGAAAGAAAGAAAGAAAGAAAGAAAGAAAGAAAAGAAAGAAAAGAAAGGAAAAAGAAAAAAAGAAAAAGAAGACAGAAGTAACCAGACAGGTGGGGGTATAGCTTAGTGGTAGAACATTTGACTACAGATATAACCAGACAGCCATAAGGAACAAATACACACAATTTTCCTTGTCTTCTAAACTCCACATCATTTCCTCTTTCCTAATATTTTATTTGTTTATTTTCAAGCAGAAAGAGAGGGAGAGAGAAAGAGCAGGGGCACACCAGAGTCTCCAACGACTGCAAACGAACACCCAACGTATGTGCCACTTTGTGAATCTGGCTTCATGTAGGGTGCTGGGGAATCGAACCTGGGTCATTAGGTTGGTTTTACAGGCCTTAACCACTCAGCAATCTCTCCCCCACATCATTTTCTTTATATTGGTTCTCATTCTGTCCCTGAAAGAGTAGAATATACCTTGCATCTTTCTACTACATACTGCCTGTTTTAGATCAGTTAATATGCCTCAGTAGCAAATTCTATGTCCATAATGATCCTCCAGTGACATTTCCTGATAGCACTTTCTGTACACAGTCCTGTGCATGTCTTGGACTTGGTCTCTGCTAGACTTGAATTTCTATCCATAAACCAAGAGTAGTACGCTAAACCCTAGTCGCCGGGCCCATGAGTCAGGGCCTTGCTGCTCTGCTCTGTAGAACACAAAGTTGTGCTAAAGTGCAGGTCTGGATTAGATGTTTCAGTGAGCCTTGCGATAATACTACCCCCTCGGACTGAACTTACAGGGAACTAACAGTGAGCCATGTGATAAATACTCCCTCCTCACATTGAACTTACAGGGAACTAACAGTGAACCATGCGATAAATACTACCTCCTCACATAGAACTTACAGGGAACTAACAGCGAGCCATGCAATAAATACTACCCCCTCGGACTGAATTTACAGGGAACTAACAGTGAGCCATGTGATAAATACTCCCTCCTCACATTGAACTTACTCGAAACTAAAAGTTCTGATTTCTTTTTGGGACACTAAGTCAGGCCTCCATAACTCTGACCTCATGTTACTGATGGTCTTGAATTTAACTGGACGTCCCCATGTCTTAGTGTTATCCTGATCAAAACTTCTGGTGTATGGAGAAAATTTTAAGACTGTTTTGATCCTTTTTATGATAGCTGATACAGGATCATTAGAGAAATTTTGAAATTTTAAAAAAATTAGGAAAAGACTTTATTCAGAACAAAATTATACCATCAGTTAGCATAGGATCCAACTATAATAATAGCAATTCTGATGTGTAATTCCTATAATTTTTCCCTTGTACACAGTCATGCTGTGTACACAGCCTTTGCAGTGTTTTAATACAGACTGAAGCAGATGTATCATATACTGTATGCTAGTAAACACTGCTCATGGATGTGCATTTGTGCCTACATAATGATTCCTGTAGTATAAATATTTATGTGTTTGTTTCTCCTGGACAGTTGGATTTCTTTTACTATTATAAATAATTCTGAGGTAGACATGACATGCATGATGCTTGATCTGTGGTTAAGACTTTTCCTCTTAGGATAAATGCTCAGAAGAGAAACTGCTGAGCCAAAGATAATGAATTCTATAGATGCTGTTTTACCATTTAATTAGGAAATAAGTGCAGAGATGAAAAGACAATGGATAGGCAATATCCTTGGCCCCTAGGCTCCTATAACACACTTCAAGTTCTTTTTCATTACACATGTAATTACTTCTTCAGAGATGCCTTCCTGAAAAGTATAGCCACCAGATTTCATTCACCTAAAAGGAGGAGGTGGGAATAGCAGTCGTTTTCATGCGGGGGTCATGGGCCTCACATGTGAATGTCCACTAGAGTCAGTCAAGGCGTGCTCTGGGGCTGTGCATCCTACAGTGCCTGGGAGACCAGTCCTGCACGGGCCTTCCCTGCTCCGCTCAGAGGAAGGTTTAGCTAAAGCTGCGTTCTGTAGTTCTCAGGGAGCAGTAGGGGGAGGCGAAAGCACCAGCTATGTCATGAAGGAAAATTCCCTTATGGCACTAAATAACTTCTGCATGTGTCGTTTTACCTGGAAATTTCTGCAGTTTGTTTGCCTAGCAACAAAGTAGTTTCCCTACAGGTCACACCACTCATTATGCTATTGTGGACCGTTTATTTCTAAATCCACCCCCTAACTTAAATTATGGCAAACTTTAGATCACATGTCATTTGCTACCAGACAACTGGTGTTGGTGAGACTTGCTAGGACCTAAATTTACAAACACTATAGAGTTCATATTCCATTCCAGTGAGATCTTCTGCTATAGAGAAGTTTTCTTTAGAAAGTATTATTAATTAAAAATGAAATTCAGCCGGGCATGGTGGTGCATGCATTTAATCCCAGCACTCAGGAGGCAGAGGTAGGTGGATCACCATGAGTTCGAGGCCACCCTGAGACTACATAGTGAATTCCAGGTCAGCCTGGGCTAGAGCAAGACCCTGCCTCAAAAAAAAAAAAAAAAATAGAAAAGTCATGATTCTTTAAGCTACAAAAACCAACAAATCCCCATGGGCTTTAATTAAATCCATGGATTTAGTGAGTCTTGTGCAAAGGGAAGACAGGCTGAGATTGAGCCATTCAAAATAAAGGACCTAATAACCCACATGAGTATTTTAAATCACCTGCCATTACTTAAAGGCATAAACCTCTGTCAGGTGCCTCTTCACAGCTCTTATAGCTCTCTTGCTTTCCCCCCTTTCATTTGAATATGGAGAGAAGACTGAAGCCAGGTTTCTGTTCCCTTAAATCAAAATATCAGTCCTGTCAGAATGTGACACTTTGGACAAGCAGGGCTATCAGTCGCTCATAAGTTTCAACATAAGTATTTAGGTTCTTGGATACTGGGGCTTGGGAGCGGGCCAGACTTCTGTGGTGACTGGCCTGACAGTTCCGTGGCCAAGATGGAATTTCAACTTGGGAAGAACAAGAAAGAATTCAGAAACCAAATGTGTATAAGTAAATTGGAAGCCAGATAGTATTTTACTATGACACTTAGAAAATATATCCACTTACCAGCATGTGAATTTGTTCAGTTTCTGTCACGTGCACATTGTGTTAGCACTCTGTTTTGCTCAGTTGCTTTCCAAAATTTATTTCATGGCTGTTACTGCAAAATTCACACTGGAGTCAGGTTCCAGAAATCTGTCTTCTCCTCTCCCTGTCATTGATAAATCCATTTCAAAAGCCCAGCGAAGAATAAGTCTACATATCTCTTCTATTCAGTCACTGGTAATTGAGGACATGTTGTTATTTTCTCCCATTACCATGGTTTTTATTTCTGATTTTTGCTTTAGCTTATTTTCATAGTTCGCTTAGTCTGAAAAGCTTTATCCATATAACAATTTCAGGGGGGAAATGCCCTTAAGTTTGATATACTGTGAAGAATTTAGGCCATTGTCTTGAAAACTAATGAAGATGATCATGACAGCCCGTGACTCCTGACATTCCTAAGTTAGTTCTGTACATAGGGAACAGGAAGAGTGATCCTTTCTCCTCTGTTGAGATCTCTCTCACCTTTTCTTGCTCTCTCTCTCTCCCTTCCTCTACCCCTCCCATTCTCTCTCCCAGTCTTTAAACTTTCCAGATATCAAGGCCTGAGTATTGGCAGTTGGCACTGCCTGTTCTGGAAACCTGCTTTGTACACGTTCGGCACAGCTTTCCCCTCATCTACCACTTGGTTTTTATCTCATGGTGGTCCCTGCCCCCACTGGAACCCAGAGGCTTAGAATATCACTTCATAGATTAGCTTCTAAGCATACACACCTGTTTTTTTTTTTAAATATAATGCTCTTTTTCTAGTGCAATTTTTTTAAATGTACTTGCATTTCCCTGACATATTCCCTTCAGGAGTCTCAAGGGGAAGCTGTTCTTCCTCATGGGCAAGACAGGTGGGCCAACAGATTGATGAGGTTGCTTTTGAAAGAAAAAGAATAATAATAATGTATCTACTTGATCCTAGCCCAGGAGCAAAAATACAGTGGCTGCAACCTCATGGTTTGAAAAGTTGCTTTAAACAGCTCCACAAGATGCGTATCAACAGGTGCTTAGAAGAGTCACGTAACCTAAAGCAGGCCAGAGAGATAACAGGAATATTAAACGAAAGAAGAAAGGTGAGGGAAAGTCTAACTTTGGGTGCAGCTATTTTTCAGGCCTCCATTGCCTGAGTTCCTTTGAATGTTAAGCTTCTTTGAATTATCCTTTTATTGCTGTTTTCAGCCCTAACATTGATCTAGGAAGAGCAAATGGGGCAGTTAAAAATCTCATTCCAAATCGGAACCACCTCTGGATTGATTGGTAGTAATGGCAAGGCGGCTGAAAAGAAGGGATGGTCCTTTATTTCTTATTGACCAGACATGTGTCTGTCCAATTAGTCTGGTCCAAGCATGGACACATTAGGTGTGCCTTGTTGAGGGACAACACAGCTGAGGCTTTGTACTTCTCAGAGGCCAGGAAGACTTGTGCCCAGATTTATCTCTGCTGAAATGTCAGTTGTATTCCAAACCCTACTCTTTGTAGTCACTCAACCTGACATTGCAGTTCAATTTAGGAAACAGGTCTGTACACACAGAGTTGGGAATTAAACAGGATTCAAAGACTAATAAACATGGAACATGTCAGAAAATTTTGATCTAGATAGTGGATAGAGATGTTTGTATATAATATAGATAGATGATACATAGATAGATAGATAGATAGATAGATTGATTGATTTTATGGTTCCTTCAAAACAAACATGAAATTAAAACTAAAACCAAACATATGGGGCTGGAGAGGTGGCTCATCAGTTAAAGGTGCTTGCTTACAAAGCTTGCCCAATCAGTTTCCCAGTACTAATGTAAAAGCCAGATATATAAAGTGGCTCATGAGTTTAGAGCTCATTTGCAGCAACCAGAAGTCCCTGGTGAACCTATTCATATTATTCATATCCCCCCTGTCTCTCACACACAGACACTAATACCAGAAATAAATAAGTTAAAATATTTTACAAAACAATAAACACATGGATACATCAAACCTAATTTGAAAGTAAAAGGTTTAGTCAAAGCTCCTTATGCAGTTCACAAGTGCTCCTCTTAGAAGGAGGTCTTATCTCTTTTCAGTAAAGGGAGCAAAATGATATACAATAGGTAGAAAGAAGTAATTTTTATTGTTGTCAGTTTGGAAATATCAAATGCTGTAAAGTGTAAAGTTTTTTTCTTCAGACACCGCCTAAAATGAACCATTCCCTTACATGAATGTACATCCCCTGGTTATCAATTCATATATACCAAGTATTATAGCAGCTCTTAGCTCACAGGGAGGTGATCAGACAAGAAACTTGGTCTTCAAGCTGAGTTTGTCTGTGCTATCAAACACCAAAGACATTTCTTAGTTAAGTAATAGACACAGACATCATTTATTCTCGTCACACAACAGACCAAGAGCACTCTGTGTAGTGTACTAGAGACACAAATGTTTGAAAGGACTCTAACCTTGATGATTACCGGATGACACTGACAGTTGTCACTCTTGCATAGAGAACGGAAGTACTTTTTGTTTTCTCATGTACTGAAGACTGTCCGCACCTTTACATAAATAGAACTATTTATTTTGGAACTGGCAATTGAACTGCCATTTTTAAATGCCTGAGGAATTTGTTGGGGTTGGCAATGGTACCATGTATGAAGCAACAACATGACAAATTCTTTGCTGCCCACACTGTTTTTGTAAGCTAAACGTATCTGTTTTATGAGAAAAGAGGGGAAATAGTATACTTAGTTTTGGTTATAATTCATGGCTATTCTGGCATTCAGTTTTAGTAATGCTTAGTTGATTTTGGACGAATACTTCCAAAATTTTTTGTATATCAATGAAAATTTTATATCTTGTCCAAGGATCGAATAAACAAGTGGGATGACATATGACCTACTTTGCATACATAAATAATTTTTTTTTTGTTCTTTAAGGTAGGGTCTTACTCTGGTCCAGGTTGACCTGGAATTAACTATGTAGTCTCAGAGTGGCCTTCAACTCATGGCAATCCTCCTACCTCTGCCTCCCGAGTGCTGGGATTAAAGGCGTGCTCCACCACGCCCAGCTCTCATATATAAATATTTAAAATAGTATGAACATATAAAAAGTGTAAAATTTGTGTTTCTGTCTTTATTTTTTTTTAATTTATTTGAGAGGGGGTCAGGTAGAGAGAGAGAATGGGCATGTCGGGGCCTCCAGCCATTGCAAACAAACTCCAGACACTTGTGCCACCTTTTACATCTGGCTTTGTGTGGGTATTGGGGAATCAAACTTGTGTCGTTTGACTGTGCAGGCAACTGCCTTAACCACTAAGCCATGTCTCCACCCCTTGTTTGTGTCTTTATAGTTCCCTGTTAAAAAAAAGCTATCAACAGGGCTAGGGAGATGGCTCATTAGTTAAGGCACTTGCCTGTAAAGCCTAATGACCCAGGTTCAATTCCCAAGTACCCATTTAAAGCCAGATGCAGGAAGTAGAGTGCATGTAGAGTTCATTTGTTATGGTTAGAGATCCAGGCACTCCCATTTTCTCTTTCTTTCTCTCTCTTCTCTCTGCTTGCAAATAAATAAATAAATATTTTAAATGCCATCTATAACAATAATTTCAAATTAACATTAGTAATTATCACAAAGTCACTTTTTCAAATAAAATATTACAGTACATTACTTAAAGAAACATATATTATATTACTTATTTTCTCCCACTGAAAATCTTGAGAAATTTTATTCAAACACCAAAACCACTTATAATCTTTAATTATTAGTTTCTTAAAAAAATAAATTTTAACCATTTTTTAGAAAAGGTGTTTTGCCAAGGTAATTAAACAATACAGATAAATAAAACATGGAAAAATTAAGTCACATCGCAACCTAACTGCCATGAGTTACTGTTCCTAAATGTTGGTATTTATCTCCCTAAAATGTTTTCTAGGTCTTTACATTCTGAATGTGTGTGTGTGTGTGTGTGTGTGTGTGTGTGTGTGTTTAAGCAAAAACTTGATAATAATGGGCATATTCTTCTATAGTTGCTTTTTTCCTTAAAATTATGTTTTCTGCATCATTAAATACATTACCTTATCTCAGGAATGCAGATGTAACTCATTTTACACACACATTTATATTATTGAGAGTTGCTGTGACATTTAACCAGTCCCATTTGGATATGTATGTGGATTGTGTCTAATCTACGATTTTGTAGATTGGTTTCATTAATTTCCTAACTTAGTATACAGAGTTATGGATTTTTTATGACATTTTTTCATACACATGTACCATTATACTTTGTCCTAATGCACCCCCTCTCCCTTCTTGTCCCCTTCCTCCTAATTAGGTCCTCCTTCCTCTCTCACGTCTCATGTATTCCATTGCCCTCGCTCCTGTTCTTTCCTCCACTGATGTCTTCTCATAGCCCCATTGGACTTTCACAGCCAACAAATATGCATGCAGGCATTTAGGTAGGTAGGTAGATGTGTGTGGTCATATATAAATTTAAGCCTAGATGTATGAAACTACACTGGAAGTGTTACTCAGAGCAATTAGGCAAGAGAAAGAAATTAAGTAAATGGCATCCATATGACAAGAGAAGATGTAAAATTGTTTAAATTGTTTCTGTCTGAAAATTACATGAGCTTATACAGAGAAAATTACAAAGATTACCAAAAACTATTAGAGCTAATAAACCAATTCAGTAGAGTTTCAGGATAGCAAATAAACAAAGACCATACCTGATGGTACATGGCTGTAATCCCAGCACTCATTAGGCTGATGGGAAGGATTGCTTTGTGACCACAGCCACCCTAAGGGATAAAACAAGAAGCTGGGACGGCATGGGAAGACCCTGCCTCCTCAAAAATAACAGTTAACATAAGAAAATCAGCAGCACTTTTTTAAAATTTTTATTTATTTATTTGAGAGTGACAGGCAGAGAGAGAAAGAGGCAGATAGAGAGAGGGAGAGAGAATAGGTGCGCCAGGGCCTCTAGCCACTGCAAACGAACTCCAGACGCATGCGCCCCCTTGTGCATCTGGCTAACGTGGGTCCTGGAGAATCGAGCCTCGAACCAGGGTCCTTACGCTTCACAGGCAAGTGCTTAACCGCTAAGCCATCTCTCCAGCCCCATCAGTAGCACTTTTATAAACTAACAATGAACAATACAAAAAAAATTGAAGAAAATAATTGTATTTATAATAGCTACAAAAATACAAAAAATTTAAGTATAAATTTAACCATGCAGATTAAGTATCTATACCCTGAAAATTCAAAGAAATTAAACATAATAGCAATGAATGTAAAAGGAGTCATGTTCATGGGCTGGAATAATTAATATTATTACAATGTCCATCCTACCTTAAGTGACCTATGGTTTCAATGTAATTCCTATCAAAATTAATAAGACAGGGCTAGAGAGATGGCTTAGTGATTAAGACACTTGCCTGCAAAGCCTAAGGACCCAGGTTCAATTCCCCAGCACCCATGTAAGCCAGATGCACAAAGTGGTGCATGCATCTGGAGTTTGTTTGCAGCGGCTGGAGGTCCTGGTGCACACATTCTCATTTTCTCTGTCTCTCTACTCTCTATCTCTCTTTGCTTGCAAATAAATAAAATACCAAGGCTTTTATTACAGAAACAGGAAAAAAATTCTTAAACATGCATGAAACCACAGGAAACCAGGAATAGCCAAAGTAATCATTAGCCGAAAGAACAAAACTCAAAGTAACACATTTCCTGATTTGAAAGTCTACTGAAAAACTGCAGTATTCAAAACATTGTAGGGCTGACATGTAAACAGCATTACAGTTTCATGGTTTTATCTCATTAACATTTTATATTACGTAATTTTACCAAACTCTTCATTCTTTTTTAGTTGTTTATCGTATGAGCTCTGTTGTCATCTGTACACCCTGTTTCTCAACTGGGGCACGTTGTCTTCCCAGGAGACCTTTACGAGTGTGTTGGGGCGCCCTCGGGTGTCAGTTTGCTTTCTGTGGCACGCGGTGGGTAGAAAGGAGGCCGCTCAACATTGTGGAGGACACAGCAAAGTCGTGCGTGGAGAATACATGGAAAATATATATCCCAATTGAAAAACTGGTTCTCATGATTTTCCCCTTTTTGGGAAATTATAAGACTTCCTACTGATGAGTTATGAGCTCTTCAACTATTCTACATGCATGTAGCTTTTCAAATATGTCTCCTAGTCTCTGGCTGTGTTTTAGGTCCTTGACAATTTCTTATAAAGAGCAAACATTTTCCATTTCAATGAAGCACAATTAACTGACATTTTTTTCTAACCCATGCTTTGTCTTATTGAGGATATACTTATCTAATGCAGTCTCCAGAACATTCTCCTAGAAGTTTTGTAGTTTCCACTCTTACATTTTCGTCTACGGACTGTCACAGTTTGAGTATATTAATGATGGGTTAAGATTAGAGGAATACACTGTTTTCATGTACCTAACCTATGGCCTCCATGGCCTCTCGGTGGCCTTGGTTGCAGCCAATTTTCCACTTTTGTTTGGGTCTGTTTCTGAACTTTCTGTTGAGCTTCCTGCATGCTGCTCTGTACTCCAGGACCACATGCCTTTGTTATTGTACTTTTGCAGGTTTTGAAGTCAGACACTGTATATGATTTAAGCTTGATCTTTTAATAACACTGAATGAACACATCCCTTCCATTTGCCTTTAACTAACTTCTCATGACAGTGCTTTGTCATTTTTAGTTTATGGTGTGGTCATCTGTCAAACTTAGGACTGATTACATCTTGTTTCTTACAATATGAGGGAATCACTTTACCACTGAGGAACATTCTTTAGCCCTTGATTTTTTTTTTTAACACTAATTCTCACTATATAGCTCAGTATGGCCTTGAACTTGGTTAAGAGGCAAGGTTGGTCTCAATCTAGTGATTCTCTTAATTCCTCCTGAGTGCAGTCCCATGCCTGGTTAATTGTTCTTAATGTTATCTTAAGTATATTTCTCAAGTTTTTATATTAGTGCTATATTACCTCACATAAAATGTAATTAGAGAATATTTTCTGGCTCTCGGCTGTGTTTATTACAGATTTGGAGAAATAACAAACAGAACCTTTGTGCTCGAAACGCTTCTGATCAAAGCCACTGGGTACTTTGCAGGCAGCCTGTCTCTGTCTTTCTACATAGGCTTTTCTACACAGTGCAGTATAGTGAATTTTGCAGCCATTGTTCCTTGTACGATTAATTTGACAAGGATACTAACATTTGACATCTTTCTATTGAGTCTTTATTTGTTTAGTGTAATTAGGCATCCTTTGAATTTGTGACTCACCTTTAACATTTCATATATCTTGTGGTTGATTTGATTCAGGTGTCCCCCATAAACTTAGGTGTTCTGAATGCTAGGTTCCCAGCTGATGGCAATTGAAAATTAAAGCCTCCTGGAGGCAGTGTATTGCTGGGGGAGGCCTTATGGTTATTATATCCAGTTTCCCCTTGCAAGTGTTTGGCATAATCTTCTATTGCTATTGTCCACCTTATGTTGGCCAGGGGCTGATGTCCACCCTTTGCACAGGTCATCGTTTTCCCCTGCCATCATGGAGCTTCCCTTCGAGTCTGTAAGCTAAAATAAACCTTTACCAAAGCTTTGCCCAAAAGCTGCTCTTGGTCGGGTAATTTCTGCCAGCAATGCAAACCTGACTTACATGCAATGCTGTAAGTACAGCTTGATGGACTACACTGTCAGAGTTGAAAGCCATCTTTTCTGTGTGAAGGCTTATTCTGTGCCATTATAGGGTTTTGGGGGGATTTTTTTTTTCTTGGTATTATGGCTCAGTTAAAAGACCTTGTATTATGGAGAAGTTTGATCATCATTAGGATTGATAAAAACTATGGGGACTTCTAAACTTTGGACTGAATGCATTGCATTTTATACCATGGGTGGTTATCAGTTTGTGGGTGGCCAGGGGCAGAACATGGTGGTTTGATTCAGGTGTTCTGAATGCTACGTTCCCAGGTGATGGAAATTTGGGAATTAATGCCTCTTGGAGCAAGTGTATTGTTGGGGGTGGGTTTATGGGTGTTATAGCCAGTTTCCCCTTTCCAGTGTTTGGCACACTCTCCTGTTGCTATTGCCCACCTTATGTTGGCCAGGGGGTGATGTCCACCCTCTGCTCATGTCATCACTAACCCCTGCCATCATTAAGCTCCCCTTGAGTCTGTAAGCCAAAATAAAACCTTTTTTCCCAAAAGCTGCTCTTGGTCAGGTGATTTTTGTCAGCAATGCAAACTTGACTACAACATATCTTAAAGAATTTCTTAAAGAACTTAAAATGTTGCCTTGTATGAAGGGCAAAGAACTGTCATGAATCCTTGACCTCTTCATGGTAGTTCCATAATCAACCTTAAATTATTATTTCTCTGGGATAGGGAATTTGGTTTCATAATAAATACTGCTTGTAATGTTTCTAACTACCTTGTGAATGATCTGAAAATTCTTTAATGACTAATTACTGAATCAGTTCTGTGGAGATACATGTTTAGCCATCTTTTTTGAGAAAATTAGAAGAGAGCAGAAAAAATTATACTAAAATGAAAAGCCATAGTAAAACAGACTATCAACTTTTTTAAATCTATAAAGATGTCCCAAAATGAGCATGTTGGTAAGTTGGCTAGAAAACTTGTCCAGAAACACATCAGCTTATCGGGGGCATCACATGCTGTACCAAAGTGCACACCTGCAGACATACTGATGTACATAGGGCTGGATCTTGAGTCAGAGGTACACAGAGCTGAGACCAACTTGGTAACATAAAGACTGAGAAGATAGAGTGTGGACTGTGTACGTAAGAGCTTAGAGCATCCTTCCTGACCAGGTGACTATGGTCGCTCACAAGGGGCCTATTGCAGTCAGGTCCACATTGCTGGTAGAAATCACCCAAACAAGAGCAGCTTGTGGGAAAAAGAGGTTTATTTTGGCTTACAGGCTCAAGGGGAAGCTCCATGATGGCAGGGAGAAACGATGGCATGAGCAGAGGGTGAACATCACCCCCTGACCAACATCAACATAAGGTAGGCAACAGGAGCAGGAGGGTGTGCCCAATACTGGCAAGGGAACACTGGCTGTAATACCCATAAACCAGCCCCCAACAATACACTGCTTCCAAAAGACGTTAATTCCTAAATTTCTATCAGCTGGGAACCTAGCATTCAGAACACCTAAATTTATGGGGGACACCTGAATCAAACCACCACATTCCACCCCAGCCCCCATAAACTGATAACCATACATGATGTAAACTGCAATGCATTCATCTAACTTTAAAAGTCCCCATAGTTTGAATCAATTGCAATAATGTTTATACATCCCCATAGTCCAAGATCTTTTAACTGAGCCATAATACCAAAAAAAAAAAAAAAAAAAAAAAAAAAACCTCAAAAAACCCATAATGACAGAGAATAAATATTCACACTGCAAAAGATGGCATTGGGCATAGCAAAGAAACATTCAGCCAATACATGATTTAAAACAACCAGGGCAAACATCAAACTCTGTAGCTTCAAGTCCAACAACTCTAGCCAATGACAAATCAAGTCCGATAATTCTAACCAGCAACAAGTCTCTGGTATTACAGTTTAGCCCCTCCAGCTAGGCTGCTCACAGTCCTAGAAAACTTTACCAGGGCCGGCAGCTCTCCTTAGCAGCCATCTCATGGTTCCGGCATGTCCACTGGGTCTTCACTGCAAGCCACAGTTCATCCTCATGGCCCCATGGGGTCTCCATGCAGGCATCTGCCAAACCTGCTTCACACCGCTCATGGCCATTTCCAAAACACAAGACCATGTTGCAAACTCAATGACCCTTTCTTTCCTGCATTTCATGTACTCCGCAATACCAGGTAAGGTGCCAATTTATTAATCAAGTGGGGAATAAAGCAGACTTTGAAGAACAGGACACCCCTTGAGCACTCAAACCCCTTCAAAAGTAACTACATTCTTCCTGTTGCCTCGGTGCAGGTTAGCTGGCCCAGTCTCAATAGTTGTTACTCTCAAACAATTTGTAGGTGAACGGGCAGCAGTTGACCCAAAGATTTTTCTTTTTGTGCCATATCCCTCTGCTCACACCAGTTCATTTCTATGCAAAGCAACCCTGCACAACTTCTCAGGACACGGGCATAACAGCAAGCTTCCCACACAAACTGCTAGCCCAGTCCCAGCAAAGCTTTCTCACCCCCATAAGCCAAATCTCATAGTACACAGTTCTTACTGCATTCAGGTCTTTCAACTCTGACCAGAATACTCCATCAAGCTGTACTTACAGCACTGCAAGGCATCTGTTAGGCCAAAGTTTCAAATCCTTCCACATTTCTCTTGCAAATCAGCTCCAGAAGGCCAAAGCCACACAGTCAGATGTCTAGCAGTAATCCCACTCCTCGGTACCACTTTACTGTTGCAATCAGGTCCACATTGCTGGTAGAAGTCACCCAACCAAGAGCAGCTTGTTGGAAAAAGAGGTTTATTCTGGCTTACAGGCTTGAGGGGAAGCTCCACTTAAATTTATGGGGGCCACCAGAATCAAACCACCACAGGGCCTTCAGAGGCAGCCGTTAAGAGGAAGTCCTCAGGTGACTTAAAGTGTAGGACTCAGTGCCTGGGGATAACCATGGAAGGTGAAAGTCACAAGCACACCAAAAAACTCGTTTAGTGCCATGGAAGTAGAGAACCCAACTTTGCCTGAGAGCCTAAATCATTAATATTCACAATGAACAGGAAAAAGTATAGTATAGTATTTCATATTTGAAAATAATAAATATTGACTGATCAAAACTCTAGAAAGTCCTTAGGCATCCTATGGATAAAGTAAATATATTATTAGACATGAGAATTTCTTAGGAAGAAAAGGCTTGTGAAAGTTTCATGTTCATAAACGTCTATATCTTATACCTCTCACTGTTATAGTTAAAACATACCTATACAGTTTATTTAATAATAAAATTATTATAGTAATGAGCATGATAATGATGATTTATATATTCATTTAGCCTTGTTTTTCTTCTCAAAAAGAAGCGTAAGCTCTTGTGATGCTCTCCTGAAGAAGTTCGGACAGCCCAACTGCTGCTCTACAAAGCTTGGGTGTGTGGAGCCTGAACTCCGAGAGACCTGTGCTCCTCAGTTCTGAGTATTCACTGGCCCAGGATGGATGAGGAATAGTAGAACACCATCTCTTCTTCTTTACAAAGATCTTTTTGGAGGATGCCAAAACTAACTTGAACTTTATGCCTATATATCACCAATACCTGGAGTCATCCTCTTACAGAGATTTCTGATGACTTTCGCCTAAGGTGTTTGCGTGTCGACAGTTCATTTTGGTTGACTCTTTTCTGGCTATTTTCAAATTCCCCTAAACACTTGCCTGTGCTTGTTCCCGCCAGTCAGGGACGTGTGCAGTGCACACTGCCGTGGTGGCTGCTCCCAACGTCTTCTAGAAGGTCAGAGACCTGTCTGCAGGTTATTGGTAAAGAAAGCCTACTGTGACACCAGAGAATCAACTATTTATGTTTTTTGGTAAGAAAATTGATTATGTCTCTCTTTCTTTAGAAGGCTCAGACCAATTTCCCACAGAAGACAAAAATCTTTATCCTCATCACTTTACACTGATTCCTGCTTCCGACACCTCACTGTATGAGGAAGCAAAACTATTCAGCTACCTGAAAAATTAAACAAAATACAATCCTTTTTTTTTATAAAACTTTAACAAAACTCTTTTGAAAATCATCCCCGCCACATCCAGTGCTTCCACAGGCATGTATCTGTGTGGGCTTAAATGATTTCCTCCTTAACTATCTTTTTGCAGCCCTTCAAAGAGCTCAGGGATGTTAGTCAGGTATTTCTTTTTGAGTGTGATTTATGAACTCTTCCTTGTCTGGCCAGGTGCCGGCCATATTCCACAATTCATAATCTGTCACCAGGAGTAATGGCCCATTTCCAGAGGTGAAGCGTGACAGTTCTTTCTGCGTGCGTCAGGTAAACAGATTGTGTGGCTGCTCAGTGATCTGTCAGAAGTGGGCTGAGGAGCACATTAACCTTTCAGCACACCCCCATTTTCACCATGGTTCTTTTCTTTTATGCTGTCCATTTTTCTTCATAAGATGCAGACTTGATGAATAGTGTAGCATCCAATCACCAGTGAGCAGATTGCTCAGAGTCCACCCAGCTGCGTGGGCTGTGGTACCGGTGGGTTTCGCATCACCTTGGCACTCACAAGCCTCATTACACGAAATGCCTTCGGAAGGTCACCATAGTGAAGAGGAAGATTTGGTTTGATTTGGTTTTCTGGATCCTCGGTGTCATAATCTCTCTGTGACACTGGGTGGGAAGGAGCCCCATGGCTTCTAGTGACTCTTTTGTCCTCTTCATTTCTGATGTAACACTCCACATGGACTCTGCATTCTAGGATGTAGTTGACTGTCGGGATTAAGTATTGTCCCCATGAATTCTCTGAATAGTTATGTGACATTTCTGTCTTTTGAGGAAGGGACAGTGCTTTGGAGATGCTCCAAGCACTGGCCTGAAACAGGTCAACCCTACCCGCTAAGCATGTCGTGAATGGTCAGCCTCTAGATGCTGCCACAAGCATTCATTTTGCAATCAGGGCAGGAATGATGCAAGCTTCAGGAGTCGATCCAGCCTCGCCACAGTGAATTCCAGAGAGCAGGGGCCTAGAGTAGGTTTCAAGAATGTGGTAAGCAGGGGAATAAGAGTGAGGTGGTCTGGTAGCTAAAAAGAATATGAGCCATTAAAGATGGGCAAGGTGGGGAATATGGGTTTTTATGTGTTTGCTTCTTAGTGAAGCCTGAGTGTTTCATGAGAAAAGGAAGAAAATGGAAGGGAAAGACACAGTGGTGGAGAATGGATGGGTTAGTCTGTGAATGAATGGCCCAGAGTAGTAGTTCTTAATTTTAAAGAAATTGCAAATTTTAGCTGGGTATGGTGGCTCATGGATCACTGTGAGTTTGAGATCAACCTGAAACTACATAGTGAATTTCAGGTCAGCCTGGGCTAGAGCAAGACCCTACCCCCCCACACACACACACACAAAAAAATGCAGATTTTGATTTGGAAGGTATGGTGAGATTTGGGGTACTCCCTTCCTGACAAGCTCTCAGGGACAGAAGTTGCTAGTCCCCTTACCACACCTGGGGCGTGAGGCCCAAGTAGAAGGGCAAGGAGATGTGCTAGGACAGGAAGAGGAGTGACTGTAGAGGAGAAACAGCAAATGTCCTTCTGCAACATCTGAGACAAAGGTTAAAAGATAGAACTTTGGACAAGATTGTAAAGAGCAGAAAAATCAATACCCTTTTATCTTCCAGAGGACGGATAATGGAAAGAGAAAACTCATAGAATAGAAAAGAATATAAAAAAAAAAAATACTCCAGCCACAAGGAGATAATCATCTCTTGATTATTTTTTCTTTTGTTTAAATATCATTACCTGGGAAGCCCACCCTGTTATGCCACTTAGCTCTCCACATCTTTGCATGTGGCCTTTTTCCCCTACTGGAACTTCATGAGCGAAGTTTTAATGATGGTTTATAGGTGGTAGATGGTGTACAATAACTACTGATTTAGTGGGAAGGCCTGAATTCTGCACTCGGCACCATTCTTGCCTCCTAGTCAGTAGTACGTGACTTAGACGTTCTCGGCCTCGGTTAGTCCCTATCTCACCTCCTGTAGTTACGATGAGAAAGAGAAAAAGCTTTAATTATCAAGTTTCTTTGGAAGATACAGGCCTGACTGGAGGTGGGCTTGGGTAGTGACCTTTTGCTGTCTTCTGTACCTTCAGAACCAGCAACCAGGGCCAGTTTCCTTCACTGTTTCCTTCCAATCTCTTCTGCTTTCAAGGACACTTCTGGTTACATTAGACCCTTCTAGATGATTCAAGATATTCTCACTGTTTTAAGGTCAGTTAATTAATTAGACAAGTTAATTCTATTTATCACATGAATCCCCCATGTGTCCTAGTTCTGGAAACTAGGAGGTGCTATTGATGGGCAGCTACTGTTCTGAAAAACAGAAATGACTTGTTTACTAAAGCTAGGGTCCTCTATACATTTATTCATAGATAACAAATTTGCAAGTACTCAGATTATAGATAACACTGTCATTGTTATCAGTGCAGTTTCTGCTTCAGGAGTATGCATCAGAAGGGCATGGAGCTCTGAAAACATGAAAATGCTGATTCCTAATGAGTCTGCACTAAACAGCTAAGCCTGACACTTCTTACAGTACTGGCATTTGGAACAGCAGTTTTTATAAATGGTTTATGTGGCTAGGAAGTTTCTGGAATGGCAGCACACTGCAGTCATGTAAGCTTGGAATATGGGCCCAGGTCTCCACTAATCTACTTTCTTATAAAAGTCTACTGGAATTAAACTTTGCCCCTCCCCATTATAATTCTGTGAATGTATTAAAAACTTTCTATGGTATCTATATATATATATCAAATATCTATCTCTAAAATGCAGATGAGATACCTTTTTTAAAAAGTGAGAAAAATTAGTGCTTAATGTGTCTATAATTTGAAGATACAACTGTACTGTTTACCAAATGATAAAGGCTTTAGGAATGTACTAAACACATGCGTTGTGAAGTCAGTTGGTTGATGTGATGCTAGAGATTCTTCCCAGTGTATGATAATGGAGTCCCTGAGGTTTGTCCTTTGATTCAGAGGAAAGTTATAGGCCAACTTGTTCCCTGCTCAGCTTCCTCTCCTTAATGCTGTGGCTCCTATTGTGATCCTACTGTGTGTAAGCAATCTATTGCCACATCTGAGAGAGGGGGAAAGACTCTAATCTGAGAATGAAGGTAGTAGTATGTGGGTGCCTCCAGTAATATTCATAAAATCTGAATTATTCTATCTCTGTATACCAAGGTGTCTTTTTTGTTCTGGGATATCTGGATGGTAAAAACTAAGATTGTTATTAAAGAAGGCAGCAGGCAATTTGGGAAGTGCCCTGTCTCCCTGTGACAAGAGCTTCGCAGTAAGCACAGTAATTTATGTTGATAAATTGCAGCTGTCAGAGTGTCCGGAGCACTTCATGGCTATGCTTCTAACTTTGCCTTTCTCATTTATGCATTCTGATGTATGAACTTCAATTTGAAAGAAGAGGAAACACAGAAAGTATATGGAGATATCCCCTAAACTGTAACAACTTAATATTAAACATAGGTAACAATGATAATGTGATGATAATTATTATTACTTGTACTTAAATTTTTCCCCCAAAGTTCATATGTATCTTTTTTGTTTTGAGAGAGAGAGAAAGAATGGGCCTACCATGACCTTTAGCCACTGTGAACAAACTCCAAACGTGTCGTCTCGCTTGTGGCACGTGTGTGACATTATGTGCTTGAATCACTGTGCATCTGGTTACGTGGGGCCTAGAGATTCGAACCTGAGTTCTCAGGCTTTGCAGGCAAGCACCTTAACTGCTAATCAATCTCTCCAGCTCTGTATACATCTTTTCGTTTTGGTTTACTTTATGAGACAGGGTCTTGCTATGTAGGCCAAGCTGGCCTCAAACCCAGTATCTTCTTGCCTGGGCCTCCTGCCTGTTAGCATTATACATGAATGCTGGCACGTGCCTACTCATCTGTGTGGATCTTAAGTGGAATGAGGTGCTAGGAAAATGGAGCTAACATTTGAAAAAGTTGTTTCCAAAAAAGGAAAAGAAATTCCTAGAAGTGAAAAACAAATGGCTCCAAATCAGAGAAAAGTATGTATTAGCAAAAGGGTATAAAAGCAATACATGGCCTTGGTAATAAACCTGAGACCCACCTGATACCACAGGAGACCATGGGCCAGCACGGAAATCAGGAAAATGGATTCCTACGGGGGGGTAGTGGTGTGCCTCCTGTAACAGAAATGTGAGAGCCAAAGCTATGTTTGAAACTACAAACTGGGCCAGGAATTGTGATTATACACCTTTAATTCCATCACTTGGGGTCAGAGGTAGGAAGATCATTGTGAGTTATAGGCCACTCCAAGACTACATAGTGAATTCCAGGTCAGCCTGGCATAGAATGAGACCCTACCTGGGGGGGGGAGATAATTTATAAACTTTGATTCTAATGCATACTGTTCTTCTCTGTCCATCTGCTTTTGCCACAAAGAATTATGTTTCAAAATTCTGTGGCTTACCAAAGATAAAAACACTCTGTTAGATAAACAGATACAAAAAAGATAAAGATGTTTTGTTAAGAAAAAGGAACCAAAGCACACTACTTCATAAAATACAACATTTCACAATGAAACTAGCAAAATTAGAAGGAGTAAAAGAATTACAAAACAATCAATAAAAATAAAATGCCAGTACATCTTTACCTGTCAGCAGTTACCTGAAATAAAGACATAGAGTCTGTAAATGAGTTCAGTGCCAAACAAAACACATACTTTTATTTCATTTCTTAATGTTTATTTCAAGACATTTCTTTATCCTTACGAACACCCACACACAGACTGAGATACAGAGATAGCAAACTATATTTTATGTTTATTATAAGTACTGATCTGGAATATCTATACCTGACAAAATAGATTTTAAGTCAAAAATGGAAAAATGAAAACAAGGCAGATGATTACAAACTGATAAAGGGTCAATTTATCAAGAGAGTAAAGCAGAACGTAGAATAAGAAACAAATATAATACAGTAGCAGACAAATTCAGTCCTCCAGGGTCAGCAATGGGCAGGGCATCCAAACAGAAGCATTAATAAGGGGGCCTTGGATTTGAACAATACTTTGGAACAAATGGATCAAACAGACGTGTCTGGAACATTCCAGCAGCAGCATAGAATGCACAGTCTTCTGAAACACATCTGGAGCATTCTACAGGACAGATCAAGTTAGGCCAAAACCATATCTTATGAAATTTAAGAAGACTGAAATAATACTGAGTATCTTTTCTGGCCATTTCAAATGAATAGAAGTCTATAGTTGGGAGAAACTTTGGAAACTAGATGGATACATGGACATTGAACTTTAGCATGCTTTAAAGCATATACCAGGTCAAGGAATGAGTTAAATACCAAAATTTAAAAGTATATGCACACAAATGAAAATGGAAACACAACATACAAAACCTTGTGGGTTGCAACAAAAGCAGTGCTGAGAAAGAAGTTTAAAACTTTAAAATTCTATAAGAAAGAGACCTCAAACAGCCTAATATCACACCTCAAGGCATTTCAAAGGAATAAAAACTAAACCCCATGAGAAAAAGGAAAAATATAATGAATGTCAGAACAGAAATAAATGAAAAAGAAACTAGAGGGGCAACAGAAAGATCAATAACATGAATGTTTTCGTAAGGTGAACAAAATTAGCAGACTTTTTAGCCAGGCTAAAATAAACAGAAGGCTCAAATAAGATCATAAATGAAAAAGATCCATTAAAACTCATGTCACAGGGCTGGAGAGATGGCTTAGCGGTTAAGCGCTTGCCTGTGAAGCCTAAGGACCCCGGTTCGAGGCTCGATTCCCCAGGACCCACGTTAGCCAGATGCACAAGGGGGCACACGCATCTGGAGTTCATTTGCAGTGGCTGGAGGCCCTGGCGCGCCCATTCTCTCCCCCCCCCCTCCTCTTTCTCTCTGTGTCACTCTCAAATAAGTAAATAAAAATAAACAAAAAACAATTAAAAAAAAACTCATGTCACAAAAATACAGAGACTACTGTGAACAGTTGTATAATGACAAGTGAGATGGCTTTAAAAAATTGATAAGTTCAAGGAAAATATAAAGCCAACCAAGAAGAATAATTTGAAATTTTTAACAGACTCATAATATGTAAGAAGACTGACTTAATCTAAAAAAATAAAATTTTAGGGTCAAATGGCTTAGCAGTTGTGCTGGTTTGAAGCTCATGTGTTGAAATACTTAGTCACTAGGCAATGGCTCTTTGGGGGAAGTTTGTAGAACCTTTAGGAGTTGGAGCCTTGCTAGAGGACCTGTGTCACTGTGGGGGGAGGGGCCTTGAGGCATGACAAGCAGACTCCCCTTCCCTGCGTGTTCTCACTCTGTGCTTCTCGTGCTGTGGTGTGAGGCAGGCTTCCTGCCCTGTGCCTTCCTGCCAGGGTGGAACTCCGCCCAGACCTGTGCGACAAACTGAACCCTTTCCTTCCATCAGCTGCTTCCGGTTGGGTATTTTGTCCCAGCAATGAGAAAGTAACTGATTCAACAGAGACTGTCATCCATGGTCTAAAGAAAAGCTAATACCAGCATCTGCTCAAACTCTTCTGCAGGAACTAAAGAAGAAATGCTTCCTCGCTTATTTGGTGAGACCACCAGGACCCTCCCAGCAAAGCCAAACAAGGATACTTGGAGGAAGAACAAATGGAGACCAATACTGTTGATGAACGTAGATCAAACTTTAAAATAACAACAGCCTGAATTCAGCAGCATGTTGGAAGGCTCCCCCGCCACAAGCAAATGCCATGTGTCCTTCAAACACAGGCAGTAAATTTTACACATCATATCAACAATAAGGGACAAGAGCTATATGCTTATTTCAAGACAGAAAAGCATTTGAGAGAATGTGACATCATTTTATGATAAAAATCAACAACTCTGAACAAATTATGCACAGATGGGGCTGCGTCTCAATACCACAAAGGCCACAGATGAAAAGCTCATAGCTACTACTACACTCAGTGGTGCAAAGTTAAAAGCTTTTTCTCTAACATTTGGAACAAAACAAGGATTTCTTTCCTCACTGTTATACCTAAAATGATATGAAAATTAAATTATTCAAAGTAGCATTTTGAAAATATATGGCTCAAAACATGTGTCTTTTACAAGCCTTGGAGAGAAAAATGGACAGAAGAGGATGTTTTACTCTGCCCTACCCTAATGGAATGTAAGGAAAACAGAAATAACATGAAAACATCACAATTCCCACGTAGTTCACTAACTCAAAACAGTCACTGACAGTTATTTATTTATTCCAGTCTTCTCTATATATACACACAAACACGCGCATGCACGCACGCGCACACACACAGTTGGTTCTTTAATGTGAAAAGAAACTTATGTTTTTAATACATCACTATTTGAGATTGCATTAGATTTTGTGGTTTTTTGTCAAAATTATGCAGCACATTTATTTAATGAATATTCATCATATACCTGCTCTGTGACAAACATTGTGTTAGGGGCTGAGGATCAGGGACTGAGCTCAGGACCCCATGGCTGCATGGGCTGTATGGCTGGCCGGTGTCCAGCTCGCTCTTCTCACTTGCTTTCAGTATCTCCAGCGAAGCTGCCTTGTACAGGATGCGTGGGTTGAACTCCAGTAGGAGGTTTTATTTATACAGTTAAACATCCTACTATCCCTTTCTTTTACATATTATGTACTTGCATATATGTATAAACATGTGTATGCATATGCAAAGCAGCTTTTCTTATGCCATATAATTCATCCCTCTAGAGTACTGTGGTATATAAGTAACTTTCTGAGTTGGGTTTTTTTTGTTTGTTTGTTTGTTTGTTTGTTTTTTTGTTTCTCAAGGTAGGGTCTCACTCTAGCCCAGGCTATCCTGGAATTCACTATGGAGTCTCAGGGTGGCCTCGAACTCACGGCAATTCTCCTACCTCTGCCTCCCGAGTGCTGGGATTAAAGGCATGCGCCACCACGCCCAGCTTTGAGTTGGGTTTTTGTTTCTTTCATTCTGCTCTCAAGTATTTTGTCATGTACAGATAAGATTGACTATACAGATTTTGTCTGAAGACAGTGACACAAAGTTGAGAGAGACAGTCCAAGGACAGTCTCACACTGGTGAAGGCCTTTGCTGTTGATAAGTGCTGTCCCAAAGAGTGTATTCCAGATCTCCAAATTCACATGCTGCATGATCTTTCAACCCACACTTCAACAAGTTAGTATAGAAAATAAAATTATCATCTTTGAAAAGAAAACCTTCAATCAAGGGTGATGAGAATGAAAGCCAAGTCACAATCAAGTGGCTGGTGCCAAGTCCTCACAGAGGAAGAAAATTCATCAAAGTAGAACGGGGTACAATTGGAAAGCAGTTCAGTGGAAGGGGAGATGTATTGGGAGGGAATTAAGATCAAATCGCATTATCTTCATGTATGGAAATTGTCAATAAAAAGTTTTTTTAAGAGAAATAATTTTGTTCCTTTGATCCAAAGAGAGCTGAGAATCCCTTGCTATTAATGAATTTAGCACTTACTCAATGATACGATGTTCCATACCTTTAGCTATGTTTGAAGTATTCATACTTCCATTTCTGTTTTCTAGTGGTCTGTGCTTTGTCAAATGCATCAGTATAAAATACTGTTATTTAACCTTTTAAATGTAGAATTTTTATTATTTTTATTAGAGACAGACAAAAGCAGAGAGAAAGGCAGATAAAGAGAGAGAGAGTGGGCATAGCAGGGTCTCCTGCCAATGCAAACTCCAGACACAAGTGCCATTTTGTGCATCTGCCTTTACATAGGTTCTGGGGAATTGAACCCGGATTGTTAGGCTTTGCAAGCAAGCATCTCCAAGGGTTGAGCCACCTTTACAGCCCAAATGTAAAACTTTGTTGTGTAGATTTTTTTTTTACATGGCCATGAGGCATGTTTGCAGTTAACATTCATAAGAATTCAAGGTATCCCCATAGCCTCAGTGTGGCATCCAGAATGACCTGCTTCTGTCTGTGATAGGCGGCTTTGGTACTCCATCCCCCCTCCAGAAAGACCTGCTTCCATATTTGATAGTAGTCTTTTCTGTTGTCTCTTCCCCCTAATATCTGAATTTGATACCATGCCTATTTTGGATTTGAACCTAAAACCTCACTGTCTGCATGCTTCCTATATTCTCATTTTCCCTCAGAAGTGCAGTGTAATTTTCTTCCATGTCACTAAGGTGACCCTGTGCTCATGCATCCCGTTTCATCTCTGCTTTTCCCCTAAGCAAAGACATCTTCCAATTGATGCAACAGCTCTGGATTTATTCCAAATAACAAATGCTAATGCTATTATTTTGCAGGTGTTTCTGGGGAGCTCTGATACAGTGTGGTATAAACCCCACATCTCCAGCTTAGTTCCTAAAATTTGAAAGGAGGTCTTCTCCTGATAATGTGTGTTAACAACCTGTTGTTCCCCCAGCTGCCTTTGTCCTCTCTGTCCCATATAAATTGACTCCAGTGGGAGGAAAGCAGGGCAGTCAATCTATGTTTTTATTTCCCCCTTTGTTTTCTTTAACTCAGTAATGACACTTTATTTTCCCATAGTAGCAGATTTCAAATTCAAATCTCATGAATTTCAATGTTTATACACATAAACAATAGGGAAAAATACTTAACTGCTCCGCCCCTCAGTTCACATCACAAACTAATATTGCCATAACGAGATAAGGCAAATCCTCTGGAAAGGATGACAGGGATTACCAAATAATACTGTCTATCCTTATTCCATTGTAAAATAGATAGGTGACGACGGTGGAGAAGGAAAAAATAAAAAGGCTTGTACTCTTCTTTCCTGAATTCAACATGACCAGTTAAAGCCTTCTAGAGCCTCCATGTTTGAGACAAAAAGTTCCTACATGCTTTTTTAAAATATTTCCATTTTATATTATTAATTTTTGAGAGAGAAAGAGAGAGTTGGGAATTGAGAGATAGTGAATGGGTAAACTAGGGACTGTGGCCTCTGAAAACCAACTCCAGACACATGTGCTACTTTGTGAATCTGGCTGTACATGGGTACTGGGAAACCAAACCCAGGCCATTTGGCAGGCTTTGTATCATGCACCATTAACTGCTGAGCATCTACCCAGTGCCCTCTATGCTTTTAAAGTTCTAACAGGCCACATTCCCCCAGCAAAAGTAATGTAAGCACCATTGTTACAAATTATCTGCCACATTTAAGCAGTCTGTGTTTATTAGGTGCATTCCATGAGTTGGGCACCATTTCAGGTGTTGAAAAACAGTGATACCCAATAACACCAAATGCTTTTTCATGTTCAGGAAACATGAGAAGGACTTTTCAGGATATTTTGTTAATGGACACCAAGGCTCTGTCAGAGGGAGGAGGCAAAGGTGATCCCTAGGAGATAGAACTGAAGTGTGTTCTCCAGGGTATGATCCATCCTCTCTGGGAGTCCTGCCTTATAAACAGGAATGACTCATGAGCCCTACTGCACCAGCTCAGTGTGAGACTCATTTGAATTCTCATAAATCTTAGCTCAGTAATACAGAGCTATTTTTAAAATTCAGTAATCCAGAAAAGTCATGCTTCTACAGCATGTTCAGTCACAGTATTTTATACTCAGAATTCACATAGGGAAAATGCAGTCCCTTGTGATCGTAGTTCTACTTAGTGGAATAACAAAGGTGAAGCTCACATGGCAGCAGGTTGCAGAACGGTGAAAAGTGAAGAGTGGACAAGGAATTACAGTGCGTGGCAAAGAGGAAGATTGGTAACTGGGAGGATTTGGTATAGGGGAAGGAAGGAAAGAGCTTTGGATATCTAAGTGCTTATGACAGCAAGGAGAAGAGTGTGAAGAAACAGGGAAGGGTAGCAGGCAATCTGCACATTAAAGGCCTTCCATGGACATGCCTTTGCCAAGCCCCTGCTCTTTTTTAAATAGAGATTTTTTTAAATGTTCATAGTAAATTTTGCCCTGAAAATAATTGTAATTTTAAGAATTTTCCTAAGTTGACATGAAGCTCTCCACTCTATTACTTAGAATCACTCTCCTACATAGCAAACCGTATAAGTGTTTGTGTAGACTACAGAGGTGTGGTCATCTTCATCACTTTGGTAAAATGTTAAAAAAAAAAAAAATTAAGGGGATAGAAGAGGAGAAAGATTTTTAAGGATCCTAAAATGGCAATTAAATGAAGAGCACAAAAGAATTTTATCTACACTTTGTAAAAAGAGAAAACTCTTTAAGGTATCTTTCCTTCTCTTTTTAGTTGCTGTCCCTTAATCCTGAAATGCTATGAAATAGCTGCGTGGAAGAAGGGAGCAAGACGTTAATCAGTTACTCTTGTATTTTCTTGTTAGTCACAAGGACCTCCTAGCCATGTGAGGGCTGAATGAATCCCTGTGTGCACTGGGTCTGTGGTGAAAGCAGAATACAGAGTAGATCCTTCTCTCTTCACATTTTAGAAACCAGCATCATGTAGCACTTACCAGAACATGCCTTGAAGTTTTTCACAAGCACACTATGACTGAAGGTTGAACTGCCAACCGCCCTGCTGCGGGGTGCACCTGCATGCTGATTTAACAGTGCATGAAAGCGCCACAGTGGACTGTTGTGAGCTTACGTCACCAGGCCTGACATACCTCAGAAGATTCAATATGTTTACTACCTAAGACTGTCTAAAAAGGAACGATTGCATTGTACTTGTTCGTGGCATATAAAATCACTTATGTAAGCTACATTAACTAACTTAAAACACACCACTGCATGTTACAGAAGTCATAGGCACCACAGACTTCAAAAAGGAAGTCTGAATTTTTGTCAGAATAGTCTTTACCTGTGTGTATGTGTGTATGTGTGTGTGTGTGTGCACACGTGCCCGCTCACGCCTGCCCTGTATGGAGACCAGAGTAAAACATCGCGTGTCTCCTATCTCTCTTCCACATTGTTTCCTTGAGACAGACTTTCGCTCAGCCTGGAGCTGCTGGGATTTTTGTGTCTGTCTGGATGACCAGTGAGCCCCAGTAGTTCTCCTGCCTGCCCCCCGCAGGACTGGGGTTACAGGAATGTGTGTGTGTGTGCCATCTTTTTACATAGGTGGTGAGGATTGAATTCAGGTCCTCGTGCTTGCATAGCAAGTGCTCTTACGTGCTGAGCCATCTCCCCAGTCTCATATGGCAGAGTTTTTATAGCATCTCTTCTTTGATTCAGAAATTGGAAACATTAGGAAAAGATGACATCAAGACCCGCTGACATGGCAAATTTAGAAAATAAAGTAAAACTTACATATGTTGAACCATATTCAAGTTCTGAGTCAAGATGGATCCACCACTGTGGTGATATGAGGAGAAGGCTGCCAGGAGGAAGGTCCACCACGACAGCCGAAGCACCAGCGTGTCAGACGCCCCAGCTCTTGCCTGGCATCAGTAGGATGGGCATCGCAGTTCCCACGTAGATTCGCCACAGTCTTGGGGAAGGAAAGCTTTCATCAACAGCGATGACTTTGCTCCTTGACAGAGCTCTAACCTGTCATGAGATACGTTGTATTTTCGGACTCCATGAGATGGCGCTCTGATTCTCAGGAGAGGAGACGGTGCCATGCCTGGTCTCTAGTGCTGACAGATCAGATCCTCAGTAAAACTGCATCAAGGCCAAGGTGAGAATTTTGGGATCCATCACATGGCCTGCTGTGCAGTCTGTAGATTCCTCTAATCAAAGTGCAGAAGGGAGACACAAGTCCATTTTCTCTGGAGCAAGGGATTCACAATCAGCCAGTGGGCACAGTGCCAATTGCTGACTCCTGTGCTGTAGGAAGACTGGGGGAGCCACCATGGCCTCTTGCGCTCTGCTTCTTAAACAAACAAACAAACAAAAATAAAACCTTTGGAATAGAGAGATTGCTCAGTGGTTAAGGCACTTGCCTGCACAGACAAATGACCCAGGTTCAATTCCCCTGAACCCAGGTAAAGCCAGATGTACAAAATAGTGCATGCATCTGGAGTTCGTTTAGAGTGGCTGGAGGCCCTGGTGTGGCCATCTTCTGTCTATCTCTTTTCTCTATCTCTCTCTGCTTGCAAATATTTTTTTAATTTAAAAATCAAAGCATCCTTGAACAAAGTAGAAAAGTGAGAGGTCTCAGAGGGGAGTGAGGATGCCTCATCAAATACAAATTGAACCAAAAGGAGTATCTTAGGCCTTGTGCATCAACAAGGCACTCACTACAAGATCCCTATTACAGGAGTTCTCATGAAACTCCCCACAGCTGCTAGTGATTGGCAGCAGGAGAGGAACAAGAGGGAGGCATGCATTGCCCATGCCTACCCGCTTAGGTGCTTGACAGGGAATGGATGGAATTGTGTAATTATTAAGTAAGAATACAAGGAAGATGTTCCAAAACTAATTCTGTACATATGGACCTGTGATATAAGTGATTTTCAAAGATTAGTCAAACTGTAGCAAAAACTTTTTACCAAGTTGATTACTTTTTAATTTTTCCATGTAAAACCGAATAAATAGAACTTAGAAAGTTGTGGCTTTGGTATGATATAATGTGAGCCTCTACAAATGAATGGTACAACTTAGCTTTTCTGTAACATTTTACAATATTAAAACTATATTACCATTCTCTCTCTCTTTCTGTAAATACTTTTCTGCCTAAAACTTTTGTAATTATATTGGCATAGTTATAATGTTAGTATAATCATTTTAGTATAATTAATAGAAAAATTTTTTGAACACCTTAATTTTCATTATTTTAGTTGTAAAGAATTTCTTTTATATCTTCTTTAATGATATAAGTTCATTCCCCTAGAATTACAAATGAAGGCTTTTCAGTTAAGTCTTTTTTTCTGTGAAATGCTCTTCCCACATTAAAAAGTGAAATGAATTTTCTCCTTTGAATGTGTGTTTATTGCATAGACAACAAAATGTTTTACTAAAAGCCAAGTATTTAGTCTATGCCTAGAAACCAATTCCATTTGATCATTTCCTCTTTCCACATTAGAAGACCATTAATAGTACTACTTAATTTAACAGTGTCTAACACAGCAAAATTATTAACAGCAAAATACTCCTGCAGTGTTCCAGGTTGGAATCAGTACTTTTTTTTTTTTTTTTTTTTTTTTTTTTTTTTTTTAGTTTTTCAATTTTCGAGGCAGTGCCTCACTCTAGCCCAGGCTTACCTGGAATTCACTATGGAGTCTCAGGGTGGCCTCGAACTCACGGTGATCCTCCTACCTCTGCCTCCTGAGTGCTGGGATTAAAGGCATGCACCACCACGCCTGGCAGTACATTTTCAAATAAGAATGTGGGGGCCTAGAGAGATGGCTTAGTGGGCATGAACACCTACTGCACAAGCATGATTACCTGAGTTTGAACCACATAAAAATCCAGGAAGTTGCCGGGCGTGGTGGCGCACGCCTTTAATCCCAGCACTCAGGAGGCAGAGGTAGGAGGATCACTGTGAGTTCGAGGCCACCCTGAGACTCCATAGTGAATTCCAGGTCAGCCTGGGCTAGATTGAGACCCTACCTCGAAAAACCAAAAAAAAAAAAAAAAAAAAAAAAAAAAAAAAAATCCAGGAAGTAACACATATGCTTGTCATCCCAGTGCCTAAGTGGGCAAAGACAAGAGGACTCACTGGCAAAAAATAAATAAACAAAAAATAAAAATAAGCAAAATAAAATAAACGAGCCCCAGATTCTGTGAGAAACTGTCTCAGGGAAGTAAGGTAGAAAAGTATGGCTGTCCTCTCTGGCCTGTGCCTGCATGCTCACAAGGTTCACATGTGCAAACACCACACACACCACACGGCCCACAAACAGCAGTGAGTGAGTGAGTGGATGAATGAATAAATGAACGAATGAGGACATTCAGTACAAAGTGCTTCTGTTGGGGACATTACGGATGAGAAACCCATGAGTCAGCTGAAGCCTATGACGTAAGTTAGTCTATAAGTATAATAAAACCTCAAAAAATTAAAAAGCCACACTTTTCAAGCAGTTTAAAAATATGTAGCTTGAATCATTTCACTTTGCTCAGCTAATCTAGAAGCAGCTCCCATCCCCTCCCAGTGAGCTAAGGCTACGATTGTACGCTGGACAGGCAGGAAGCACATGGCTCTAGTCAGGAGGCTTGGGTTCTGGTTCTGTGCCCAGGGCTGTGTGAAATCTGGAGTTAGTCTTCCCGTCTTGAGATAGAGTGATTGGATATAGAACAATGGCTCTTGAGCTACATTCTCTAAAGCCCTTGACACTTGCCTAACACCGATTTGGTTTGTAGTTGAGCTCGGCTTTGTCACCCAAGTGTGTAAAAGAAGGAACCACTTCTCTTCTGTGCGTGTTAACACATAAAGCTGGATCACAGATAAGGTTTCCTGACCAGACATTCAATAGTAAGAGTTAGAGTAGTCACATTTCTACCTACTAGGACCTCATAATCTACTTGGAAGAAAAGGAATTGTGAATACATGTGCACAGTAGTATCATATATGCTCTCACCCCACAGTGATATGGCAAAATGCCAGATGGAAAGTTATAAGCTTGGTTTGTATAATATGATGTTTTGCATACAACTAGTTAATAGAAAAGAAGTTCATCAAAATAAGAGAAGTTCAGGCTGTAATTAGGAAAAGGTACATGTTAGGAATTAAAAATGATTGATTATAACTGAAGCAGAAGCAGAAATATATTCATTGTGAATTAAAGTAGCTTATTTTAAGAATGGCTAATATTTTCAGACTCATTAGAATATTCATATATGAATATGAAATGTATGTCAGTAAAGGAAAATTAAAAAATGAAAATAGTTCATGATGAAATATATTAGGGACAAGCATATATATATATATATATGTGTGTGTATATATATATATATATATATGTGTGTGTATATATATATATATATATACATATATATATATATATATATATATATATATGTTTGCAGACAGTCTAAGAGACTGTTTTATTACATGTAACAAATCAAATCTATTAATATTAAAATATTTAAGCTTAAGTCAAATCCTGTTTTTCCTAAGACAGTGGTCAGACTCCTATGAAATGAAATCCTGCTACATAAACAGCCAGTACTTGATGGACCTTTCTGGAAGCATCTAGCCTATTTCTGTGAACACCCATAAGGATTCCATCTTGGAGAGGCTCAGTTTCCGACTGAGGTACCCACAGGAGCAATCTGCCATTGAAGTCCTATTGACGTCCATGGGTTGAGGTGTGGTGGATGGTGAGGGAGAGTGGCAGGAGCTCTGAAAAGTTCTCACTGCAATACGGAATTCAAGGTGCTGGGGGGGATGGAGCCAAAGATGGGAACTGGGGAAGCATGCAGACTATAGTGAGGAGGAAGGCACCTTTGCCTCTAGACCTCAGAATGATTCCCATGGAAAATCTTTTGTTTCCAGGGCTTTTGTAAACTCAACAGCACAGTCTCTTGATTGATCTCACTAGAGCTTCCCAACCATGAACAGAGAATGAACTTATACTTCCAAGATCTCTCCATGTACACAAGAGGCTTTTCTCCAATATTTTCTAAGTAGCGGAAGTGGAAAGATTATTCTTATTTCTGCCACATTGACAGGTTTAAGGGTTTTATTATGGGGAGCATGTATTTACATATGGGATGATACAGATATTTTATATCACACAATAATCCTAGCCTAAACCATGAGTGCTTTGTACTGAGAAATTGTCCAAAGCAATTCTGCTTTTTGACCAAAGGAAGTAGGTTTCTTCTTTCCATGGTTTACATGAAAATCCATGTTATTCTATTTTTGTTTTTACTCACTGTTGCAGTCAAGTTTGCATTGCTGGAAGAAATCACTCAACCAAGACCAACTTCTGGGGGGAAAAGGATTTATTTTGGCTTACAGACTCAAGGGGAAGCTCCACAATGGCAGGGGAAAATGATGGCAGGAGCAGAGAGTGGACACCACCCTTTAGACAATGCAAGGTGGCCAACAGGAACAGGATGGTGTGCCAAACACTGGCAAGGGAACACTGACTATAATACCCATAAGCTAGCCCCCAACAATAAACTGCCTCCAAAAGACATTAATTCCCAAATCTCCATCAGCTAGGAACCTAGCATTCAGAACACCTAAGTTTATGGAGGACACCTGAGTCAAACCACCACATTACACCCCTACCCCCCTTAAACTGATAACCATACATGATAGAAAATACAGTGCATTCAGTTCAACTTTCAAACAATCCTAATGATGTTCAAATATACCCACAATCCAAGGTCTTTTAACTTAGCCATAATACAAAAAAAAAAAAAAAAAAACTCCCAGAAAATCCCATAGTGGCGCAGAATAAACATATACACTCCAAAAGATGGCATTGGACATAGCAAAGAAATATTCAATCAATACAACATTTAAAACAACCAGGGTAAACATCAAACTCTGTAGCTCCAAGACCAACAACCCTAGTCAGTAACAAGTCTCTTAAGTCTGATAATTCTAACCAACAACATGATTCTGGAGTTCCAATTCTGCCCCTCCAGCTAGGCTACTCACGGGCCTGGAAAACTTCATCTAGGGCCAGCAGCTCTCCTTAGCAGCCATCTCATGGTCCCAGCATCTCCACTGGGTCTTCATTGCAACCCAAGGTTTATCCTCATGGCTCCACAGAGTCTCCATGCAGGCATGTAGAAAACCTGCTTTACACTGCCCATGGCCATTTCCAAAACACAAGACTGTGTTGCAAACAAAACAGGCCTTTATTTTCTGCATTTCTTATACTCCACAATACCAGGTAGGGTGACAATTTGTTAACCCAGAGGGGAATAAATCAGAACAGAACACTCCTTGAGCACTCAGGCCTCTTCAAAAGAGTCTATGTTCTTCCTGTTACCCCAGTGCAGGTCAGCTGGTCCAATCTCAAAGGTTGTAATCTCTTATATAATTGCAGCTGAACAGACAAGTTTCAGCCCAAAGATTTCATTTCTGTGTCATATCCCTCTACACACACACACACCAGTCCGTTTCTATGTGCTGCTACCCTGCACAAGCTCTCAGGACACAGGTATAACAGCAAGCCTCTCACACAAACTGCCTCTGGCCCAGTCCAAGCAAAGCTTTTTCTTACCCTTACAAGCCAAACCTCATAGTTCATAGTTCTTACTGCATTCAGGTCTTCCAACTCTGACCAGAATAGTCCATCAAGCTTTACTTATAGCATTACAAGGAATCTCTCTGGCCAAGGTTTCAAATCCTTCCACATTCCTCTTGAAAATCAGCTCCAAAGGTCAAAGCCACACAGTCAAGTGTCTAACAGCAACCCCACTCATGGTACCAAATCTTTATTAGTCAGGGTTCTCTAGAGGAACAGAACCACTAGAATAAATTATAAAGTGAATTTATTGAATTAGTTTATGGTAGCAGTTGCAGGCCCAAGAATCAAGGAACATGGTAGCTGCTCAGTCCATATGGCCAGATGACTCAGCAGTCCCGATCCAGTACTGAAGGCCTGGAGGCTTCCTGAAGAGTTGCTCGGTTTCGATCTGTGTGCGTCTTCAGTCGACGCTGGTCTTCAGTCCACGCTGGAAGGCAGCGAGCAGCTCCTGCAGCCAAGTGGAAGGAAGGAAGGGCTCTTTTCACCCAGAGCTTCCTTATATGAAGTCCCGCCTCTGAGAGGGGCTGCCCGCTCTGGGGGAAGGGCTCACTCTGGGGGAAGGACTTCCTCCTTCAGTTAGTCCTTCTTGGAAGCAACCTTGGAGACCCACCCAAAAGGGATTTCTGTGGATTACTAAACAGATCAAGTTGACAACACTTTAACTGCCACAAGTGCACCCCTTGACAACTTGACACCAAACCATATCTCCTTACATCATACTTAATTTCCAAATGAAAACAGTAACAAGCTCATAATTCCACCTGACATAGTATAACTATCCTATATACAACCCGAAACACAAAATCTTCCCCCAACACAAAGCAAGGTTCCTTGAGGAATACTCGCGAATACTCTCTAATATAATAGGTCTAATATAAATTCAACAACAGTTAGCTAGTTGTATAATCTTAGTATTGGTGTAGATATGTACAAACACTCCGTATCAAGGCAGGACAGAAACATTGTAATTACAGTACTCATTTTTGTAACTAATCACATGGCCTTAGCTGGTATTTGTTACTGCCTTCTTCTATTACCCATTCTGTATTTTCTCCACCTTCATCAAGCACCTCAGCAGTCTTGGTTCTTTACCTGGAGGAGTGACCCATACCTTCATTCCTGAAGGATCTTGACCATTTATCACACTACCTCGATTTGGTTATTGCAGTTGTCCATTGACTTTGGTAACAAGGCATGGTAACACTAAGATATGCCCTAAAGGATCTCCTGCACTCCAGATATACTCTTTCTTACCTTCATTGTGGAGGAGCAGTCCAATTTCACCCGGGTAGTCTGGATCAATCATACCTGCCCACTCTTCGGTACCACATTACTGTTGCAGTCAGGTTCTCATTGCTGACAGAAATCATCCAACCAAGAGCAGCTTTTGGGGAAAAAAAGGGTTTATTTTGGTTTACAGACTCAAAGGGAAGCTCCACGATGGCATGGAAAAATGATGGCATGAGCAGAGGGTGGACATCACACCCTGGCCAACATCAGTTGGACAACAGCAACAGGAAAGTGTGCCAAACACTGGCAAGGGGACACTGCCTATAACACCCATAAGCCCATCCCCAACAATACACTGCCTCCAGGTGTTAGTTCCCAAATCTCCATCAGCTGGAACCTAGCATCCAGAACACATAAGTTTATGGGGGACACCTGAATCAAACCACCACACTCACTGTGAAAAATATTATAAAAAATATATTTGCATGAGCATATTTACCCTGTTGTGATCAAGACAGTTTGAATTGTTACTTTTCCCGGATGTGTAGTCTCCAGTTTCAGTGTTTGTACATATGTCATCAAACTTATAAAGCATGCATTCCTAATATTAACTTCACATTGAAAAATGGTAAGGAACCTCACTATTGTGGGTCCTTGGATCCTCGGGGCCACAGTTCCCCGAAGGCATCCAGGCAACCGTGAAGAGTGAGCATGAGAAAGAATCACTTTCTGGAGACAGTCTCTGTGAACAGCTTGGTTTAATCAATAGGGAAATGGGTTTATAAGCAGTTGAGAGCGGGAAGAGGGTCCTAAGAGGATTGGGTATACAAGGTTGCTTGCTGATGCCTAATCAGTATATGGGGACATATATTTCAGTGCATAAGCAATGGCAGAGAGAAGGTATAGAGTACAGGGGGATGGGCTGTGCAAATGTTGCTGGCTGATACCATATGATGAGTTTCCTAGGCAACTGACCAAAAGTCACAGGGCAAAGCCCAAGTTCCGGTGTGCCTGGCTTGGAGAGGGAGTGGCCTCCTGTAGCCCCGGGGGTCCTCAGCCTTGCCTGGCAACTCAAGCCCGTCTACTGAAGGCTCCAGCCTGTGCCTGGCAGTGCCCAACACACTATGAGAACGTGTTTCTCTGGTGTGGCATCCAAAGGCAGAAACAGTGGCTTGAGAAGTAGACTTGCTAAGCCTCCGCCTCTTTTTAGAGCCTCCTGACTTTATTTCTATGGTGACATTTGGTTACTTCTGACTGATAGCCAAAATGGGTCACTGATTTTCCTAGCATCCTTATTTTCATCATTTCTTGTCTATATTGCACATGACAACTTAATCCAGATACTGCCCATCACATAATGTGGCCAGTTCAACCATAAAGGTGCTTTCACCTGCTGAGCACTCATCGCCCTTGTTGTAGACACACGTCACACTATCCACAAGGCACGTACAGGTCTGCCTCATAGCCGGGTGATAGGTTGGCTTAACCCAAACTTGGCCAAATAAGTAACATTCTACAGAATGTCGATTTTTCGGTGAGGGGACCAACAACCACACTCACTTCACGTGTCCTTCCAGCCTCACTTCTGCATCAGATGTGAATAAGAAGCCCCCCTTTGTAGCACTTCTCTGTGACTCCTCGCCCCTCCAAAGAGATTTATGCCTTTTCTTATTTTCCATTTGCCTGTCTGTTTGGGGTTGTCTGGCTTGACGATTGAATTCTAAAAGAGCATGGATTATGTCTGTTTAGCTTATTTGGGGAGGTGTCACCTGAAGGTTTGGAGATTGATGTTAAGCAATTATCCTGTGCTCCTCACATATTCTCCTCTTTCTGCACTTTTGTATGTCATTTGCATTTTTTTGATATACTTATAATAATCTCTGTTGACATTTGAGAGATAGAAGCAAATGCCACTTCAAAGCTTCCTCCACACAGATGAAGTGATAATAATACAATTTCCAGCACTTTTCTGGAGAAGTCAAAGCCCTTAACAGACATTAACTCATTCATCTTCACCTTAGCAATGTGAAAAATAACTGGGGACAGATATTATTGACATATTCCAAATGGATACTGAGGTGTCCTGAGGATGTTTTACAAAAATAGGAGAATTTTAGAATGGAAAGGTCAGATCTCTGTTTTCCAGGGTTACTCTGAGGCCCAGCTGCAAAAAATAACTAGCCCTGTTCTCCAGCCAGGCACTCTGGGACAAGAACTGGATCTGTCATACTTGTGTGGAGAGTTTCTGGCAGGTCAGTTTCCGTCAGAGCAGGGCAGGGTGCCAGGTGTGGAAGGCAAGACAGAAGCCCTGAGATAGTCTGTTTGCTCCCTGGTAGTATACTCATTTAAATCTCACCTGCTTTTCACACTGAAATTTTTCAGCCGCTTCTGCACAGATCATTCATTTTCACCACAAGTAATTAATGCAAACAGAGCACATTTTGTAGATACCAACTGTCTTTTTTTTGTCTCATAAGCTCAATAAGCTTTTCTCTGTTATTCAAGGAGCTTTATCTCTTTAACTACAAGGGGGAGTCTGCTCTGAGCAGAATGTCTAATGATATAACACAGTGGGAAATTCATTTTAACAAAGAAAAATGTGTTTTTCTTATTTTAGGCAGACCTAAACATTTGAAAGTAGTGATCATTGACAGGATTTCCAACTCTCAGCCTTTTCCTGGTCTGCTGAGTTACAGTTCAGAAAATATATAGAGAGGAAGAGTGGCCCCTCAGAAGCCCACTGGTGACTTCCAGCCCTGATCCAAGGGCAAAGGGAGGATGGACTCCTGAGAAGGATAAAGATGCAAATCCAGCCCACTTTCAGATGACATCACAAAATCTCCTCCTTGGACCTTTGAGTTCAAGGGAGGGGTTGTTGTTGGGCTGCAGCAAGGGCAAGGGCTCACACTGGGAGGTCCCCAGTGGAGACGGAGACCGGCGGGAAAGCCTGTGCCCGCAGCTGCTGTCTGCGGCACGCGTACCAGTCAGGTCTGCTCGTCAGTTCCCCGGCACAGGAAATTCTGGCAGAGAAGGCTGCTGAATTTTCAGGCCCTCCTGCACCAGTGAGTAGAAAAGTGATCCCAGGACAGTTTCGGTACACTGCCAAAGGAAGGAGCCCTTACCGTGTCCCGGGCCGTGTGCTCCTCCTCCAAGCAGGCATATCACAGGTACGCCACTTCTTTCTCCACTAACACACACTTTCTTCAGTGTAGATTCATTTTGTTATGCTGTGAACCAGTGAGTGCTTCTTAGTTAACTGTATTACCTCAGTTCATGAGGAAACTGAAGCAAATACGGAAAGAAATCACCTTCCTAACTTCCTTACCTTTGCCCCAGCCTTCTCCTAAAAACGAGAGCATTTTTCCTTATAACTATAGTTCTGGTACACACTCCCAAAATACACTGCATTGACAGATGATGCTCTTCAGTCCACACTCATCTGTTTCCCCAAGTGTCTTAGTAATGCTATTTATAAGTTTTTGAAAAGTTAGATTTACTAAAATATATATATATATATATATATATATATGCTTTATCTCTACTCCTATTGTTCATTAAAGTAGAAAGGTCCCTTTACTGTTTTGGTCTTTAATGGCATTGATAGTTTTGAGGAATCAAGGCACCTAACCCACATTCTCTATTTGTCTGATTGTTTTCCCATTATTAGATTTAGGTCAAGCTTTGTTTGGGAAAAATTATTACATAGGTGATGTCGCATTCATCCCATCGTCCCAGGTAGGCTCCTCACAGCCAGCACACCACAGCTGTCTGTCTTTTTATTATTACAGATGCTGCGTCATCATTTGGCTGAAATCCTCCCAATATTTTTATTCTTTTGGAAGGAAATATTACATGGGGAATAGCCTCTGATACTGTGTGACCATCCTGCTCCCAAGCATCATTTTATCTAGTGATTTAGCATGCACTGATGCTGCTGGCCTGACCCACTTATTACGCTGGGGCTGCAAAATACTGACTTTCTGTCATTCCTGCCTTAGGAGCTGACATTCTTAGGTAAAGAAGTGTTGTTCTCGCCTCTTGTTTTGGGGAATCTTTTTGTTATTCTGTAATGGTTTCTCTCAGGATTCGTTTCTGTCTCAAATTGTCCCACATTCATCCCAACTCCTCTGTCCTTCTGACATGGCTAAATTGATTTTAGAGTCTTTTCTTGCTTTTCAGAGCAGCTGTTTCAGGCTCACACCATACTATGTCTGCTCACGACCAAGATTCTAAGTAGTTTTTAATGTAACGTATGTTCTTTGGAAAGAACAAAGTCATTTGTAATTAGAAAAAAAAATTACTAATTCAGTCTCTGGCAAATGAAAAATCAGATTGAACCAGACTAGGAAATGATACTGTAATTCCAACTATATGGATCCAATTTGCAGAGGAAAGACTGGATTTGTTCCTGGAGGGGACACAGAAAAAATTCATGAGAATAGCTAATTCCTCACTTCGTCAGTGAATAGCAAGTCGCACAGAGTGACTGATAAGTAGGTAAGAAACAGCAGATGATAAGAGCCTTAACCTCTGTGGTAGTTTGATTAAGGTGTCCCCCATAAAATTAGGTGTTCTGAATGCTAAGTCCCCAGCTGGTGGCAATTTGGGAATTGGGACCTCCCAAAGGCAGTGTATTGTTGGGGGCAGGCTTATGGGTTTCCTAGCCAGCTTCCCCTTGCCAGTGTTTGGTACACTCTGCTGCTGCTATTGTCTATCTGATGTTGGCCAGAAGATGATGTCTACCCTCTGCTCATACCATTGTTTCTCCCCTGCCATCATGGAGCTTTCCCTCAAGTCTGCAAGCCAAAATAAACCCTTTCCTCCTATAAACTGCTTTTGGTCAGGTGTTTTCTGCCAGCAATGAGAAGCTGACTGAAGCAACCTCCATGCCAAGGTACATGAGTGAGGCAAGGGGAGTATTTTCCTTAGTTAGATTTGACTGACACCTAATTGGCAACCATTAGCTCTGCTTTCACACAGCAGTGATGTGATTGGATGTGGGGGTCGAAGGACTGGGAAGGAAAGAATGATTTAGAGGAAGGAGTCAATTAGATTATCTGCTGCAAGTTCAGGCAAAGTCGACTTTTATAGGTCTTAAAGAATATAGTCTCTTGATACTCTTAAGTTAGGTGGGGTTTTTTTTGTAAGGTTTTATATTTTCAGTTGTTTTTATTACAGCTTATGCTAGCTCAGTCTTCCTTGCTACTGAGCATATGTGTAGCATCCAGGTGTTCGCTGACCCATTCATATCATAAATCTCAAAGCTTGAAAATGATTTAATGTACTCACTCTGAGTTCCGCGTGCCCTTTATAACCTGGCACACAGGGCAACGCAGCTGTATGAAATGATAGTCGCTATCTGTATAACCAAACCAAAAGATAACGTTCCCTTGGAAAGCAGATAGTAACTGAACCGCGGCTTCTTAGGTAGGGTTCCTCTTCCAGCAACCTAGGTCGGAGCTGTGTAATCAGCACAGCGGCCAGGAGCTACGTCTGACTGCTGAGCACTCACAGCGGGACTTGCAGAAACTGGGAAGAAGCCCCAGTGTAAAAGCGACTTCTCTACCAATGGCTCATAAAGACTTAGTTTGAAAAAGCCATGTAAATTGTGCCTCTAGTTTTATGTTGATAACATGGTAAAATGATAATGTTTGAGATAGGGGAACAAATAAAATGTATTATTAACATTCTTACTCTGTTTACTTTTTAATATATGCACTAGAAAATTTTCTTGGAAATATGGATCTCGCATTTCTTTTTGACAGTGCCTATGAAGGTAATTGATAGTATTTCTGACTTTTGTAGGCAGTCTCAAACTTGGACAATTCCAATGTAAACATAGAAACATTGGAGCCATTCACTTGCTAATTGTACCCCATGACTTTTGAACTTTTCTTTATAAAGTAGTTACCAAAACTCAGAAGTATGACAGCTATGTTGCTAGAAATAATGTTAATAGTGGTCCTATTAAAGCTTATAAATTATCTTTTTAAATTGATTAATTTGATTACTTTGATTAAATTAATTAATATGATTAAATTGATTAATTTGCTTCAACTATTTATGCATAAAGGCTTAGACTCTATAAGTCAAAAAAATGAAGTGTAAAGAACAATCCAAGTAAACTAAAGCTGAAGTCAGTATATTTTGACTTTTCTGCTAATGAAAACTGAGATTCCATTACTTAATAGCCATCTCTCCAAATAGGATAAGAGTCCTGGGGGCACATGTAGACTATGGACTGACAGCAGTATCATTATGTCTCGAACTGGAAAGACACTCAGCATGTCCAAACGAACTCCGCAAAGTCCTGGGATTCCTCACACTGGGCTCACGGTCCCTTCCTCTGCAGGCTACACAGTGTCCTGCTGATCTGAAGAGGGCTGGGGCTCATACTGCGCGTCTGCTTAGCTTCACTCCAGCCAGCTGCTAACAAGCCCTGTGCCCAGGCTAACACCAGCATCAGTTTTCTAGATCTTCTGAGAAAATGATCTTCACAGCTTTAGAACCATGTTAATATCAAGCAGCTCTTATCTCCATCCTAGCCTGTGATTCAACCTCCCCGAGCTCCATTTCCCTTACACATGCCCTGCAGCCGGACACGTGCCCCACCCTGGGCACAGCGCTCCGTGAGGGCTCAGGTAATGCGATCCTCACGACCTCCACTCCTCTCAACAGCATCTCCCAAGCACAGCCGGTTTTCTCCCTCGGTTGAATTGATTTTAGACATGTTTGCATTGCTGGTTTTGGAATTTTACTTTCTTATTTTTACAAAAGAACCAATGTCATTTTCCATGTCCGTGGGAAGCCAGACCAGAACTGGGGATGCCTCTGGCTCCCATAATCAGCAAAACCTTCTCCTGCCTCTTGATTGCACAACCTATCCTGGCTTCCAGAAAACACTACCATCCTTCTTGGTCTGCCTCCTACTTCTGTCCCATTCCTGGATCTGATTTCTCTGTTACTAAACACAAGAACCTTGAAGCATGTATCTTTGATCCCTGGTGTCTGTTATAGTCAAACCCCAGTAAGTTCCATCAATCCCTCTATATTCATATTTGATTGGTCCCTGAACTCTCTGTGAACACCAAATAATTAGATGCTCAAGTCCTTCTATAAAATGACATTGTATTTGTATACAATCTACACACATCCTCCACATATGATCAGATAAATTCCAGATCGCTTACAATATCATACAATGTAGCGATAAGTTGAGTATTTGTATCGTATGGTTTATTAAGTAATAATTTTAAAAAATCTGTACATGTTGATACTAACACAGATTTATTTATTTATTTATTTGTTTATTTCTTTGCTTATTTTTGGTTTTTCAAAGTAGAGTCTCATTGTAGTCCAGGCAGACCTGGAATTCATTATGTAGTCTCAGCTGGCCTCTAACTCATGGTGATCCTCCTACCTCTCCTCCCAAATGTTAGAACTAAAGGTGTATGCCACTACACCATGCCTTGTTTTTTTCTGAATAATTTCCACCTATGGATGGTAGAGTCCACAGATGGATACCCTGAGATACAGAGGGGCAATTGTTTCTATAAAATAAGAAAATGCATATATGCACACAGGCAAGGTGGCACTTGAAATGAATTTAGGTTATTTCACAAAAGCCACCCTGGCAAAGTTGTAAACTTACTTCTCATTTTACTTCTCACCCAATTAGCAGCTAATCACTTTTATGGCTGCCTATAACACCCATAAGGCCCCCACCCCCACAATACACTGCCTCTAGGAGGCTCCAATTCCAAAATTGCCACTAGCTGGGGACCTAACATTCAGAACACATAAGTTTTTTCCTCCTCTATCACTCAGAAATGCAGTCTTTTACCAAACCCAGAGCTGCCATTTGTGGTCAGACTGGCTGAGCAACACACCCAGCCATTCCCCTGCCTCACAGATGTGACCTTGCTCAACTGTTTACATCTGTGCTGGGGATTGAACGCAGGGCAAATTGGGCCCTCTTAGGTCCTTTCGTGGCAAGCATTCTCACACACTGAGCCATCTCCCAGCCCTTCTCTTCTCCTTAGAAAAGGCAAACCTGATCTATATTGGCAGTAGAACTCCAAAGAAAACGGGATGAAAATTTCTTGAGTACTTACTATGATAGAATTCTGGCTATGCCCACATTTTACAGCTGGGAAACCTGGGACTGCAGTAAAGAACTGTGTGCTGAGCTAGCAGATGGGAGAGCCGGGGTTTGTGAGGGTCTGCCTTCAGCCTCGTCATGGCGGGCTGTGCACAGCTTTGACAGACAGTAACCAACTGAGCAGAGCAGTCATGCTGTTTCAAGGAATATCAGTGCTCCTCTCTTTTGTTTTCCTGTGTCGGGGGGGAACCACAGGACTCCTGCCATTCCCTGCTACTCCTGTCCCCTGTCTGGGAGAGCTGCAGCTCACCCAGCTTTCAGAGGAAGGCGAATAGGAAACAGGGACAGTGGCCTTGTGTGCGCAGCTGTTATGGAAGAAGGTGAATAGGTGATTGGCAACGCCTCCCTTCAAGCCTTCCCGGCCCAGAAGAACCTGACTGGACCACACCAGAAGCACAGAGCAGTGACAGCCTCATTCTCATCCTTCTCTTAGGGAAAATTTGGCAATACTCAATGAAAATTATAAAATCCATTTCACTGTTCCTCATAGTTCTAAGGTTTTAATATCTATTTCTCTAAGATAGACGCTGCCTCTGTCAACACCAGAACATACTGTGTCCTGTTGGATTTCACAGGAACTGGAAGTCTGCCATTCTCTAAGCGCTGTCAGATTGTCAGAGATGACTGTCAGGACTGCAAAGTAGCCTGCGGTCAACACAGTGAGGACAGAGGCATGAAAAGAACAAAGGATTGGGATGTTTGTCATAGATCATGGTTGCTCAAGTTAGTCTCTTTTCAAAAACAGAACTTGATCTGAATGACTGGTTGTCCTACAGCAGCTATGGTTAGCTGTATTCTGCTAACCAGGGGGACAGGTGTCTGGGCCTGAGTCTAAATTTTCTATAGCTAATATTTTAGACAGGTTCTCTAGAGTAAGAAAAGTACCTCTCCCTCTCCCTCCCCCACTCTCTCTCCCAGGTTCATGTAGAACATGCTCTCCCTAACACAGAGATCTGAAATGGTCGAGAATCTAGAACTTGTGTGCACATATGCACAGTCCCATACCTCACTCACGTCACAAGTAGCAGTCACATTAGAAGGATAACCAGCCCATGTGTGTTACTGAATATATGATATAGATGTATGTATATGTAACCTCTGTACAATATACTCTATATGGAGCATGAATGAATCTCATCCTTATACTTGGGGTCTTCCCCCAAGACAGTGTGTTATTTATATTTAAGTAGCCAATATTGTGAAATCTGAAACCTTTTTAGTCCCAAGTATTTGAGATGATGGCTGGTCCACCTGCACTTCCTTTCAACTTTGACCCTCAGACACTGGGATTGAGGCAGGCCCAACCCTTATTCCACACATCTCCCTCCGGTATTTTTCTTTTACTAAGCAAAACTTTAATGTTCCATTTAAAAGTATGATTCAGTGCCTTAGAAAATAAAGAAAATTTATAGCTTCTTGTTTTGTGTCCCAACTTATTCTTAGTTTTCTATTTGTACTTTATTTTCTGTAAAGCTGGAGACTATCAAAGACATTTGTTCTGTTTTTCAATTTTTACTTATTTATTTGCAAGCAGAGAGAGAGAGAAGAGAGACAGACAGAGAGAGAATGGGCATATCAGGGCCTCCAGCCACTGCAAACAAACTCCACATTCATGCACCCCCTTGTGCATCTAGCTTATGTGGGTCCTGGGGAATCGAACCTGGGTTCTTTGGCACTGCAGGCATATACCTTAACCACTAAGCCATCTCTCCAGCCCCCCCCCCCCATTTGTTGTTCTTATAAGTAGTAGGTCTTGTTGGAACACTAAACGTTATAAAACACAACTTATAAGCATGTCAGTAGTTGCCTTGCTCAACTAAAATGTATCCTGCACAAGAAGATAGCATCTCTTTATGGCCTGAATGCAGCCATTTCCATTCTTTTCTCACTGCAAAGTAAGTAGGAGGCAGCAGTGTCTAAGAAAACGGAATGTGGGTGTCTACCCCAGGAAGCCAGAATCCATAGTCTGCCTTCAGAGGATAAGAAAAGAATCAATACACAACTACAGATGAGGAATGATTCCATACCATTACCCTTTGAGCCCAGTTAAAGCTAGGGTTGTCATCTCACTCATATCCAGATGTTTAAACACTGTGTGTCAGTTCTGGGTGGGCTGTGCATACATCATTCTTCACTACGAAGTCACCACTTTGAAGTGAGCAGTCAGTCAACCAAGTGCCCTCTGTGGCCTTTGTGATTAATTACATGGCGTGGTTGCCTTCTCTGTTGATGGGACAAAGCTCCTGACCAAAAGCAGCTGAAGGGAGAAGAGGTTTTGACGTTGGTGTAAAGTCTCAAGGGGAAGGTTCGTGATGACAGGTGGGAAGCATGTCCCGGGCATCACGTCTGCCACAGCGGGAGGAAAACAGCAGCAGGAGAGTAAGCCAATCTCTGCCAAGGGGAAACTGGCTGTACCACCCCTTAGCCTGCCCCTGACAACACACTTCTTCCAGCGAGGCTCCACCTCTCAAATCGCCACCACTTGGGGACCAAGCATTCAAAGCATGAATTTATAGGGGACATCTAATTCTCACCACCACAGATGATATAAAATGTTCACACTGCTTCCAGCTTAGAATTGGGAAATCTTTGAACCCCTACGTCTGGAGTAGGTCAAGAAGCACTCTGGACCCAGGCAAGATCATCAGTATTCAGGAGGTCAAGGCTTCTGTGTCCCACAGCATTGTCAAGTTGACCATTAGGAATCTCACCACTCTCACCACCCCCACCCAGCTATCCACAGCCGTGTGATAGCGTCTGGCTCTGCGTACCTCGATGTGCACATCACCGTCATTTAGAAACTGCATGTCACAAAGCACCAGGTTATTTCCGACGGGAGCTTCTCACACTGGGTTACAAGACCCGGTAATGTCTGGCGGAAGTTCACTCTGCATCCTGGGTAGTTCTCCTTAATACCTTCATGTAAAGACACTGACAACTACAAAGAGCAAGTAACTTGAATTCTAATGAAAAAATCAGATGAGCTGGTGACGCTGGCTATGCATTGTTGAGTAATGTGGCTTCTCTGTTTGCAAATTGCATGTTCAAAGTGTCCTGAAGCAAGACAGCAGGCTCCCTCTAGTGGGCAAGGACTGTTGTAACTGAACTCTTTCCCCACAAAGCTTGTTATTTCATAGTTAGATTTTGAAGCAGTGTCTTTTACAAAATAAAATCACCAAAACACAGATTAGTGAAGAGTTTCAAGTAACACTGGTGAAGTAACCCCGAGTAAACCAAGGAGAGAGAAGGTACCTACCTGTGCCAAGGTACTGACTTGTTAGGAAATCAGATGTGCATCTGCATGTGTATACTTAGGAGATTTATGATTATACAGACCCTAGGTTTGTAACTCAACCTTTAAGCCTTTCACTTTGGTAATTAAGTGGCGTTAAGGATCATCTCATTTCTTGCCCTTATCTCACAGCTGAGTCCATGGCTTGCATAATATCACACACTTGAAAGTTTGCTCTGACCTTTGAGTTCCCATTAACTTTCTAGAACACAGGCTATATTCACAGTGGCCTTTCGTTATTGGACAAAAGTCATGACCAACGGGCTTGGGAGACAGCTCTGTCAGGGAAGCTCTTGCTGTCCAAGCCCGAGGACCTGAGTTCAGTCTGCAGCCTCCGTGCAAACTGCAGGGTGTGGATGTACACACACGAGGACTCCTGGCCCGTTTGCCTAGCCTCACTGTGTGCTTCAGACCAACGAGAGAACCTCACTGCACAAGAGAGATGCACCCAGTGCCTCAGGAAATCCCGCGGCCTTCACATGCATGCACACACACGTGCATGTACCTACCACAACAAACTAACACCCAAAAGTCCATGCTTATTTAGGTAATTAGCTTTATGTCCCCTATCATTTTTACTGTGTCTGATAGGATTTAATAAATTTTATAAAAATGTTCATTCTGGGGCTGGATAGATGGCTCATCTGTTAAGGTACTTGCCTGCAAAGCCTAATGACCCAGGTTTGATCCCTCAGTACTTACATAAAGCCAGGTGCACAAAGTGGTGAATGCATCTGGACTCTGTTTGCAGCAGCTAGAGGCCTTGACACACCCACATTCATATTCATATTCTCTCTCCATCCTTGCAAATAAATACATTTTAAATGTTAGTGCTGTAGCATCAAGAAAGAAAACTGGGGCTGGAGAGATGGCTTAGTGCTTAAGGCATTTACCTGCAAAGCCAAAGGACCCAGGTTCGATTCCCCAGGACCCACGTTAGCCAGATGCACAAGGGGGCGCACGTGTCTAGAGTTCGCTTGCAGTGGCTGGAGGCTCTGACATGCCCACTCTCCCTCTCTCTCTATCTCTCTCCCTCTTTCTCTGTCAAGTAAATAAATAAAATATTTTTAAAACAGAAAGAAAACTGTACCCAGGCTAGCAAGGAAGTAAATGGCACATTACAAATATGGATTTTGAGGTTATAATTAGTAAAAAAAAATTTAAGTCTAATAAAATTTAATATTAATGATGGCATATAGCCTAAAAGGGCAAATGACCCAATAACTAATTCTAGAAAGAATGGGCACAGGAAGTTGCAGTAACTTTCAGTTTTAAAACCATATACATATACTATGTATTTATTAAAGCATAAGTTCACCTGACTTTTGGTAGCTATTGACAAAGTCTGTCTACACTGGAGAAAGATCCCCCTTACTAATTTTTGTGGGTTTGTTTTCTCTTGCAGCAAACGATGTGCTTGGCTTCGGAACTCTGATCAGTACTTCCAACACCTATGATGGGTCAGGGGTTGTGACTGTGGAAACTGACCATCCTCTCCTCTGGGCCATGGCCATCAAAAGCTAATCTACAGACTGACGTCCATCCATCTATGTGCCTCAGCCTTAACCTTCTCTGCCAGTGGTTCAATGCTCAGCATGACCAATTCACCTAGATTTGCAAAAATCTAAACTTCTCCGTGGGAAGTCTGTAATTTTTAAAGGTATCAGGTGTTGGTGTGTAGCTCAGTGGAAGAGTACTTGCCTCACAAGTGCAGGGCCTTAGATTAAACGCCCCGCACCTACAAAAACAATGAAGATGTTCGAGTTTAGATATTCCAGGTAATACTACAGGTGACGTCTCAATTCCAGAATGAAGGAAATTTTATTATTATTAAAATATTAAATCATTATTAAAATATTTTTAAAAATCAATAAATAGGGCTCTATTACTTTCAATTAGAGAGCTAATATGAATCATTCCATTGTGAAATTCAACGCTGATTGTTTTTATTTAATTAATCATTCCATCTATCTTTTAAAAAATGTTTTTAATTTTAAAGTAGAAAAAAAATGTTGCTGAGATTCTTTGGCATCTGGCATCCCTGATAACAGGCTACATCTGAGTATCTTCTGGCTCCGGGTTCCTCTGTCTCTGTTATTTCTATCTACATATTATATATATATTTTATCTGGATCTACTGTCTTCCAGACGGCTGAGGTAGAGCTGCACCATCTCGCTCTGGCCTTATAGCTTTGGCATTGTCTTCTAAAGACCAAGAATCATATATCTAACTGCTAGATTTGAAGTCAGGCTGTGGGGAAAGATGAATATTCACGGTCCCTTATTTGGACCCCAACCCCAAACTCAGCAGTTCAGTGTGCTAGGCTTGGAGGGCTGGAGAGCCTCATCACCGCTGTGACACAGGCCTGAAAGATTTGAGCAGAGGAACCTTCAACCTAATAATTCAGCTGCTTTTGACATTCTCAGACAGGAAAAAAAAAATTAGTTCATCAACCACAAGTTCATTCACATCGCCAGGAAATAAGTCTGTCTATGGGAATAAATGAGCATCATTACTGGGGAGCCAAAGCCTGAAACTTGTTCTTTTGTTCCTGACCAGCAATTTTCCTGGTTTCCTGAACCCCTTTCCTTGGCTGTACTGGGGGAGAGGCTGCACTGGGTGTGGGAAAGGACTACATGTGCAGATTCTAAATGCTGACAGCCGTTGTAAGGGAGTGACACGGATACTGGTTTGGCCAGCATAAGCAACCCGGTCCATGACAATGTGTCTGTGTTTCCTTCATGATACCCTCTGCCTGTCTTTTTCCTGCCCTTTCCTATGGCATTTGTTAAATCACATCTTGACAAACAAACCATGATCTAAGAAAATCCTGCCCAACATGTATTTGTGTGCAGTGACTATGACCAGTGATTGTCTTATTGGTGCTCAACGAGTCTGACACTTAGATGGCAAATGGAGAGCGAAAAGGGAGCAGTTGAACTATCATGGAGTTCTGAGTGGTTAATCATTAGAAATCATGTTCAGTTATTTTATGCAAACATGTGATACTGAAAGTCAGATGTCATGTAAACACAGTTATCAACGTATATGTCTGTGGTCGATTTCTAAAAAGATAATTCATTTTGTTGCTTGTATTTCATTATGGCCAGTCTCATGGTAAGTGTTTTGGAATTAGAAATATCTACTCAAAGGGAGATTAATAAATATGTACCTCACAATAAAAATTATGAATTAAAAGCTTTTCATCTCGGAGAGCAGTGCGGCACTGTGAATGCTTCTTTGCCCCTCTCCCCAAGGAAGTTTCTGTCTAAATCGCTGGGAATAGAGATTTACATTTCATCATTGTGGACCCCTAATGCTCCATCCCTACAGATAATTATACATCGTTCCTACTTACATATAGGATTTACAAAGGGTAAAAACAGAGGTAACTTGCATCATGAATGTTTATTTTCTGCAGAAAGGGAGCCAGTAGAGACATAAGTAACTGCATTGTGGAGAAAGTGAAGAAAATTGGTGGAGAAAGACCTCTGAGGAGTGAGAAGAGATCAGAGAGCCGTGGATCCTCTTGTTGGTGCTGTAGGGAAAGGCTCATGTCTGCTCTCTTCTGTCTCTCCTCACACAAATGCCCGGCCCGGAGCGCCCTCGTGTACGGGCCACGCGCAGTAGAGACAAACCCTAGGAGGCCAAGTTTGAGCTCTTTCACTGACGGGCTTGGTTAGCACAGAAGCTCCAGAAGAAAACCTGGCCAAACCTCCAGCTACTCTCCAGACAATTCACACCACAAAGGGAATTGAAAGAAGAAAGGGAGGTGGCCAGAGTGGGGGGCCCAGGTGATTCCTGTACCATTTTGACATTGCTTCTCTGATAGTAGGGGCTCGGCCATGTTTTCACCCTCCAGCTTTTGAAGACTACTGATATATTCATTAACAGAAGTATATTTGTTCTGTTGTACACAAAAGAAATATATGCCTCATTTAAAAAATTTACTTCAGGCTGGGGAGATGGCTTAGTAGTTAAGGCATTTGCCTGCAAAGCCTAAAGACCCAGGTTTGATTCCCCAGAACCCATGTCAGCCAGATGAACATGATGCCATATGCATTTGGAGTTCATTTGCAGTGGCTAAAGGACCTAGTGCATCCATCCTTTCTCTCTCATAAATGAATGAATGAAAACAAATTTTAAAAAATATTCCAAAAGAACACATGTTATAGCAACCTTGAAAATCTCTGTGTGGGAAGGCAATCCTTGACCGAAGCTTAGTAAACACTGGGATGGACCCCCTAGTGCTCCCAAGCTTTGGGATGGGTCATGAATACTCATCCCACACCACCATCTGGGTTGTGCTAGAACCCTTGGGTGTATGTGCGGGGATGCTCTTAAAACACAGACCTCCATTCCCACCTCCTGCTGAGCAACTGAAGAGCTGGATGCTAGTGTTCTAGGACTTGAAACTACCTAAGAGCAAGTTTCCTCTAAGCACCTATCACTGTCTTTACAGCCACTGTAAGCACCTGCAAACAGTGTGACCTCTGGTGCACCGCTGAATGTTCACCTCCAAGAAAGTCCCTCTTGGCTCAGTCCCGTTCAGGTCTATCATAGACAGGAACTGAAACCATAGAATGAATAGTATTATAATGGGGATTTATTAGATTGGCTAATGGGCTTCCACGTGTGTGGATAGTTTACCTCAGGCTTCCACGTGTGTGGGTAGAGTTTACCTCAGACTTCCACGTGTGTGGATAGAGTTTACCTCAGACTTCCACGTGTGTGGATAGAGTCGACCTCAGGCTTCCACGCGTGTGGATAGAGTCTACCTCAGGCTCCCACAGGCTCCCACGCGTGTGGATAGAGTCTACCTCAGGCTCCCACGTGTGTGGATAGAGTCTACCTCAGGCTCCCATGCGTGTGGATAGAGTCTACCTCAGGCTTCCACATGTGTGGATAGAGTCTACCTCAGGCTTCCACGCGTGTGGATAGAGTCTACCTCAGGCTTCCACGCGTGTGGATAGAGTCTACCTCAGGCTCCCACGCGTGTGGATAGAATCTACCTCAGGCTCCCACGCGTGTGGATAGAGTCTACCTCAGGCTTCCACGCGTGTGGATAGAGTCTACCTCAGGCTTCCACGCGTGTGGATAGAATCTACCTCAGGCTTCCACGCGTGTGGATAGAGTCTACCTCAGGCTTCCACACGTGTGGATAGAGTTTACCTCAGGCTTCCACGCGTGTGGATAGAGTTTACCTCAGGCTCCCACACGTGTGGAGTGTGCCTTGGTCACACTTCCCTGTGTTCAGAGCCACGCTTGCTGGAGTTCACCTCAGGCTTCAATATGTGTAGATGGATTTTTTAACATCAGGCTTTCACACATGTGAAGCGTGAATGGCCCCACTTTCCTGTGCGTGGCGCCAAACTTGCTTCCTGCTCCGGCTCACATTCATGCCTCACAAAGCTCTACGTGAGCTGTTGAAATAAAGCCGACCATGGATTCGATGTGACTGAGACTGATGGCATGTACCAAGTCGGTGAAGAGGAAGAAATGTCTCTTCTTTTCCTGAAGCCTCTGTGATTATAAAGAAATATGATCTGAATGGCACCTTTTAAATGATATGACCATGACCCACAAAGACTACATTTGACCTTGTCACCGAGTCAATAGACACACGCACACGCATGCGTGTACACACACACACAGTGAAGCCTGCTAGTCTGTAGACACACGCACACGCATGCATGTACACACACAGTGAAGCCTGCTAGCCTGTAGACACACACATGCATGTACACACGCACAGTGAAGCCTGCTAGTCTGTAGATACACGCACACACACGCATGTATACAGTGAAGCCTGCTAGTCTGTAGACACACGCACACGCATGCGTGTACACACACAGTGAAGCCAGCTAGTCTGTAGACACGCTCACGCATGCGTGTACACACACAGTGAAGCCAGCTAGTCTGTAGACATGCACACACATGCGTGTACACATGCATAGTGAAGCCTGCACTGTGCTCTGAATTTTATCTTAAATTGAAATATTTCCAGAAAGACATTCATGTGGGAAAGCACACCTCGGGGAAGAGCAAAGCACATGAAGTTACTTTTTAAAAACTGTGGGCATGAACATAGAAGTCCTGCATCGAGCATACCTTAATTTCCTAAGGATGGGCTAATAATGATGTAATAGTAAAAGTATGTTTCCCTGTGCAGATTAAAAGTAAAGGCCACAAGGCCAGTCTATCCCTAGGAAGTCATTGGACAAGTACTGGGAAATTCCTGGCATATTCAGCACAAGTTTTCCCTTCCTTGCCCATAGCATATTTCTACCATCAGTCATAATTTTCTCTTCTGGTAAGCCCTAGCCTGAGCCTCGGTGATCCAGGCAGATGTGAGCAATGATTCTCTACGGCTCTGAGCTAGTGTGTTATTTCACCACTGTACACAAGACTGCTCTACTGGTAACCCAGGAAAGAGGCTGTGGAAACATCACTCTTGTTCACAACAGCTAATGGGTAAATAACAGATCCAAGGACTGGTTTCCTGTGCACTAAAAACAAGGGCTTTGCACACACAGGAGTAAAAACTAATCCCAGCCTTGAAAAACACCAACTAGGCCCTGAGATCATTCATAGTAGAGAAGAGATTCAAAATAGACTCAGTTTCTCCCTGGTAATCAGGAAATTTAAGATAATAATCCTGAGTTAGTACAAAGATTGAAACGAGTTTTTATAGTTTAAAAAAAAGTTGGCAAAAGGTTGTGAGTTCTGCTTAACTTTTCCTTTAGAAATACCTTTAAAACCTAAAGACTGTGAATATTTAATAGACATTTATCTGGGGGAAATAAACATGGGAAATTATGAGCATAAAATTCTGTAACAGCTAAGGAGATAAAGGCAGATGAGCATTCGCTAGCAGTGACAAGAGATCGTGCATATACACATGTGCAAATTAAAATCTTTATAAAAACCGAACAGAACCCCACCTGAATGACATAATTTCACGTTTAGTTGTTTATCATGATGGATCATCTCCTGTAATATAAGCCCTATGGGGATCTGCACTTCTGCTCTTTCTTGTCATCTGCTCCATCTCCTCCTGGAATAGGGCCTTCAGTGCAGCAAAGGGTCAAGAAAAACATGCATAATATTCAGCAAACCTCCCCCCTGCACCCCGCACCCTGCACCATGCTGAAGGGATGTATTTCATTGCTCCCCTAATCCCAGAAAGCCACTGATCTTTTATCCTTCCTTCATGGCTAATTTATTTTTTTAAACTTTTTTGTTGTTGTTCATTTTTCATTTATTTGAGAGCAACAGACAAAGGGAGAGAGAGAGAGAGAGAGAGAGGAATTGGGCGTGCCAGGGCCTCCAGCCACTGCAAATGAACTCCAGACACATGCGCCCCTTTGTGCATCTGGCTAACGTGGGCCCTGGGGAATTGAGCCTCGAACCAGGGTCCTTAAGCTTCACAGGCAAGCGCTTAACCACTAAGCCATTTCTCCAGCCCCTTCATGGCTAACTTAACTAAGCTCCTCAGTCCTAAAGACAAATGCCCTCATTCAAGATTGGACAGACCTGGTTACGGGCGTGCCTGTGCACTCTCCTGCGTGAAGAAGGAGGTCACGTTCACGCGGCCAAGGCCAGAATGGAGGCGCCAATCCAAGACAAATACTCAGCAAGCAGGGAAGGAAACCCAGTGAGCCAAGGACTCTGAACTTGCCAGAGCCAGACAGATAAGGGACGGGAAAGACAGATAATGACTGAGGTTAGGGACAAGTGACTTGGGTGAAAAGAACCAAGGACACAGTAACAGAGAAGTTCATATTTGATTGGCCTGACTTAACAGGAAAGATGAAAGAACAAACACGCTTTTGAAAGACTTGGGAACCTTGAAGTTGGAGCAGTTTCCAGACACAGAGGTTTAAGTTTATCATGAGCTGAGTGGACTAAGCAAGAGTGCATGGTATTTTCAAAAGCATGCTGTTCAGTTCTTTTTTGTATTTAAATCAACTTCCCCCCGCCCAAATTAAACATACGTGTAATTAATTTGAGGATTCTGAGATCATGAAAAGGTATGTTGTCTCCAACTGAGTTACCCACACTAAACTCATTATTTGTGATTTTGTTTCAGTGTTCTCTAGTGAATGGATAAATTAGTTAACTAAAACAAAAACTACTATTGTATATGTACGGCAGTTGTCAATTAAAAAGTTTCTTTTGTTTTTGTTTTCTGAGGTAAGATTTCACTCTAGCCCAGGCTGACCTGGAATTCACCATGTAGTCTCAGGGTGGCCTCAAACTCACAGCAATCCTCCTACCTCTGCCCCCCGCCCCCGGCCCAAGTGCTGGGATTAAAGGTGTGCGCCACCACACCTGGCTTGAAAAGTTTTGTTTTGTTGTTTTTTAGAAAAGCAATCATGATCTGGATACAGTGGTGTACATCTGTAATCTCACCACTTGGGAGGTAGAGGCAAGAGGCTAAAGAGTTCAAAGTCATCCTTAGCCACATAGGCAGTTTTCCAACAGCCTCAACTGCATGAGAACCTATCTTAAAAAAATGAACATTAAGCCAGGCATGGTGGCATACACCTTTAATCCCAGCACTCGAGGAGGCAGAGGTAGGAGAATTTCTGTGAGTTCAAGGCCACCCTGACACTACATAATGAATTCCAGGTTAACCTGGACTAGAGCAAGACACTACCTCAAAAAAAAAAAAAAAAAAAAAAAAAAAAAACCCAGAACATTGAGAAATATGAGGTAGTTCTCAAGGAATTGCCTTTGTATGGAGTGAGTTGTTTCTCTCTTGCTTTTAGCACTCTCTCTTTGTTTTCATTGTTTATTTAAAACTCTAAAAACTGAAAACATCCTTTCACTTATTCCATGTAATATATCCCATGCCTTGTCCCACTACATCTTCCTGAATAGTCCCAATAACTGTAGTGCCACTTATGAAATTTAAAAACTAATTTGTAAAATAATTAGGCCTCCAATACTGTGATTCAGTGACAAAATACATGACTGGCTAGAGTAAGGAATTTCTTAGAATATAAAAGTTTCAGGTTATGTATTATAGGAAATATTTAAGTGCCCATTGATATTCTCTACTGTATGAACTTCATTAATTTCAGAAATGCCATTCAGTCTACACTTAGTTCCCTATCCAGAAAAAAAGCGTCTCTTGGCCCCAGTGGTCTGTACACTGCTCCTCTATTTGCATGCCTTAAAATTCAGGGATGCCTTCTTGAATAATGAGATGAACAGAAATGGTGCAGAAAGTTCTGGAGATCACTTTCCACTGCTGAATTTATTATGCATATTTTAAAGCTGACCTTTTCATCCAAGTTTCTATTTAATCCTATTGCAAGGAATTTAGCAACAAGGTCAGTGTGAATATCTGCATGCCAGCGGCATTGAACAATGAGTGTCATGAAAAAGTCAGAGATTAAATCACAAAGAAGCCCACTGATTCTTTCTAAAGCTAACTGTTCATTGGGTAGACATTTGTTTATGAAAAAGGTGAGCTTTGGGCTGGAGAGATGGCTTACTGCTTAAGGCACACGCCTAGTGAAGCCTAAGGACCCAGGCTTGATTCTCCAAGTCCCGCGTAAGCCAGATGCACATGGTGGCTCATGTCTCTGGAGTTTGTTTGCAGTGGCTAGAGGCCCTGGCACACCCATTCTCACTCACTCACTCTCTCTCTCCCTCTCTGTCTCTAATAAATAAATAAATAATCTTTTTTTAAAAAGTAACTTGCCTGCGTGCACACACAAATACCCATTACAGAGAAGGTGCCTTAAAAGTAGATATGCAAGTCACTTTTATAATTTCTTCTCTAGATTGCATGTGTAGTAATTGTGTGTGCACATAAGTTTTCTGTGTGCATGTCTGCACATTGATGCTGCAGAATTTATGCCTGTCTCAAGGACTGATATTTTTTCCACAAGGCACTGTAAGGCTTCATCTGTCTCTGGAGTTGATATTGTAAGGACTCAGTTCCATGGCATAAAAATCAAGTAAATAATGGGTTAAGAGGCTTGGGATAGAGAGCCGGGCGTGGTGGCGCACGCCTTTAATCCCAGCACCCGGGAGGCAGAGGTAGGAGGATCTCCGTGAGTTCAAGGCCACCCTGAGACTCTGTAGTGAATTCCAGGTCAGCCTGGGCTAGAGTGAGACCTTACCTCAAAAAAACAAACAAAAAAAAAAAAAAACCAAAAAAAAAAAAAGAGGCTTGGGATAAATGGATTGACTTCAAAGAAGTAGGAGTTACAAAGGTCCCAGGTTACTAGAAGTCTCCAATTATTCATATTCTGTTCTCTCAAAAACAAAATTCGTATAACCATAGTCCTTTTGTTGGCTTCGTGGGAGGCATATTCCATCTTGTAGAACAGAATCTCTCAACAGCATCACTGTCTAAACAGAGAAAGGACTAGTTCCCTCTTGGCATTGCAAGCTCTCTGGAAGCCTAATCCAATGCTAGACAAACACTTGAAATTAATCAACAACCAATGTTGAGTGCCTCCCCAGGATATCCACAGTCTTATACCAGTATGTACTTTGAAGGAAAGTGTACATATGTATGCCACCTTCTAGATTGGTGCTTCTTAGCAAAAATCATCAAGTGCAATATTAACTTTCTATTTCTTTTTTGTTGTAGTTGTTTTTATTTATATTTATTTATTTAAGAGCGACAGACACAGAGAGAAAGAAGCAGATAGAGAGACAGAGAGAGAATGGGTGTGTCAGGGCCTCCAGCCACTGCAAACAAACACCAGATGCATGTGCCCCCTTGTGCATCTGGTTAACGTGGGTCCTGGGGAATCGAGCCTTGAACCGGGTTCCTTAGGCTTCACAGGCAAGCGCTTAACCACTAAGCCATCTTTCCAGCCCAAGTTTCTGTTTCTTACACATGAATTCTTATGACCTAATCAAAAGTTAACTGATGTTTCATCTGCTACTAAGATCTTTTAGGTGGAAGATTGGTGGCTAATAAAGTGTTTGATCTATTCCAGAATACAGATAGAAAAATGTAGATTAAAAAAAATTAGTTTCTTGGTGACATGCAGGTCCCACAGGCAGGATATAGATCAACCCTGCTCCATTTCATTATCATGGTGAGTTAACGTTTAACAAAGCAGAACATCTAGCTTAATGGGATATTCCAAATTGTTATATTGTTCTTCAGTACAAGGTTGAGTGCCTGCTGCCAGTTAGACGCTGCGTTGCCACAATGCCTTTGCATGGCTTACGTTGGTTAATGAAGAAACAAGTGGGGAGAGAAAGGGCTGTCCTGGCTTCTTTCTGTTACTCCCCAAATTCCTCCCCTCATATTCCTCATGTCTGTGTGGTCACCTAGGTTTCCGCTTAGAATTCTACAGAGTCTGCGCATCTCCCCACACACCATCAGCTGACATCACTTCCAACACACCCCACCTTCCTGCCCATGACCAGAGATGAACCATCCAGTCCCCATCAAAGCCGGCCCCTCCACCGTTCACAGCTCCCGCCCCCGCCCCCACCTGGTTCCCCTAGGAAAGTTCTCCTGCAGTCTGCACCTCTCTTTCCAATATCTTGGTTTTGTTTTCTCCCAGGATTGTTCTTACTAGCCTAAAATTACTATCTTAAAACACCTTCATCTAGAAACCAGACTTCTACAGCCTGAATCCACTATTCTTGTTAGTGTAACTAAGCGTCTTTAAGGAGTTAAGAAAACCCTACCCCCAGTTCTCTGTCTCCTGCTTCCTTCTTCAGTCCACTCCAGTAACACCTGGCCCAACATCAACCTTGGAATAGCCAGTGATCTGTCCTCTGAACTCACTGGATGTGACCCATCTGTCCAGTCTTTAAGATAATGAGCACCACACTCTCCATTCTCCTGATGTTTCTTATGTTCAGTGGGCTGCCCCTTCTCTCCATCTTTCATTCGTTACTCATTTTTCCCCCCTCTGGCCTTTTAATATAGGGAAATGCCTAGGCCTCATTTTTTTCCCCTCTGACACTGTTTACCACTGTCTTTGCGATGTAATGTATATTCAGAGACCGAATTGGCCCCCTGCCTGTTCCACTAATATAGCTAATAGATTTCATATCCACGTGCCCAACACTAAACTTCTCCCCAAAGCCTGATGCATCTTTCTCCCTTTCTCTCTCAACTGATGTCGATCCCATCCTTACGGGTTCATGCTAGAACAGTTCTTGTGGCATCTAGCTATAGTTAAGTTCTTTTTTTTTTTTTTTTTTTTTTAGAGAGAGAGAGAGTTGGCATGCCAGGGCCTCAGCCACTGAAATTGAACTCCAGATGCTTGTGCCACCTAGTGGGCATGTGGGACCTTGTGCTTGCCTCACTTTTTGTGAATCTGTCTACTGTCTAACATGGGGTCTGGAGAGTAGAACAGAAGGCTCCTCAGGCAAGCGCCTTAACTGTTGCAAAGGGCACTTCGAATCTCACCGCTTCTCATCATCTCAGCCGTATCCCCTGCCCCAAGCTACTGTGATCCCTCGTCTGAATGACTCAGCAGTCTTACACTGGTCTCTGGCTTCTCCTTTGTCTTCCTTCTGACTGCAGCCAAGATCAGGCCATTTCCCTTCTTGAAACCCTGCAGTGACTTAGGAAAAAAACCAGTCTTTATGTCGAACTGAAACGCCCCTGACCTCTCTAGCCTGAAGTTACAGTGACCCCTGCCACTGTGCTCAGGTTTCCCCAACCTCCGTAGTCACACTCAACAACACACAGTGACACTCTTACTTGGAGCGTCTGCTACAAGGCTGTACATCAAGTTCTCCCCAACCAGTATGTAACACTGGGTTTTCCCTAATGACACTGTGCATAACTTATGATGAGTAAAAGCACCAATCACAATACTATGCCACGCTAGTATCTCAGTAATCCCTCCTCCAAACTTAAAGAAATTCCAAGTGAAAATATCTCACTCTCAGACCTTCCCCTGGTGCGGCCATCAGGTCTTATACTTTATTCACTAATTACCTCACTAAAACCCTGCCATTCCCATTTTTCTGCTGCTCTGGCAGCAAACTGATCACCTCGAGCAATATTTAATTAGCACCCTTTAAAAATGGTTTGCTAAATTAGTCAGCTATGAAATCACCTCACCCGAATGATTAAGTTCAAATTGCATTTCAAATCCATCACCTGTTTTTTTGCTGTATGAACACACCAACACTCGGGGGCTGTTAATTACAATGTTTATGTGCCTGTGTTTTCATAAACACACGGCACAGAGTGCAGCCACTGCCAGCTGGCACATCTCTACCCTGCTGTTTCCAGTGGCCTGCCAGCCATCGGGCATTGACGTTCTGAGTGCCAGAAACAGCCCTGTCTTCATCTTTCACCCAGGGGAGACAGTATTTAATGGCAAGCCTCCTTTTACCCAAGCAGCTCACCTGTGCCAACCGACACGAGGAAAGCTTGGGCTTGCTGTAATAAAACCCTGTGGTTGCCATGCTTAGCTAGCATGACAGCGGTGTTAACTCATGGAAGGCCATGTCCCTTCCTCGTGCCCTTCATCCCCGAGTCAGTTTGTGAGGCAGCCACTAATTAGCACGCATGTTCCCACGATGTTATTTACACCTCAGAATAAGACTCGGAGCCAGGCGGTTCAATTCCACCTCACATACGAGAGCGCGGAACATCAAAAAGCTTTAATGACTCACACAAAGTCAGCAGCTGGGCCAGAGCAGGATCTGTGATCGCCTGAACGCATGTCATCTGCCGCCAGTTTAGTGCCACCATCATCTCCAGACACCATCTCCTTACTTGGCCCCCTTTCTCCAATTTTACCTCCTTCCTGTCCCTGGCCAGATCTTAAAATGCAAATTTGTTTGTGTCACTGTTGCCTCTTCACGACATGCAGGCTCAGGTCCATGGCCATTTGACAAAGTTCTGGGTCATGGGTCCTTCTCCTTCCATCTTTACCGCACTCCATGCACGCTGCCGCCCTGCAGTTCAGTAAGCTCAGTTTGCTCTTACAAGGTCTTTGTACGTGATAATCCCTCCTCACCGCCACTAGGGGTGTCACTGGGCTGTGTGTCCCAGAGACTTCACTGAGTTCTCTCCTGGCCTCTTCGGTGGGGTAAAGAATGCTATAATGCCCCTGCCTGGATCTCTGTAGTGGTGGCTACACTTGTTTTATGCCTATACCTGATGCATAGAAAGAACCAAGCCTTTCCCTGGGGAAACAAGCAGGCAGTGGCCTAGAAGAGGGTACAGCGTGCAGGAACTCACCGTGGATCAAGCAGACCATGGATCCATGGCCCGAGTCAAGGGAGCTGAGCGAATTTGGGAAGGAGTATACATTCCATTCAACATATTGCCATACTCGTCATTCTATAGTATCGAGATGTCTTTCTTATGCCCTAGACGGTCCTACAACCCAAGGACAACAGATCATTTTCCTTGCTGCGTGTTTTTCTTCCCAGTACTGATGAGAAATAACTTAGAATCTACCAGATGCTTTGCATTATTAAAATTTATATTTCTACTCCCCTCTTTTTACTTTCTCCTCACTTACAGTATTATCTTCTGATAAAGAGAGATGAGGATGATACTTGAATCTGTCCCATAGAATCTGTCTTAAGATAGGGTGGGCTCTAGATCTCACACCCAAGCTAGAAATGGTAGGACTCAATTCTATATCCAGCTGGCCATCAGGATCCTTATAATTCTTGCACCAAAATCCATTGATTCTTAAGAGCTAGGTTCAGGCATACACCATCTCAGAGCTGGAAGCCAGCCTCGAAGATATTGAATCTGGTGTGCAAATCTTCCTTCAGTAGTGTGAAGTCGTATTTATGAATAGCAGAAGTGCATGCATGCCTTGCTAGTAGCCTGAGGCCACCGGATGCGTTTCAGAATACTCTCAGGCAACCCAACATGGAGTCAGTCAGCTCATGAAAAAGAAGTTTGATACTAAAATGCACACGTAGCAGAATGTCTTCCACCAGGTGGCAGCCAAGCCCTACGAAAATATGTTGTAAAGATGCTACTGTCTTGACCAAATAAACAGGGCAAACAAATGTTACCGTATTTTCCATTCCGCTCAGGAGGCCCCCCCCCCCGAATCCCTGTGAAGACCGATGGTGAAGCACTGACAAAAGGGGAACTGGGACACAATTCCCACTGTCAGGGTGACAGAGCTGAAGACATTCTGGGGTAGCTACTGGCAGTCTGCTTAAATTGAGTTCACCTGACACTGTTCACCGCTGGAGTTGTGGAAATCCCACAGTGGCGTGCTGAGGCAGTCCTGGATACCAGGCTTCCCACTACATCCCAGATCAATAAATCATACATAGTATGTCAGCTTCTGCCGGCCACTTTACCAGATAGCACCGTCAAAGACACGTTCCATGACCATGAGAAGTTCATAATGAATGATGGGAAAAGACTCCTATATAGTGAAGAACAATAAAACAAAGGAACCTGTCATTAAGGACCCCTCTCCTCCCCTTCACCAAATAAAGTCCGTGTGCAAACAACAGAATCCTAATAGCATGAGGCCAGTAGAATTCATCTTTCTAAAAACCATGAGGTATGATGTCTATACAGGCTATCTGTGGATCTAATAAGGTGCAAAAGGAAGATGAGAGTATGTGGCACATAATTTGATTTGCCATGTGACCTTGTACTTGACTAGGGGATATAGTTCTTGGAAGGGCATGAGAGAGAGAGAAAAGCAGCTCTTTGCTTCACCATTTACTACTTTTCACCTTACCCAAGATGCACCTGCCCAATGTTTGTCTCCCTGGGTGTTCTCCAAGGACCTTAGAAATCAGCATGTTAGACGTGACAGAATGGGTAAGTTCACCATCTGCTACAGCGCAGGATGTGTGTGGCTCGGATTGATTTGGACGGACCGCTGCATAGGAAATACTCACTACTCTCACCCTTAAGTGATGGCTGGAGCTGATGTCTCCTAGAGAAGCTGCTCTGGACAGATGGCGGACAAGAGCACACAGGAACCAGGTGGATTAGAAGGATATGCAACACAGAAGGATCTCCAAGTTGAGTAAAAGTTTAAAATGCAAAATGATACATCAGTTAGACGCTAACCACTGTACCTTATGCCCATATCTAGAGTGGCATCAATCACATTCTGTCCCAGTATAAGAAAGTGCAGTCAGAAGTCTTTCCCAACACAGTGCTTCAAGCAGTCATTTCTAGTCAATAGAATCACAAGACTTGAAACTATTTACCAAAACACAACTAGAGAAATTAACCTTTATACTCACCTCTTGCTTCCAACACTGTCCAATATGGTAGCAGTTTGCCATGCACCTGTCAGTCAAGCCCTTGAAACATGGCTATAGTCACTAGGAAGCTAATCCTGTATTTTATTTCAATTCATTAGAATTGAAATCCAAATGGACATCTAGTGCAATTCTGGGATATTCTCATTACCATGGGAATCTGTAATGGAAAGCATGAGTCTCTCTAATAGCCAGCTCAGAGAGCGGTAAGTCGCCCCACTCAGAACTTTGATGTTCATCTGGACAGGCTCTTGCAGGGAATCCTGTAACTCCTTTAGTTGTTAAAGGGCATGTGATTCTGAACTCATGCTTGGTGCCATGTTCCGAAAGTCCAGCTCAGTAATGCTTCACGCACAAGAATCATTAGTGCAGTTTGCTGAGATGCATGTCATCTGTCCAAAGAAGGGTGCTGCATCGATCTTTCTGAGCTTGACCTGATAGGGATGCTTCATGGTAAGTCTCAAGGGGTCAGTCAAGTCATGGTCCTATTAACTGAGTTGGAAATAATGTGTCATCAGGTCATGGTTCCTTGCCACTCACACGCAGACAGACAGATGTACACACACATGAATTTTTTTTAAAAAAAAATGTGAAAGTTACCCTTTCCTCACTACCAGTGAGTTGTTCTCTAGGTTTCGTCAGGCCAGCCTCTCTAGGGCCCTTACCTTCCTTTTCCTGTTACCATTATTCAGGAAGTTGAGAGCATAAACTTTCTCATAATTTCTGATAGCTTTGCTCTGGAGGCAGAAAAGACCCACTACGACCACACCTGGTCTGGAGTTCACATTGCTGCTTGCTGGGCAGAGGCAGTGTCGGTGTAGGGGAGGAAGACTGAGTTATCCCTAAAGCAGTGACAGGTTCGGCATCTTCACGTTTACTGACACCAGTGATACAGGAATACAATGAATGATACTGGAATTCAATGAATTATTCTTCCAGATTGATCTGGTGTTGCTATTTTGTAAATATCAATGGCACATAAATTATATCCATGTAGCACATCATATTGCACAGTCAGTATTAGCTCTCCTGATCAATGAAATTGTGAAAATCTATGCAAATGATAGGCCCTCCTTCCTACACAGGTGTGGCCCTTTACTAAGCCCTATGTGGCAAGTGTGTGAGAATCGTGAAGCAGCTATTCCATGCAGGGTGCTCCACTGTCCAGTTCGGGGTGTTCCGTCCAGACCATCTGGTCTTCTAGAGCAGGCAGAGCTGGGATTGAGATGGGCCTCGCTGCGCTGGCGTCCTTGGGTCATGGGTAGAGGTCGGCTTCTTCGCCACAGGGTCAAACCTTTAGTAAGGGCAGAGACTAGATCATCCCCTTTCTCCCTCTTCAGTGCTGCCCCTCCAGCCTACTTCTTTGTCTGGCACAGCTAAGGGTCCCAGGCCACAGGAGGTTGCAGCAGGCCTCGACCCTGATAATCTCCCCTGGAGACTGGCAGAGTGGGGCCACTCCCTCCCTTTGCCTGGGGCACCTGATGTCCTGATAAGACTTAGGTTTCTGTTGACCTGGAAGGTCCCTATATGTTAATGACGTATCAGCCAACAGCCCTCACATAGCCAGTCCCCCTGTGACCCATACCCTGTGCCTTTTCCTGCCACTACATGAACGCTTATAAGCCCATTCCCCCAACAAATAAGCTGTCCTCTGACACAGGCTCCCTGGTGTTTCTTCCCGTCACACTCACAGCCACTCAAGACACTGCTCCGCAGCTGCCTGGACGCCCCCGGGAAACCAATGCACAGGGGCTCCAGGGTGGCCAGGCAACCACACTTCTTAAGTCTCTTTTCCATTCATTTCTATAACTCCATCTAATCTCTTTTTATTTTCTTTCTCCCTTCTTTCAAGTGTGCTGGGGGGGGGGTTCCTTACTGCCCCAGAAGACTTTGCTTAAATTCACATGAGTTGGTTTGTACGGACTGCATCCTAGAGCCTTGTCTGACGTGGACAAGGACTACAGTATCCCTTCACTATCTCAGGTGGTTGGTTAGCAGAGTGCCTAGGATGTGGTTGGGGTTGACTCTAATTCATGAGAAGACAAACTGAGTCCTGGATGAACTATGTTCATAGTAAGAACTCAACAAATATCTCAATTAATGAGACTTCTAATAATCTTTTTAAAATATTTATTTATTTGAAAGCAGAAAGGACGATAGGGAGGGGAGGAAAAAAAAAGAATGTGTATTCCAGGACCTCTGGCTACTGCAAACAAACGCCAGGCCATGGGCCACTTTGTGCAGTTGGCCTTACATGGGGACTTGAACCCAGGCTCGTAAGCCTTTAACCACTGAACCCAGTCCCCATCCTTCTTTTATTAAAAAATTTCCTTGTTTTTATTTTTGCCATACTAGCAATTGAACCCAGGGCCTTGGGTATGCTAAGCAAGCCCACTGCCCCTGAGCTGTTTCCTACAATAAACATGGATGGAATGTAAAAATTCTCACCGGTTTTTGAAGCATTTGTCATGTGTCTTTTCAAGAAAACTGAAAGTAGCTTCTCAGTGGTTAATAACTCAGTCCAAGAACAAGGACTGGGAGGAAACATGAGGCGGACTGGAAAAGGCAGAGGAAGGGGCTTTACCTCAGACAGAGAGAGCTGCCTGTGAGCCGCGGGCCTAAGGAGTGTCAGCAAAGGAGCAAGACCTCAGAGGGGTGGACAGTGTGGTATTTCCAAAGGGTCACTTCACCAGTTAGTTGGCAAAGACTCTGTTCATCCCAGCCTAAAGCTCGCAGACCTACAGGAAAGATATAGACAAAGACAGTGAATGCCATTGCTGTCACTGCAATGACCTCAAAGAACAGATGGCAGAGACATGGTTGCTTGCCTCTTCTAAATAAGAGCCAGAGCCTTGGAGAAGCCCTTAGAATACTGTGGTGGCTTGGTTCAGGTGTCCCCCATAGACTTAGCTATTCTGAATGCTAGTCTCCCCAGCTGACAGCAATTGGAAATTAAAGCCTCCTGGAGGCAGTGTATTGTTGGGGGCGGGCTTATGGGTGTTATAGACAGCTTCCCCTTGCCAGTGTTTGGCACACTCGTACTGTTGCTGTTGTCCACATTATGTTGGCCAAGGGGTGATGTCCACCCTCTGCTCACGCCATCGTTTCCCCCTGTCATCGTGGAGTTTCCCCTCGAGTCTGTAAGCTAAAATAAACCTTTTCTTTTTTTTCCCAAAGCTGCTCTTGGCTGGGTGATTTCTGCTAGCAATGCAAACCTGACTGCAACAAATACCCTCTTGGATTTCTTCCCAGCCCAGGGGGATGAAAGCTAGGTAGTCAAAATCAGACTTAGGGAACATGAAGATATTTCTCCCATTTTCTGAGTATGTGAGCCTAGACTGGAGAGGAACCTTCATTATCAACTAAGTGAGACACGCTCAGAGTATGTTCCCACATTAACTGAGCTTTGGCCTTAAGCTCCTACTTGACAGGAACATCTCTTGCTTTGATCAGGAAGGGCAGAGATGCATTGTCTAGAGACAAGAGGGCAGGGACACTGTATATGTCCCTACATGCTGCTATTCCATGTCCAAGGTCAGGGACAGAGATCATCTGTGCTTCTTTTTTTTTCTGATTTTTAACATTCTTGTAAGTCTCAGGACAAATTTATAATGAAGAATCTTTTCCCAGAAAAAAAAAAATGATACTTTCTCACCTCTGAGCCTCTGATAATTTCCTGTCACCAGCTTCTCAGAGGTCAGAGGATCAAGGAAATCCTGGCCTCCCTCTTCACTTACGGAATTGACATCTATAAAGACAATTCCAGGGTGGAAAAAGACAGAACAATCAAACCAACATATAAAATACAAGACAGCCTCAGGACTTTGATCACAATACAGAAAAGGGTCCTGAGATATGCCGCCAATCTGAAGCAAGACCCCAGGGTATCCCAGTATACCTTGTATTTGTTCCCCAGGATGTTCAGGTATAATTTGAAGAAAGGCTCCAAGATGTTTCTGCTCAGGGTGTTGAAGAGTCCAGGTCTTCTGTCCCATTGTGGAGAAAAGCCCCAAGATGTCCAGCTACACCTCAAAAACGGGCCCTAGGATGTTCCATTGTACCACAGAGAAGACCTCAGGAGTCCTCCACAAAATGAAGAAGAGACCCAAGATTTTTCATGCACCTCAGAGAGGGTCCCCAGAAAAATCAATGCACTGAGAAGGGCCCCAACATGTCCCATGGCAGAAGGGCCACATGATCTTTCCCTGCTCCACAGAACAAGTCCCCAGTATTTCCCAGTGTACCAAGGAGAATGAGTCGAGAATGTTCTGCCACTCCTTTGAGAAGTGCCCTGGCACGTTTCCACATAGAATGGAGAAGGGTTGCAGAATGTGCCACTGAATCTTGGAGAAGGGTCCCAAGATGTTCTGGAACACAGTAGGTTAGGGCCCAAAGGATACTCTGGGCTCCTTGGAGAAGGGCTGCAGAATGTTGGAGCGAATCGTGGACAAGAGCCCCAGGGTGTGCTCAGGTGCCGTGGAGAAAAGTGCTGGAATTTTCTGGCACACATCAGAGAAGGGTTCCATGATGTTGTGGGGAACCTAAGAGAAGGGTCTGAGGATGTCACTGGTGTACTGCACGGAAAAGCCCCGGGATGTCCCAGCATACCACAAAAGGGACCACTGCATGCTCCCTGGCACAAAGAAGAAGTTCCCTAGTTGTTTTTTGTTTTTTTGTTTGTTTGTTTGTTTGTTTGTTTGTTTTTGCTAGGACAATACAGAGGGACCTCATGATGTTACACAGCACAAAGTCCTTATATTTAAGAGTAAGGATTTGAGGGCTAGGGAGATGGTTCAGCAGTTAAAGGCACTTGCTTGCAAAGCCTGACAGCCTAGGCTTGATTACCTAGTACCCATGTAAAGCCAGATGCACAAAGTGGCCCATGCATCTGGAATTTATTTGAAATGGCAAGACGCCCTGGTGTACCTATTCTCACCTCTTTCTCTCTCTCCATCCTCCCTCCCTCCCTCTCTCTCTCTCTCTCTCTCTCTCTTTCTCTCTTCCTCTCTCTTTGCAAATAAAAAATAAAAAGGAATACATATTTGAGAAGGTGGATTTAATACTTTGTTTGAGTATAGTCACCATTTTATTATATATAACTCTATTTAAGCCTTGTATCGTACTCCTTAAATATGTATACTTAATAAAAATAAAAGTGAAAATGCAAAAAATATATATAATTAAGTACAAGACAAAGGAATGTTACAATGACCTCTTCTGTTTATTTATTAACTTGCTGTGTATGTGTACACGTGTGTGTGCATATGCGTGTCCAGGTGCACTTTTGTTTATTAACTTGCCATGTGTGTACACATGTGCGCGTGTGTGTGCACCTGGTGCACACATAACAATAACTTCAATGTGTCTGTGCTTCCCCTTCTTTGCATCTCTTTCTGCTACAAACAAACCTCCGGACTGCAAGTGAACGTGAGACTCGCTGGCCCGGCAGCTTTGCGTTCTAGCTCCGACCCCCATTGTAATAGGCATGTTGCGGTCACAGATGCAGATGCCACTTTGCTCCTGCTTTATTTATACGGGCACTGAGGAATTGAACCATGGCCAGCAAGCTTTGCAAACAAGTACCTTTGACCACTGAGCCATCATGGTCTTAATAAGAAGAACCTGTCCCGGTGGGGAAGGGCAGCCTCCTTAACTAAGTTTGACCCTCCAGGGCGCTGCTCACTATACGGTACACCACGCTGAGCCGGGGGAGGGAACTCCATAAGATCCCGCAGCATCGCGTTCATGGAGATACCTGCAGGACAAAGCAGTGCTGCTAGCCAGCAGGTTTGGAAAGAAGTTTGGCTAAGAAAGATCAGAAAGGCTTCATTATGACATGTGCCAAGGAGGGAGTCGCTGTTCAGTACCAGTCATGCTCAGCACGTACTCCGCAGAGCATTTCTCAAGCAGGGGCAGGTCACCGACAGTCAGCTTGGCTTGTGGTATGACCTGAGCCGAACTGGTTGGGGAAGCCCTGTGGTGTCACAGATATGGAAATCCAAACAGTCGCCGATCAGGCCAGTTTTGCCTTGGGCACCCGTTGGCCACAGTTGGAGTCCACTCTAATTGGCCAGAGCCAGGAGCCCATACCTTTCCAGCTATTTATTATTCCGCCTCCCAGGGCAACCACACAGAACCCCCGTCTCTGAAAGCACAGCCCAGCTTCAAAGGAAACAGAGCACAGCAAGCAGTTTCCCAAATCTGCCCGATGTTATCTCCACAGACTGAGCCGAGATGCCTGTGGGGGGCTCTGCACTGGTGACAGAGAAACCACAGTGTGTGACTGACAAACTATGAAACCAGCAGCGGAGAAAGCTGGTGTGAAAACAGTCTTTGTGATGAAAGAGGCATACTCTGTTAGAGAAGAGAAAAGAAAAGCTTGAAAATATGACAAGAGAGAGGTTTGGCAGATGTTTGTGACAGAAGGAAAGTTTGCTATCCAAACAGAAGAGCTATTGTGAGTAGAGAAGTTTCTGGGCCACCTGTAAGGATGGAAGCATCCCGGGCCCCACTCCAGCAGGTCACGGATCAGAACTGAGCGGACCAGCAGGAAGAAAAACATCATTTTAATTCATCACTGGAATGATTGTTTGTTTGTTTGCAAATAAACCAAACAAAAACTTTTTTTTTTTTTTTTGAGAGAGAGAGAGAGAGAGGGTGTCATACTGTTGCCCAGACTGGCCTGGAACTCACTATGTAGCCCAGACTGACCAAGTTCGTGGTAATCCTCCTGCTTCAGCCCTCCAAGTGCTACAATGCCAGGTGTGAGCCTCTCCTCCCAGCGTCTTCTGTGGCTCTTTGACGAGAGGAATCGTTTGAGAAGGGCGAGGAAGGTGGTGTGCCCAGCTTCATCCAACAGGAGTTTAAAACGCTGCGGAGCATCCAAGAGGAATACAGTCTGGAAGACTGGAATAACAAGAAGGCTGAAGTCAGAATTACCAGTGCAGGATTTGGTATGAGTCTAAATTTTCAGACAGTCAGCAGGTAACGACGGTTTCCTTATTAAGCATCCAAACAGTCTCCATTTTGAAAGGACTCTGTCTGGAAGGAGTGGAGTCATTCCTCACTGTGAGAATCCAGGTCTCTCCAGCATGTCCCCAGCAATGACTAGGCTAAGAGCGTACCACAGGGCTAAGCCAATGCCAGGCTCCTCCTCGGGACGATGACAGGCTATCGACACAGGAAGAACTGGCATGTGGTCAGTAACCACGGTCATGCTGGCATTGACCTTTCCCCTGGAAATGCCCTGGCCAGATTCTCATGGAAGAAAAGTAACTTGCATCTCCCTAACTGCCTTCCATGTTTTGTTCTGTTCATTCGTATCTGAATCTATGATCTAGTTATATATATATATTTTTTTCAATAAATTCCTTTTCTGTGAAAGTTGATAAGATTTGGAGGACACCAGAGGACAAAAATAGACCCATGATGGGCTGGAGAGATGGCTTAGCAGTTAAGCACTAGCCTGTGAAGCCTAAGGACCCTGGTTCGAGGCTTGGTTCCCCAGGACCCACGTAAGCCAGATGCACAAGGTGCTGCATGCATCTGGAGTTCGATTGCAGTGGTTGGAGGCCCTGGCACGCCCATTCTCTCTCTATATATATGCCTCTTTCTCTCTCTGTCCATTGCTCTCAAATAAGTAATGAAAAAAAAATTTTAAAATAGACCCATGATGAGTTGCTCCACATACTCATGAAAAGAAATCCAGAGACGAGACAGGGAAGGCATGGGTGAAAAACAAAGAAAATCTTGTGACAAGCATTCATGCATGTACAACACCACAGAAAGTGAGGAAGAGCTGACTGAAAAGAGCAGAAACAGATGCTGTGGGGGTCGACCATATCCCTTGATGTCCTCCCAGATTACATACACTGCTGGTGTTTCCAGCTTGCAGATCCTGGGTTTCACATGTGTGTGTGTGTGTGTGTGTGTGCATATGTGTGGGTACATGTGGTACCTATGAGGTTGATGTTGGCTGTCTTCCACTGTTGCTCCGCACTTTGTTTTCTTGAGACAAGTTCACTGGCTGAGCCCAGAATTCACTGATTCAGTCAGACTAGCTAGCCTTCAAGACCCAGGGATCTGCCCATCACTTTCTATGCTAACTGATGAACACTTATTCAAAAATAAAGAGAGTTCCTGCACCGTGTTCCAACTGCTTCTTTCCCGCGGTACAGCTGGGGTCACGGTGTAGAGAACCAGGGCTACTCCCGGGTGCTTCGGTGGGCCTCTGGGTGCTTCTGAAGTATGTGATGGGGAAGTGTGGGCTGACGGGTTCTTGAAGAGGCGAAGCATAAAGTGGTGGTTCCCATGGGCCTCCTCAGATATTCGTGAAGACCAGTCCACCCCCCCCCCCCAACGTGTGGTTCTGCCCCTCCCTGGGATGGAGCCAGTGCCCACGTTCCCACCACAGCCTCTTCCTGGTTGGGAAGCTCTTATGTTTGATCTGTCCAGAGATACCTTCAAACAGATTGGCCTCTCAGCTCCCCACAAAAACCTTGAATAGCCTCTATACTTTCAAGGAAAAAAAGAAAAATCACAAGAGCCTTTGTCTTCAAGCACCTGCCTGCCCAGTTAAAACTCCTGAGGCTAAACATAGCTGAGGTTTGTTTTATCACATGCCTAAACTCCAAAATTGGGGGAAAAACAAAAACATAACAAAATTCACATGAATTTCTCAAAAGGCTTCTTTGAAGCATCACTTTCCTCGAGCGGGAGCACCGCGGACAGTCAAGCTCCGCGTCGCTTCCCAGCCTCGGCTTCGAGCAGCGCGCTTCGCCGGCGAACACGCGCGGTGCGGCTAAGGGGGGTTCGCGGTGCATGAGGCTCTCGTCTTGCAAATGTGAGGCCTGGAGTTTGCATCCCCCAGACTCATGTAAATACGAGGTGGAGCTCATACTGTGCCTGTAACCCCAGAGCTCAGGAGACAGAGACAGGGAACCACAGGGATGAGACAGCTAGCTAGACCAGCCAAATAGTCAATCAATAAATAAAGTGGGGAGCAGTAGAGAAAGAAATCCAACATCAACCTATGGCTTCCATATGCACCCACACACATGTGCAACTGTATACTTGTGAACACACATATGCATGCAAAAAAAAAAAAAAAACCAGAATGTACTTAATACACATAACAAACTATCTCCTCAAGTAGAAAGAAAGAAACTCAGAGAGGGCGTGGTGTCACGCGCCTTTAATCCCAGCACTCGGGAGGCAGAGGTAGGAGGATTGCCGTGAGTATGAGGCCACCCTGAGACTCCATAGTGAATCCCAGATTCCGGGTCAGCCTGGGCTAGAGTGAGACCCTACCTCGAAAAACCAAAAAAAAAAAAAAAAAAAAAGAATCTCATAGAGAGGGGAGTTTACCACTGATATGGGCAGATAGAAATTCTTGAAGAAACAACAAAGAGTTTAATCATTTGAAGAGTCAGGGAAATTCTAATTAAAAATATGAGACTCCCTTCTGTCAGACAGCACGAAGGGGACAGAAGGTGGCAAGGCCCCTTCTTTCTGGTCATAAGAGACCATGAAGCGGAAGACTGAATCTTCTGACCCTTCTGTTCTTAGCTCCACAGAGCGTGGTTTTGGCAACGAAGCTGTTCCGGATCTGCTACCATGTATGTGTGATGCTGAAGCAGATAACATCTTCTTAGCTCTTAGATCTCCAGACCAGCAGGAGCCAGGGTCCTAACCCAACCCAGCGCCTCGTGGTCCTGAAGCTGGTGCCAGACGCAGCAGTCACCCAGACCTTTAGGGCGTGTGTGGACACGAAGAGGAAGTCGGCCAATGTGCATGTGCTGAGCACACGAGCTGGAGCCAAGTGTGGCCGGGACGGTGACGCTGTGCCCAGGCTTCGGTTGGCGCACACAGTTCCCAGTGGCCCTGCAACCTCCCGAGGATCAGGACGAAGGCGGTGAGAAGCAGAGGTGTCCTCAGTCTCCTGCCGAGGCAGAGGAGTGCTCCGTCCACAGCCGCTCACGCGTCTAAGAAGATTGAGAAGAATGGCCCTCCCAGTGATGGGGTGATGGACTGGCCGGCGTGGGGCCCCCGTCTGTGCAGCCGAATGTGACAAATGAGCCTTGAGGTTCCACGACAGTGCTTGCAGCTTCGTGGTTGCTGTTGTCTCAGCATAACTTACCCTTCACGCGGCAGCCTCCTCTCCCCCATGCTGGGGTTCACAATGTGTGGCTTTCATGGATGGCCCTTTTTGAACAAAACGTAACCAGTATTACAACCTCAAACCTGATTTTAAAAAGAAGAAGAAGATGATGATGAAGCTTTAGGCTGGAGAGATGGCTGAGCGGTTAAGGCATTTGCCTGCGAAGCCAAAGGACCCAGGTTCGATTCCCCAGGACCCACGTTAGCCCAATACACAAGGGACATTATGTATCTGGAGTTCGTTTGCAGTGACTACAGGCCCTGGTGTGCCCATTCTCTCTCTATGTGTCTCTGCTTGAAAACAAATAAATTAAATTTAAAAAAATAAAAGAAGCTTCAAGACAGCACTGCAGACATAACAAAGTCATTTCATTTTACACCCTTTTGTTACCCTCTAGGAGAGTTCTTCCAACTGCATTAAGATTATGTATAGATGAATGTTTCATCTATGCGCACAAGAGTGTTTGCACATTAGCAAATGTTTTGTCTGCCTTTGGTGTGTGTTTATGTGAGAGTACATGTATATGATTATATGTGCAAATGTGTGCATGTGAAGACTGGAGGTCAACATTAAGTGTCTTCTTTAATTGATCTCCATCTTTTTTTAGATATATTTTATTTATTTATTTTTTTTGAGAGAGAAAGAGGCAGGGAGAGAAAGAGAGAGAGAGAGAATGGGCACGCCAGGGCCTCCAGCCACTGTAAACTTCAGTTGCATGTGCCCCCTTGTGCCTCTGGCTTACGTGGGTCCTGGAGAGTCAAACTGGGATCCTTTGGCTTTGCAGGCAAACGTCTTAACTGCTAAGCCATCTCTCCAGCCTCCACCTTATTTTTTGAGACTGACCCTTTCACTATCCCTGGAGCTTACCAAGTCAGCTGCCCTAGCTACCAAGTAGGCCCCGGGAAAGCCTCTTTCTCGGCATGCCTAGCACTTGGATTACAGACACACTCTACCATTTCTGGTTGCTTCCATGAGTGCTAGGGATCTGAACTCAGATCTCACACTTATGTGGCAAACACTTTATTTATTTATTTATTTTTTGATTTTTTTGAGGTACGGCTTTACTCTCTAGCCCAGGCTGACCTGGAATTCACTATGTAGTCTTGGGGTGGCCTTGGACTCACGGCGCTCCTCCTACTTCTGCCTCCCACACTCCTTTAGTGCTGCCCACTGAGCTATCTCCCTTAATGACTATCCACCTCTATACATTAGACTCTAATGCATAAAACTTTAAACTAGGGCTGGAGAGATGGCTTAGCAATTAAGGATCTTGCCTGTAAAGCCTAAGGACCCATGTTCTACTCTCCAGATCTCACAGAAGCCTGATGCACAAGGTGACGCATGCGCAAGGTTGCACATGCCCACTAGGTGGCATGTGTGTGTCTGAAGTTCAATTTCAGTGGCTGGAAGCCCTGAAGCACCAATTCTCTCTCTTTCTCTCTCTCTCCCTCTCTCACTTGCTCACTCTCATAAAAATAAATTAATTAATTAAATTTAAAAAAAAAAAACTTTAAACTAGATTTGGTAAGACATGGTCTTCCTTTTGATACAACTAGTCACCCAGATCTCCAACTTGTTCCATAGGAAATTGGTTTATCAGTTTATGACCCTCCACATCTTGACTGCTTTCCCTTCTGATGAGGATCGACAGAGCAGCAGCCTGATTCAAACAGGCCCTGGACACTATCAAGGAAGGTCTCAGCTTGTGTAACACTGGGATCATGCTATAACACTAGGATATAGCCCATGTAGGGTGCTATACTGAGGGTGGAGGATAAAAGGAGACATCCCCACTAAGTACAGCTATCTGCACAGCTAGTTTTCTAACATTCCCAAATCTAAAGTGCAGTAGCACTTAGCTAGCCACATACGTGTCTTCCCCAAAGCGGCATTGTTTAATACCAAGCATTCGAAATCTTATGATACAAAAGGACACTATACTAGCTTTCTAACATGGGATCTACTCAGAAAGAATACATATACGGATCATCTTTTGGACTTGCAAATGGTATTTTAAATAACCAAAGCATAAAGGATAAATAAAAAGAATCTGCACAGAGAGGAAGTTGAGCATGGACGAGTCATGCTGAAGAAAGGATGGAGCAGGAAGGTGTAGGAGAACAGGTGAGGCACTCAGATCTAAGGTGTGCATATGGGGCAAGGTTAGCTCGAAAGGAAAGCTGATAGTTCTTCGCTTCTCCTTATATCAAGACCAGCCAGGTAGACAACAGAGGGACTTGGTTTATAGACATATCATCTCCCGGAATCTTTCTAGCAGGCCAGGAAGCTGCTATTATCCTTATATCACATGCAAACACTGAGACTCAGACAAATGTGTCCAACTAACGGGTGGCTAAATTGTAGTACAAAACCAAGTCTTTCTTATTCCCAAGCCCAAATGTTCTCTCTAGCACTTGATAAGCTGTTGCAGGTGAGATTCCTACGTTAGTACCGCCAGGACGTTCCTCCCACCATATACAGTGCGTGTTTGACCCCTCTCCAAGCTAGATGAGGGATGCTTTCCAAATGTTCCACGCAGCATGGGTTACATTACTATACCCATAAAACAAAAAAATTCTACTTTCCGCAGCAAATATCTAGGGGAGAGACTGAAGAGATTGCTCAGTGGTTAAGGCATTTGCCTGCAAAGCCTAATGTCCCAGGTTTAACTCCTCAGTACCCACATAAAGCCAGATGCACAAAGTGGCACATGTATCTGGAGTTTGTTTGCAGTGGCTAGAGGTCTTACTTCACCCATTCCCTCTTTCTGTCTCTCCCCTCCTTGCAAATAAATTAAATAATTTTTTTAAAAAAATACCTAGGAGACGGGCATGGTGGCGCATGCCTTTAATCCTAGCACTTGGGAGGCAGAGGTAGGAGGATCGCCATGAGTTCATGGCCACAGTGAGACTACATAGTGAATTCCAGGTCAGCCTGTGCTAGAGCAAGACCCTTCCTCAAAAAAAAAAAAAACCTAGGAGAGCTCAAAACTATGAGTTGGGTTTCCCCAAACTTGTTTGCAGCCAGGTAAAGTTATGAAACAGCCATGGACTTTCAGCACACCAGTTTCCTCTGCTGAAGAAAGGACTGAGAGGCTGGAGAAATGGCTTAGAGGTTAAAGCATTTGCCTTTGAAACCGAAGGACCCAGGTTTGATTTCCCAGCACCCACATAAGCCAGATGCACAAAGTGCATATGTCTGGAGTTCATTTGCAGTGGCTGGAGGACCTGGCATGCCCATTCTCTCCCCATCTATCATCTATCTATCTATCTATCTTCCTCTCTCCTTCCAACCCTTTCTCTCTTAAATATATTAACTAATTTTTTAAAAAATATTTGGGAATTTTGAGCCATCTACATTAAAATCCTACTGGTCCAAACTGTAGATCACTTTATGATCAATGGGACTTGATTTGACCAACTGCATATAAATTTATAGACTCACTATGTTTTATTCAAAATGGGAGTTTTCAATCACTTTTCAGTATAACCACTTTGAAGCACCTCTTTGGTGAACAAAGCCCCTTGGCCCTGGCTCTGACTTCCACCCGAATGTTGGGTGAATGTTATCTATGGCATATGCTCACCTGTCCAGGAAACAGGCAAGTCACCTCAGAATTGAAGGCCTTTTTCGAAAGTCTTGGCTCACTTTGTTTGATTGTGGGGCAATCCTGATTGCTTTCCCTACCTTGAGTATGGAGGCGGCTTCTAAAACATTTGCGCTTTCCTAAACTGTCAGCTTCCAAAACAGTTAAGAAGACTGACAGTCGTAGCTGGGGAGATGGCTCAGCTGGGGAAAGCAGGTGCCTGGCTAGCATGAGGGCCTGGGACGGCCTGAGCTGGATTCCCATGTAAATAGAGGGCATGGCCACACACCTGTAACGCAGTCCTGCAGGGAATGGAGACAGCCAAATTGCTCATCAGGCAGTCTGATTGAAAACAGCTGCTCTCTTGGGGTTAGCGAGATAGCTCAGTGGTTAAAGGCACTTGCTTGTAAAGCCTACAGACCTGGGTTCAACTACCCAGTACCTATGAAAAGCCAGCTATACAAAGTAGAAAATGTGTCGAGTTTGTTTCCGCTCTGGAACACCCACATATTCTCTCTCTCTCTCTCTCTCTCTCTCTCAAATAAATATATAAATAAAAACATTTTTTATTAAAAAAAAGAAAAGAAACTAGGGCTGGAGAGATTGCTTAGTGGTTAGGGCACTTGCCTGTGAAGCCTACAGACCCAGGTTCAGTTCCCTAGAACCCATGTAAGCCAGATACACATGGTGGCGCATGCATCTGGAGTTTGTTTCCAGTGGGTAGAGGCCCCGGTGTGCCCATTCTCTCTCTCTCTCTCTCTCTCTCTCTCTCTCTTGCTCTCTCTCTCTCTTGCTCTCTCTCACTCTCTGTCTCTTTCTCTGTCTCTAATAAATAAATAAATAAATAAGAAGAAGAAAATTTTAAAAATCTTTAAAAAAAAGAAGACAGCAGCTCTGGGCTCAGAAAGAGACTCAGCCTCAAGGAAACAACACAGAAAAGAGAGAGGAGAATTCCCAACGTTCTCCACTGGGCGCTGCACATTTGTGCACAGGGCATGCATCTGCACATACATGTACCTCCATTACACATGCACGTGCCGTCACATGCACAAAGAACATTGACAGCCTAACGTAGTCCTAAGTGCACACACATGCCCCAGGCTCAGGGGAGATGACACTCACTGGATTATGGCAGCTCTTCTAATCCACGTTTTTATTTTATTTTATTTCATTTATTTGCAAGCAGAGAAAGAGATTTTGTATTTATGATTCCTAAGTTTCCCAAATGGACAGAAAACAATACTATCATCAGCAAACAAAATCAGTGAAAAAGAAAAGGTAAGACAATGAATGAGGAAAGTGCACCCAGAGAGGGAATATTTTGGGGTCCTGCCAGCCAGTCAGATGCCCAGTCTCACTTGTGAGCACTGGGCAGAATATTGCAAAGGATATCGCCTCAGAAGCAGGGGAAAGTTGCCTTCCATAGAAGGTGTGTCTGACTGGGATCTGTGACTCACGGCAGCTGCCCAGAATCATAAACAGTCTCTTATCTCATATTACAAGCCTGAGAAAAGATCAAAATTCAATGGACAGTTTATACCTAATATTTATCACTTTTACACTATTTTAAAGCTGTAAATCTTAAGCAAAACTATAAGTCAGATGGGAACTGGGGAGGTAGCTCAGTAGTTAAAATACTTGTTTGCAGAGCCTGACAGCCTGGACTTAATTCCCCAAGACCCATGTAAAGCCAGACGAACAAAGGGACACATGTGTCTGGAGTTTATTTACAGCAGCAAGAGTTCCTGACAATTTTCATATTCATTCATTCACTCCCCCCCCTCCTCTCTTTGCCTCTCTCTCTCTCTCTCTCTCTCTCTCTCTTATAAATAAATATTATTTTTAAAAACTATATGTAAGAGAGACCACCAAGCACAAACACACACAAGATAAATCACATTAAACAAGATAAAATTTGCAATGTCTAACATCAAGTAAAATATTTCCAGGCATACAAAAGAGCAAGAAAAAATGACCCATAATCAAGATAAAAGTATACCGATAGAAGTAGAACCAAAGTAGATAAATCATCACATAATTTACTCCATATATCCAGAAGGCATAGGAAAATATGCACATGGTAAAACATAGAAGATATTATCAGACCGTTGGAGATGAAAACAATTATGCCTGGGATTAAGAATTAACTACAGACACTGGAGAAGAATATATTATAAAACTTAAAGATATATTAGTATAAACTTTCTAAAATGAAACATTGATATAATAAAAATTTTGAGAAAAATGGGGCTGGAAAGATGGCTCTATGGTAAAGGTACTTTGTCTACAAAGCCTAACAACTCGGGTTTGATTCCCTAGTACCCATCTAAATCCAGATGCACAAAGAGGCACATGCATCTGGAGTTTGTTTGCAGCAGCTAGTGACCTTGGCACACCTATTCTCTCTCTCTCTCTCTCTCTCTCTCTCTCTCTCTGTGTGTGTGTGTGTGTGTGTGTATGTGTCTGTCTTTCTCTCTTCTTTCTATCTGTATTTGCAAATAAATAAATCAAAATATTTTAAGTCTGAAAAAAGTATATAAAGCATCAATGTACTTTGAGACAACTTAAAAAGATTAATATGGGCTTGGTGTGGTGGTACACACCTTTAATCCCAGCGTGTGGGAGGCCGAGACAGGAGGATCACCATGAGTTTGAGGCCACCCTGAGACTACAGAGTGAATTCCAGGTCAGTCTGGGCTAGAGTGAGACCCTACTTTTTAAAACAAGCAAACAAAAAAAGATTAATATGGACTGGAGAGATGGCTTAGCAGTTAAGGCTCTTGCCTGCAAAGCTAAAGGATCTAGGTTTGATTAAATGCACAAGAGGGCATACATGTCTGAAGTTCGTTTGTGGTGGCTGGAGGCCCTGGCATGTCCATTCACTCTCTCTTTCTCTCTCTCTGTCTCTGTCTCTCTTTCTCACATACAAATAAATAAAAACAAAATAGTTTTTGAAAGATTAATATAACTAAAGTTACTTTGAAGTCTTTGAAGAAGAAGGGAGAGGGCAGAAGAAGAGGCAGAAAAAAAATGGACGGAAAGATTAATATAACTAAAATTACTTTGAAGTCCTTGAAGAAGAGGGGAGAGGGCAGAAGAGGCAGAAAAACAATTCGAATAATAGATGGAAAGATCTCCCAATCTGATGGAAACTACAAGCTTATGAGTCCATGTTACTAAATAAACTCCAAGCAAAAGGCGTCTAACTAAAGCTGCAGCGAGGCACCCACAGTCACCCGGCTGAAAGCTAATGACGGGGAGAAAACTCTCCCGGTGGGTTAGCACACATACCGGTGAAAAAAAAAGAGACAACAGCTTTCTCTAGAAACAGTGTGGGCACAAGGCAGTAGATCAACATCTTTAAAGTACTCCGGGAACAAACTGTGCACATATAATTCTTACAAGTGAAGGCCGAGTAAAGATGATTCAGATATACACAAGCTGAACGGACTTTTACTGCAGGAAAAGCTGAAAGAGAGGCGGCAGAGATGGCTCGGTGTGTGAGAGCACCCGGCAAGCATGAGGGCCTGAATCAGCCTGAGGCTGATCCCCAGAACCCACATAAAAACGATTGAACTGAACATGGCCACACATGTGTACAACCCTAATCCTGCTGAGGCTGGGCTGGAGATGGGAGAATTGCGGGGGGTTTGCTGGTGAGCCAGTCTGGCCAAAAATAAATGGCAGCAGCTCTAGGTTCCAATGAGAGACCCCATCTCAAAGAAATCAAGCAAAAGAGCAATAGTGGACACCCGGACTCCCAACAATGCACATACGCATGTACAATACATACACCACACCACACATACTACACACACACACACACACACACACACACACAGGCTACGGAGATTTCTTTAACATGAAAAATTACACTTGTGATAGCAACTTAGATCCACCCAAAGAAATAATGATAAACAAAAAATCAAATAGAAACAGTGTTTTCTTATTTTAAAAATGTTATAATTGGCTATTGAAATCTAAAATAACAACAACGTATTGTGGGGTTATCATATATGCAGAATGAAAAAGTATGCCAACAGTGGTTCAAAGGCTCAGGAGAAACGTAAACATATGCTATTTTAAGGTTCTGATGGTGACTGAAGTAGCATTATGTCCCTTGGAAGCAGACTGAGAAGTTAAACAAATGCCCTATGAACCGTGATGCAATCACTTCTGAAAAATCAATGAGTGTTACTAAACAATGGTATAGTTAATAGCTCAATACATGACATAGTATATATAAGGCTATATATATATATGTATGTGTATATGTATATAGTGCATTAAAAGTATCCAATTAGTCAAAAAAAAGCATTAAAACACATGTAAGCAAATCAATAGCAAATAGGAATACAATAAATGTGAACTTAGCTCTATCAATAATTATATCATAAGTAAATAAAAATGCAAGGCAAACCATGTACTGACTATAGAAAGAAAGGTCTTTTTTTTTTCTTCTTCAGTTCAGGCCACACATGCTAGGCAGCTGCTCCACCACTGGGCCACACCCTCAGCCCCATGAAAACCTCTTGTTTTTTAATTTGTTTTTATTTATTTATTTGAGAGAGAAAGAGGCAGAGAGAGGAGAGAATGAGTGCACCAGGGCATCCAGCCATTACAAACAAACTCCAGACGAATGTGCCACCTTGTACATCTGGCTTACATGGGTCCTGGGGAATTGAACCTGGGTCCTTTGGCTTTGCAGACAAGTGCCTTAACCGCTAAGCAATCTCTTCAGCCCATGAAAACCTCTTTAAATATAAGGTTGTTTGTGTCTATCAGTGAATACTGTGTCACCTGCAAGGGCTGTGGTCCTGGCTCCTAGCTCTTTCTTTCCTTCCTCATCTCTGAAGACACTGCCCATTACCAAGGAGTAATGGGTTTTCTAAAATGGACACTGACATGTCACATTTTAACCCCAGTTCCTGGATTCTTCACTTCTAAATGTACCCAACCAATATTTCTATTAATCATTCCAAATTAACAGCCTTCTCAAGTAACTTCTATATATAAGATAGTGAATAACTAGAAACTTAAATTTTTGCCATGAAAATGATCTTTCTTTCTGTGGCATCTCAAGGCCAATATTCTCAAGATTTTTATTTTTATTTTTTTCAAGGTAGGGTTTCACTCTAGTTTCAGCTGACATGAAATTCACTATGTAGTCTCAGAGTGACCTCAAACTCACAGCAATCCTCCTACCTCTGCCTCCCAAGGGCTGGGATTTAAGGTGTGCACCCCCACATCCAGCTTTTAGGCCAATATTCTCATTCATTCATGAATCCATTCAACAAGAGAACCATGATCCAACCACCAAGTCAGATACATAGTTCACACAAGGTATGCATTGGTAAAACAAGCCATTACAGCTTTTGCACCAGTGAATCTTAAAATAGCATAGAGGAGACAGACCATAAACAAATAAAAATATAACTATATGTTCTGTGAAGTGTTGTAATGTAAACAAAGAGAAAATATTAGGCAGCAGGCGTTATATAGATAACATATTCAAAAGAGACCTCATTGAGCAATAATGTTTAAATTAAATTAAAAAGCCACCAACAGAACAGAGAGGCTCGTATGTGAAGACCCTGAGAGAAAAGCTTGAAGGTTCAGGAACTTTGGCAAGATGAGTGGCTAGACATGAAGCAGAAAAGGTAAGCTGGGGCAGCGCAGGCAGGGGCAGGAAGACAGTTTAATGCTTCTGTAAGAATATTATCTACACAGAAGTATGTACCTTCCATATTGCAAAATATAATTGAAAATTTTATGCATGTAAACATGACACGTGTGACCAAATTTACATGTTTAAGGTTCTTTCTTGCAAGGCTGTGAAGAATGGATTATGGCAGGATAGGAGTAAAGAGAGAGAGGAAATAGGAATATTCCAACAATGTCTTCTGCGGCTATCCGTGAGGGAGGGACAAGAATGAAAGAAGATTGAGCTGAGTGGGGGATACATAGCGGAGAGAGGGCTGGAGATCTGCAGGTTGGGAGCCAGGAGCACAGTTTGAGAAACTTTCAAAGTTTGAATACTATCCTTGCTCATGAGTTCAAATCAACAGAGAAGTAAAGAACTAGCCAGGCATGGCTACCCAAGCCTGTAATCCCAGCAGTCAGAAGGCTGAGGCAGGAGAATGGCCATGAGTTCAAGGCAAGCCTGAACTACAGAATGAAACTTTATCTCAGAAAAAAGAAGAAGGAGGAGGAGGATAAGGAGGAAGAAAAGGAGGAAGAAGAAGAAGAAGAGGAGAAGGAGAAGAAGAAGAAAGACACTGGGTATGGTGGCGCATGTCTTTAATTCCAACACTCAGGAGGATCACCATGTGTTCGAGGTCACCCTGAGACTATGTAGTGAATTCCAGTCAGCCTAGGCTAGAGTAAAACCCTACCAAGAAAAAAAAAAAAAAAAGAAGGAGGAGGAGGAAGAAGAGGAAAAGAAAGAGAAGGAAAAAGAATCAGTACTTAAAAGGACAAAAGAACTAGAGGTTCGGATCAGAAATCAGATCTCCTATGCAAAAAAATACATATTTAATTATATCTGGCAAAACCAATTCCAAATATGACCTCTCCCTCTCTTGCTTTCTTCTCTGTCTTGAGTGTCCTGAATAGTGTACAGTGCCAAGCCCCACCTCACCTGCCCCAAGCTAACAACTCCCTCAGCAACTTGGCCAGAAAGACAGCCGGCCGCCTTTTGCAAAATGAACACCAGGTCTAGTAGCTTATCCAGTTCTATTGCTTCCTGCCAACAAGCTGAATGACAGGTTTGGCAGGCTGAATTATTTCTCAGGTAATCAATTTAGCCTGCTATTGTTTAATTCCCTTGCCCAACTAAGTCCAAGCCCATATATTTCGCCATCCCTTCTCCATGCACGGGAAGTTTACTCCTAGCTTCTAACCCACATTAATGATCTTGTCCTTGATTGATATCAGGCCAAGTGGAAATTGAGAGACATGGTCAGGCCATCACTGATTGAATCGATCTAGAATTGTTATCATCATGCTACCGATCCTAAACGTTTCCATGGTAAAAGGAAAGAGGAGCCTGCTGGCTGTGACATGACCTTTCACTCATTACATTTGGGTCACCAGACATGGAGGATGACTGGGTCACCAGGGTAAAGAAGGCATCAGGGCTAAGGCAGGTGAACCATCTCCTGAGAATACCAGAAGAACTATGGGGACCCTGCTCTAGAGAGAAGATCCCTCCTCCTGCACACTGAGGCCTACGCACAGAACACTTCCTGCAACGAGGCTCTGGCCCTTGTCCTGAAGGCCAGAGATCTTTCAAGCCACCCGCAGAGATGGCAGCCCCAGGATGTTAAAGGAGAAGCAAGGTCAGGAAGACTTTCCACTCCAAGGCTGTCCTGCTGGTCAGTTAAGCATGTAAGAGAGACAGAAAAAAAAAATAGAAGCTTTATGGAAACTTGGTCTTTTTAACTTTTAAAATTTGTGCATATGAAGAGTATTTTTTCCCAAGATTTGAAGAATAAATTATAGTACTGCTGCTTCGTAAAGTCTGATGACTCTGGAGCAATGTGTATTTCATGAGGCCTTTTATTTGTTTGTTTGTTTTGAGGTAGATTCTCACTTTAGCCAAAGCTGACCTGGAATTCACTATGTAGTCTCAGGCTGGCCTCAAACTCACAGCGATCCTCCTACCTCTGCCTCCTGAGTCCTGGGATTAAGCGCATGTGCCACCATGCCTGGCTCATGACACCTTTTGAAAGGAGAAATGTTTGGAATTGTATGAAGAACATAAACAATGGAAAAATGCAGCAGAAAATACAGCAAATCATTAATAATTAATACTATTGTTTAAACAGAAATAGCACATTTTCTAAGTATTATGTATTTACTATTATTTTCCTAAAGAATTTGTGTTCTTATTATGAGGCCTACCTACTGATTTACTTTTAAAACAATTAGATATAAACTCTTCTGATGGCCTAGCTGCTCCTCTCTTAAGGGAATTAACATAATTTGAATATATAATCTAAACATTGTTGTTGCAAAGGTTAATAATGATACTACATACAAAGTCCAGTGCTTAATTTTATTTATTTATTTTTAAGGCAGGAATGGAGACTCATGCCTTTATTTTACTTACTTATTTATTTATTTATTTGAGAGAAAGAGAAAGTGGGGAAGAGGCAGAGAGAAAGAGAGAATGGATGCACTAGGGCCTTCAGCTATTGCAAATGAACTCCAGACACATGTACCTCCTTGTGCATCTGAATTATGTGGGTCCTGGGGAATCAAACCAGAGTCCTTAAGCTTCACAGACAAATGCCTTAACCACTAAGCCATTTCCCAAGCCCCCATTGGTTAATTTTATGAATTAAATTTATCCAAGTCTAAAAGAACTGATGTATGATCACTGCATGTGGATCACATTTTTTTATTTTTAATATTTTATTTTTTTATTAGAGACAGAGAGAGAGAGGGAGGGAGAGAGAGACAATGGGCATGATAGGGCCTCTAGCCACTTCAAATGAACTCCAGATACATGTGCCACCATGTGCTTCTGGCTTACATGGGACCTGGAGAATCGAACCTGGGTCCTTAGGCTTCACATGCAAATGCCTTAACTGCTAAGCCATCTCACCATTTTATCTTTTCATTTGGAGATAATTATAGTTGTACATGTAGCACTAACGAACCATATAGAGACATTCCAAACACTCTTTGGGCACCTTGTATCTTGTATGGCTCCAGCAAAATACCATAGCAGGAAACCCACAGAATTCACACTCAGATTGCCCCAGCTCTATCTGTACTCATGTCTGAGCACTAGACAATTTTATCTCCTGTAGAGACTTCTGGAATCTCCTGAGATTCAGGTCAGTCCCATCACTGCCACCTCCCTACCCTGCAACCTGACTCCTACCATTGGCATCTGACATCTGGTCAATGAGTAACTATTAACCTGTCAGGTGCAAATCACTCTGCCAAGCATAGTGATTGATAGTCTCAGATGATAGTGTAACCTGGCAGTTAGGCATATAGGAGGGAACCCGACAGACTGGGATCAAATCTTGGGTGGCCCCTTTGTGATGTTGGCAAGTATTTAAACCCTCTACACAAAATTTGTTCTTCAATAACGCGGGGCTAAAAATAGGACTCTGAAGAATTGTTATGAAAATAAGTTGATGTTGTAAAAGCAAGTGGAAAGTGCCTGGCATGCGTAAGATGGATGTTATCATCTAAAAGCTCGGCCCTGTGGAGAACAAGCAGGCTGTAATCAGGCCAGCCAGTGTTAAGTGATGTCAATGTAAACATGTACAATGGGAGGCTCAAGGAGGGTGTAATAAATTCTGACTGGAATAGGCCACACAAGACAGAATATTTGGGATGGGCTTTAAAGTTCGAGTAAGACCTTACCAGAAATAGAAGGGAAGGAAAGATGTTCCAGGCTGATAAGACAGCTTCCTCCGTGGCCCTGAGACATGAGAAGGCACCGCCATGCAGAGGAAGACTAAAAGACTGTGAGGAGACCTGAGGCACAGACGCCGGCCTTGAAGCCAGGGGAAAGGTTGCAGGAAGGTTCCGAGTACGACCTATACAGGCTGTTTGCAGTGAGCACCCCAACTTGCAATCCTGGAGACACCCAGAAGAGAAAGAAATGATCAAGTGCTTCCAAAAGAGGACCACGGAGAAGCAAGAACAGATGAAAAAGCATGTTCTAAGCTATAAAACACACGCGGTGGAGACTTACTACAACAAAAATGGCACCAGCCACGTGTCAGCCACAATCACTATTCTTATTAGAAACATCCCGTCTTGAGTGGTTGGGGCAAGGCAAGGACATTACGAATCATTGCACCGGATCAGGCCAGGACCTGTCTTGGTGCTACCACAGCCATTCCCACTTGCCCCAGGTGTTTTCAGTTCCTCTCACCAGCAACTCAAACCATCCTGTCGCGGGGCATTTTCAAAGGAAGCCCCTGTGCGGAGACTCGGTGGTCCTCCTTTCTCTCCCAGGGGTGCGCTGTCAGCCTTGGGAGCTCAGTGGGTAAGTGGTGTCACCCGGCTCTGTGCCTCCTGTGGGCTCCAGAAGTCATGCTCTCCGAACCCGCGCCCTCTCCCTCCCTCTCTCCAGAGCTTCCCCTCTCCCCGCCTGCTGCTGGGAACCCTGGCCTCCTGCGCTCGCTGGGATGCTAGTCTCTCATGCTAGTGCCTATGCAGGTTTCTAGCTGTCTTTCACCATTTATTTCTGCTTCTGTGTTCTTAGGTGTCTCCAATTGACCTTGGGGTGACACAGAGCACACCACATTACCTTGTGCTTTTGCTTTGAGAAATGTTCTCCGTCTGCCATCTTCTTGTGGTTAATTCTCATTAGAGAAGAAAGACAAGCAGAGGCCACTGCCCTTGCTTGCCACAGCTATACGGTTAGCTCTTCGTGGATTGAAAAGAATGACAGTGTTCTAGTAGCCTCAAACATATTTCATTTGCTCTGTCATGCTTATATCCATGAAATGAAAAAAAAAATGTTGTAACAAATGGTTCTTGCTATGTGGGTGGTAGTGATGGTTTATGGTTTGGCTCTGAACACTGAGAAACTGAACAATAAAAATTTAAAAAAAAAAATCACTTGTCTTCTGTTCAAAGTTATCAAGTGGTCAGAAGATCATGAAGATGAAATGGAGCCACAGAGGACTCCAAAATAAATATCCCCAAGAAGCAAAACAATACCTTCTTGTCTTCCAAATAATAGAGCTGTCTTTCTTGTCTACCAAGGGTTTTCGTTTCCATAACAAATCTACATTTCAAGTTAACCCACGGAAGGTAGGGCTGAAAGTGTATATTGTCAACACAATACCTTGCTACAAAACAGATGTAGATATGATCCTAGGCCCAAGTACATTCTAGGCCAAATTTACTTGAAGCCATCAAATAAAACTCTTCAAGTCATAAAACAATTACGTGGGGGAAGGAATCACAAATAATAATCCAAGAACACCAAGAGAGAGACAGAGATGGAGATATAGAGGGTGAAACGGGAGAGTCAGAGAAAGGGAGAAAAACTGAGAGAGACAAAGGCAGGCAGTGTTTTTTTTTTGTTTTTTGTTTTTTGTTTTTTTTGTTTTTTTTTTTTGTAATTGCATAGCCCAAGCCTGATCAATGCAATTATATCTTTAAAGTCTGCTACAATATTTTCAATTCCCCAAGTCCCTACCTAAAGCCTTTTTAGACCCTAAATCTTTCAAAGTTTTGCATCAAGATACCACCCAATCCCTGGACAACTGTATCCTTTGCTTTTCTGACCATGACTATAGCAGAGGGTAACCAGAGGAGGAAAGAAAAGCAACATGAATGATGACCCAGCAGGGTGATCTACTTTTGAAGTGACAGCTTAATCTATGTAATGTATTAATTGTGCCCCACGTCTCACTTAGCAACACCTCAGTACGAGAGGAAAGGCTGTTTCCTTTCCATCTCCATGCAGTGTATTGCGTGGTGGTACTAGGAACAAACCCAAGCCCTTGCATGTGCCAGGCATGCCCAATACCACTGAGCTGCCTTCTCAGTATGACTTAACTGACTTCGTTTTGCAAAGTCTGAGTGTCTCAAACTCTGAGATGTTTCCAAAGCACCTGAGGGTCTTGTGAAAATGGATGTCTCTGGGAACCCAGTCAACCACCACCTCCATGGACCCAGTATTAAGATTCGGAGTGACAGCCGGGAGTGGTGGCACATGTCTTTAATCCCAGCACTCGGGAGGCAGCAGCAGGAGAATCACCATGAGTCTGAGGCCACCGTGAGACTGTATAGTGAATTCCAGGTCAGCCTGAGCTAGTGAGACCCTACCTTGAAAACCAAACCAAAACAACAACAACAACAAAAAGATTGTGAGTGACAAAGACTGAGAGTTACATTGTAAACAAATTGCCCCAAGAAATCCTCATGCAGGGGCGGGTTTCAGACTCCTCTTTGAGAAACATCAGATCAAAGGAGAAAAAGAGTTTGTGGACACCTGGGTGTGGGACACAGGGGCTGGGAGTAGGGTTCAGGCAAAGGCCTGGGAAGGCTCCTATACAAAGTGAATGGGCTTGGTTTGTAACAATAAATAAATAAATAAATAAACAAACAAACAAACAAACACAGGGACCATTCACTCAGGCAGGGAGTGGTCCCTGTGGGGTTTTTAGGCAGGCTTTGATATGGTAGGCTCGCAGCACAGTGGTTGTCACCTCCAGGAAGCCCTTCATACCCCAGTCCAGAAAAGATTCTGGTCTTCAGGGCTCCATAGTCACCCGGGCATGCTTCTCCCAGCATATTGATCACACAATATTGACGTGGTACAATCCCGCTAAGTTATTCTAATCTCTCTCTACCCGTAAGCTGCCCTGGGCCAGGAAGTCATTTCCCCTCAGTGCCTGGCATACTGTAGCTGTCCTATAAATGTTTAATCGAGCCAACTATTGCTTTCCACTCGCAACAGCATCATCACCAAATGGTCCTGACTTCTCCCACAGAAGCATCTTCACTGGGCCCACTTCTTTGCTTGCGTGGTCTAGAATATTTCAGAATTTCTCCAACAGAAACTGACCCTTGCGCCGAAAGCCCTTCTTAACCACTGATTCTAGTCTTGTGGATCGTGTAGGGATGCATGTGAGATGTCTGAAGTTTTGTTCATATGGCTATGACGTTAGTGTCTATTTTTACATTGCAGACAGAACTAAAACTTGCCAAACCCACACCATTCATAGTCTACATGTGGGTGGGGAAAAGTATCTCTAGGCAATGTAAGGGAAAGGTACCCTAGAACTGATTAGATGCCACCCACGCGCCTGGTGTCCAGATGCTTCGAAATCCTAAAGTCAAAACACCTGAACTCGGGTCAGGACCCGGCCCCAAGTTCCACACACCTGTTCAATCTGACCAGCCCATGGCAGAAGGAAGAGGCTTGTAATAAAAATGTTACTCTTTTGATGGTTGTAAAGCAAGAAACATTCTGTGATCTAGGAATACTGAAGATTTCACCCTTGTAGGTCTTCCCGGCGGGAGTCCTTCCTTCCTTAGAGAAGAAAAGTGTGATATGTTTGCTACTCCCACGACCATACCTAGGCTAGCTAGAGCCTCCTTGCCTTGCTCAGGCCTGGGAGCCTTCTCTGTGTTGCACGGTTGGGCCTAGTCGGAGCCATGAGCTCCTCACCCAGGTCTGGTGTTCTTGCCAGTTGAGTGGAGCTGGTTCTGCCCACTAAGGCTAAGGGCTGTATCACTTTAAGACTGGGGCTCAAACATCCTTGAAGACGGCTGGAAATATGGTTTAGCAGTTAAGGCGCTTGCCTGCAAAGCCAAAGGACCCAGGTTTGATTCCCCAGGACCCACGTAAGCCAGCTGCACAAGGTGGCACATGCCTCTGGAGTTTGTTTGCTGTGGCTGGAGGCCCCGTTGCGCCCATTCTCTTCCCCTCCCCTTTCTCAAATAAATAAATAAATAAAAATTAAAAAATATATATTTTTTAAAATCCTTGGAGAGAGCCCAGTGGGGCAGACAGAAGACAGGACAGTCCCACACCTGGGGATCCCCGCCCCCCTATGTAAGTGGTTCCAGACGCCTCTTTCCATAGTTTGAGCTAGGATGCTGGGTTGAGTCCAGCGGGCCAAGCTCATCCTCCAAGGCCACCGCAGCGGTCCTGCAGTCTTAGGAGCCCCGCACCTGGCGCCCCTCGTGCCCGTCAGGTGGACGGACGGAGCGGCCGGGGCGAGGTGGGGAGGGGGCTGCGGGCGCCCTGCAGGTGCGCGGGGCCGCGCCCTGGGGGCGGGGCGGGGCGGGGGCGCAAGGCTCCCCGGGCCCGAGCGCGCCTCGCACCTGGGCACCTGGCCGCCCGCCCGCGAGGCTTCATTAGGCCGCGGCACGGCGCAGCCAGCGGGCCTGGGTCTGGCCATGGAGCCCACCGAGGAGGCCGGCAGGACAGCGCGGGGTGAGTGGCCTGGGCTCGAGCTTGCGGAGCGCTTGCTGAGACTCCTGGCCGGCCTTAGGTGACCCCCGAGGAGACCGGCTGGGCAGATGGGCTGTAGTGGTAGAGGGGGGAGGGGCGTCTCACCACATCCTTTTCTTTAGGGACCCCCCCCCCAAGCATGGAGGAGAAAAGGCTGGACCTGGAGCCCAGACACCCTCTTGTCTAGGTTCTCACTAGGGCAAATTAGCCAGATAAGCTACGTGTTTCTTGGGCACCTACTCTGTAGCAGATTTATGACTATGCTATGAGATTCTCTAAAACACTATAAAGCTGATTTGTCCCTCCTCTCCCCCCCCCATCTGTCCACCTTTGCCGCCCACACCTGTCCCCCCCACCATCTCTGGGCCAGCTTAGGTCATGCCAGCTCTGTGGTGCCTCCCAGGGAACTACGCGAGCCAGCACCAAAGCCCTCTAGCTGTACCCAGAGTTGGGAAGCCCTCTCTTAAGAAAGGACACCATTCATGGACGAAGCTGGGTTAGGGTGAAATGCTAGAAGAGAACTCCTCTAGGGTGCGGGTTCTGTGCTTACGAGTGAGCCTAGGGGTGTTTGGGATTCTGGAATAAAAGACCCCTGGAGAGTGGTTGAGAGCAGTGCAGGGCGCCCATGCTGTGATCTCAGTGGGTCAGCCTGTTCTCTGGGGGACATGCCTTCCTCACAGAGAGGGAAAGGGAGGGTGCTGAGTACTGGGCCCATGGGGTGGGGTGGGGGAAACGGGGCGCTGTCGGGGTCAGCTAAGAGGAAGGCAGGCAAACTCCAAGGCTGTGCAAAGAGGGTTGAGTTGCAGAGGGGCCTTTTTCCTCATCTGCCAAAAAAAATAATAATAATAATAATAATAAATTGTCCTGGATAGAAGGAGGGGTGGACAGGCACACATCAAGAAGGGAAGGTAGGGCCCGGAGAGAGAGAGCTTAGCAGTTAAAACGCTTGCCTGCAAAGCCCAAAGACCCAGGTTTGATTCACCAGGTCCCACATAAGCCAGATGCACAAGGTGGGGCTTGTGTCTGGAGTTGTTCCTTTGCAGCTGCTGGAGGCCCTGGTGCGCCCATTCTGTCTCTCTTTCTCTCAAATAAATAAACAAACAAATTAAAAAAAAAGAAAAAAGAAAGAATGGCACTGGTAGCCGGGTGTGGTGGCGCACGCCTTTAATCCCAGCACTAGGGAGGCAGAGGTAGGAGAATTGCCATGAGTTCAAGGCCACCCTGAGACTACATAGTGAATTCCAGGTCAGCCTGGGCTAGAATGAGACCCTACCTCGAAAAACCAAAAAAAAAAAAAAAAAGAAAGAAAAGAAGGGTACTGAGGAGTGAGGACCCTCCTTCCTGTGATCCCCTTTGGGTTCTATTGGGTACCCAGTGAGCCTGTCTCCTCTCCTCTGCAGGCACAGATGCCTGGGTTCCCTGCTGGGTCAAGTTCCAGTCTAAGGAGAACCAGAATCTCAATCAGGCTCTCTTCCCAAGCACCCCACCCCCCAGCAGTTGTCTCTAAGAAACACAGGGAGAGATGCCTGTCCCTCCAAACCTCACCCCTGGTGTCTGGAAAATATAAGCAAATGTGTGGCAAGTTGTGACTATGCCGACACAGTAAGCCAAGACCCCTCAGAATTCCTGCTTTTTCTTTTCTTTTCTTTTTTTTTTTTTGCACTTGGATTATCTCCCTTGATCCTTCACATTGTCCAGTTAGAAAGGTAAGCCTGGGATTCTGGCCGCATTTGATAGGCAGGCGAAAGAAGAAAATAAAATAAAAGGCTTAGGCTCCAACAGCAGATGCACTGAAGTGTAGAAGAGGCTTTCTCTCTCTCTCTCTCTCTCTCTCTCTCTCTCTCTCTCTCTCTCTCTCTCTCCCCCCCCCCCCTGTCTTTCTCTCGTGGTAGGGTCTCACTCTAGCTCAGGCTGACCTGGAATTCACTATGTAGTCTCAGGGTGGCCTCAAACTCACGGAGATCCTCCTACCTCTGCCTCCCAAGTGCCGGGGTTAAAGGCGTGTGTTATCATGCCAGGCTAGGAGAGGCATTTTGTGCCAGGCATGGTGGTGCACACCTTTAATCCCAGCACTCAGGAGGCTGAGCCAGCCTGAGACATAATGAATTCCAGGCCAGCCTGGGCTAGAGGCCATGCTCTATCCTCCTACCTGTTACTGAGGCCGGTGGCTGCTGCTCCCCACAGGCCTTGAAGCTGGAGGCAAGCCCCTGAAGGATGAGGGGCCACAGCACGACTCAGCTCCGCTCGCCCAGGACGCCCTGGGCAAGGACTCCTCGCTCCCAGCTGCCCGCTCTGGAGAGCAGCTACTGCCAGAGGCCTCTGGCAAGCCAACAGGGGCTGACACCCGGACAGTGCCCCAGCCCCTCAACTCCAGGGCTCTCCATAGAGTTCCAGCTCCAGCCACATGTAGTCCCCAGCCCCAGAGGGAAGGCTCTTCCTTCCCAGAGAGAAAGGCCGTGAAGACGCCCATTTCTCCAGGCCCCCGGGGTAAGCAGAGAAGGCCCGATACCACTGGAGTGGCTGTAACATCATTTCCCGGTATCACTAACTCAGCCTGTGGCACACACAAACCTGTGCCTTCTGGGTCAGGCCCAGACCCTAGCCACCTGGCCAACCTCCTCAGTTCGTTGGCCCATAGTAGCCAAGACACAGACTCAAAAAAAGAGTTCCCGGAAGTGACCCATCAAATTCGGAAAAAGACTCGAACCCTGTACCGCTCAGGTAAGTCCCGAAGGTGAGATGAGACCATGAGATCTGTTCAAAATATTTAGCCATGGCCAGGCATGGTGATGCATGCCTTTAATCCCAGTACTGGGGAGGCAGAGGTAGGAGGATCGCTGTGAGTTCGAGGCCAACCTGAGACTACAGAGTGAATTCCAGGTCAGCCTGAGCTACAGTGAGACCCTACCTCAAAAAAAAAAAACAATATTTAGCCACCAGGGAGCCCATGGGTGTGGTTTGTCACCGTGTCCTGAGTGTCACTCTTGGTTTATGCTAGCACTACTACCTCTGTCTTGGGAGGGAAGGCCGGGTGGTCTTACCAGGAAGTGAGGTCAGACACCGGGATGGCAGGTCAGGAGTACACATGCCACACCCTGTCTGGGAGACTGGAGGATTGGTCCAGGAGGGAACTTAGCTGCAAGGTGTTTGTGCTGAGGTTAGTGGACCCATCGACCAGAGACACCTGTGGGCACGTTTCTTTCTCCTCTCCCGTCACGGCTATGTCGACCTCCCCCTGTAAATGTCTCCTTCCTGCAGACCAGCTGGAGGAGCTCGAGCGGATATTCCAGGAGGACCATTATCCGGACAGTGACAAGCGCCGAGAGATCGCACAGATGGTGGGGGTCACCCCACAGCGCATCATGGTAAAGTGGGCAGGTTCCGCGGTCTGTAGGGTGGTGGGGAAGCTGCGTTTTAGACCTATCCGGTGTCAGGGGCATGGGTTCGGCTTGTGCTGGCATAGAGGCTGAAGTGGGTTGGGGGGCTGGAGGGATGGCACATGCGTCTGGAGTTTGTCTGCCATGGCTGGAGGTCCTGACACACCCATTCTCCCTCTCTCTTTCTGCCTCTGTCTCTGTCTCTCTCTCTCAAATAAGTAAATAAAGATAAATTTAAAATACAAGGGCTGAGGTTAGGCTGACTCAGTGCTGTCCCAACTGCTATAGGGGTTAGCCCTAGAGGATGAGATGATGGAGGAGGACACCACGGAGGCCTTTTCATACAAACAAGCTGGTGGAGAAGCATCCGAAAACAGTGGAAAAGGGCCCTGCAAAGTCATGTGGCTCAAGTGGCAGTCAGGACCCAAGCCTTGGTCTCTGTACTTTGACATGTTCAAGTGCTGTTCTCCTACAGGTGTGGTTCCAGAACCGCCGGGCAAAGTGGAGAAAAGTGGAGAAAATGAACCGGAAGGAAAGCAAGGACGCTCCCGCAGTCCCCGGTGCTGTGAGCAGGCAGTGCAGGTGACACTTGGCTCTGCGTCCTGGGGCCGCCCGCCCAGGGCAGGAGTGCAGTCTGTGCTCCCTTCCTGCGGCTAAGAAGGCAGAGCATTAACCCTGGGTGGCTGGTTGGGATTCAGAGGGATGTAGGCTGGGCTGGGGTTGGGGGTTGCTGATGTCTTACAGGAGGTCTTCCTTGCACCGAAGCTCATGGCTACATCTTGAGGCCACTACACCTACAATTTTTTTTTTCCTGCCACCAGCTCCACATCTGAGCTTCCATCTCCTCTGCCCATTGATTCAGAGCTTGGCACCATTCCTCCAGAGCCCCCTCTGGATTCCCTTCCAGGTGAGTTCTCACCAGCAGAGGGCTTGCTGGCAAACACGCAAGATAAGAATAACAGTCAACACAGAGGATCCTTGCCTGATAAGAGATGGCAGTCGGCCACAGTGCTCCAGGGTGTTGTGCCAGGGAGGCCTATCTAGTGGTCCCTAGACATTGCACTGTGTGCCGTGTCTACCTCCCCATCTTATCCTCAGGGCTCCTCTTTGTCTGCTTTCTTTCTCTAGAGCCCCCCATGCTATTGACTTCTGACGAGACTCTGGCCCCCACCCAACACAGTGATGCTGGTCAGAGAATGGTAATGTCCCCACCACTCTTCAGCCCTCCACCTATCCGGAGGACCAACCTTCCTCTTCCCCTGGGTCCTGCACACACTTCCCAAGGGATGCCTTTGCTAAAGGATGTTGCAGGCAGTGACAGTAACCACAAGGATGGTCCCCGTGGGTCCTGGAAAACCAGGTATGGAATCTGAAGGTAGGAGGTAACCTGAGTCACCCTGGGAAGAGTATGGAAGGAAGAAAAGACAGACAGACAGACAGACGGTGTGGGAAGAAGGCACTGACTGGGTGTAGCAAGGAGTGGCCGCGTGATGGAGAGTAAAAAGCTACATGGACTTTGAGTTGCCTTGATCCGGGGTCTCCTAGCTGTAGAGCGGAGACAAAGGGAAGGAATAGGATCAGGGAGAGGAAGAAGGGAGGCAGCAATGGGGTTCCATGGTGGTGTCTCCACCGAGATGGAATGCTCTCTAGGAATGAAGAAACTGTCTCTGCACCTCACTAAGTCCTCTTTTGCCCCTTCTAGCATCACTCCGCCACCCCCTTGCTCATATTCAGAAGACCTGGAACTTCAGGATTACCAACCAAGCAGCCAGATGGGATCGTTCCAGCTCTCCCAGGCTCCACAGACGCAACTCTTTCAGCCCCCTCAGCCCCAGTTTCCTTATCTGCCCCCCTTCCCCTTCCCCATGTCCAGCTCACTGACGTTTCCTCCACCCGAAGATGCTCTCCTCTCATTTCCTTTTGATCCCAGCGGTGGTACTTCACAAGGCTACTGCCCAGGCCCCTCGTCAGGCCAGATGTTGCTGCAGCCACCCTCTGGGAGTATGGGTAAGTAGGGACTGGCAGACAAGGTCCTCTTCATGATTAAGGAAGGTGAGAAGGGACAGAAAGGCTCCTTCTCTGGAAGGTAAACTGAGGCAGGCCTGGAGAATGTGTAAAGTCCATCTTACTTGCTCCTGATTTTTGTTTTGTTTTGTTTTTTGGTTTTTTGGAGTACGGTTTCACTCTAGTCCAGGCTGACCTGGAATTCACTATGTAGTCTCAGGGTGGCTGGCCTCGAACTCACAGTGATCCTCCTACCTCTGCCTCCCAAGTGCTGGGATTAAAGGCGTGCGCCACCACACCCAGTGCTCCTGATTTTTGGACAACTTGGCTGTCTACAGCTTTCTTGAGTCTGTTTCATGAATCCCGGCATAGGAACGATGGTTCCACACCACTGAGAGATGCGGCGAGCATTGGGAACAGTATGAATGAGTGTTCATTCAAAAGAAAGAGCAAGTAACAACTGACATTACTGTTCTGCTCTGGGCCACTTGAACTTCTGAAATGCCCAACGCATCCATCATATAAAGGCAAAATTCTCATAGGAGAGGATGAAAGACATACCCTGATAGTTCCTATTCTCCTTGGGGCCTATATGTGACAGCACTTGGCCTGGCCCATGGCCTGCTGTGTCCATGTCTGGGAGCCTGGCTGGTTCAGGGGGAGAACCCGGTGTGCCAGTGTTCCACCCAAGCTCGCACTGGGGTCCTGAGCTGTGGGAGGGGGACGCAAACGCAGTCCCGATCACCTTCAGTGGTGTTTAATGTCCTTAGTCCTATCCAATAATTCCTGTGCTCTTGGCCCCACAGGTCCAGTCTCCTGGAGTGACCCCTGTTTTCCAGAAATCCCTTTCCCTGGTCCATTCTGCCCACAGCCCCTGGGGTACCCCTTGGGGGGCGATGGCTTCTTTCCTGACCTGCTTTCAGCTCCATTTGCTCAGCCTATGAGCAAACAGCCCACACCAGGCCTCGACTGGCCGCCTGAAGGTGCCAGATCGGCAATGGGCCCGGCCGTGAGCGAAGTGCAAGGAGGGAAGACCGCCTCTGCCCTTGAGCTGCCAGCTTCAGAGGACGCTGGAGGTAAAGCTGAGAACAGCCAAGCCCCCTAGCTGGGGGCCGGAGAGTGAAGAGTGAGAGTCCTTGGAGGAGCAGGATGAGGGCACTCGTGAACAGGACCTGAGTGAAGGGTTGGGAAGCCTGTGCACCGGACTTGGGAGGGAGCCCAGCGCCTCCCTGACATGGGCTCGCGTGTGGATGCTGTGCGGAGAAGGAAGAGCGAAGTTCCCTCCCCCGCCGACTTCTTGTGGTAGCTCTGCGGAGAGGAGAGCCAGCCATGTCACCTCTTAATGTCTTGTCTGTCTGTGTGGTCGCCTTTCCTTGCTCAACACTGAGCTAGTGTCCACTGTGTGCAATAAACCAGCGTACTGTCTATCGGCTGCTTCTGTGTGAATGCTTGTTGAGCATAACACTCAGGGGACATCTCGACCCGGTGCGGCTCTGTGGAACCCAGCACCGCCCCTGAGCCCATTTCTCCACTGAAGGAGGAAATGGGCACCTTAAGGTTGTCTTAAGTCCCAAAATAAAACTACAGTCTATTCCTAAACCCAGAATGGAACCCGGGGTCTAGCAGGAATTTGAGCCTTCTAGGGTTAGCTTCATAAGAAAAGCCTGGGGAATGTTGGAGATCCAGTCTCTGGCCTTGTGAATTAAGACTTACTTCCCCCAAAGTCATTTTGTGGTGGGGAAGACAGGAAGAAAGAGTGAGGGGACCTAAACCAGCATAGCAAGTAGACATTTCTTACCTGGGCACCCCCCCCACACACACACATACACTTCCTTGAAAGCCCTGTTCAAGTTGGGTTAGGATGAAGAAGCCAGGGTTCTTCCTGTCTCTGGCACCCCAGCTGTGGAGGAGTCAAAAGACACATTTGTTAGGGACTGGGAGAGAGCACCTGAGGTGAACTCCAGCTCCGACTGGAGTCACCCATGGGGTGCAATTTTAGCAGCTTTGTTTACATAAGTTTACCCTTTGCGGTTGGGAGCCAATCTAGAGTTTAGGTGATGGAGTTGGGTGGGAAGGGGACATGCTAATGAAAGAATAATTACTCCACCGAGGTCTGAACTGTGGGTCAGAAAGCTGAGGGAACAATGGTCAAAGCACAAGGACATGCCCACGTGTGAAAACCCCATGAAAAGCCACAGTGAACCGAAATAGCTTCCTTCCCTCCTGCCGCAGTGAGACACGGCAAATTCCCAAAGGAAGGAGGAAACACTAACCAGCCCTTACTGTCTCTATGCATGGGATCCTGTTTTAGTGTAAGAGCAGAAGAGAAAGGAAGTATGGAGGTTTGATTCAGGTGTCCCCCATAAACTTAGGTGTTCTGAATGCTAGGTTCCCAGCTGACGGAGATTTGGGAATTAACACCTTCTGGAGGCTGTGTATTGTTAGGGGCAGGCTTATGGGTGTTATAGCCAGTGTCCCCTTGCCAGCATTTGGCACATGCTCTTGTTGCTATTGCCCACCTGATGTTGGCCAGGGGATGATGTCCACCCTCTGCTCATGCCATCGTTTTCCCTGCCATTATGGAACTACCCCTTCGAGCCTGTAAGCCAAAATAAATCTCTTTTTTTCCCATAAGCTGCCCTTGGTTGGGTGATTTCTACCAGCAATGCTAACCTGACTGCAATGGGATTCTTCAGTGAAAAACTAATTTGTATGATAAAGAGGGTGGGGGTACCAGACATCCAGAAATGACAGCTGGAGTGTAGAGAAGTGTTTAAAAAAAAGGCCGGGCATGGTGGCACACACCTTTAATCCCAGCACTCGGGAGGCAGAGGGAGGAGGATCCCTATGAGTTTGAGACTAGCCTGAGACTGCATAGCCAGGTCAGCCTGGGCTGGAGTGAGACCCTACCTTGTAAAGAAAAAAAAAAATCATGGGCCATGTTGGTACCTACCTTTAATGCCTGCGCTAAAGAGGACGAGGTAGGAGATTCACCCCACTGTGAGTTCAAGGCCAGTATGGGCTAGAGAGAGCCTACCTCAATAATAATATTTTTAACATAAAGGGAAAAGTGGAGTACAGCATTGGACGCTGACGCTAAGGAACTTCCAGGTCTGAGGTAAGAACAGGTTGTGAGGGGGAAGTGGGGAGGCGAGCAGGACCTGTGTGAGGGGCTGAGAAGACTGTGGACTGTATTAGGAACGAGTCCAACACCTCCCTGGTGCGGGCTTGTGTGCCGAAGCTGTTTAGGGAAATGGAAGCGAAAAGATAAGAGGCGCCTGACTGGGACATTTTCACACACGAAGGTGAAAAAGAGAAAACCCAGAAAGTTGTTCTAAGTACCAGTGCTCTCATTACACAAGAAGGTGGCACAAATGACTGAGAGATGGAATAGAAAGAACAGGTAGGGACTGGAGAGGTGGCTTAGCGTTAAGCACTTGCTTGTGAAGCCTAAGGACCCCGGTTCAAGGCTCAGTTCCCCAGGATCCATGTAAGCCAGATGCACAAGGGGCACATGCATCTGGACTTCGTTTGCAGTGGCTGGAGGCCCTGCTATGCCCATTCTCTGTGTGTGCGTGTGCATGTGTGTGTGTGTCCTTCTCTCTGCTATATATATTAATATAATTTAAGAAGCGATCTAGCGGCGGGTGCACAGCCTTTAATCGCACTGGAGCAGGTAGGTTGCATAGTCGAGCCTGAACTAATAGTGAATTCAGTCAGCTAATAGGTGGACCTACTCGAAACCAAATAAATAAAAAAAAGCGATTCTCAGGTTGTGGCGAGCTTTTATTCAGAACTTTGAGGCGAGTAGTCACTGTGGTTCTAGGCCCGCTGGGCTACATAGTGAATTCCAGGTCAGCCTGGGCTACAGTGAGACCCTACCTTGAAAAACCAAAGTAAAAGAAGTAAATTTAAAAAAAAGAAATAATAGGTAGACAAAGGAAAAGTAATCCACAGAGGGATGCACACACAAGAGAGAGATGAAACCAGAAGCGTCGGCTTGGCTAGGGTGTGGGAGGAAAGGTCATAAGAAGGGGATGGGAGGAATGTGGCGGGGATGTAAGTGAGCCCTAGGTAAGTGTGAGTAGATACAAGGGCACGGCCGTGTGGATCAAAGGTAGAGGGAAGATACAGAGTTTGTGGAGACCAGGCAAAAGGACATCAAGATGCTGAGGTCAAGAGGAAGCACCAAGGAGCAACGGAAAGTGAAGGTGAGCAGTTCGGACAGGGACGAGAGCGGAGCTCTGGGCTGCACAGAAGCCAGGGAAAGGCTGGCGGCTGCCTGGAAACAGATGGTCACTGTCAAGTGCTCTGTACAGGTGGCAGGAGGTGCGTCTCACCCAGAGGGGAAGCAGGTGGAGCCAAGGACAGAGGAGGGAACTGTGATGGTTCTGACAGATGGGAAGGAGTTCTCCGGAAGTGGGACATTTCTAATGGGCAAAACAAATGGAACAGGTGCAGGTGATTAGAATGAGATCATTCAGGAAAGGTGGTGGCATTTTAAAGAGGGTTAGAGATACCGCACGGTAAGGTGAGTGGCGGGAAAGGAAACATACAGAGATGAACTGGTTACTAAAGGCCAGACTGTGATATAAAGGGTTAGACATGGGACTAAACATTGGCCTACTTTGGTGATGGGTTTATAATATTTAGAGGAGGAAAACTTCAATAATCCTATTATTTTGGATTTTTTTTTAGCTGCTATACCCTGGGATCAGACTACTGTTGGGTTAAATCAATTGACATGTAGATATATATATCAATATATATATGTATATTTATATAGATTATATATTTATATATCTTTATATATCAATTGATATATAGATCTATAGAAATTGAATAGGAAGCCTGAGCGTGGTGACGCACACGTTTAATCCCAGCACTCAGGAGGCAGAGGCAGGAGGATTGCTGAGAGTTCGCGGCCACCCTGAGACTATATAGCAAGTTCCAGGTCAGCCTGGACTAGTGTGATACCCTACCTCGAAAAAACAAAAAAAAGAAAAAAAGAAAGAAATTGTATAGGAAAGAAGCCAAAACCCATGAAGCACCCAACGAATGTTAGGTCCGTTTCTCTTTTCCTCCCAAGTGTTTTCAGCCATGATGCGACCTCACAAGTTAAGGATAAACTCAGCACCCAACATCTGGTAGCCTACCATACCAACATAGTTAGGATTAGAGGCCTGTCCATCTAAATCACTGTGCATTTAGTATATATCCTGGGCCCCAAATGCTTTTATTGGAAAAATATACTGAAAAAAAAATGACTTGGATTATAATGGATGATTGATTTACATTCATCAAAGTAGCTCTTGAGTCAGTCTATAAGAAATGAAAAAGGAAACTATTTGGAAGTAGAAAATAAACATTTTACCTGCACAAATACCCCTGTCTATCTAGCTGTGTCATAGACGTCATATCTGTGTTTTGCACCCACAGATTCAGTCAACTGAAAATCAAAAGTAGTTGGGGAGCTGGGGAGATGGCTTAGTGGTTCAAAGCACTTGCTTGCAAAGCCTTCCATTTGGAGTTTGATGCCTCATTACTTACATAAAGACAGATGCACAAAGTGGTGCCTGCACCTGGAGTTCGCTTGCAGTGGCAAGAGGAGCTAGTGCACCCATGCTATCTCCTTCATCTCTCCTTCCCCCTCTCTTTCTTGTCTCCTCAAATAAATAAATAGAAATATTTAAAAAAATAGTTTAGGGGTCTGAGGAGATGGGTTAGCAGTTAAGGTGTTTGCCTGTGAAGCCAAAGGTCCCAGGTTCGATTCCCCAGGATCCACATAAGCCAGATAGATACACAAGGTGGCACATGCATCTGGAGTTCATTTACAGTGGCTAAGGGCCCTGGCATAACTACTTATATTCTCTCTCTCTCTCTCTCTCTCTGTCTCTCTCTCCTTCTTTCTGTCAAATAAAATAAATATTTTAAAATATTTTTAAAACTGGTTGGGAGGCTGGAGAGTTGGCTTAGTGGTTAAGGTGCTTGCCTGCGAAGCCTAAAGACCCAGGTTTGATTCTCCAGTACCCAAATAAGCCAGATGCACAAGGTGGTGCATGTATCTGGAGTTCATTTGCAGTGGCTAGAGACCCTGGAACACCCATTCTCTCTCTCTCTCTCTCTCTCTCTCTCTTGCTCTCTGCCCCTTTCTCTCTCTCTCAAATAAAATATTTTATAAATAGTTGGGAAACACTGCATCTGTACTGCACATATTTCTGTCATTTTTCTGAAGTATAACCACTATTTACATGGAATTTACAGTGTATTATGTATTATAAATCTAAAAATTTTAAAGTACGTGGGAAAATATATGTCGGTTATATACAAATACAGTGCCATTATCTAAGGGATTGGATAGCCACAGGCTTTTGTATCCACAGGAGTTCACACCAATACTAGAAAGAAATTGCACAGGATTTTACAAACAACAGTGTTTAAAAGCTTTGCCCTAGTGTTGTAATTAATCATCTCTTTTCTCAAGAACAGTAATAGCCAGACTTCAGTATCCTTAATTTAGGGACTAGGGTCTACACTCTAAAATATAGGGATCTTATTTATTTATTTATTTATTTATTTATTTATTATTTATTTATTTATTTATTAGAGAGAGTGAGAGAGACAGAAAGAGAATTGGCATGCCAGGGCTTCAGCCACTGTAATCGAACTCCAGGCACTTGCATATTCTAGTGGACATGTGTGACCTTGCGCTTGCCTCACCTTTGTGCTTCTGGCTTAAGTGGGATCTGGAGAGTTGAGCATGGGTCCTTAGGCTTCGCAGGCAAGCGCCTTAACCGCTAAGCCCTTTATTTCTCAAGCCCAAAATATATGGAATCTTTTAAGATATGCATTTCACATACCTCTTTTGTTTTTACATTCTATCTCGTGAGGCCCAAGAAATAGGTAGCCTAAACACAGGCATGGGGAGAGGAGGGAAGCTTAGGTTCTTTCTGTCCGGCACGTGCACATTCATTTGCTTTCAGAGCTCGGCCAGGGCAGACGTACACTGACAGCAGCACTCCGGGCATCTTCTTTCCAGACTGCGGTTGGCTTGGGGCCCTTCGGCTCAGTGGTTCAGTGGTTAGTTACACCTCTGCATGGAGGGAATAGTTGTAATCAAAGGTGGTCAGCTTCAAGATCTGTCCTTATACGCGACTCTTAGATTCAAAGCTATACGCTATAAGTAAAATTAGCTAATTGAGAATTAAAAAATGAGCGATAACCTGAACAAAGAAAATGGTGAGAACTTCTTGAAAGCATAGAACCCCGAAAGGGGGGAAGAGCCCTAAAATGGAGAAGAACCCTCTTGAGCTGCTAAGCTGCCAGGATTTCTCCCACGATGACGGAAGGGGTTTCACGCAGGTGAGCAGTGGACAGCTCCCTTCTGTAAGTTTTGGAGCAAATTTCTAGGAAGTTCTCCCTACTAGAATGAAGTCAAATGTAGTCAACTGGTCAGGGTTTTGTTCTTCAAGTGAGGTGACACCAAGAATAAATCAAATGTTGCAAAATCCAAGGACTCTACGTCATCCCTTCAAGCCTCAGATTCTGCTGGCAAGCCTGGAACGCGTGAGCCAGCCATCAGGTGATGGCTTCATCGCCAGGTCCGCTGAGCTCAACCTCTGCAAAAGTGGCCCTGTGGCTCCTCAATGCAGAAAGGATATTCTACTAATGGCGTCACTACTTTAAAAACTATCAGTGTGGTGTTTTGTTTTGTTCTGCAGCCCATTTATGTTCTTAGTCCAAAAATTAATATCAGCTATGGCTTCTAGGCCATTCTTAAGAAATTTTATTTATTTAGTTATTTTTGTTTATTTAGTGTGTGTGTGTGTGTGTGTGTGTGTGTGTGTGTCAGGGTTTCTTGCCATTTTGTATCTGGCCCTATGTGGGTGCTTCAGAATTGAACTTGGGCTGACAGGCTTTTCAAGCAAGCACCTTTAACCGCTGAGTCACCTTCCTAGCCCCTGTAGATTATTTATTTATTTATTTGACATCGAGAAACAGGGGGAAAGAGAGAGAATGGGCACACCAGGGCCTCCAGCCATGCAAACGAACTCCAGATACATGTGGCACCTTCTGCATCTGGCTAATGTAGGTCCTAGGGAATTGAACCTGGGTCCTTTAACCGCTAAGCCAACTCTCCAGCCCTCTATAGGTTATTTTAATAGAAGCTGTCTTGAGGCCAGTTCATTCTTTATTTTTTCAGATTCCAAAGTCCTGTTTTTTTTTTTTTTTCAAAATAAAGCTCACACATTGTTTAGAGACAATCTACACAAGAATTACAAAAAATAGTTGCCCAGGCATAAGAATACACAGGTTTGTTAAATATACACATATGGTTACAAGTGTGCTTGCAAAAAAGGAGCTTGCCTGTGAAGCCTAAGAACCCACCTTCAACTCTCCAGATCCCATATAAGCCAGATGCAAAGGTGAGACAAGTGTAAGGTCACACATGCCCACTAGGTGGCAAAAGCATCTGGAATTTGATTTCTGAGGCTGAGGCCCTGGAGCACCAATGCTATCTGTCTCTGTCTCTGTCTTGTAGAAATAATAAATAAATAATTAAAAGACAAATAGACCAAAATTCTTATTGTCTGTTCAGTTTCATTTGGTTAATTTCAGCTCTTTTTGACTTGCTAATTGTTTTGAAGTCCTCAGATAACATTACCTATGTCTGCACTTTTGTTATATTTGAAATGTGATCAGTATGTCTTGTCTGTTTCATAATCAAATCACTGCCAAATGAATAAACAGGACCTACGTGAGCACAAGATATTTCAACATTCTGCTTGAAAACACTCCATCAATGGGCACTTTTCTGAGTAGAGAGTAAAGCTAGCTACAAATCCTTAACTGTGTTACCATCCAAAGCAATGCTATAAATATGTTGAGTAAAAATTCTTTTTATGGCTCAATAAAATCAAAATATATTTTCTGTGTAGCATCCAGACAATTCAACACTCTTATAAACGTAACTGCATAACAAATGTTAGTTAGCTGTGGGTTCTACTTAGGGACCACCTGTTGTCTCTTAAGGCTTGTTTTTGGTTTTTTTTTTTTTTAATCTAAATGTTTATATTTCAGAAACCTCTTACAGAAGTCTCTGGACATTTGACAATAAAATTATTCTTCTTTGGATTGTATAGGTCTGGTCTTTGGAAATTAGGACGGCTGCCTCCGTTACATCACAGAGACCCTCTCCTGTTATGTGTAAGGCTATTCAAAGCCGTTATTACACTCTGGTTTGGGTTTTAAGTGAATCTGTTTTTTTCACCCAGTCCTTCTCATTTCTGGATTATTTTCTTCCCTTTGAGCATACAGGCTGAGGTGAGGGTCGAGTGCTTTTCTCTCTGTCGTGATGTCGGCCTCAGGAGGTATGAGTACGGTTATCTTTTCCCTGCTCTTTGCCATCTCACTTGGTTAGATCCTGGGCCGTCCTCATTTGGAAGCATCTTGTCCTCCTAGATGCCTCTTGCTTTTGCTTTGCTGTGGTTTTCATTGGACAGGAACCAAGTTTCTGCATGCCGGGGAGTGATGGTTCACTGATCCCTCACCCAGACCTCTGGGCGAACAAACCCCGCCTCGCTCCAACATCACCTCCTCCTTCACCTCTGTTGCTCGTTGGCTCCATCTTTCAACAGTGCTTGCGTGGGGCCTCGGACTTGGAGGTCAGCCAGAGCAACTTCCTTCTTTGCAAATTTCGTAAAGATTAAAAGAAAGGGGTGGAAATATCCATGGCTCTTCAATTTTTTTTTTTAATTTTCATTGCAAAATTGTTTCCACTAGATGGCAATCTATCACCAGTGTGCTTGGGATCCTAAAAAATACTGGTTGGTTGTAGTCAGAAAGCCGGGGAGAGCTCTTCCTCAGTTCTTGTTCCAAAATGTTCCAGATCCTGTCGACAGATAACAGTTTAGTTATTAAACTCACTTAGGTTGTAGGATTTTCAGTTAAAATAGGATTTCGGATAAGCAACGATTTGCTCATCATAAGCATTCTCCTGCATTTTTGAGTGCCCCGTATTTTGATTGGCTCAATGTAGTAAGTAGCCCTAGCTGTAGCACTTTACTGAGGACATTTATGCCTGTGAAAAGCTTCCTAATTCAAGCAGAGCCCAGCGCCTACCTCTGTGTCTCCCAGTGTTCTTGCAGGTCAGGCTTCTGAACAGAGCTTGTGTTCATTGCTGCAATTCCATGCTCACGTCTCCTTCTCCCTACCCCCACCTCTTCCTCTCCGCACCTTTTCGTAGCATTAGAACTCTCCATGCAGGGTCCCCCTCCATTTGTCTTTTAAAAATAATTCCATCTCCTAGACTCAAACCTCGTTTGTTCCTATTGTGTTTTTTTGCTCTTGTTGGCAGAATATTTTATTTATTTAATTATGTGAGCAAGCCAATTAGAACGTATTGCTAAATGTTTTCTTATACATCACTTGCATCGCCGGAGCACCGAAGGGAAACAGGCTATAAAAGACGACTTGGCTGTCTTTTGTTGAGTCCGCTTGAAACCTTAAATGGTCATGATTCCCTAGGAATAAATTTGAGTCCTTTGAAGTGAAACTTCTCCTTGATCACCCAGAAGCGGTATTTGTTTGAGTCCGAAGGGACAATTCAGGTTGTAGCTTAGTGCACACTGCTGTCATAAATACTTGCACATTTGTATTTCGTAACAGAGTCCTGAGAAATGAGGGCAGGCATTTGTTCCAGCAGCAAAGGCACATTCAGAGGCACTGATAGTACTTGGGGAACACAAAGGCCAAGGAAACGTCTTTGCTTTTTCTAGGAAGTGTCAGGTTCGCCGGGCAGTGTGGTGTGTGTGTGTGTGTGTGTGTGTGTGTATGAAATTTCAGAGAGGATTCCCACGTCATGAGGTACCCACATTGATTTTAAAAAGTCCACTGATAATTTTCAAAGCAAATGATATAGGGCAGAAGGTTGGGGTGAGTGTGAGAATGATAAGAAACTAGATGACAACTAGGACCCGTTCCTGCACAGGACCTACGTCTGCGCTGATATACTGGACACAGCATTGTTGGGTTAGATTTTCACAGAAACGAGCATAGGGCCCAGGGAGGTGGCTCAGCGGGTAAAAGTGCTGCAGAAGCATGAAGGTCTCAGAGGGCCTGAGTCCCATGCCCAGGTTCCCAGCTGGGCGAGGCCATACTTGCCTTTAACCCCAATGAGTGGGGAGCTGAGATGGGAGAGACTCTGAGGGCCCTAGCTGCTCCGCCCCCTTGACCCAAAAAAAAAAAAGAAAAAAGAAACACAGCAGCTCCAGGATCACTGAGAGACTGTACCTCAAGGAAACAGCATGGAAAATTAATAGGCACCTGACACTCTCCTCTGGCCAGGGTACACACGGGCACATACAGCTGCACACACCAAACCAAGCCCACCCATCCACCCCCACACACTACACATGCAGGACACTCCTCTCAAGACCCCAGCCCAGAAAAGAGGAAATCGGCATGTTATTATGATACTCAAGAGGGCGAGATGAACAGTGTGAGTGGGAGGAATGCTGCAGACTCCCAAACTGGAAAGAGAATTGAACGCAGGAGAAGCACAGGCAGAGAGTAAAGGAGAACGCATATGTGGAGGGTGTACGCGAGACATGGACAGAGGCAGAAGGGCCCCTGTGGGAGAGGGAGGCTTGTTTGGGTCAACAAGCGTGATGATGGTAGGTAAGGAGAGGGACCAAGAACATAAATGTGGCATCATTAGAAAATGCTCCTCTGGGGTTGGAGAGATGGCTCAGTACTTAAGGCACTTGCCTGCAAGGCTTAATGACCTGAGTTTGATTCCCCAGGACCCACATAAAGCCTGATGCACAAAGTAGCACATGTATCTGGAGTTTGTTTGCAGTGGCTGGAGGCCCTGATGCATCCACTCTCTATCTACCTCTCTCTCTCTTGCTAATAATTAAAACTTTAAAAAAAAAATGCTTCTCTGAAGAGTTATGGGCGCTAAGCCCAGGAGTAGACCGAGCAGAGAAATAACGCTGGGTAATTAAGAGGGACCCAGTGAATGTGAGCGTTACTATGAAATGGCACATGAAACTTCATTGTGTGAGTGGAGGAGGGCAGTCAAACAGAGGAGGGCTTCCGCCTCACCATAGTGGCGTCTGTCTCTGTTCTGAGCATCACATTTTAGGGTCTCAAGTGCATCTTTCCCACCTCAGTGCAATTGCCATCCCCAGGGAATTCACAGCCCTTCCTGATACCCTTCTCTCTACCATGCTTACTTACACCATCCCTCTTCCATGATTTCCTGTGCACTATAACCATACCCCCCCAATTCCCGCAACCTAGCCGCAGCCAGTACTTTTGCCACTTGCCAGAGGATACAAGCGCATTTGCCACAGACCTCTTCTGAGCTACCAACTCACGAGAAACACTTGATGCGTTGGAGTGTTTCCACGATGCGTGTTCCCAAGCATCCAGACTTGCACACGCCACCATCAGCCTGATTGCCCTATACATTCATGCTTCACTTTGGTTGGATTTTTCTTTTATTTCCTACAACTAATCATTGGACTTGGTGAAAGGAAAAAAATTGACCACATGTAGTTCACTGAAAAATGTTTCCAGGAATAGGGACTGGAGAGATGGCTCGGCGGTTAAGGTGCTTGCCTGCAAAGCCTTACAACCTGGGTTTAATTCCCCAGGACCCCAGTAAAGCCAGATGCACAAAGTGGTGCATGCATCTGGAGTTGGGTCGAAGCTTCTGGTTGCCCTGGCGTGCCCATTCTCTTGGTCTCTCTTTGCTTGAGAATTAATAAGAATATTTTAAAAGCAATGTTCCCAGGGATATATTTAAAGGTAAAATGTCAGTCAGAGCTGTGGTACAACTCGATAGTCTAGCTCGAGCTTAGCGTGTGCCCCCAACACCCAAGCGAACAAATCAGAGGACTGTCACATAGTTACAATCTCCCAACTAGACACTGCACCTTTGCTTGCTTTGTGTTCGCTACTTAATTCCAGTATTATTTCAAGGAGGAACCATTGATCTTGTTCAAAGATATTTTTTGTATTATTTTTCCAGGCAGGGTGTCACTCTAGCCCAGGCTGACCTGAAGCTTACTCTGTGGTCCCAGGCTGACCTTGAACTCACTGTGATCCTCCCGTCTCTGCCTCCTGAGTGCTGGAATTAATGGTGTGTGCACATGCCCGGCTTCAATGACTCTTTTGTATTATTGTCCTCTCTCTCTCTCTCTCTCTCTCTCTCTCTTTCCCTTCTCTCTCTCTCCGGTGTCTTAAGGCTTTGCTGTGCAAAAATGATTTATTGCTGGAAAGCCACACCTTGCCCCTCGATTCCAGTCTGCCGCGCCGCCCTGCTCAGTCCCATTGCCGTCACCTGCTTATTAACAGTTCCACGTGTGACCAACCACCAGCTCGCCTGCTCTCTCACACATGGCCTGGCTGTTCAGATGCTGTTCGTTCCCTCTATCTCATGGCAAGTCGCTTTCAACCTTTTATGGATAATGGCAATCTCAGTAGGTCACCTGCTTAAATGCCAGCGGTGAACACTGAGCTGGGGCTGTTTACACCTGTAGTTTATAATTAATTGGCTGTGCGATATTCAGCAAACCACTGGCCCTCTCCAAGGTCCATTAAGTGTGGTAAACAAACACACGTAATGGTACTCGGTGTAAAGGTCTTCGGGGTTCTTTCAACTCCAACAGCAGATGATTTTCTCATTTCCAACACAAGTTGATCTCAGAAAATACCGTAGAACTGGCTGGGTGAGTCCCATCTAAGGGTCCACCGATTTTTTTTTCTTTTTTTTTTTTTTGGTCATCTTATTGCCTTCCTCCCTGAGGCTACTTGCTCCCAGGGGTCTGTTGCTCTCAGCTCCCTTCCTCTAACAGTCTGGACTTGCTGCTGGCCTTCAGGGGCTCCTCAGTCAAGAGTAGATTGAGGAGTTCCGTCTCACCTTGCGCGCACACTGACGCGCGCTCCCACTCCTGAGTTTCTACCTGAATTGCGCAGAGATAGTTGCTTCTCTGAAATGCTCAGGTAAGGTGCCAGGAAAATATTTATCTGCTCATTGGTGCTTCATTTGTGGGCCAGACTTGGCCCTTCCCTATTGTCAGCTCTGCCCTCAGGCCTATGACTCATTCCCCAAGCAGCAGGATCTGCAGCAGTTCCCTCCACCCCTCTGCCAGCTGGGGAAAAACAGTTTGTAGCACAGACCAACCTGGTTCCTTTCCTCCACAAACTCTGCTCACAGCCCACCCAGAAGGAATCAGCCCCTCACCTCCCCCCCACACACACACGCCGCCTTCACTCACCTTCATGCCCCTGAGTTTCCTAAGAGCCGGCCTTGGGGCTCTTACCTTTCTGCCTTGTTCTGTGGTAAGTTCAGACTGGATGGATGCTGTAGCAAAGAAGCAGCTTGGGAAATTTCCACTCCATAATTATCAGTTTTAAAAGCGGGAAGGTTGAAAAACAAAAACGGATCAAAGGCTATGAAGCATAGAAAATGTTCTAATTGAGAGCAAGAAGTGCACTTGAATTCTGACTGAGTGTGGCATGTGTCTCTCTTTCTGGCTCAATTACCGGTAACCTTTGGCTTCTCCGTGTCATCACGTAGCTCCTGGGTCATGTTCACAGGCAGTCGTGGCTCTGGGGTCGCTGTTCTGCGCTCGTGGCAAAGCCGAGTCACCACCACACAAAGATACTTACGTCTGAGTCCTCGAGCAAGTCCAAGCACGCACAGGTGCCCATGGGTGGCTATCTGTAAAGGGCCACTGTACCAGAATGCTGGGCATTTTTAGTTTGATTCCACATGCGTAAGCAATCAGTAATAATATGGGGAATACCACTATGTTCTTTACAAGCACAGACTCTGCGCATAGATCAAGTTTATCTCGGCGAGACGTGTACAGTGTGGGAGGGAAGTCAGTGCACGTAATTTATTTAGACTTCTAAGCAACATTTCTCTCCCAAAGGTTAATTTAAAAGGGGAGTGGGGGCTGAACTGGGACCAAGGGTGGAGATCAGAGGTACACTGTCTGTGTGACATGCAGTATTCTCATCTTGAACCCAGCACTGCAATAAAACATGGCTGATATTCGGCTGTTGGTTGATATTATCGAAAGTAGTTATAAACAGCCAAGATGGAAAGGAATAAACTATTAAAATCTTAAGGTAATAGCTAACTTTACGTGAAAGCGAGTGGTGAGCATAAGCTTCAGTGGGTAGTGGGTTCCTAAGCTCTGAGAATCAGCAAAAATGACCTTGAAGTTCAGTACCCAAAGGAAACAGTTCAGCAGACATTCATGATTTCAAGCTCCATGCATATCACAGTTCAGGAAAGGTTCACAGGGCTGGAGAGATGGCTTAGCCCTTAAAGCACTTGCCTGCAAAGCCTAAAGACCTGGGTTTGATTCGCTTGTACCCACATAAAGCCAGATGCACAAAGTGGCCCACGCGTCTGGAGTTGGTTCACAGCGGCTGGAGGCCCTGGTACGCCCATTCTGTCTGTCTCTCTTCTTTCTCTCTCTGTCTCTCTGCTTGCAAATAAATGAATCAATTTTAAAAGCAAAAGGTTCATAAACAGGTTTAAGGATGGTGTCAGCTGGCATCTGTTTACTTATCAAAGTGACAAAATGCTGTGTATTCACAGGTGTTTCCAACGCAATTCTCAGGATGTTGGGCAGTGGCTGCTGTCACTCTCATAACCTACGGCTGGGTTTCTAAGCCACTAACACCGGTCAGGATTAAAGAAAACCTTGAGTTAAAGTCTAGAAGGATAAGAAAAGAAGGGACAATCACTGGGCCATTTCCCCAAATTCAAACAAAAGAAAATTTAGTAACTCAACTGAAGAGAGATTATCCGCCTTAGCTTCACTTTCTTTATAACCAAGGGCCTAAAGACAGGTAAAAGCCAAATAAATGTCTTTTGGTTTTCCAGAGTAAGTTAGACTATTTATTGTATTGTATTGGTGAAAAGTTTTAGCTTACAAGGGATCTGAAAGCCCATGCAACTCCAAGTAAAGAAGCAACCCTGTGACTCAAACCACTGTTTGGACAGGAATCACTCGGAATTTGGTGTGTTACCTCTCTGAGCAAATGATGAATTTGCCTGGGAATTATAACACTATTTGAGTTATATGATAGGTAGCCAAATATGTTACATAAATAGTTTTGACTATAGTTATTATAATAATCAGGTAATCTGTATACTAGCATATACAATATGCCAAATATATCCCATATTAAAATGTAACTTTTTATAATTGGCTTTATGGGGATGGAGAGATGGATGGCTTAGCAGTTAAGGTGCTTGCCTACAAAATCTAATGACTCGGGATCAGTTCATTGGTACCCACATACAGCCAAATGCTGTGGCACATGCATCTGGAGTTCATTTGCGGTGGCTGGAGGCCCTGATGTGCCCATTCTCTTTCTCTCTCTCTCTGCTTGCAAATAAATAAAAATATATTTTTTAAATAAAGAAAAAGCTGGCTTTATGAAAACAGTGAAAATATTCATTGAACTTCCCTAAGTCATCCCTATTTTAGATTCTTTAGTAAACATCCTGCTTCAGATAAAATACTAATACCTATCTCAATGAGTACAGTAAGCCATTTTAAAAAAAAAAAAAGTAAGCAAGTTTACTTATACTTTAAGATCGATTGAAGACATGTGTTGTCAGGAGTAATACTGTATGTCATATTATCATTTTAACAAATTTTTCATTATTCTCACTTTTGTGCAAAGCTGCAATGTAATTTTATACTTGAGTTTCCTACTCATAAAACAGATGGGATGCAGAATGGCCAAGGGAGACTGTAATGAGTGGTTTAAAAGGCAATAGAAAAGATGTCATATCACTGCTACACAAAGGTTCTATTGACAGAACCAGCAATACGCTCCATCTAAGAAAGGCAACATAGAAGGAGGCATGAGATAATACTCGTTAGAGTGGACAGCTGGTTAATCCTGAGCTGACAGGGTGAATCGCGGAAGAGTGTGAGCTGGGTTCAGACCTCTTGAGCTGCAGGCTAGGACTCTTCCTACTCCGCCACGATGACCCTCACAAAGACGAGAAAACAACTGGGCTGATACTGTCACAGTAATTTAGGTCAGAATAGAAAGCCAGCAATGGTTTGAGTAGGATTTGACACATTCACCTAAACTAGCCAACCTGTACCTTACTGTGACAGTAAAAAGTTTGAATGAGGTTTTCATTACCCATCAGTGACTTCAAAATCCTACAATCTCCGAGGCCACCACAAGCAGAGCTGCTGAGCTCTTGGGGGGTCATTAAGCAGAGGCTAGCTGCCACGCCCTACACAGCAACCCGTCTTTCGTGACAACTGAAGTAGGCTGGTGCTCTCGCGGGATCCAGCTTTGAACTGAGGAGGCTGAGAAGAAAATACCTGGAAAAGTGCCAAGTTTATTAGAGTGAGAGAATATCGCCCTCACGTCGTCACCAAGACAGACACCTCAGACACATGTGCACTGAGCTCATGCCAGTAACTGGAGAATCTCCAGGGCTGGAAGACACCTTCGAGACCCCAGGTTCACCTGCCCATCTGATGTGCTATTACCCTCCAGCGGCCCCTCCTGTGGACAGAGATCTGTTGGTGCTTGGCCAGCTCTGAATCGGCGCTGTGACAGCAGAGAATGCTAAGTGCGCTGGGGCAGCAGAACCACCTTTCCCAGGCTCGGGCCCCATAGTCTCTGCGCCGAGAATGGGTCCCGGAATCCAGTGTGAAGCCTTTCAATATTCCCACTACCAAGCACAGAGCACAAAGGAGTCCTGGGGCTTAGTCCCTGTACTTCCAGACAGCCGAGTTCTTGGTCCACAGAAGGCCTCCGAATCAAGCCACTACGGGGCTAAGCCGTCTCCAGGAGCTGCTTGTTCTTAAGCTCAGAAGATTCCTCACAGAGAAGAGCTAGGCCTGCTGGTCCACCAGCTGAAGTCTGGCAGTCTTGACGCGATGGGCTTCCTTGAGGTTCCGCACCCGGACGTCAGGGTTTGAAATGAACTCTACTTGCTGCACGGGAAACCAGCCTTGCTCCCCATCTGAGAGTCTGACGCCCTCCAGCCATCCTGTGGACCACAGGGGAGGTGGAAAGAATTACATAGGGAAGACTCATGCTACGTCCCATGGGCCCCTCCCCCACCCCGCTGAACACTATTCTGCATCCTGAGGTTGAATGAACTGGAGTCCCCCCACCCCATTCTCCATCCTCCCCCACCTCACCCCCCACATAATAATAACCTTGTAGGGAATGAAACACAGCTGAAATGTACAGCTGCTCATTCATTGCTGAGCCTTCTTCAAGGTTATGATTTGAATTTTGTCGTCAGATGTGCTGTTCACTTCATCCCTACAGCCTCAAAATGTGACTTGACTTGGAATTGAGGTTGTTGCAGATATAATCAATAAAGGTAAATGGAGTCTATTCAGGAACTAGTTGGCCATTAATCCACTAAAACTGCTTTACAGAAAAGGGAAGAAGGCACAGGAAGAAGGCCGAGGGCTACCAGATACGGGCTTTGGAGATTGAAGTTATGTTGTCATAAGCCAAGACTGAGCAAGGTAAGACACCATCCTCCCAGGAGGCTTCACAAGAACCGTGGTCCTGCCAATGCCTTGATTTGTATTTCTTTCTTAAAAATATTTTCACTCGCCAGGCATGGTGGCGCACGCCTTTAATCCCAGCACTCGGGAGGCAGAGGTGGGAGGATTGCCGACAGTTTGAGGCCACCCTGAGAATACATACTGAATTCCAGGTGAGCCTGGACCAGAGTGAGACCCTACCTCAAAATAAAAAACAACAAAAAAATTTTAACTCATTTATTTGCAAGCAGAGAGAAAGAAGGCTTAAGAGATGGCTCAGTGGTTAAAGCACTTGCCTGCAAAGCCTAAAGACTTAGGTGTGATTCCACAGTTCCCAAGTAAAGCCAATGCACAAAGTGGCACATGCATCTGGAGTTCATTTGCAGTGGATAGACACCCTACACCTAACTCATTCTCTCTCTCCTCCCCTCTGTCTTGTGCTTTGTGTGTGTGTGTGTGTTTGTGAGTGTGTGTCTTTCTGCTTGAAAATAAGCAAATAAAAATATTAAATAAAAAAAAGAAGTCAGATGTGGTAGCACATGCTTTTAATCCCAGCACTCAGGAGGCAGAAGTAGGAGGATCACATGAGTTCAAGGCCACCCTGAGCCTACATAGTGAATTCCAGGTCAGCCTGGGCTAGAGAGAGACTCTTCCTCAAAAAACAAAACAAACAAACAAACAAAAAGAATGGGTACACCAGGCCTCTTGCTGCTGCAGACAAACTCCAGATGCATGCACCACTTAGGACATCTGGCTCTATGTGGGTATTGAGGAACTGAACTCTGACGTTGCAAGCAAGCGCCTTTAACCAATGAGCCATCTCCCTGGCACCTTGGTTTTGGACTTCTCTTCTTCAGAATGGTGACAGAATGTATTTCTGTCATTATAAGCCACTCAGCTTGTGATACTTCGTTACAGCATCACTCATCTCTGTGTCCTGCCTCCGAGGCCCAGGCCTGCTGCTCAGACGAAGTCCCTCTTACCGTCACTGCTTTGCTGAGTCACCATCACCACGTCCGCCTTCTCGAGTGCCAGCTCATCATTCTCGCGGGGCTTGTAGGCTCGAAGGCACTGCACTTGGGGGGAATCTTGGGAAGAGAAGAGTGAAGAGAGGTTAGGAGATGAGGGACTAGGATATAGAAGAGGAATTGCGAGGGAAGCGTGGCAGAACACGAGGCAGTGATTAAGTGTGGACTTAAAGACCAAAGAAGAAGCAATTGGAAAAATCCTTATCTTCTGCCAGGGACCACGTGGGTTGATAAAGAAAAAGAAATACCAGTATGGAGTCTGATTAAAAGAAAAAAAAAATCCTTCTACTTCTCTGGGGAAGAGGACAAGGAAATACCTTATGACGTGAGGTCCTCAGATGCCTGAGGGTCATCTGAAGAGCCATCTTCCCTCTGAAACATTTTCTGACCCTTCAGTGCATTTGAACTCCTTAAAACTGACCATTGGTAAGGAACCCTGTATCTCTTAGCCAATTATTAAATGCATGTATTTTTACTGTGCTCATGTGAAACACAGGTCTTGTTGCAAAGGGAGGAAGACACGGCATGTTCTGAGCCATATATGAGTGACCGTGATCTGGGAGAATGGATTCGGGTTGCCCAATTAAAGTCACAGGACAAAAGAAAGCCATTCATCAATGTGCATGTGAGGTGAGAAGGGTGTGTGTGGGGGGAATCTCTCCTATAGGTTTCAAATGTTATCCCAGCATTCTTGGCCTCAGGGTTGCTGGAAGCTAATTGTCTGCCAAGTTTAACAATACATTCCAAAAGTTTTAGCCAATAGTCACAAGGACGTTAGGTCAGATATAAAGGTTGGTAATAAATGGCTATGAGGAGGACCAAAGGTAGCCGAGATCTGTAACCCTCGATCTGTGGCATGACCTCTCTCCATCACCACAGAATTCAAGTCAGTAGGTCTGCGGGATCTCTGGCACAGCTTCTTCAGAGAAAGCCAGTTCACAGCTTTGACTACGCGGTTATAACATCTGGGTCTGTGAATCCTCAATTTATTTTTTCATAGTACCAGATGTGGAACCCAAAAGAACTCTACCAGTGGAATTCCTGGGTGGCCTTTGTACTCATGATCCCCTCTGGCCTATTTCCTCATCTGGAACTGATCAAGGTTGATCAAGATAGCTCATGAAGAAATTCTATATTTCTCTGATTTTTTTTTTTGAACCAGGCAAGATTTCCCAAGATCCTAAGCTCAAGATAACAAAGTCCAGAGTAGGCTTGTCCCATGAGCACTCATGAGGTTCTCGCTCCTTCTCTACCATTCTGCACTGGCTCTCGAAGGAACCACACACCACGGTGTGTCAGTAAGAGTGCGCCTCTGTTTGCTGGCAATGCTCATCCCCGTCTGCCATCCACAGGCCTGGCATGAAGGAGGAAGATGCAGGAGTTTCCACCCTTTGCCCACTGGAACTGAAACTAAGCCATGGAGCACACGCGAGTTGAACGGCTTGTTCAAGCAACTGCAAGGCTCCAGGCCTTCACTTGTCTCCTTCAGCCACCAAAGGCCCAGAGTTCCCGAGCGAGTTTCTGGGGAATTCTTGCTGGAGGGCAGCTGCGGGCTGATATGAGATGCAGAAAGTACATCTCAGCAAGAATGCTCCCAGACTGATAATGGGAGTGCGCCCCTGGCTACGGCAGTGGGCTCTGGACAAGCGGCCTGTGGTCAGGATAAATCTGTGTTGCAGTGCTTCTGTAACCCCACCGCAGCCATATTGTCTCCCTCTGTTTTCCCAACACCTTCAAGTGGGAAGGCTGTACTCAGAATCATAGCAGACAAGATCTAAGGGGAGAAATAGTTTAGAAGGTGCTAGCATTTACCAGAGGGTGAATGCATGGGGAAGGACACTGCCACCGTGATGTACAGTTTTAAGCAAATGGGTTGCAGGTGTTTGAGTTCCAGGGCCAGCCTTTCACCCTGAAATTATGCGGGTAAGCAACACACAGACGCCTCGTACAGCTGTCGCCCAGCATCCTAAACCCAGTATCCAAACGAGACCCCAGACACTGCCATTTTCTCCCTGTTAGATCCTTACGCACCATAACACTCTAGCAGGTCCAGTTCCTCTCTCGGCATGGCCAAAGCTGAGATCCAGCGAAGCTTTTCACTTCTGAGGAAGCAAAGGAGGGTCTTGGCTTCAATGGTGGGAGGGGGGGGGATGCAGGATGAGGGCTAGTGATGGGAAAGGCAAATGGCCACGGGGAGGGCTTACTTGCTTCTGTTACTTCTAAAAGGCAACGGGGCCCTATTTAGTTGGAAATATGGAACAACCCTAAACTATACGTTAACGTGTCTTGTTTCTTTCCCTTGTCTTTCTGGGCTTCTAACAGTTTCCTCTTAATTTCCAAAGGGAGGCAAAAAGTAAGCTGTCAATCTTACACACGCAGACTTTTCACTTTGGAAATTATACTGAGAAAAATGTTTAGATTCCCTCTATTGCTTTGCATGACTCCTTACACTTCCTCACCAGGGTCTTCCATCAACTTCCTACATTGAAAATGATTACGTGATGACAATCAGACCAGGGACTGTTGTTAGGCAAAGTCACCTTAGCCCAGTTTTGTGATCATTAGGCTGTCGTAGGCTCTTCTGCTTGTAATGGTGCCTGAGATGAACACCTTCACTTTCCTGGGAAGATGCTACCCAAAGCACTAGAGAAAAAGCATGCATCTGCAAGTGATGATTTGTCTCATGTAAAATCCAGAAGGCCACATACAGCCTTCTCCACTTCAGATGTGAAGGTAGGTGTGATCATCCCCACCCAGAACAGCATTTTTCAAGGGACCAAACTGAACAGTGTCTCATGCAGAGCCTCACACCACTAAATACGTTTATTTTTTTTTAAGAGTTGTCTTTTATCTTCTCTAATAGCAACAATACTGTATTGTATACCAGATTTTTAAAGCTATTGTTTTTGCTCTCAAAAATGTATACTTAAGTGAAGTTAATAGTTTGTTGCTGTTATTGACAAGATAGGCAAGGTGGATTTGTGCTCAACAGAGAATGGAGCCAGGAGGTGAGAGGAAGAAAGGCAGGAGGCAACCACGGTGTTCTTAAGCATTTACGTGCCTGTAAGCTTTAGGCATGAAAGGGTCTCTGGCTTGCACAGGAGGGCAAGCACATTACCTTACTCTATCATTCACAGGTGTAGAGGAAGTGAATTCTTGCCACACTGCAGACCAGCTCATCTCACAGACTTTTTTTTTTTTTTAATTTGAAAGAGACAGAGACAAAGAGGGAGGAAGAGGTAGATAGACAGAACGGGCACATAGGGCCTCCAGCCACTGCAAATGGACTCCAGACACATGCACCACCTTGTGCATATGTCTTACATGGGTGCTGGGGAATCGAACCCTGGTCCTTAGGCTTTGCAGGCAAGCATCTTAACTCCTAAACTATCTCTCCAGCCGAAGGCTTTGTGTTTTTAAGTAAAGTTATCAAACAGGGGCTGAGCCTTGGAGGCAGCTTCACACCTACTCCCACCCTGGATCCTCCTGCAAGTTAGTTATTAGCTCCGGAGGTCTCTCTCTGAGGAGGGATGCAGGGCTGAGGCCATGATCTGGGATAACAGGTCGCCCAACCTCAACTCACTGAGTCTCCGTGCGGAAGAGGAACTCCGCTTGGGCGCCCTGCGCGTTGTGCCGCAGGAAGAGGCGGAAGACGTTCTTGTGTGGGCCGTGTAGCTTCATCTCACACTTCTCCCCTCGGATGGAGGAGAAGGGAGCATGGTCAAACACCAGGAACCGGTTGCCCCTGCAAGACACAGGTCATTTCAACCCGAGCCTTCAGGTTCCACAATGCATCTCCTCTTCCACTCTCGGATTCAAGCTCACTGCCCTTAGTTCCCATAGCCTGCAAGTTCCCAGAAGAACCAGGGAGGGTCCTGATGTGCTCCTGATATGGAAGTCTGGTGTTCTCCAGGGACTTGCTGCTGGTTTGGCAAGCTACTGAGGGAGTGCAATAGATACCTCACCATTTAAGGACTTCAAGAAACAGAAAGAATATAATTTTTCTAAGGTTCTAACAACCAGAGAGAGCTGAGATCTGAAAGCAGCCAAGTATCTGTATTGGCTCGTAGGTTGGGCACAGCCCAAAGATGCCACAGCTAAACTTATCTGGGCATATGAAATGCTAATTTACTCATGTCTATAACACAGTACTAGTCCTGCTGCATGGTTTCATGACATAATTTGGCAGGACTGCTTTTTATTCTCCCCTCCCCCACCTTTTTTCTGTTCTCTATGCTATGGCCCAGGCTCTGGGTCATACCACTGAGAAGGAGTCCTCTAGAAGCAAGACCCTTTTGAGGTCCATTTGTACACTGTCCCTTTTGCTTATCTCATCCCCCCTCCTGTGCCCTGGCCTCCCACCCCAGCCACTGACTCTTTGGGCCGGGACAGCAGAAGACAGTCATTGAAGAGGTGCAGGTGGACTGGACGTGTGTTCAGTTTCCTTCGCAGCCCGGGGGAGACACTGAACTCGAGCGCTGTCAGCTCCCCGCTCTTCACCAGCCAGCGAGACTGTGAAATGAGTGGGAAGATCTACAGGGTGTGAAGAGAGAGAGGGACGGTCACAGACAGAATGAGCATGGGGTTCCTTTGTCCTGCCCAGCTTACCAATCATCCCTTCCAGTCCTCCCTCTTGCTCCAAACCCACCCACTCAGATTCTGTTTCTCTGGACCTACTAACTGCAATGTGCCCTGGTATGTGGATCCCATGATTACATGTTCAGGCAGTGAAGGGTGATTATGGTCCAACCAAGAGTGTGACCATGTGAGAACCTAGAAGATCCAGAAGTCAGGACTGCAGAAGTCTGTGAGAGCTCAGTGAGCACATGTGAAGGGACAGTGCCGGGAGAGGAGGGGGAGACGAGGATGGGTCATTGAAGTCAAGGGACTGGGGGCAGCTGTGACATCTCTCCCTTCCTTGATTTCAACCAGACAAGAGAAGAACAGTCAAAATCCCATGAGTGTGAGGACAAGAAGAACAAGGTGGTGTCTACTTGGAGCTTGAGTCTGGGTGAAGAGAATTCTGGACTCAAGTTAAAACTCAGAGAAGAGACTTTCCTCCTCTTCTAGGGAAATAAAGATACTATCACTTTCCACTTGGAATTTCAGTGTTGAATCTGAATTGTAGATTTCTGTTTCAATGAGAGGTTGTGAGACTTCTGCTATGTTGCTCGGGTCGGAGTAGAAGATGATCTGATGAAATAACGAATGTTTCAAGCATCCCCCACAACCATTCTTATACAGGCTGCGAAATTCCCACTCATCCTGCCTTCTCCCCACTTTCTGAATGCTACTCCTCCTCCCCCGTCGCTCTTCCTTTTCCTCAGGCAACCACTGTTTCTTTCTCACTATCCTTGCAGAGTTTCCTTATGAACACACACACACACACACGCAGATTCATATATAGATGTGCACCCTCCACTTTGATGCCAAAGGTCACACAATTATGCCTTCACTTAACATGCCTTGGAGAATGAACTGAGCATCTGCATATCCAACAAGGAAAGAGGAGGAAAGGTAAGAGCATGGGATGGGCTGGGGACAGTGTGAGTGAAAGGACACTGCTAGTGGACACCAGTGGGACATGCTAAAGAGAGTCAGTGGCTGTGCCAGGGACCCCACTCACTTTGCACTCAAACTCTATCTTCTGGCTCAGGTAGATCAGCTCTTCCGTCCGCCGCATCCTCTGGACGTTGTTATTGCAGTCTCGGATCAGCTAAGGGTTAGAGCAGGGTGAGGGAAGGGGAAGAACACTGGGTTACAAGTCTTAACCTTCAAGTCCCCTGCAAGCTGTCTGGAAACAGGGGCGGCAGCCTCTGCCTTTCCCATCTAGCTGGACGTTCGTGAAAGCATTATTAAAGTCATGCAGCAGGATGCTTAGTGTAGCCTGAGGTGAAGGGCTCCTGGATGAAGGTCTGTGGCACTGGGAGCCTTAGCCCAGACGTGGCACATGCTTTGAACAGAAGAAGTTCAGAGGACGCAGTGAGGGCACTCCGATTAACAGGGCCCCATCTCCCTTGCTTTCTGGAGTCGTGGGTCTGGGAGGGGAAGAGATGTTATAGCACCAACATCAGACACGATAGCTGCCTACCTGCTCCAGGGCATGGTGTGCCTTCGTGGCCTCTGCTTCCTCTGCCGATCCAGGCTGTGTTCTCTTCAGAATGTTCTGTGGAAGAAACAGTGGGCAAGAGCCACGTGGGAGGCAGGCATGGACAAACAGGACGAGACGACCAGACAGGCTGCTGACGGAGAAGCCCAGGGACAGAGTTTCAGTAGCAGATGCTTCTGAGAAAGAAGGGCGCGGCAGTCGGGAGGCCCTTGCCATCCTCTACGAAATGTGGAAACATCCCAGAAGAACGGATGGTGCTTTGCCTCGAAGTTCCTCAAGACCATCCCTCTGAGGTAAGAGGAGAAGACCAGAGAAACAAGCCACCGTACCTGGAGCAGCAGCTTGAGCCGGGTGATGCGCTGGAAGGGCAGGATCAGGAAGGACTTGAGGGAAAGGCGCTGGCAGATGGGGTCACTCTCCAGCTTCTCCAAGACCTCTCCGAAACCGCTGTTGCTGTTCCTGTGTTATCAGTGAGCCTTGGGTAAGGACGGATCCTGGCGGTACCAGGGGGTTCAGTGAAAGCATGGGGAATGGAAGCCCAATGGGACATCTGAGGCTAGGAAAGAACGGTGAAGAGCCAGTGTCCAGGGGGTCCAGATGCGATTGCTGAGGGAAGCTGGGCTGAGACCTAAGCTCCTACAGTGGTCCTAACAACAAGTACCCATGGGACAGCACTCAGGGCTGGGACTGGTTCAATGCCACTACAGGGCCCACAAGGGGAATGAACAGGGATCAGTCTCACATTAAGCTCTGGAAGGTGCGCTCCTGATAAGTCTGATTAGTGACGTAAGGCAGGTATACTCGGCGGAAGTCTGGGGCATGGCTCAAGACCACATCACACACTTGGAAGGAGAAAATGTTGTTCTCGAAGTTCTCTTCCAGGTCCGAGAGGAACCTGCACAGTAGGTAAGCAAGTCTCATGAGACGCTGGGCCTCAGCTCAGTTGGCACACCCCTGCCACATTCAGGCTTTGTGACTCCGTGTTCCCGTGACTGATTAACTTCTGATTCCTCAGTGCTGTGTCCCTCCCTAAGACTGCTGCTAGTCTGTTCCCGACTTAACTCCCTGATTCTATTCAATGTCTTGTCCTTTTATCCAGTTCCGGTTTCCTGATCTGTCAGTGATTAATACATCTCGTCTCCCATGCATGAACAGAGTATGTCCAAAACCTCAACCCACAAGGGGCTTCTCCCTCAGTGATTTAGGCAGGAATGGACCCGAGGACCCTCATGCCCTTCCCTCTATGCACAGTCTGTCCATAAGGCAACTACGGAAGGAGCCGAGGTTCAATTTCATCCAGAGACTATGGCAAAGGAAAAGCTGTTAAGAGGGACAAATGCAGCAGAAGCCTCAAAGGCCACGAACGCTGAGGCGAGAGGGTGGCATTTGGGGGAAGGAAGATCTCACGTGGTGCTGACGTCCCGCACGTCCTGTAAACGGGAGAAGAGCCACTGGTGGTCCTGGTTGGACAGGGTGGCCCGGAGTTGGGCTGAGTGTTGGAAATGATCCACAGCTATGTTCAGACTGCGCAGGTAGGAGGCCTCTGACACAATCAGCTCAAATTTTGCCTAAAAGTTTGGAAAGAAGGAAGATTAATAAATACCTCTACAGACTTGCTTGCTTATGCCAGCCATCAAACAATGTACAAGAATAATTTCATAACTTACAACAAAACCCAACTTGATTTGAGTTGACAGAGGGGAATTTGATAAGGTTCATTCTAGGGGCTGAACAAGATACAAGAGCCTCCAAAAATGAAAAATATGCTTTCAAGAAGCCTAAACACACACACACACACACAAACACACACAAACACACACACACACTCACACAATGATGTGGTATGATAGATATAGTCATCTGCCAACTATAGTAACAATTTTACTATCTACATTCAGCCAACAACAATGTGATATATACTTAAATCTACACAATAAAATTTACTTCTAGAAAAGGAATCTAAATAAACTAAACATTTCTAGAACCATGCATATAAAAATAGGACTGGGCTGGAGAGATGGCTTAGCCATTAAGGCATTTGCCTGCAAAGTCAAAGGTCCCAAGTTCGATTCCACAGGACCCACGTAAGCCAGATGCACATGGTGATCCATGCATCTGGAGTTCATCTGCAGTGGCTGGATGCCCTGGCATGCCCATTTTCTCTCTTTCTCTCTCACCCTCTCTCAAATAAATAAATAAAAATATTAAAAAAAAAAAAACAGGACCAAGAGGTGAAGCTGGGGAGACCAAATGAAATGAGGTCTGGTGGGTTATGTAAACAATATGAAATAGCATGGGCTTAAAACAATGCAAAAATGCGGAAGGACTGTAGGTATTCTAATTACCTAATTACTTGAATAGAATTGTTTTTGGGGTTTTTTTTGTGTGTTTTGTTTGGGTTTTGGTTTTTAGATTTTTTGAGGTAGGGTCTCACTGTAACCCAGGCTGACCTGGAGTTCACTACATAGTCTCAGGGTGGTCTCTAACTCACAGCAATCCTCCTACCTCAGCCTCCCGAATGCTAGGATTTATTATTTATTATTATTGTTATTATTTAGTATTATTATTTTTTGGTTTTTCAAGGTAGGGTCTCACTCTGGTTCAGGCTGACCTGGAATTAACTGTGTCGTCTCAGGGTGGCCTCGAACTCACTGCAATCCTCCTACCTCTGCTGTGATTAAAGTGCTGGGATTAAAGGCGTGCGCCACCACACTCGGCTTCTCCCATTATTTGATTGGTAAGTATAGGATACATTTCCCTCCCTTTCTCCTTCTTGCTTCCCTCCCTCCCTTTCTCTATCCCTCCCTTCTTTTTATTTTTGTTTGTTTGTTCTCACTCTAGCCCAGGCTGACCTGGAACTGACTCTAGTTCTAGGCTGGCTCCAAACTTGCATTGATCCTCCTACCTCAGCCTCTGGAGGACTGGGATTAATGGTGCACACCACAATGGCGACCTACTGGACACATCTGCCAAAACACACGCTTTACAAGAGGTATGTAGACAAGGGCATTCAAGATATAGATTTGCAGAGCCTAAAAACTGTTGTTTGTCTCTGAAATGGTTAAAGTTGCTGGGCATGGTGGTGCCCGCCTTTAATCTCAGCACTCAGGAGGCAGAGGTAGGAGGATGGCCATGAGTTCGAGACTATACCCTGAGACTACATGGTGAATTCCAAGTCAGCCTGGCGTAGAGTGAAATCCTACCTCAAAAACAAACAGACAAAAAAAGAAATGGTGAAAGTACTATTTCCCCTGAAGTCCTCAAGGCCAAAGTCTCACTTCTCTCTGACTCTGAAAGAGGAATATGACAGTAGTCTTTACCCAGTCTGCACCAGACACTGCGAACCTAAGCATGTGTTCCCTCACTGACGCCACACGGGACTACCCTCAGCTTGTCAACAAATCTGGGTAAATTATATAGCTTGTCTAAGGCTACACAGCTCACAAAGGGCGAAGCCAGGTCTATGTCATCTAAAATTAAAATAGTCACTGTTTTTGACTGATCTGTCTAATTACACCATTTATATTTGTTGTTCTCCCAGTAATTCTTTGAATCTCAGTTTTACAAACGAGGAAAACAGTGGCTTAGAAAGATCAAGCAACAAGGCTAGAGAGATAAGCAGCAAATATTAAAGTAGGATTTACCTACAGACCACTTACCACAGAACCTAATTACTCACACACCATTCTACCCCACTGTGCCTTGTTTTCCTTCCGGGAACAAAGATCCCATTCCAGGCTGGAGAGATGGCTCAGCAATTAAGGCAACTGCTTGCAAAGCCTAACAGCCTGGGTTCAATTCCCCAGTAACTACATACAGCCAGATGCGCACAGTGGCACACGCATCCGGAATTCATTTACAATGGCAGGAAGCCCTGGTGCACCCATTCTCTGTCTGTCTGTCTCTCTGTGCCTACAAATAAATAAATACTGTTTGTAAAAGGTTCCCATTTGATATTTCAGACGGATCTGAAAGTAGAGCTCTCCAGGGGAAAGTTAATGGCAACAACCTAGAACTCAACAAACAGCCCTTACTACAGTCTTTCTATTCAGAGTGGCGACCAAGAAGAGATATTCGAAAGCCTCAGTGGGGTCAGTGGGTCGCAGGCCAGCCGCCAGTCATTCTGTTTAAGGGGCTCAAGATGTGTTGTTTGAAAGGGGACCGCTCAGTGTAGCTGAAACACTGGGGGAAGGTGGAAATTCTAGTCTATCCCGAAGCAGCAGTGATGAAGGTAATTTCCTACTCCTCCCAACAGATTCCGGGGTGCGCCTCCTCTACGTGAGCCCGTGCCAGCGACAAGCGCAGGATGGCACTGTGGCATGAGACAGTGTGCAGTAAGGAGAGCTGCTGGACTCAGAGAACAATTCATCCTTTGGAATGGACATGCCCAGCCAGCAGTCGCTGTGCGCACACTGTACGGGAGGGCCGTGAGTGGTGGCGACAGCCCGCCCTTGTGACGGTGAGGAAGGGGCAGGCAGGCAGCAAGGCTAGTCGCTAGGACTTCACAGCCTTCGGTTTACCCGTCCCCACCGTGCCCTGCCCTGTCCCGCGGGATACCTCTTGCAGTTTTTGGTCTTCGTGGGTCATGGAGAGCAGCACGGTGCTGTTGCGCACCACGGGGATCTCCTGCCACAGGGAGCCGCTGGAGGCCATGGACAGGCGCTGCAGGTAGGAGTCGGAGGGCACCAGGGCCCTCCGGGGCTGCCGCGGGGAGGCGAGTCCGGGTGCCTCAGGAAGGCTGTCCAGCCGCTGCTGGCTCTGAATCTCTTTGTTCAACACGACGTCACTGTACTCCTGGTACAGCAGCTGCGCTACAGGGGTGAGGGTGCGTGCGGGGGATTGGGGGGTGGGGGGAGAGAAATCCAGGAGAGGTAAGGTGAGTGAGAAAGGCCACACTCAGAAGCTGTCCTCGTGCGGCTGACCTCCGAGTCCTTTCTGCATGGACGTCACCACTCTCCTGCTGTTGGCCCTGCGCCCCCCCCCCCAATCCCATGTGGATCCTATAGTTCTGCTTCAAGGTACTCACAGGAGTTGATGAGCTTGGAGCAGCGTCTTGAAAAGCCTCCCATGCCCTCCTTTGGTTTCTTCTCCCTGTGGAGCAAGGCGGGATCTAGGGCGCTTGATGACCATGAAACAGAGGACCCCGGGGTGAATATACACAAGGATGCCTCTGACCCTCTCCCTGTCCACACACACGCTGGGACGTTATGACAGAACCCCCAAGAAGAGCACAGAGTCACCTCTACTCCGTCCTCATCATGGATCCGTCCACTGAAACACACAGAGGTCACCCCAAAATCCAGGGGGTAAGATCCTGAGCACTCAGGGAAGACCTGTGACCTCAGAAAGGCAAGCCAAACAATGGCCGCTTTAGGAAGACTCGGAGCTCTTTCGCACGTTCTGTGGGATTTTCATAGGGGACATGATGTTTTAGCCTAGGCGCTCAAGAGAGCAGCTGACTCGGACGCGCTGAGCAGGACGCGGGAGCGCTTTCCTCCTTCCTAAAAGCCGGGCGGCTCGCTGCCCGCCTCCTGACCTCCAGTCAAGGGAGACAGAAGCCCTGCAGGGTCCCGGAACTCCCAGCCACCAAAAAGCCTTAAGTGAAGATAGTAGAGGGGCGTTTGTTAGGAGAGAGGGCTGGCTACTCACCGAAAAACAACAGAGTCCGAGGGGCCAGGCGTTCTTCCCACGGCTGAATTTTTTGAATCTAAAAATAGAAACGGGCGGCATAGCAGATTCTAGAGGGGCATTTAGAGGAAGTGAAGAAATTTAAGTGAGGAAAGGGAGATCCAGGTATGTGGAAGGAAAACAGTGGCAGAGGGCATTCCAGGAGACCGTGTCCACTGTACTCCTGGTCCTCACGCCAGGATGGCAATTCCAGAACACCACCTCAACGCGTGTCCCCATCCTACATGCAGCACAGGAGCTGAACGAACGAGGAAGGGAGCCTTCTCCAAGGAGAGCCCGGTGGTGTGGCAATAGAGGGAGCCCCAGGTAACTTTGGGGAGAGGCGGACATTATAGTCAGAGAGATGGAGAGGTACTGGAGGAAAGAAGGAAGAACACCCCATGTGCTCACAGGGGGCTCATGGGCTTCTGTGTTGTGTGGGCAACGGAAACTGTAGTGGGAACCGTCGGGAAGAAGATGGGATGAGGTGTTAAGAGCTAGGAAAGGCTTTGCCTGGACAAGGATGTCTCTGTGGTCCTCAGTCTTTGCTCACCTGAAGAGCTCTCGGGCAAGATGGAAGGTCTGCGCAGGCCTTGTCGATTCCACCCCTTGTGCTTGCTTGACCCCTCGCCAGGGACCGTCTGTCCACTGCTCCCCTCTGGAGTTCTCCCTGGGTCCCTTCTGTGGGGCCAGCTGGAGGCCTTCTCTAGTTGGGGGTGGCTGGCATTGTCTGGCTGCCTTGCTGGGTCTACAGCTGACCTCCTTGTACCACTGGCTCTCTTCTGAGGGGCTGGTCTTCTCGATGGTCCTCTCACAGGAGCCTCGGTCTCTTCTGTGAGCCCTGGTTCATTGCTGGTGAGTGTCCGGAGCTCCGGGGTCCACGGAGTGGTAGGGGAAGAGGGATCAAGACAGTTTGTCATGTTGCTGAAAGCTAGGCCAGGGGACACTTCACTCTTACCCCTTCTGGTAGGAACCAAAGACTCTGTTGATCTGCCCGTGGTGGCGGGAGGCCAGGACGTCCGTCCAGCAGAGGAGGTAGTAGGGACTATCCAGTCTTGGCCAATTGGTCTTGGTTTGGTTTGACCCCCTGAATTCAGAAGCCCTCCCTGAGCGCTCCTGTTCCTCGCCCTCGTCTTTGGAGGTAATGGAGGTGGTTCTGAAGAGGGATCTATGATGGGGACAGGGGGTAGAGGCCTATACATTCTTGAGACACTGGAAGAGATGGAGGAATGGTGGAGCTGGGGCAAATCGGGAGTGGGAGGTAATGGTTTGTTATATCTTAGTTTGGAGTGGGGGACAGATGTCTGACTACGGTGAGGGCTGCTGGGGGTGGATGGCAGCGGTCGGTGCTGCCTTGCCGAAAGGGTGTCAGCAGCTTGGGAAAATGGGCCTCTAAGGGGACCATGTAGCCCTGAACTTAGAGCCAAGGGAGGTGGATGGCTATGCCGCTTCAGCGTGAGGGCCGCGGCCTGATGATGACCATCTCTGTCCACCATGGGAAGATGGACATGCCTCTTTTCTGGAGGCGGTGGGGGCAGAGGTTCATGGAGTCTCGGATCCATAGAAACACTGGGTGGGGAGCAGCCATTCTCAGGAGAGCCTACGGTAAGGGGCGAGTTCTTAGGGGAGCCCCACGCGTGGCTGCCTTGAGGACTTTGGGACCTCTCTGGATTTAAAACAAGTTCTTCGGAGTCCTGCCTCTGAGTGGAAAATGCAGGAGGCGATTCTGAAATAATGCCGAAGACCCTTCCATTTCTCCTGTCCCTTCTTGGGATTACAGAGGCACAGATGGCCGTTGTGGGGGGCCCGTGAGGTAACTCTGAATGAGATAAAGAGAGTGACATTCCCACCAAGTCTGAAGTCTGTTCTGTCCTGTGGGAGCCCGGGAACGAGTTGCTCCTTAGGTGTTGGGGGGCCCCAGTACAGCTGGCTAGGTGCATGGGACAGCTGGTCCTGTCAGAACTGGCACATGGGTCCGTGGCCGTGTCTGCAGGAAGGACACCATGAAGGGCGGGAGGGGAAGTTTCAGATACGTCACTGGGAGGTGGGGTGTCATTCGAGGGAGAGGCTGCTTGGGTCTCCCTCCCAGAAAAGGCAACTGGGGGTCTGGTGGGTGAAGAGGCAGCTGTAGCAGGAAAGACTCCGGCAGGACTGGAAGGAGGTGGATCCGGTGTCCTTGGAGGAGTCACTGTCCCTCCCCTCAGCTTGGAATCATCTTGCTGGATGTTGGCAGCCAGTCTCCCATCAAGTAATACCTCAGTAGAAGAGGAGCCAGGTTGAGTGAGGGGCTGGGTAGGAGTCAGAGCCTCGGGGTCAGGTCCTCTCCAAAACCCAGGAATCTGAGTTATCATGGGACAAGGGGCACCAGGAAACAAGGCACACGGAGAGAGGACCTCGGGGGCTACTAGACTCACTGGGGAAGGACTACGATGTGTGTGTTTCTCTTCGGAGCTCCTCTCTTCTCCCACGGACCCCTGCCTATCCCTTTCCCCTGTTCTCCGGCTCCGCCTGGGTGGAGGCCACCTCCTCCTCCTGCTGTCCCTTCACTGCTATCACTTTATCTGTTTGACTCTGATCTTCTTGCTTTACTTCCTCTGACGTCCCCACGAAGCTCGGATTCTCTGCACACCGAGAATCCGCCCCACTCTCTTCGGGAACCCTCAATCCCACATTACCCTGTTCCCAGCCTCCTGAGTCTCTCTCATCCTGGGCACGCCTTTCCCTATCCACTTGACTCCACTCACCGTCATTCAGACTTTCCAAGTCCCCACCGAGCCCATCTTTTTCTCCCTGTCCTCTAAACACCTCATCATCTTGTACCGGTGCCTGTTTTCGCTGTTGTTCTTCCTCCTGGCCGTTAGCTCGCTCCGCCATCTCTTCCTGCTCCCCCTCGAGCCCACCAGAATAAACATGCCTGCGGATCCCTTCCCCCTGGAATTCCACTTCCTGCTCTTCCTGCTTCTCCCACCCCTGGGCCTCCAGGGGCTGGAGGAGGCTGTCTTGCCCTTGACTTCCCTGATCTTCCTTAAACTGCAGCTGTTTCCTCTGTCTGAGAGATCCACTTCCAGGGCTCTCAGACTGGTTGGTCTCAGCCAGGTGCTTTCCACTGAGAGGCCAGAATCCCCTATGAGCAGAGCCGCCTGGAGAACTTTCCTCCTCCTCATACGCTTGGCTAATTCCCAATGCCAAGGAAGTAAGTTCTGGCTGCAGTTCTGCCTCCACTCTACTACCTAGTTCACTGGACACGGGATCCGGGTCCAGCCATCCACCCTGCGTGGGGCAGGTCCAGAGCTCTGGAGGCGCTGCTGTCCTTGCCGGCCCGTCTGCCAGGCTCTGAGCGCTTGCTTCTGGGTGCCCTGCAGTGGCACACGCTTCCACCACAAGGCTCTCCTGGCTGACGTCCTTAGAGAAAAAGGGCATACTCTCAGGCGCATAGTCACTCATGTCCCTTGGCTCTTTTGGCTGGGTCATCAAGGGTCTGTGTCCATCTGTCCACTTGTAGCATGGGTCCTGGCCTTCCTGAGCTTCAGGCTCCAACGCAGGGATCTGACTGCTCCTCATGATGGCGTCAGGCAGGACTCTGAAGTCTTCTGTGGCAGGAATGGAAGCAGAGACGCTCTGTTGAGGCTCCTCAGCCTCCATCAGGGCTGGATCCTAAGGAAGAGAACAGGACAAGTTTCTAATGACTCTTCTGCTTCTCTGGGGTCACTCTCGTTGAGACAGAAGGAAATCAATGAAATAAGCAATGGCCTCTATAAACTTATCTTAACAATATATTTAATAAAGATTTACCTAGTAACTCTTTTAAGTGTAAAGCAATCGGCAGTGCAGTGAATGAGACAACACACCGTCCTCACAGAGCTTTCAGTCTGGTGAGGGAAACCAATCACAAACAATGCAGTTAAGAGGACAAGCCCATGGTCAGAGTGCCCGTAATTCCCAGTGGTCATTACCTCCGAGTTCTACCATGACATTGTCTGTTACTCCCTGTTGACTCCCTGGACACTCAGAGTGACTCAGCCTCATATAATTCCCAGACCCAGTGTGTGACACACCCTACTGCTAACAGCCCAGAGAAGTAGTGTCAGGACTGGGGCCGTCCTCCTAAGCTGTTCACATGGATGTAAAATAGGTCAGGCCATTAGAGCCGATGTGCAACCGAGGAGAGCTTCGTCTCCTTTACCCAGGGTCTGGATTTCCCTCATCTTCCTATTTGTATAGTGTCTGGGCAGAGCTTTATAACTAGAGAATAAGTTTGTTTTCAGCTATTATAGACAGTGGTTACAAAGGGAAAAGATAACTAGACATTACAGTCAACATATAAGGCTGGGAACGATGTGACATTCTCCCCCTCTCAGCACAACACCTCATATCCTACTTTGCAAAGAACTCAGAAAACAACAGAGAGATAATAGTTCAGTTTCTTACAATCCAAAAGCCACGCGCCTTTCCCCTCTTGCACCTTCCCTCTTCTCCATGGCCCGCTCCTTCACCCTGTCCCCCGAGCCCCGGGTGCTGCCGATCACCTCTATCACCACTTCCACTTCTCTAACGGAGCTACTCACTCCTTCAGTGCCGAGGGCTCCCGCGTCTTTCTTGCCTTCCACATGTCCAGGAGTTTTGCCTACGCGCGGTCTTCACACCCTCACACCCCACTAGCCTCGGCCCAGCTTCGAAAGGCGCCGCTCGGCCAACATCCCCTACAATTTGACCCTGGACAATAGCTGTGACTAACGCTGTTGATGTTCGAAACGCTCTCCTTCGTGTCATTCATTCTCTATTGTTGTCCTGATGTTTGCCTTTGGTTTTCAATCCTTTAACTGGGCTAAACCAGACCTTTCTAACAAGTAATTATCCCCTCCTTCACTTCTCCTTTGCATTTATAGCATTATAATTATATAAATACATGCATGTCTATAAGGCTGAGACCTCCTATTACAAGCATGTTTTGATTTACCCTCTGTTATAACCAACAGATGGCAGACTGTGTGAGATTAAGAACTGCATCACTTTTGTTTAACTGTCTATATTTAGCACAAACTTAGCACATAGTAAGTGCTTAAGAAATATTTTTAAATATTTATTTATTTACTTACTTATTATGAGAGAGGAGGCCGGGAGAATGGGCACACTGGGTCCTCCAGCTACTGCAAATGAACTCCAGACATATGCACCACCATGTGCCTCTGGCTTACGTGGGTACTAGGGAATCAAAACTGGGTCCTGGCCGGGCATGGTGGTGCACGCCTTTAATCCCAACACTCTGGAGGCAGAGGTAGGAGGATCACCGTGAGTTCGAGGCCACCCTGAGACTACACAGTGAATTCCAGGTCAGCCTGGACTACAGTGAAACCCTACCTCGAAAGAAAAAAAAAGAAAGAAAGAAAGAAACAAACAAAGAAAGAAAGAAAGAAAGAAAAAACTATGTCCTTAGGCTTCTCAAGGAAGTAACTTAACCACTAAGCCATCTCTCCAGTCCTTGTAAACATAAAAATCGACCCCAGCCTCCAAACCGTTCATCTCCACACATCACCTGAGTGGTCCTGAATATGCTTGCACTTTAAATTTTTCAGTAACTTCTTACCTGTCAGAGACAAAACCCAAACACTCAGCCAGGGCCACGATCTGCCCTCTGCCTTCCTTTCCAGCCACGGCGTCTCCCCTCAGTACCTGGCCCCGCCAGCCCTCCTCTCCATCTCTCTCAGCTGGTGGCTTTCACAGGTGCTGCTCCTCGGCTTGAATTCAGCCCTGCTTGCACGCACACACGCACACACGCACGTGCACACGCACACACGCTGTACTTGTCCAACGGCTGCTGTCCTGGCTGGACTAAAGCTCCGTGAGGACACCACCTCTGCCAGCCACTCGGCATGCACAGAGATTCTGTCTGAGGAAAAGGAGACCCAGCAGTCTCCTCTAGCCTCGGGGGCCTAGATCTGCACATACCTGTGCACACACCATACACATACACACACACACACCCTCACACATGCAAAAAAAAGAGTACATTTCAATTTCTGCCTTTTTTTTTTTTTACTTTTTTGACTTTTTGATAGTTTTAAGAAAACTGTAGAAATTATTTAATATTTTGGGGGGGGGGAAAGGGGATGTCCCTTTCCTAACTTTAACAGAGGGAAAAAGAAAGACACTTTCAGTTTCAATAAAGTTTAAATAAGACAATAAACTGATCATCGTTATCTTTTGTTTTTGTTTTTGTTTTTCAAGGTAGGGTCTCACTCTAGCTCAGGCTGATCTGGAATTCACTCTGTAGTCTTAGGCTGGCCTTGAACTCACAGCGATCCTCCTACCTCTACCTCCCAAGTGCTGGGATTAAAGGCGTGCGCTACCACGCCCAGCTGATCATCATTATCTTTAAGGGTCAAAGAAATGGTAGGTATTGTTGATCTGAGACAAAGTAAACACAGGAGAGAAATATACTGACAAAGTTAGCAAGACCTTTGGAGACACACAACACCGTGCTCCATTTACAGACGAGTAACCTACAGAAAGGCACCCTGAGACCCTTGCTTGGATAAAGCCTAAACCAATGGCTCTTGATGTAAGTCTACGGTGAGACAGTTGGCAGGTCACCAGTCAGAAGAAGACCGACCCTAGGGGCCCACGGGCCTCACACTTAACTAGTCCCTACACCTCTAGGTTTAAAAGTGAAAGCCCACCCACCAGAATGTCTGTTCTCCTACTGAGCCACTGTACACACACACACACACACACACACACACGCATACACACACACACACGCAGTGAACCACCCTTGCACTCTTTATGCAATAGAATCTGACATAACCAAACAGGCAGGCCACCCTGTAGATGGTATGTGACAAGTATCTGGTCACCACACAGGTGCAGATATCATCTGCATAGGGCAAAGAGATATGTTTAACACAAGGCTACCCAGGTCGAAGGACTTTTGTGTCCTTTTCCAGTTAACTGTGTATGATTTGCTCCACATAGTCTAGCCATTAGGTATAAAATGTTATAAAGGATACTGTAATACATAACCTTATTCTACTCAACCACATGTTAAATAACGTATTTGCTCACTAGACACTTTCTGAAACTTGCTCTTACCTGCCCTGGAAAACCACATGACCAACCCTATCATCTCCCCTCACCCGCATTCGTGTTGTCCAGACCCTTTATCTCCCTAACTTCATCACATCCTCAAAATGCGCCCTGGGACAGAAATGCAGCTCGGCCACATCCAGGCTTTGCCCATACATAATGCCATTTGCTAGGTGCTTCCTGGTCTGATCGAGGATCCCCATACATGTCAGTCTCCAGCAAACCCACCGACACTGTTTCTAACATGTCTTTATCTACTGAGGTATCAGTGGTCACCTGTCTAGACACCACTCACCTCAAAGGAAGAACCTGCCTTAGTGAGCTGATCACAGCCAGGCACGACCCAGCTAGACTGTGAGAAAGCTGAAGGAAATCTGGAAAACATGGTCTTACTCACGCAAAGGCATTAGAAGGGAATTTTGTGTCACTGCCCGTTCCGTTAGAGTACACACATCCTCATCTCCCTCTCCACAGAGGTGACTAATCACTGTTTATCGGAGCATGGGCAGAGATAGGGCACACTTTCATGGAGATCCAGGCCTTCCTTCAGGATACAGGCATTTCATATCCCCATGACCCCACCATGGGTGGCTTTTGGGGGATACAAAGCTCCAGATCACTTCATTAGCAGTGTGCAACACGACCCACTGTCTCCCATATAGGCCCCCACAACTTAGCTCTTGTTCACTTCTAGTCACCACATATAAAATTATTTCAGATACCCTTAGCCCCAGTCACACCACATATTCTTCGAACTGATATCAAGCATTGCCTTATATCAAGGAATACGGCTCCTGGATTTTCTAGCAATGTCAATTTCAAGTATTCTGACTTGAAAGCACGAATCTCTAAAACAGTTCTGAGATTATCAGACTTCTGCATCTACACTACACTGTCTATACTTCTGCCTACATCATGAAAATACTATCCTGTCCTCAGTCAAAAAGATATTGTCTCATTTTTTTTTTCCATTTGGAAAAGAAAATCACCATATAGATACACAACCTCATTCACTGTTTGACTTTACTGTCCCCAATACTACAGACCAAAATAAGGGTAGCTTTCTGGACCACCACTTTACTGCTAAGACCCTGTGTTCCCTGTGCAAAAGTCCAACCACCCCAGTGAATACTGTAATAAACATCTGTTACCTATTCTTTAAAGTTTGAAAACATCACATTGTTCATCGCTTTATCGACCAGATGGCCTTATATAATTGTTAGTGCCAGTGCTTATGCCTACAAGCCCATCTCTCACCCTGGGGCCATCCATACAGATAAAGCGTAAGTCCTGGCATAGAAGGTGATCTTGTGCCAGCCCACCTTGAAAGATACTCTAGAAGACTGCTTCCTGTCCACAGACACTGTGACCAGTGTACACCAGAGGCTGTAAGACACTGTGTCTACACCACCACCAAGTAACGCCGCTCCTGTAATCCCATAAGTGACTCCATTCCTGTCCACACCAGAGTGACGGACTACTCCAGACACCACGAATGAGGTCTTGCTGTCTATCTCACAGACACGGTGCATAAACAGACCACAACAACCTCAGACACCACGTTTTGGGCAGCCATACCCTCTAGGGAGCCCTGATATGTGAAGACTCTCAGCTACAGCTGGAATTTTCTGTATTCTTTTGAAAAGAGGAATTCCTTTACATTCCTCTTGACCTTGACATCCATTCTTCCCATACCACAGCCTTCAGCGTCTTAGAATTCATACCCCTTCCTGCCTCCCCCTACCCACTCCCACCCCCCCACCCCCCCCCCGCCAGTCCCAGAAGCCCTTTCAAAGGCCTTGGCTTCAGTTTCAGGTCCACAGACTGGTTAACAAATAATACCCATTTTGCTCAGGCCAGGAGCCTCAGACTCCAGGTGTAGATAAAGCAGGAAGTCTGGGAAGAGGCCACAGTGAGGGGGTTCAGTGGGGAGCAAAGGAGAAAGGAAAACCAACCCTGTTCCTGGTCTCTCTGGGGTTCCCCCCACCCATACACACACCTTCACCTGACATCAGTGCTGGCCAGAGTTCACATCTAGGGACAGAGAGAGGACAAGACTGTCCCGAAGTGTAAGATCTAGGAAGGAAAGGGGAGTGAGATCTCAAAACCAGAGGTCTTCGGATCAGCACTCCCGGGCCTGTGGGCTGGAAGGCAGTTATAAAGGATGCTCTTGCACCACCCGCGCCCCCCCCCCCAACATCCAAACACCTGGCTCTAAACAGCGCCCGTGCCCTTCCCTAGGAACACAATCCTACGAATAAGAAGCGCCCTATAGACAGGCAAGCACGGCTGGTAAGAGGGGGAAAGGCTCGGGGTTACAGGTTACAGAGCCTTCATTAACAGGACAGAGAGGTGTGTACACAGATGCGCACACGTACGTGTGTCTACGAGCCCTGATTATTGGTCCCGTGAACGTCACGGGCCAGGGTGCCCATTTCCAGGGCGCAGACCCAGATCAAAGCAAAACTTGGGAGAAGAGAGCTTAGTCATCCAAAGTTCCCCAGCCAGGTCCTTCAGCCTCCCCTAACTCAGAACCAGGCCTCTAGCTGGCCCAGCCCACCCCCTTTACCTACCTTCCTTCCCCCTCCCCACCCCCATTTCCGGAGCCTGCGCCCCAGGACTTGGCCAGGCTGCTCCCTAGGGAGGCCTACTGTTCCTCTTCCTTCCTGCTCCTGCCTTACCTCGGCCAGGCCACCCGGAGCCCGCCCGGGGCTGGCAGAGGAGGAGGGCGACCCACCTGGTCCGGGTCACATGCTGCCCCGGGGGTCCCGCGCGTCCCCTGCAGGTCCCGGCGCCCCGCCGCGGTGCCCAGCCAGGCCCGGCCGCCCCGCGCCCCACCCGCCGCCCCGGCGCGCCCGACCGGAGGGAGGGAGGGAGGGAGGAGGCAGGGAGGAGGGCCCCGGCGCGGCCGAGGAAGTTTCAGGTGAGGAAACAGGGACACACCTTCCCGGGGGAGGGCCCGGGCCCCGCCGCCGCCTCCGAGCCCCATTGGTGGGCGCCCAGCTCCGGGCACCGCCGGGAAGGGCCGGGCCCGCCAGGGCGCACCCCGGGGCCCGATCCAGGGCGGCCCCGCGGGGCTCCGGGGAGGAGATCGGGGACGCTCCGGGGGCGGGGGGGGAGTCCCTGGAAGCTGGGTTCTGCCTCGATCGTTCCTCCTCCTCCTCCTCCTCTTCCTCCTCCTCCGGAGCCTCGGCGGACCGCACTGGACCTCCGCCTCGTGTTTGTGTTTGAACTCGCTCGGGATGTCCGGGATTTGTGTTTGCTGGAGCGTCCGTTCCTCCGGGGCTCCAGGGCCTTGGTCCCTTCCTGGACGCTCACCTGTCCTCGCTCCCCCCTGTCCCCTCGGCCTCGCCCTGGCCTCTCTTCTCCTCCCTGGGCCCCCTGCCTCCCTCCACTTTCTCCACGTTGTGGTTCTCTTGGAAGAACTTGTTCGGTGCATAGCACGTTTCAGTCCGTATTCCCTGGTCCATGTTTAAGGTGATTGTCTTCGGGTGTGTGTTTTCTGTATTCTTTGCAGTACTGTGTGTGTGTGTGTGTGTGTGTGTGTGTGTGTGTGTGTGTGTGTAAGAGAGAGAGAGAGAGAGAGAGAGAGAGGGATAGAGAGATTTATGTTTGCCTTTAAGCCTGGCTCTTTAACTCTGTGTGTTTTCTCTTTGTCCAGAATATAATTTTTTCTCTCTCTCTTTTTTTTTTTTCAGGGAAACACTGTGTTCTGTTAGTCGGGGAGGCCAAGCCTGAATGAGTATTTCTGCATGTCCCCTGTAACCACTTCAAAGAATAACACACACACACACACACACACACACACACACACACACACACACGGCCGAGATGAGACAGGAAAGAAACACGCACAGAGAACCCTTTACTTAGGAAAAGGGGACTTTCTCCAAACTCATTCATTACTCAGACATTTCCATGGCAATGTAAGAAGAAGACCAGGCGCATCTTATCCTGCTCCCTGGCTGTTTAAACTTTTAGGAATACCTGTGGGCCACAGTTGCAACGGGGCTCTGTAGATAAGACTACTGCTCCATGCTTCTGTCCACGGGCTGTTTGCATTGAGCCTGGCAGGACAGGCCACTTGTGTGGAGGTCCTTGTGGAATAATGGGCCATCAAGGAAGAATGGTCTGTTCTCTGATGGAGTTCCGGAGCTGCTGTGGGTTCATGAATGGGCCAGTCCTGTCATGCTACTCGGGAGGATTAAGTGCTCAACGGCATAGCCTCTGACATGCTTGAAGCTGCCATGGAATATGCAGGAAACAATAGGAAACGCCAAGACTAGGATTCAGCCATATAAGGGCAGGCCAGCCTGCCTCATAATCCCCGCAAAGGGATAAGAACCAGGAGTACTGTAAGTCAGAAAGTTGGTCAAAACGTTTAAACTCTTTCTAGCCTGGGAGAGAGTTCTCAGTACAAAGCACCAAAGGCAGTCCTTGATTTCCAATAGGTGAGCAAAATTTGGTCAACTTTAGATCCTCGGGCAGAAGTTTTTTGGTCTCTTAACATCTTCCAAAGTGTGTACTGGGAGTGGGCCTTGTGGTCAGAGGGTGGAGACTGCCCCTGAGCCCGGCTGCTTTTCCTTTTGCTTCACTTGCCTCTCCTGAGTCACAGAGGCTCTCCCTTTGTTGTCTAATTCGGGTCTCATGGACTGGACCTCCTTTTGTTCCGCTGACTTTGAGCTGTCAGCATTTTTATTCTGTGAGCCGCGAGCCACGCTTTTCCTTTCGGTGAACCCTAGGTCATGGTGCAGAGTGAGGCGCAGAGGTCTTCGTCAGCCGTTTGAACTGGTGGTCAGATGTAGAGAAGTGAAGCGCTTGGGGAGGTCGCCTGTCCTCCTGAGCCAGGCCCCCATCTTCAGGTTGACACGTCCGGCTCTCAGCTCTTCCAGCCTCGACGCCGCAGCTGAGCTTTCATTCTTTAATCTATCTTTTCTCACTCTCCTAAACTGTTAGAGAGTCGAGGTAATGACCTTGGAATGAGACCGAGGATGAGACGGCAATTGAAGTAGATGTTGATTTGAAGTCCGTCTTTGCCATCTATTCATGCAAAACGGGAATGTTAAAACTTGCAGGCTCTCCACCTCACTGTTTCTCTGCTTTGTTTTTTCTGATGTATTAAGTAGGGATAATTATATTTAATATTAGCCACTCTGTAGTGTTGTTGTGGATGCTCAACAAAGGGGAGATCTAGAAATCATTTGTGCTAGAAGGCACTGGACACGGGGAATTTTCACTTCCTAAGAGCATCTGCCAGTGTTGCATGTTGCTGTGGTCGGGATCAGATGTCCACCACACGTGTGGGCAGCTCAGACACCACAAGGGCCAGCCATGCTAGTTCACTGAATACTGTCCAGGTTCCCCTGGCCCTGCTTTCCACCTGTCCCCACGAGTGCCGTCCACCTCTGAACCCTTTAGAACTCAGTTGTAGTAGAGTACTTTACTTAACTTGCCTGACTGCGGTCTCTCCATTGCTGTCCTTTAAATCCTCCCAGGCTTGGCCACTGTGATTAGTAGCTATCTTGTTTTACTTTGATGAACTTAATTTTTCTTTCTAATTTTGGTTTCCATGTACGTCATTTCTCATCCTTCCCACTGTGCCATTAGTTTAGACTTAGGTCCCATCTCAGGCATAGGTACTAACTGTAGCCTTCACTTTCCCTCTGTTTATACCTTTACTCAGTATGCATTCTTTTTTGGTGGTTTTTTTGTTTGTTTTGTCTTGTTTTGTTTTCGAGGTAGGGTCTCTCTGTAGTCAAGGCTGACCTGGTACTCACTCTGTATTCCTAGGCTGGCTTTGAATTTACAGTGATCCTCCTACCTCTGCCTCCCAAGTGCTGGGATTAAAGGTGTGAATCACCACGGCCACGCCCTGCTCACTATGCATTCTTAGCCACCAGATGCACAAACACCAGGTCTGTGCTCCCAAGTAACTCCCCATCCCCCACCGTGTGGTGGGAACCAGTAACACAGACAGCACAGTGTGAGAAGAGTTCTGTGGAGAAGAAAATAAAAGGAAGATAAAGGAAAGAAAACTGCACTGCTTGAAGAGCAGAGGTGACCTAGTGGGTAAGGTAGTATTTGAGTAAAGATGTCTTACAAAGCTACTGTCTTCTTTGCAGAGGAGGTTAGAGTAAGGCAGACCAACAGGGGAAGTAGAATAGGCAACCGGAGAAGCCCGAGCACCTTCTGATCAGGAAAGTGCGGTCTTAACTAAAAGAGAAGTAAAGAAGTAGCGGGGGTGTGTGGGCGTGGTGGTCAGGCAGCCACGAAAGGACAGGCCTCAAAGACCATGCATTCCACTGAATTTGGACAATATCCTCTGGACATGATCCTCATCTGATGGGTGCCGTCAAATTGGAAGAATATTACTGCCCTGCGTTTGGAACAAGACGACACCTGGAACCCATGCTGGAGCCGTCCTGTATCATGGAGCGTGCCTCCTGTTTTTTTTCTGCCACTAGTTGAAGAGCTTCAGGTCTCATATTGAGGTCTTTAATTCACTTGGACTTGATTTTTGTGTACGGCGAAACGAGTGGGTCTAATGTCATTTTTCTACATATGGTCATCCAATTTGTCCAACACCATTTGCTGAAGATGCTGTCTTTTCTCCAGTCTACATTATTGGCACCTTTGTTAGAAATCAAGCAACTGTAGTTGATTGACCTAAGGTCTGGGTCTTCAATTCTGTTCCATTGGTCTGTTTTTGTCACTATGGCTTTGTAATACAGCTTTAGATTGGGTATGGTGATGCCACCAGAGTGGGTTTTTTTTTTTCTTTTGTTTTTTTTTTTTTTTTTTTTGCTGAGGATGTGTTTGGATATCTGAGGCCTTCTGCCATTCCATATGGATTTTGAGACCATTTTTTTCAATGTCTGTGAAACATGATGCTAGTATTTTTACTGGTGTTGCATTAAAGCTGTATGTTGCTTTTAGTAGAACTGGTAGAATTGCTATTTTCACATTATTAATTCTACCTATCCAGGAGCACAAGAGGTCTTTCCATCTTCTCAAGTCCTCCTCTATTTCTTTCTTGAGTGCTTTTATGTTTTCAGAACATAAAATGCTGGCCAGTACTTGTGGAAAGAGCAGTTCTTACGGACGGCTGGTGTAGTCCCTGTGATTTCATCAGGGAGGTTTCTTAAAACATTAAACATAGAACTGCTGCATGAACCAGCTGTGCCGTGCTTGTGTGTTTGCACCTAAAGGACTGTAAGTCAACACACCACAAAGATGCTTGCACATGCATGCTTGCTGCTGCACTCTTCAGACTAGCCAAGCAATGGAGCCAGCCTAGATGTCCATGCACACATGAGCGGATAAAGAACGTGTGGTGCATGATGGAATTTTATTCAGTCATAATGAGAAATGAGCCGGGTGTGGCACACGCCTTTAAGCCCAGCACTCGGGAGGCAGAGGCAGGACAATCTCTGTGAGTTTAAGAGGCCACCCTGAGACTACATACTTAATTCCAGGTCAGCCTGGGCTAAATGAGACCCTACCTTGAAAAAGAAGAAATTTAAAAATAAGGAAAATTTACATTTTGGACTGGAGAGATGGCTCAGCAGTTAAGGCACTCACCTGCAAAGCCTAAGGACCTAGGTTCGATTCCCTGCTACCCACCTAAGAGATACAACACGTGGCACATGTGTCTGGAGTTTTTTTTTTTTTTTTGCAGTGGCTAGAAGCCCTGGTATGCCATTTTCTCTAATAAATAAATATATATAAATATTTTGTTTTGTTTTGTTCTTTCAAAGTAGGGTCTCACTCTAGCCGAGGCTGACCTGGAATTCACTATATAGTCTCAGGGTCACCTTGAACTCACAGTGATCTTCCTACCTCAGCCTCCCTAGTGCTGGGATTAAAGACATGCACCACCATGCCCAGCACAGATAAAATATTTTTTTTTAAAAAAAGAATAGTGTTTAAAAAGAAAGAAAGAAAAATAAAGCCTTGACATTTGAAGAAAAATAGATGGGACGGAGATCATCATGTTAAGCCAAATAAGGCAGGCACAGAAAGACAAATACCATGTTTTCTCATATGTAGAACATAGATTTAAGTGTGTGTGTGTGTGTAGTTAATAGCTTTAGACAGGGGCCTATGAGAGGACAGGAAGAAATCTTAAGGGAGGGGGAAAGAGAAAGGAGAGAGGGTAATGTAATACACATGCGATGGAAGCAGAAGGGGAGGCGATTTGGGTCAAGACAGAAGGGACCAGCAGGCTGGGGTAAGAAGGGGAGAATGAGGGCAGTGATGTGAAGAGATGAAAAAGAATGAAGTACAATGCCTGTATTATGAAGATGCCATAAGGAAAACCCATTTCTTTGTATGCTAATTAAAGAAAAAGAATAGGAAATTATTTGCCTGTGGGAGACACTTCTCCACGATGTCCCCTGTAAGCCATTGGGACTGGAGTCTTGCACTTGCAGCGGCCTCCTTGGATGCTCCGTCGTCCACTCACAGAAGACGCCTGCACTGCATCTGCACTTCACAGGCTGCCGCCGGCTCCGCGTAGGTCCTGTGCTGTCGGGAGGTAGAAGCCGCTGGCTGGACCGGCACAGCACAGAGCCTTTCATGGGCCTTCAGCCACAGTCGCAATTCATGTCCTAGAGCCAAGGCTTCGTTTTGCCTGATTTAATTTAGATTACATGTTACTTTATTCATGGTTGGTAAGATGGACAGTTCTGGGAAGAGTGACAGAGGAAATGGTATGTTTTGTTCATGAAAGGAATGTTCACACTAGCTCAAGGGTTTCGAAATGAAGGCTTTCTCGTAGATACCAAGTCAGGTGTGGAGCTAGGAATGGGGAATTTTAGAAATCAAAAAAAGCTAAAGAGAGCCTGGCGTGGTGGCACATACCTTTAATCCCAGCACTTGGGAGGCAGAGGTAGGAGGATCACCATGGGTTCGAGCCACCCTGAGACTACACAGTTAATTCCAGGTCAGCCTGGACCAGAGAGAGACCCTACCTCGAAAAACAAAACAAAACATGCTCCATGCTCCAGAATTGTGTTTATTTGTTAATTATTAGTAATGTGTATGGCTGAATGTGTAGTTTGAAAGTATAGTTTGTGGGACACTTGCATTCAAGTCTTTGGTGTGCTTATTGCATAAGATACATGGATTTGCAGCGTGCGTAGAAGGAGGGAAGAAATATAATGGCTTGAAATATCTGCTCAAGAACATTGGAGACATCAGGGAAAAGATCCTTTTATGCTGCTCCACTAGATAAGAGGCTGAAAAGGTACCAGGGAACGTCAGGCCACTAGGGTGAAATCAGAGCAGCTTTGCAATGATTTCTTTAGGTAGGAATGGGCTGGAGAGATGGCAGAAAGTGAGACTGTTACCACATCACACTAGACATGCCTGTGTCATGTACATCTTGAGGGTGTGAAAGCACAATCTTTTGTTCAGGGCTCTCCCTGGGACTCTAGAACATGGATGGTCTTGTTCAGATAAGTGGACTGTTACATGGGGCTGGGCCCCAGGATTGGGTTTCTTCACACCCTCAAGAACTATAAGGAGTCATGGTAGCTCAGATAGAGGCCTGCTGAAGTTTAAAGTTTGAAAAACATTTTTCACCATATATTTTTAATTTTTTTGTTTATTTTTATTTATTTATTTGAAAGTGACAGAAAGAGACAGATAGAGAGAGAATGGGCACGCCAGGGCCTCCAGCCACTGCAAACAAATGAACTCCAGACTCGTGCACCCCCTTGTGCATCTGGCTAACATGGGTCCTGGAGAATTGAGCCTCGAACCGGCTTCACAGGCAAGCGCTTAACCGCTAAGCCATCTCTCCAGCCCCCCATATATATTTATATTTTATGGAGCTCTGTGACCAGAAGAAAAGCCCAACTTGAAATCAGTAAAGGGTATAACGGGTATTTATTCAGGTTCTCAAATAGACCTTCCTTTTAAAGAATTCATTTAGCAAAAATTAAAACAACTGATAAGGGCAGTGATTACTGCAGACAATTAAAACTTGTCAAAGTGTTGAGAATAACTGACTGCTGAGTGCTCAATCCGAAATATTGCCATCACTTCCTCCAAGACTGAGGGAACATTGGAGAAGAGGGTGCAAAAAGAATGTAAGAATTGCTATGAGTTCAAGGCCAACCTGAGACTACGTAGTGAATTCCAGGTCTACCCGGGCTAGAGCGAGACCCTACTTTTAAACTGCCCCTCCGAAAAAGAATGTAAGAGCTGGAGGATAAGGAGGTGTGGGTGCTGTGATACACTGTCTTCCAGGCATGACATACTCACAGGGGTCATTTTCACCTGTATAAGATTAGGCCCACCAGCATGCCACCATGGGTGGGGGAAGGGCTTTTGATGGCCCCACCCCTTCCTGAGGAGTTATTGGCAGTTGCTGGTGACTGGAGAGACATTTTCCTCTGTTATGAAGCCACTGGTAAGTTGGCCATGCTCTGGTAAATAACCCCTACCCATGCTCATTCAAGCAACCCTCATTAAACTCAGTGGGTCACAGATATAGAGACATAAGTAAAAAAGTGGGACTAGTGAGGAAGAAGTTCGTCAGGAGAGGGGGGGGGGACAAGGGAAGGTAACAGGTGAATATGATCAAAATACATTATGTGCATATATACAATTGTCAATAAAAAGGATAATTAAACATTGATTTTCTACATTGTATCTGTAGGAAGGGATTGATGGAATGAACTAGGGCACCAAAAGGAGGAATTAAAAAAAAAAAAAGCAGCTCTTGGGACTGGGAAGATGGCCCATTGGTTTAAAGGTCTAGCCATCCACATTAAAGCTAGACTGGCACTCACTTGCAGGAGCAAGAGACCCTGATATGTACATACATACATACCCACACAACAGTGAATAATTTTTTTAAAAAATTCTTATCAACTCTTTACTACCTCTGTTTTGCTCTGGATGACCAGGCCACTGGGCTGTGATCTTAAGGAGCTCACAGTCTAATGTAGAAAACAGAGGTAGATAAATATGCTACATGAGCAGTTGATTCTTAATGTTCATGGATTCAGTCAATACTCATGGATTCAAACAACCAAGGGTGGAAAATATTTGGGAAAAGCTTATACCTATGTAGAACATACATAGGTTTTTTTTTTCTTGGCAATATTCTGTAAATAATATAACTTTTTACCTAGCAGTTATACTGTAGTAGGTAGTGTAGGTAATCTGGGGATAACTTCAAATATACCAGAAGATGTGCATAGATCCTACGCAAACATTGCACTGTTTTATATGGGGATTTAAGCATCCACAAGTTTCAGTGATCCCAAGGGGTCCTGTTATCCACCCCCTGTAGATAGTGAGGGGTGGATGATGTTTTGTGACAGTTGTGTACACATCACTACGTGAATTCAGAGGAGGCAGAGATGAGCCTTTTGGTTTGTAAACCAAGCTCGAAGTGGTGGTGTCTTTATGCAATGTGAACGGGGTAGTAATTACATTAACACATACATAATCTCAGAATGATCTCTTCCGGGAGATGTGAGAAACCTGAAGTTTGGAAGTGATGTTCTGTCTGAATCCTGAAGCACAGGTCAAAATGAATGAGGCAAAGAGACTGAGGAAGAGGGATTTAGGAAGAGAAAAAGGCATCCGAGGAGCTGGAGAGATGGCTCAGTGATTAAAGGCTCTTGCTTGCCAAGCCTGTTGGCCTGTATTAAAGAGTCTGATCCCCCAGGACCCACACGAAGCCAGATACACAAAGTAGCACATGTGTCTGGAGTTCTTTTGCAGTGGCAGGAGGCCCTGACCTGTCCATTCTCGCTCTCTTTTTCTCTGCTTATGAGTATAAATAAATAATAAATACATTTTTTTTTTCTTAAAGGGATTTGCAAACCCTGAGGCAGGATATTTTGGAAGATGAGAATCCCAGGTCTTGCCACACTGTTGGTCAGAGCTGGAAATGAGGGGCCCTAGCAGATCACATGGAGGATTTGAACGTCTGTCCTGGGGGCAGAGGGATCAATTGGAGGAGGAAAAAGCTAGAGAGAAGGCCAGATTTGCACAGCAAGTTGAATGCATTTCCCTTCGCCCCACCCCTTTGTTTTGCTTTTAGTTTTTTTTTTTTTTTTTTTTTCTTGAGACCAGCTCACCAGTATCACAGACTGGGTGTAACTAAGGATGACCTTGAACTTCTGATCCTCCCATTTCCACTTCCTGAGTGCTGGGACTACTGGGTGTTGGCACCACACCGGGTTCATGCGGTGCTGGGATTCTGCCCCAGGGCCTCCAACAAGCGATGCCAGCACGCCACCGGCTTGATAAAGAGTTTAGGGGTTCTGGGTTCATATTCTCTGCCACTTAAAGAACTAAGAGGCAGGAAAGTACTTTAAAAGAATAAAGTTTACTTTATAGTAAGCCGGGAGGAAAGCGGAAAGAAAGCAGACTCCTCAGGGAAGGGGGGGGGGTAGGCAGAGCTAGAAAAACCCACAGCTGCTGTGGGAACTGAACTTTGATGCAAAGGAAAAAAGACTTCCCGGCCCTTCCCCAGTGTGTGTGATTGGTCGGTTTGAGTGAAGGTGAGCGGTGCTGATTGGTTTAACAGGCTTCCAGTACTGCGCAGATCTGGGGGAGCTTGTCAGCACCCCCCCCCCCCCAAGGCAGCTCCGCAGGAAAACTTCCCCCAGGCCAGGAAGGAGTATAGCCTTGCGCCACGCTGCACTGCCTGGGCGCTCTTCCTAATGTACCTACCCTGGAGGCTGTCTCCTGCAATATTTCAAGCTTATCCAGTTGCCCTTAGGCCCTGTTTCACAATTCCAACAATCCGTCACTTCTGGATGAAGCCTTTCTCTTCTAAACTTTCAGGCCATTTGAGTGCTAATCTCTTCGTCCCTGTCTAGGTTTTACTATCCTTTCATATATAACATTCGTTTTTTGGGGGGAAGAGGACAGAGGCAGAAAGTGCAATAATTTTGCCCTCACTTTCTGGCACATACACTGTCCTTTATTTCCTTTGGTTTATTCAAACCTCCTCCCTTACTTAGCTTACTTACCTCCTTTCTTTTTTTTTTTTTTTTTTTTTTTTTCTTGGAGGTAGGGTCTCACATTAGCGCAAGCTGACCTGGAATTCACTATGTAGTCTCAGGGTGGCCTGGAACTCACAGCCATCCTCCTACTTCTGCCTCCCGGGTGCTGGGATTAAAGGCATGCACCACCACGCCCGGCTGCACATGTATTTTTAATTTACTTATTGATAGTTTAATACATTCATATAATGTATTTTGGTCATATTCACCCCCCATTACCTTCTCTTGTCTCTCACTCTTGCTATTACCATTCTTTTCTCCAAACAGCCCCACTTCTACTTTGATGTGTGTGTGTGTGTGTGTGTGTGTGTGTGTGTGTGTGTGTGCTGGTTTAATCAGGGTTGCTTGCATGAGCATGGGTGGGGACTACTTTATATGGGAAGGTGGCTATACCATTAAATAAACTGTCTCCCCTTCCCCCAAGCAATGGGGAGGGGCTGTTGTGTGACTGTCGCCTTTTTCAAGGAGAGTGAGTTCATCCACTGTCGTCTTTGTACGTGTGTCTGCTCCTGTGCACATCACCACCTCCTACCTCTGCGATCGTGGCTTCTCTGAATCATAAACAACACTGCCATGGATATCTTTGTTCTGTGGATGTAAACATCCAGAATCAGAACCCTGCTGCACTTAATGTGAAAACACCCCGCTGGTTGTTGCCTCAAAGGTCTGAACGGGCTCACCATCGTGCCCAGCATCTCTGCAGGCCCGTGTTCCCAAATGACACCGGACATATTTTCATAAACAACATGAAAGTGGTTTTTCACTGCTGTCATCAGCATCTCATTTCTGTGGCTGCTGAAGGGGTTTGTGGCTCCCTCGGTGTACCTGGGAGCATGCTGCTATAAACCGCCCGAGTGCACGCTTTGCTCTTCTGAATTCGGCCGAGTTGCTGTCATTTTCTTGTTGACTTAAAACAACTTCACTGTACAGTAGTCGGTGGTCCTCCCTTATCTGCTGCGTCACTTCTGCGGCTTCACTTACCTTCGCTCCACCGTGCCGAGACTATCGCATGAAAACTTCCAGAAACGATCTTTAAGCCTAAACTTGTGTGCCATTTTGAGTAGTGTGACGAAACCTCACGTTGTCTTGCGCCATCCTGTCTGGAATGTAGACCCCCCCCCCTTTTGCCAAGTGCACCCACCTGGTACAGCTACCTGCCCGTTCATTAGTCACTTAATAGCTCCCGCTGCTCTCCGACAGACTGTCCTGATACCACGGGGCTTGTGTTCGGTAGCCCTTACCTTACTTACCGCTGGCTGCAAAGGACTCATCAGGCCAGGAAGGACAGAGACTGTTGTTGCCGTGAGGCTAGGCATTACCTAAGGACCTAAACAGCACGTATAGGGTTTGGTTCTCCCTGTGGTTTCTAGCATATGCTGGAGTCGTGGAATGTGTCCCCCATGGCTAAGGAGAAGCAGCTGTAGGGTCTCATGCTTTGTCCTCTGTGAGTCGGAGACGTTGCAAACATTGTCTTTAAGTCATCCGAGCAGAAACATGCTTAACAGTTGCTCGTTCATTTTTCTGCATTATCTTAATGGTTTTGTTTTCTACTCCAAGTTAATTCTTCCTATGTATATGATGCTAAGTAAATAGCCAGTTGTACTTTTCTCCGGTGAGCCAGCTTTCACGTGAATTTCTAATTTTCCTTGATTTGGGCTACAAACTGATATATTAAGTTCTCATTAGATGACTCTGTTTCTCATTCTCTATTTACTTGTCCATTTGAGTGCTTTTGCTCCAAACTCTTCTTATGACAGTGGTTTTGAACAACGTCTTTGTGTAAGTTTGCACCATCCATCTTGTATGTTTTGTTCATCATGCAACTCACATTTCCTGTCTGGAACAGAAAATAGAATTCAATAGCAAAATTTTAATTACCTTTCAGAGATGAGTTGGAAGTAAAGTTCAGCCGTCCCTCTCTATCTTGAAGTTTCATATTTGTCTGTACTGAACATGTATGTGCACAGCAATTTCACTTGTTATTGTTTCCTCAATAACAATATAACAACTGTTTCCATGACTTATTGTAGAATCCAGTTACATTTTATTTGACATCATAGGTAAACTGAAGATGATTTTAAGTATAGTGGAGGAAGTTTATAAGTTATATGCAAATACTGTGCCATTTTATGTAAAAGACTTGAGTCTGTAAGAATTTTGATCTTTGTAGAGTTCACAGAATCAATCTTCCACTGATACCAGGGAAAGGATTGGATGTGTTGTGAACTTTATCCTTTCTATTCTTATATTCCCCTTGGCCTGTTTTTATCTACCTTATTATCATACTGTATGTATAAGTGGGTGTGTATGTTTATAAGTCACAAAAATACATGTTGATTACATGCTGATACACATGTAGATGTTTACACTAGCTCTTATACTGGTAGAAAGAGGGTATTCAAGTTCCAGGAATTCTCATTGCATGGGTATAAAACCAAGCATGGTTCCTATCAATTTATAATGTATCTCTTTTATTTTATTTGATAGGAGCTGAAACATATACCATGTCTTTTTTTTTCTTTTTTTTTTTTCACCATGTCTGTCTTTTTACATCTTATCTATTCTCATCTCATCATACTATTGAAAGTGTAAGCTGGTCCTTGGGTATGTGTGCATTACCTCTTCTTCTGATGGACATAAGATGACAAAAATTTCTACCAGCACGCTATTTATTTTGAAAATGGAAACGATCTTAGCTCTTTCTCTTACTGGCCTTACAATGCCCCTGCTTTTGCCAATGTCAAGTCACTGCCTTATTCCTTACGACAAACTCCTCATTCCAATCGGGAGGGCTCTTATCCCCCGATCAAAGCCTCCAAGGATCGAGCTCAGAACAAGGATCCTCTTTGTGCCCTAATTTGTGTCCCCTTCTCTTTCTCCAAAACACAGTCAATTTCTCCACTACTCTTGATACTGGGTCCACAATATTCCATTGTCACTGTGTACCCAGACCTCTGTGCACCCAACCCTTGTCTGCCCTGAGGGAGTAGAAGGGACATGGACATCAAAGAGAGGACAGAGGATCAGCCACAAGCACCTGTGTCACAGCCTTAAGTATCGTCAGAAGAGAGAAGCGTAGGGGCAAGAATGGAGGACTGGAGAGGAGAAATATTCTCCTACCTCCTGTATGCTGCAAATATTCTTGCCCTGGTGGCTCCCTTATGGAAGGAATACTGAGGATGTTAAATTCATAGAAGCAAGTGATTAAAATACTAATAATAATGTAAAAAGCCAAATGCTTAAATCACAAAGTGAGGGCAGTTCAGTCTTATTATTTTAATTTTTTTGTTCATTAATTTATTTCAGAGAAACAGAGATAAAGAGGGAGACATATAGAAAGAATAGGCACACCAGGGCCTCCAGCCACTGCAAACGAACTCCAGACACATGCACCACGTGGCTTACATGGGTCCTGGGGAATTGAACTTGGGTTCTTTGGCTTTGCAGGCAAGCTCCTTAACCACTAAGCCATCTCTCCAGCCCTTAAAAATTTTTTTTCAATCTTCTTCTTTTTTTTTTTTTTTTAGAGATCCAGAGTGAGTATGATTTATAAGACCACATTCCTAGGTCCAGGTAAAGCCAGATGAGGCGAGCATCTTGCTATGACTCCAGCTGCTTATTCTGTTCATGGGACACTTACTTGAGACTGGGCATTCCTTGTCCTATTTTTGTGCATAACCTAGTGCTAGATGCTTGCTGTGTGAGGTGTAAGATGGATCATTATAACATGATTCATTTATTTAAAGAGCTTGGAACACTTAAATATCAGAAAGGAACTTCTCATAAGCCCCTCTCCCCCCACAAAGGGTACATGTTACAATGCCACAGAAAGGCTAAGGAAGCACAGCCAGTGTGGGCTGGTTAGGGTATGGGGAGTTCCATCAGTCAAAGATGGCCCCTGAGCTGACTGGTGGACTATGTGGGTGGGTACGAGGGCAGGGCGGCGTTTCCATTGCTCACACCTCCATCAACTCCCTGGCCAGTCTTCAGTATCAGGTCCCACCCTGCCTCACGTACCCCTGACAGGTCAGAGCAGCATTTTAGAAGGAAGGTGCGGAAGCTGGAGCATGAAGCCTTGAGACATCAACTCAGGCATGCCCAGGGGTGGCAGAGAGTATTATCACCGGGACGCTCTTTTACTCTCCAAGCTCATGTCAACCTCCACCACACTGTTTTTTGCACAATGTCTCTTTGAGAGGCTCATCAGGACACACGGAGATTTGGTCTTCAATCAGAAAGATGTTTTGTATTCCAAGTTTCTGAAGGAAACGTGAGTTTCATGGTTGGAAGAAACTATAGCACCATCTTGTGGAAATAAAGACTTCAGAGTGCATCCCCAGCCATCAGATTCCCTTCCCCGGAGATGCTAGTACAAATCTCTTGTGAAATGTTTCTTAAAAACATTCTGGGCATACAGGAAATATGTTACATCAAAGGCGGTGCACCAAATATTCTGAATTTTCAGTTTTTGTGTTGGGGCCGGGTCTCGCTCTAGCCCAGGCTGACCTGGAATTCACAATGAAGTCTCAGAGTGGCCTCAAACTCACGGCAGTCCTCCTACCTCTGCCTCCTGAGTGGTAGGATTAAAGGTGTGCACCACTACGCCCAGCAATACTAATGGAGAGAGAGAGAGAGAATGGGCACGCCAGGGTTTCCAGCCGCTGCAAATGAACTCCAGATGCATGTGCCCCCTTGGTGCATCTGGCTTACGTGGTCCTGGAGAGTTGAACTGGGATCCTTTGGCTTTGCAGGCAAACGCCTTAACTGCTAAGCCATCTCTCCAGCCCCCTAATGGTATTTTTAATAAACTTTATTACTTAGTGAATGTGACAGATGAAATATGATATGTCAGTTTAATTACTGTACAAATTTTGCAGTTTTCTCATTATGAATTTGCTTATGAACTCAAAGGTTTAATGAGGCCTGTTTACCCAAATCAATTCTCTTTCTTCAAAGCTAATTTGGGACATACACTTAATATTTAGATATATACTTTTCCTTTGCATGTGTATGGTGTGTGTAGGAGTACACATGTGTGTGTGTGAAGTTCAGAGGTTGACACTGCATGTCTTCTTCAATTGTTCTACATCGTATTCACTGAGACGAGATTTCTCACTTGAACCCAGAACTCACAGATGCAGCTAGTCTAGCTAGTTAGCTCGTCCCAGCGACTACTGTCTCCAAATCTTCATCACTGAGATTGAAGGCAGGCGAGTAAGCCTGGTTGGCATTTAGCATTTACACAGATGCTGGTGAAGGAGGGTAGGAAAAAGCTTTTGAGGCAGGGTCTCACTCTAGCTCAGGCTGACCTGGAATTCATCTGCAGTCTTAGGGTGGCCTTGAACTCATAGCAATCCTCCTACCTCTGCCTCCCTGGTGCTGGGATTAAAGGCGTGTGCCACCACACCCAGCAAAAGCTAGCTTTTTTTTTTTTTTTTTACAACTTTTGTTCTTCAATTTTATTTATTTATTTATTTTATAGAGAAAGAGGGTGGGGGGAAGAGAGAGAGAGAGAGAGAGAGAGAGAGAATGGGAGCACCAGGGCCTCCTGCCACTGCAAACTAACTCCAGATGCATGCGCCCCCTTGTGCATCTGGCTAACGTGGGTCCTGGGGAATCGAGCCTCGAACCGGGGTACTTAGGCTTCACAGGCAAGTGCTTAACGGCTAAGCCATCTCTCCAGCCCCAGATCCCCATTTTTGTGTGGCAAGTACTTTACCAACTGAGTCATCCCCAGTCAGAAATTAACTTTTATAAACAGCTATAAGTGGCTCAAATTCCAAATACCTTTTAAAAATAGTCGCTGATAATGTTTGTTACCTGTTCATTTCCGATCTTGGATTTACCATTAAGTAAGAGAAACTTGGCTTGGAGAGATGGTTCAGCAGTTAAGGCTGTTGTCTAATGACCTGAGTTTGATTCCCCAGTACTCGGGTAAAGCCAGATTCACAAAGTGGTGCATGCATCTGGAGTTCATTTTCAGTGGCTAGAGGCCCTGTTACACCCATTCATTTTCTGTCTCTCTCTGTGTCTGTCTCTTTCTGCTTGCAAATAAATAAAAACAATATTTTTTTAAAAAGAGAGTGAGAAACTTGCCGGGCATGGTGGCGCACGCCTTTAATCCCAGCACTCAGGAGGCACAGGTAGAAGGATTGCTGTGAGTTTGAGGCCAGTCTGAAACTACATAGTGAATTCCAGTTCAGCCTGGGCTAGAGCAAGACCCTACCTCAAAACAAACAAACAAACAAAAAGGGAGAGAAACTTAAGCTTCATAGTCTCTTCCAAGTATTTGAACAGTTTTGAACCCATAAATTCACATTCTTTTCTTTTTTAAAATTTATTTTATTATTGACAACTTCCATATATATATATAAAGTGATATTTCCCTCCCCCCTCACTTTCCCCTTGACAACTCCACTCTCCATCATATCCCCTTCCCCTCTCAATCAGTGTCTCTTTTATTTTGATGTTATGATCTTTTTCTCCTATTATACTGATCTTGTGTAGGTAGTGCCAGGCACTGCAAGGGGATATCCAGGCCATTTCACATTCTTTTTTTTTTTTTTTTTTCTTGGTTTGTCGTGGTAGGGTTTTCCTCAATCCGAGGCTGACCTGGAATTCACTATGTAGTCTCAGGGAGGCCTTGTACTCCCAGTGATCTTCCTACCTGTGAATTAAAGGCATGCGCCACCATGCTGGGGCACATTCTTTTTCTTAAAGAAATTTCCCAAGAAGCCAGGGATGTGGCTCAGTAGTAGAGCACCTACCTTGCATGTTCATGGTTCTGGTTGCATCCTTAGCACTGAAAGAAAAAAAAAAAGAAAGAGTAACCCAATGCTATCTAAGTTTCAGGCATGGATATGCCCCTATTTGTCCCTGTCTTCTCTCTTTTTATCCTCTCTTATTTTGGTTTCAGAATTATTTTATGCATAAATGAACACACTTAAATATAGATTAATCATCCTTCCCCCCCTTATCTTTACTTTTCTCAAAGTATCATGGATATTTTTCTGTATAACATATCAAGGTCGTTTTTTAGGGGGGGCATTGAGGTAGGGTTTTGCTCTAGCCCAGGATGACTTGGAATTCACTATGTAGTCTCAGGGTGGCCTCAAACTCATGGCGATCCTCCTATTGCTGCCTCTCAAGTGCTGGGATTAAAGGTGTGCACCACCATGCCTGGCTAACAAGGTCTGTTTTGTTTGCATGTTTATTGATAATTGCGTAGGATACCATCGTGCAAAGATACACTTTTCCATTTTACCTGATCCCTGGTGATTGCATTTACCCTGTATCTATTTTTGCTTTTTGCAAATTGTGTTTGCAATTTTGTTAAGAGTATTAGCGGGTTTCAGAGACCTACCTTTAGCCCAGGATCTGGCGTAGTCACGCGTTTCAGATGAGGTGAGGATTAAAATAGATGAACCTGTCAGGGGAACCCCAGCCTTGCAGGCTCCCCACCCTCTTCAGGTATCTAGGACTCTAACTCTTATCAAAGCTAGTCTGAAAGATCTGCTGTTCACAGCCTCGCACAAATATGTTCATCTGCATGTTAAGTTTATCTGTGCTTGTGCAAGATAAAAGCTTGTCTTGCTGTGGAATTTATGAGAATCCAAAGGGAGGAGAGAGAAAATTCTGAGGCTTTGGTTGTTTGTAATAGTGGATAGGCATTGGATTCAGAAAAGAGTAAATATGCTATGACTGTATTCACCACTGCACAGTAACATTCCAGGGAGCTGCATCTGACAAGAAAGATTAAACAACCCAAGCACACAAAGAAACAAACACGAGAAACCCTCTCTTAAATAAAGTGGGAGGAGGAAATCAACATTCTGAGATTGTCCTCTGACCTACCTGTGTGGGCTGCGGCATGTGTGTGTCCATATATATAGTCTCGGGGTGGCCTCAAACTCACAGAGATCCACCTACCTCTGCTTCCCAAGTGCTGGAATTAAAGGCATGTGCTACTATGCCCGACTAAGTGTCCATATATGTGTACACACACACACACACACATGAAATATAGGAACTAAGTTCTAGCAGTGCATGAAAAACAATGGAGTATATTTACAATGGAACATTATTTAGTCTCAAAACACAAGGAGATCTTACAATTTATCATGATATGAATAGACCTGAAGGACCTTATACTAAGTGAAATAAACTAGACACAGAAAAAATGTTGCATGATCTCATTTATGTGTGCAATCTCAAAATGAAGAAGGTCCAAATAGAGCTGGAGATGGAGAATAAAACAGTATCACAGTCAATGTGGTGGGGTGGGGAGCGAGAGTTAGTAGCAGATTTGTAGGATGAACAAGTCCAGAGGGCTGAAGTATAACCTGAGGACTATCACTAATAATTCTGTACTAGGGCAATTTTGTGAATTGAGGCTGCAGATTCCATTGCCTCTGTGTGAGATGAGGGGCAAGTTCTTTGTTCTTCTAGGGTGACCACAGTATTCTTTATTAATGTATATTATAATGAGTCGCCTACCTTAAATAAATGCAATACAATTTCTTAAGACCTAGAATTAAAAAAGCAAGACATAAAAATGAGCCATAGCTCTTCAAAGTCTGGCAAGAAAACAAGGGCTTTCAGTAATTTTCCTGCTGGATAGGACAGAGACAGATGAACTGATTTTTTATTTTATCCTTCCCTTGTGGAGTATTGGCACATAATTGAGAAATGTTTTGTGAAGCCCAGGTCAAGGATTTTGAAAGTCGGGAAATCTAAAACCTGTTACCTTGGGAAATGTCCACTACTATATCCTCCTGGTGGGTGGGCTGGGCCATGTTCAAAGGGAGGGAGGTTCCCCTGGGGCTGTCCCCAGATGACTCACCTTGGGGCACTGAGTGTGATGCAGTCCAGGCTCCTGGTTGGTCTGCTTCTCTAAGGCTGTATAGTTTCCACGAGGGAACATGGAGAAACCATATGTGCAGTGGTGGGTTGGGACAACCCATCAGCACCAGTACTTTTTCTGCCTGACAGACAGCTGCGTTCCCTGCCCAGAATGTCACTCTGCCAGAACTAAAATATTTTCCAGCATTAATAACTACGATGCCTATGTCGACACGGCAGCTTACCTATTCCATAGTGTCTGTTTGCCTGCCCCTCACTGCCTCACATGGAGGCTCTGAAGCAGCCTGTGCAGATCCTGCTCTGCACACCTTCTGGGACAGGGATGTGGACTCAAGCAGTTAAGGAAATTCGCTGGAAAGCCCACGGCTTAAAATTGGTAGACCAAGGTTGGAGCGCAGGTCTCCAGCCACAAACCTCGTGTGTTTCTGGGCTGAGCAGCACCTGCGGCTATTTGGATACCTAAGTTATTCCCAAGGGAGCACACAGGCGACACTGAGCCCAGCATCGGTACCTCGTGACTTTACAGACACAAGCCTTGAATTGCAGCTCCTCACCCTTGCGCGGCCATTTCATTGCACCCCCCCAGTGTTGCAGGCCAGCCTACAGTGTGTGCCATGAAACTGCACCCCCATTTAAAGACTGCGTTAGAAGGTTTGGAATTATGAATTATGTTCCCAATCTTGATCAACTATAAGAAGACCCACCAGTTTAAAACGATGATGTCAGTATCTTCCATAGTTTTTCTCCCTACAACACAATGTTTATCTTTGCCTGGAGGTCAAAAATATACTCTGATCTCTTTTTCTCCTTTATTTTTCTGGAACACCATCTCCTCCTGTAGATCCCACAACCTCCCTAAACAGTGTCTTTAAATGGAGAAAATATGAACCTATGGGGGACGTCTCACACTTAGACCCTAATGTCATAGAACAGGGAATAGAGGCCACACATGGGATTCTGTATCCTTGGTTGATTAAAATCTCAGTAGGATAAACTGTGTGACTGTTGTGTGATCACCCTACACACAATTACTTGTGAAAAAGATGAAAAGCGTTCCTCAGAATCGGATAGTTAAAAGGCATGTAAACTTTATTTAAGACTTCTATATATTTAGTATTTTATTTAATTTTTAAATTTTTTATTAATTAGTTTTGTATTCAGCAAAAACAGTCAGTTTGGTACGATTATTAGGCTCATCCGTGACCTACCTCCTCCCCTTGGCCCCTCCTTGTTGAGGTATATGGGTCATGCATTGTGGAGTTAGCCCACAGTTATGGGTAGGAGAAATGTCTCTGCATATCATGACCCAACATGTGGCTCTGACATTCTTTCCGCCCCCTCTTCTGCAAAATTTCCCTGAGCCATGTTGGGTGCATTTTTGGTCTGCTTCAGTGATGAGTTGTTGGGGGCCTCTGAGGCTCTGGCTCTCTGAGTTGGTAGGAGTTGATTTTTCTCTATGTTGATCTCCTTCCCCCTTGTGCTGGTACCTGGTTCACCAGGAAAACAGCACCCTTGCTTGTTTCGCCAGTTTTTCTTAGTTTCAGCCGGGGCCCTTTTGAGGTATGATGGGGTGGCTCTCTCCTTAGGATCTACATCTATCTGAAAAGGAGAAGCAGATTCTCCAACGGAGAGTTAGTTAGCACCAGGACAAATGAGATAACCCTTACTTTTTTTTTTAATAGAGAATTTAATAGGTGTCGTATTTTAAATAACAACTTTTTAAATTGAATGACCTAGTTACACATTAAATTAAGAATTTATTCTAATCTATTTTATCTTGTTAAATAAATTCAATAAACTGAAATTTTATTTAATTTATTTTATCAAGAGGGATTGTGTCACCAATGGTAGGGTACATAAAGTCATTAGCACTGATGATGGGAAGAAAGACAAAACAAAGGAGGAAGCAAAATAACAATATGATAAGGATTTTTTTTGAGATTGCATATGTTGACACTATGAAAATGTTTCTTTAAGTCTAGAAATAATCAGTGAAGGAAGCACTCCACATACGAGAATAGGAGTACTGTCAGTTAGGAGATGTAATTCTAATTTCTGTAGAGAAGTACCAGCTGTGATGCTTTCAGCATCTGAAATCAACCTTTGCAACCTAAAGCACTTGACTTTACAATAAGAGAAGCACAAAGATAAAAAGCATATTTGGCTTTATGGCCCAGTATATGATCTATTTCACAGAAGGTTCTATGGGCTGCTGAGAAGAATATGTAGTCTGTGGATTTTGGGAAGAATGTTCTGTAGATGTCCATTAGATCTAATTGATCTATGGTGTTGTTGAGCTCCCTTACTTCCCTGTTAATTTTCTGTTTGGATGACATATCTATTGCTGATAGTGGAGTATTGAAGTCCCCAACCATGATGGTGTTGGTGGTTATTTTTGTTTTGTTCTCAAGTAGGTTTTGTTTTATGAATTGTGGTGCACCTCTGTTTGGTGCATAAAGATTAATGATTGTGATATCCTCTTGTTGGATCACTCCCTTGATAAGTAAGAAGTGGCCTTCTTTGTATTTTTTTTATTACTTTTGGTTTGAAGTCTATTTTATCTGATATTAGTATAGCTATGCCTGCTTATTTCTTATTTCACTTTGCTTGGAATATCTTTTTCCACCCTTTCACACTGAGGTGCTGTCTGTCTTTAGTGGTGAGGTGGATTTCTTGAAGACAGCAGATTGAGGGTTCTAATTTTCTGAGACACCCTGTTAGCTTATGTCTCTTGATGGGTGAATTAAGGCCATTAATATTTAGGGTAATAACTATGAGGTTTGATTCAATCCCTCCCATATTGTGGTGGTTTATGTGCTTTGTTGTTTTCTTATACTTTGCAATTTTTTGTGCCTTCTCTGCATTTGGTTATTGTGATCTGCTTCTTGTAGGCACTTGAGGTTGGTTATTTGATTCTTCTGCGTGGAGAATTCCCTGAAGTACTCTCTGCTGGTTTGGGTTTCCCAAAAGAAGACAGATTTCTGTCACAGTACTTGATGACCCACCAAAGGTTAATGGTAAGACCCTACCTGCTGAAGACACCATATGATGTTGGTACAGAACATGGAGTGACCTGGCTGGAATCTGGAAGAGAGTCAGTCCCCAGACAATTAGCTCATCTAGTGCCAGAAGGTGCTACATGAGCAACAGGGGAAAAATGAACAACATCTGTCCAAGCAACTTGTGGCCTAAGATACTCAGCAACAAACAACCTGACGTGATGCTCACACAAGTGCAATAGTGGCACACAGCCATGGTGGGTAACCAACTGGTCTTGATTTGGATAACAGATCTGCTCAGTGTAACAGAACTCATAGCTGGAACTGGGAAACAAGTCAGAACCATATCCAAAAAATGAGCCTGCTCTCCAATATCAAGCTCCCACCAATTGCGAGCTACAAGATGGCCTACACCTGTTAAATTCTCTCTAAAATAATAATGGCCATCCAATTTATCTGGTGCTGACTTTATTCTCCATTGGAGAATTTGCTTCTCTTTTTCAAATGGATGCAGAATCTGAGGAGAGAAGCAGCCCATCTCAGCTCACCAGGGCCCCAACTGAAACCACAGGGTAATTGGGAAAGCAAGCAACAGTGCTGCTCTCTTGGTGAACTTGGTACCAGCAGAAGGAGATAGACACAGAGAACACTCAACTCCTACCAAATCAGAGATCCAGAGACACAGCGGCTCCCAAGACCTCATCATTGAAGTCAACCTAAAATGAACCCAACATGCTCATTGAAATTCATGGAAGAGGAGGCGGAAAGATTGTTACAGCCACAAGTTGGGTCATTATGCACAGAGACATTGCCTCTTTCCCATAACTGATGGCTACCCCCACATTGCACGACCCACATTCCCCAAATAAGGAGGGTCCCTTCAGAGGAGGGAGGACAGGGAGGAGGCTAATGATAATACCAACATGGCTGTATACATGCTGTGTACATAACTAAAAAAAAAAAAAAGCATCTTTGGGCTGGGGAGAGGGCTCAGTGGATATAGCACTTGCTGTGCAGATGTGAGAACATGAGTGTGGGTCCCCTAAACCCACATAAAGCTAGACACAGAGGCACACAGCAATCTATTCTACTTATAAGCACTGTCAATACATTATTAAAGCAGTAAGACACAAATGAGTTATAATGAACATTTTTTAGGAGTCTATCAAAAATTACTGTGGTAAGCCAAACTTCTAAATTTATGAAAATGTTAGGTTGTGAAAATGTACTTGAATCTATGTTTTCTGTGAATATCAACCTCTTATTGTTTCTCTTTCTTAATTTCCTGAATTATTATGTATCAAGTAAAAATCCCACAAATTACAAATGTCTTTGAAAGCTGGCCAAAGAGCTAAGAAGACAGGAAGCTTTAAGGAGTACACTGGCATTCTTAATTATTACGTGTCATGTGGTCACACATCGGATTTCCTTCATTTGGACTGGGTTGCTGACATATTCCTTAGATGGGATGGATGTGCTCACTTTTGGAATCCTGACACAGTGAGTGTCTACTGAGTAAACACATGAATGGATAAGTAAAATGAGTGAATAGATATTTGTGTTGATTGGATGGGATCTGGAATTCCTGCCTGGCCTAAACCTTGCCTATAATTGTACCAGATGAAGCACGTGACTCCCAAGGAAAAAGGAACAGACTCTGTCTAATTTGTTAGTAATAACTGTGGATTCTCCCCAAAGGTTTAACTATCGAACATGTGAAAGACATTTCATTTACCTCCACCTCGTATTTATTTCGTTCTGCATGGCGCCAAAGTCATCTTACCTGAACCTAACTGAAATTTGCTAAGGGATTGGCAGAAGTGAAAGAAGAGAAAGAAAAGATTGAATATCAATAACTGAGGTCCAAATGTAACATATAGAAATTATTTATGCCTAAAAGGTCATATTTTACCTGTATGCAGAAGTATCTGTTGAACACGTCAGTGGATTGTTTGAAGAGTAATACAGGAAGTAGCATCTTCCTGGTTCTAAGGCTAAAATCACTTCTCTACACCTGAACGGACTTGTCAGTCCTGGACGGAGCCATTGTTATAAGGAGTAAAAAGGTTTGATGGGCTGACAAACTCCCTTTGAATGTTTTGGGCATGAATCATTAAGCGTTACTCACATATCAGCAATCTGTAAATCCTTTCCCAACTGAAGAATGGAATGGTTTACAACTTACACTCAGGAAGCCCTCTCTCTGTCACTCCTGATGGCTGTGTCTCCTGTCCTGGCCCTATGCCCTTCTCTTTGTCTTATATGAATGGATCTCTCACTGGACCTTTTTTTTTTAAAAAAAAAATATTTGTTTATTTATTTATTTGAGAGAGAGAAAGAGGGAGAGAGAGAATGAGCATGCCAGGGCCTCCAGCCATTGCAAACGAACTCCAGATACATTTGCCCCCTTGTGCATCTGGCTTATGTGGCTCCTGGAGAATCAAACCAGGATCCTTTGACATTTCAGGCAAACGCCTTAACCACTAAGCCATCTCTCCAGCCACCAAGGACCTTTTCTTTTTTAAATCTCTTTTCCATTTCTCACTTTTCCATCTATCTTTCCTATGATGCCCCATTCTCAAACTCAACTCCCTCTTTTTTTGTGTGTGTGTGTTTTTGAGGTAGGGTCTCACTGTAGCCCAGGTTGACCTGGAATTCACTATGTAGTCTCAGGGTGGCCTTGAACTCATGGCAATCCTTCTACCTCTGCCTCCCAAGTGCTGGGATTAAAGGCATGTGCCACCATGCCTGGCTAACTCCCTCTTTTCTATTGTCCACGATGTATCTACTCAATATTTCTACAGACTTGTCAGTAGCTCCTATATTTGTATGGTTGTTGAGATTTAAACAAAAAAAATTTACTGGGAACTTTAACATGTGGACATATTGCAAATTGGTCATATTCCCATCCCTCTCCCCAGCCCCCATTTCACTGAGGGCTCTCTGCATAGGGGTTTTAGAAGTCACTGTGGGGCCATGAATATACCAGTCAGTTCCTAAAGGGAGGACAGTGTATCATAGTACATCTTCCCACCCTGTAGCTCTTAAATTCTTTCCATCCCCTCTTCTCTGGGCCTTGTAGTGCACATTATAAGTCTTCTTTCATGCTGAGCTCTTGGGAGCCCCTCATTTTCTATACTTATGACCATCCCCATTTCTGGACAGCTGTGAGAACAGCAATCATAGTTAATCCACAACTTCCTCTGTAATATTTCCTGGGTCTTGGTGGGTATGATAGAGATGAATTATCTCTTTTTTAAAAAATTGTTATTTATTTGAGAGAGGGAAAGAGGGAGGGAGAGAGAGAGAGAGAGAGAGAGAGAGAGAGAGAGAGAGAGAGAATGGGGTGCACCAAGGCTTCCAGCCACTGCAAACGAACTCCAGATGTATGTGCCACCTTGTGTATCTGGCTTATGTGGGCCCTGGGGAATTGAACCGAGGTCCTTTGACTTTGCAGGCAAGCGCCTTAACTGCTAAGCCATCTCTCCATCTCATGACTTATCTCTTGCTAGGCATAGGACTTTCTCTTCTTGTTGTTATGACTTGTCTTTGGTCTCGCCAATATTTGGTGCCATCTATAAAAATCAGGTTCTCTAATCCAGAGTGTGGATAAACATATATATTTAGAACCTTTTTTTTTTCAAGATAGAGTCTTGCTCTAGCACAGGCTAACCTGGAATTCATTATGTCTCAGGTAGCTTTGAACTCACAGCAATCCTCCTACCTCTGCCTCCTATTTGCTGGGTACTGGGTGCCACCACACTCAGCTCTACAAGGCTTTTTGATGATTATAACCTCTTTATTTAGCTGAAGAACAGTGTAAGCTTCCCACTTATATCTGTGAACTTCCAAGCCATAGGCTTCCAACTTGTTTCTCTGTACCAGGCATGAATGCTCTCCTACTGAGCCAGACTCATATCCAGTCAGAGAGTAGTTGATTACCCTTATAACTTTTATGCCACTATTGCACCTGCAAGCTGCAAAATCAACCAGCCAGGCAAGATGGTACCCTTCATCGCAATAGTGACTGAGGTTTTTTTTTTTAACATAGAAAACCTGTATTCATGTTAGCTTTATTGTAAGCAGCCTTAGAAAGAGCTACCTTATAATAAATAGGAGTGCTATCTGCCAACAGACTTGTCTGGGATATTCTCTCTTAATTCCATTAAGCCAAAAAGGTAGTAATGCCTTCATATATTGTATTTTTTTCAAATTTTTATTAACAACTTCCATGATTAAAAAATATCCCATACTAATACCCTCCCTCCCCCTACTTTCCCCTTTGAACCTCAACTTTCCATCATATCCCCTCCCCATCTCAATCAGTCTCTCTTTTATTTTGATGTCATGATCTTTTCCTCCTCTTATGATGGTCTTGTGTAGGTAGTGCCAGGCACTGTGAAGTCATGGATATCCAGGCCATTTTGTATCTCAGGGAGAGCACGTTGTAAGGAGTCCTACCCTTCCTTTGGCTCTTACAGTCTTTCAGCCACCTCTTCCGCATTAGATCCTGAGCCTTGGAAGGTGTGATAGAGATATTACAGTACTGAGCACTCCAGTCACTTCTTTCCAGCACCATGATAGCTTCTGAGTCATCGCAAGGTCTCTGCCATCTGAAAAGAGAAGATTCTCTACCAAGAGTGAGAGTAGCATTAATATAAGGGTATGAACATTAAGAGAAGTGCTTACTGGGCAGTTTGATAAGCATGGTATATACAATTAGCCAGACAGCAGCAGACATTACACCCCTAGGGCTCATGACTACCCCTGTTTTAAGTTTTCAGTATCAGGGATGTATTCCCTCCCATGGAGCGGGCCTCCAGTCTAATTCGAGGGCAGTTGGTTTCCACCATGACAGACATGCCACTATTGCACCCGTTGGCTCACTTGGCCTGGCTGGCCAAATATAAGGCTTGCAGTGTCCACTGTTGAGTATCTTCACTGGTGATTTCTCTTTCTCCCATTGAACTACATGCAGAATGGCTTCTTCCGGCTTTCTGTCAGTTGGTGTACATGGAGGAGGTTATCAGCTCAGTTCCAGCAGGATTTCTCAGTGGACTTGCAGCCCAAGTATGTGGAGCCTTCAGCAATAGGGTCTTACCGTCTATTCCTGGTGGGAAACCAAGGGCCCTGACAATGGCCTATAATGTTTTGGGGGCATCAGGGACCTCCCTGGCCAACAACTCACTGGAAGGTATCCCATCCCTGGCACTAAAAATTTTCTAGCAACAATCTACTGCTCCTGAGTGTTCCATTGTCCAAAAAAGTAGGATTCCATATGATTTATTTATATCCTCTTAGATTTTGATTGGCCCTCCCTTCACCTTCCCTTTACTCAATCTCTTCCCCTGACCTCACTTTGTATTTATAACATTAATTTACAAAGAATTTTTTTTTGTTTTTTGTTTTTTGTTTTCCAGGTAGGGTCTCCCTCTGGCTCAGGCTGAAGTGGAACTCACTATGGAGTCTCAGGGTGGCCTCGAACTCACAGCGATCCTCCTACCTCTGCTAGGATTAAAGGCATGTTCCACTACACCTGGCCTAAGAAATATTTTTGATCTAAGATAAAATGATGATATATGTGATCATATATCATGCCTAGAATATGGTAGGTGTTCAATAAATATTGACTGACTGGATACTAATTTGATTAAGTATGAAGAGGCATAACACTATTGAGCTATCTACTCTGCTTTGGACCAGATTCTTGGGCAATATAGCCATTAATGAACTTGAGGGTCAGCATATTTTTATTTGTTGTATGATCTTGTGTGTATTTCATAACCTCTTTAAGCCAGAGTTTCATTTTTTTTTTTTTGAGAAGAAAAATCATGGCACGTATTTCATGAGGTGTGGTGACGATGACGTGAGGTAACATCCATTATAAAGGGAACATATTGGTGGAAGAGTGAACAGTCAGTAACCTCAATCCATTATCCATCACTTTTAATTTTGTTTTATGAGAGAGAGAGAAGGAGGGAGGGAGGGAGGGAGGGAGGGAGAGAGAGAAAGAGACAGAGAGACAGAGAGAGAGAGAGAGAGAGTGTGTGTCCTAGGACCTTCAGCCTGCAACAAATGAACTCCAGACATGTGCACCCCCTTGTGCACATGTGCAACATTGCATACTTGCTTCATTGTGCATCTGGCTACCTGGGACCTGAAAATTGGAACATGAGTTCTTAGGCTTTGCAGGCAAGTGCCTTAACTGCTAAGCTATCTCTCCAGCCCAATTATTCATTTTTAACTGCTTCTTGGGTAGCTCATAACTAAATGTACCTCATGCTCATAACCTCTTCATAGTTCACAGCAGTCTCTGAAAATCATTAACTCCCTTGGCTATTAACCTTTAAAAGCCAATTTTGCAATTTTGCTTATGATGATGTGAGTAAGCAAGGTGACTTTTTGATAATTTATTCTTCACTCCTGTCCTCGGTACTAGCATCCCCCCCCCGGCTGTATCCTGCTGGTGCTGCACTGTCTAAAACAAAACTCACCTGGTTTTATACAGCCACTCTCTGCATCAAGATTCTACATCTGGAGATTACCCAACTAAGGTTAAGACATATTCAGGCCAAAAAAAAAAAAATCTCTATACAGATCCTTCCTTCTCCCTTCTTTTCTGAGATCCCCCTTCCACTTTTTTCCTTCCTTCCCTCCCTCCCTTCTTTTCTTCCTTCATTTCCTTCCTTCCTCTCTTTTTCCTTTTCCCTTCCTTCCTCCCTCTCTCCCTCATTCCCTTCCCTCCCTCCTTCTCTCCCTACCTTCCTTCCTCCTCCCTTCCTTTATCTCTCTGTGTTACTCAGGCTGTGGCTCAAAAGATTCTTTCCCATCAGCCTCCCATGTAGCAGGGATTAGAGATATCTGCCACTAAACCTGATTGTATGAGACCTTTTTTCTAGTTATTATTACCCAAAGCATAGAGCATAATACTTTAAAAATTATACATGTCATTTATAACATTGTAGGGATTATGAATAAACTAGTGATGATTTCAACTATATGGGAGCATGTAGGTTATATGCCAGTGGTAAGTTATTAATATAGACTACTAGAACATCTATGGATTTTGGTATTTTCAGAAATGGCTGGAAACCAACCCTGTGGATATCAAGAGATAATGTATATGCTTAGATTACTTTATGTTCAGAAAGGGTAACAATAACCTCTCTACGACTTTACCCATTGTAGAATAACAGTTGGCATATGTGTAAGAGGAAACAGAAGTCCTTGCCAATCTTGGTGGTGTCAGAGAATGTATTTTTAAAAAACATTTTATTTATGTATTTATTTGAGAGAGAGGCAGAGAGAGAGAGAGAGCACACACACAACACACAAGGTCCTCTGCAAATGAACTCCAGGCACATGTGCCACCTTGTGCATCTGGCTTATGTGGGTCTTGGGGAATTGAACCTGGGTCTTTAGGTTTCACAGGCAAGTGCTTTAACTAGGAAGCCATCTCTCCAGCCCCCTGAGTAAGTATTAACAGGGAAAATGCTACCCCTGTCTGTGAGGAATTGGTTGTAAAGTATAATCAGGAAACCTTGCCAGCTCCCACACTAGGATTGAAGGATCTCAGACGGGGATGCAGTTGAAGCCTGGCACAGTGGTCCTGTTTCCTCAGAGCGTCTTTAGGAGCAGCAGAATCCTTGTTTTTGATCCTGACAGATGCAGCAGAATCCTCGGGAAGGAAGGTTTTATTCTCAGCCTGCTTGGAAGCTCCTGAGTCTCACTGGAGGGGCTGGGCCAGGAGACATCATGCATGCCTCCCTCTACTGGGAAGCAGACACAGAACAATTGCCTTCTAGTCTGTTCTCATCCCCAGCAGGACACACAATTAGGAAACAAAGACACAGAGCACACCACTGAGACAGCCGCTCTCAATAGCATCCTCAAATATTTGGAATTGTTTAATCTCATATTTCCCATATTGCTGTTATGTCCAACCTCAGGTATTTTCAGCAAATCTGTCAGGAAACAGGACCAGTGAGTGAGCTCCTGGCATCCATGTCTGTAGATCAGTATCTCTTTGATAGAACCTGCATCCTTTGGCTTCAGCAGAGGCCAGAAAGGACAATTAAAGCCCATCTGAGTGGAAGTAGCGCTCTCATGTAAGCAGATGTGGAGGAGGTGGTTAGGGGAGCATATGGAGGATCAGGAAGTCCAGTGAAGGGTCAAGGTGTCCTAGATGGGCTTTTGGGGACTTGCCTTACACAGAGGTTTCTAGGGCTCAGCCACACACATAGGTCACCCCTCACAAGTCCTCTAATCATTCTGAAAATGTGGCTGGTTTCAGAGAGGACCCTTCACTCCTGAGAAGACAGGATCCTTGCCAAGATGGCTTCCCTTGTCTCTCCCAGGGAGATGCAGATACCTAATACTAAAGCGATCCTCACTTTTATTAACGTTTCCTTCAGATATTGAACATGGGGAAATTAGAAATTTCATTTGAAACCACTATAAAATTTACAAACCGATGGGTTTGTTACACTGCGACCCTGATCTTCTGGGCATGTAACATAACCCTGAAGTAAAAAGTTGTTTAAATATTTAATTAATTATTTTATTTATTTGCAAAGGAAAGGAGAAGAGAGAGAGAGAGAGAGAGAGAGAGAGAGAGAGAAAGCACCAGGACTTCCCTCTACTGCAAACAAACTCCAGACACATGTGCCAGTTAGTGCATCTGGCTTTATATGGGTACTGGGGAATGATACACAGTTCGTTAGGCATTGCAAGCAAATACCTTTAACCACTGAGCAGTCTCTCCAGTCCCTGAAGGGACATTTTGCATGCTTCCCACATGTGGAGAACATGGTCACCAACACTAGGAGTATATATCCACAATGAGAACAAGCACATTATTTCTGGGAAACCAAAAGAAGTGCTCACTATAGTATGAAAAGCCCACTGCCCAGAAGGAAATCCAAAAATTCTTTTATCTTCCTTCACGCTCAGGTGAATGACCACTAATATAGGTCAAACTTTTCTGAAGTTCTGTGAAAATAATAATTTTAGGCCACTAAAAAATCTCACCATGGGCTGGAGAGATGGCTTGGTGGTTAAGGTGCTTGCCTGTAAAGCCTATGGACCTGGGGTTTGATTCCCCACTACCCATATAAAGCCAGATGCACAAGGTTGCACATGTGTCTGGAGTTTGTTGGCAGTGACTAGAGGCCCTACTGCTCCCATTCTGTCTCTCTCTGCCTCACAAACAAATAAATATAATATTTTTTAAAACCTCCATCACATAAACATTAATTATAGGAGAAAACAAAACGTCTGAACCAAGAAAAGATAAATATAAAATATCATCACACTGAACAAACTAAAATTAAGAAAATCCGTCACCTCAAATGACATATTTACTAGTGCATAAGCAAAATGAGAGGGGCAGTGTCTGTTAATGTAGTCAGAGTGAAACAGAAACACATACAAAACATAAACATACGTAAAGGAAAATAACACAGAGCCAACAGTCAGATCTAAACCGACAGATACACTTACATGGCATGATACCTCTGGTGTCAGTGGTGAGGTGGTGGGTGAGTGATAGAACCTCGACGTCTGGCTCTCAGCTAATTCAGTAAGGACCGAACAAAACTGTCCCTAACAGTGTTCCTCTTCCTCTGGTTCCATAACATTAAAAGAATTAAAAACAAACAAACAAACAAACATTCATAGACAACAGGCAAAGTTAAAACAAACATAAAAACCAAAGCCCAGGTGGGGGAGATGGCTCTGTGGATCAGTTGTTTCCCTGTTCATGCCTGTATCCAAAAGTAACCCTCAGCTCAGACAACACCTTGGAGAGCTTCTGGAATGACGGCACTCTGACAGTGAGGTGGGAGGCAGAGATGGGATAACTTTTCAGATGCGCTCAGCAAGACTGACAGAAGCCCTGCCTCACGTGAGGTGGAGCAGTGAGGACAGACCCGACGACTGTCCTCTGACCTCCGCATGCGTACTGTGGCATGTGCGTGCCCCCATTTACACACGTAACACCAACGCACACGCACACACAAACATAAACGAATGAGCCCAAACCACACCAATGAACACATACAAACCAGAAAATTGGAAATAAAATTGGGCCAGTGCAACTAAAGTTCCTCAAGAAAACAAGGAAAATGAGGCTTGGGTCTGGAAACACCTCACAGCTGTGAAGTCCTGTGAGAACACTCGCTGACTCATTATTCTCCATTTTTCCCCCCCTAGGACACAAATTTAACAATGCATTAATGTTACTCTACAGTCTTATATGCAAAGTGTGGTCTGTTGGTCATCCTACCAGGGAGATAGGAGGGAGGGTGAAAAATCTGAATACCTCTCCATTCAATTTACGTATGCCAAGTCAGAAATCATATTTATTTTTGCAAGTTCTCTTGGTGATCTGTGTGCACACCCTGTGAGAAACCCTGGTCTAGAAAAGAAACAATAGTCATGCAGGTCAGCGATGAGAGTGCCCATCCCACATGCCAGAGATGCGGGGGGCGCAGGCCCTGATCTCACCCACACTGTCCCAATCCAGTCACTTTCAGTAATTAGAACTCCTGATATGGCCACCCTCTTTCAGGAGATCAGAGGATAAATACCTCCACATGGCAATCTTGCCAGCAGGTGTCCTAATGGGGCCTCACAGACTGGCACACTGATTTTGAAAGGCCCATAACCTCCATTCTCTACCTGGCACACAGTAATAAGCACTGTTGTCATTCATAATATGAAGTAATAAATATCTTTTTCCGATAGGTCTGCAGTTTCTTTGCAACCCACCTAAATGAGATATAATGAGTACTGTTCAATCCAGAAATATCTTTTGCCAGGACTGAGTAAATCTTCAGGAAGAACTGATTTATGGACAGTACAATGTCAAATGGCTATGGCTATCGTATTTAATTTGGGTAAATGCTACCAATGTTTCAGGTGATATTTGTGTGTGTGTGTGTGTGTGTGTGTGTGTGTGTGTGTGTGTATACAGCCTGGAAGATTATAACAATTTTGATTCAAAAAAATCTGAATTTCCTTGTCCTGGTAAAGGTGATTTTATGTAGCATCGTATGTTTAATTTCGCTCAGCAGATGAGGCATGAGAAAGGAGCTGCCCGTCCATCTTCCACTACCTTCTGTTTCACTGCCCGGCTCATTGCCGCAGTCCTCTGGCTGGGGTCACAGTTCTGTCTCCTAAAATAACCACTTTTTCTCACATGTAGGTTTACTGCCAAGTTACTTTTGTTAGAAAATATAGATTATTTAAGCCGGGCATGGTGTCCCACGCCTTTATTCCCAGCACTTGGGGACACAGGTGGGAAGAGTGCTGTGAGTTCAAGGCCAGCCTGAGACTACACAGTGATTTCCAGGCTAGCCTGGGCTGGAGCAAGACCCTCCTCTGAAAAACCAAAAAGACAAAAAAGGAAATATAGATTATTTAAGTATAAACAGAGAGAAAGGTTGATAAGGAGAGCTTGGTTCTGAATTTTAGCTGAACTTAAGCTCAGTGAGGACGACCTTTCTCCTCACCTCCTTTCTGTTCTTTTTTAAAATTATTTTAATTTTTTAATTAATTAGTTTTGTACTCAGTGAATACATTCAGGTTGGTAGCATTGTTAGGCTCGTCCATGTCCTACCCCCTTCCCTGGGCCCCTCCTTGTTGAGGTATATGGGTTATGCATTCTGGAGTTAGCCCACAGTTATGCGTAGGAGAAATGTCTCTGTGTATCATGACCCAATGTGTGGTTCTGACATTCTTTCCACCCCCTCTTCCGCAAAATTTCCCTGAGCCATGTTGGGTTCATTTTGGGTCTGCTTCAGTGATGAGGTGTTGGGATCCTCTGTGTCTCTGGATATCTGAATTGATAGGAGTTGATTGTTCTCAGTGTCGATCTCCACCCTTGCGCTGGTACCCAGTTCACCAAGAAAACAGCACGCTTGCTTGTTTCGCCAATCTGAGGTATGATGGGGTGGTTCTCTCCTTAGGATCTGCCTCTATCTGCAAAAGAGAACCAGATTCTCCAACAGAGAATAAAGTTAGCACCATATGCGGTTGACATGTGAAATGGAATGACATGGCTGGAAGCTGGAAGAGAGTTAGTCCCCAGACAGTCAGTGCGTCTAGTACCAGAAGGGCAACTGGGGAAAAAATGATGAATATCTGTCCAAGCAACTCATGGTGTAACCTACTTAGCAGCAAATAACTTGTCGTGATGCTCACACAAGTGCAATAGTGGCGCACAGCCATGGTGGGAAAGCAACTCCTCCCTTCTGTTCTATGTTATTCTATGTCACTCCAGAAGTCAGATGCTTACTGTGAGTAAGGAGTGACCGTCTAGTACAACCAGCCCCTCAGGACTGACTTCTGGGAAACCAGGGTTTGTGGATCTCAGATCAGCTCACAGGGATAAACATTACGTATGAAGAAATTTTTGTGTCATATCCTAGCTTGGGATGGGTAATCTCATTGTTTATTTGATGGAAATGATGCTGATATATTGGCAAATTAACATACAATGTTATGGTAAAAAAAAAAAAGAGGGTTGGCTATTTGGTGTTTTTAGGTGTGTGTCTTTTTAACCCCAAAACACAATCTCATTAGTACATTTAATTTTATAATAGTCGTGAACCAAATCTTTGATGGGCTGTATCAGAAACAAAAAGTCTAGAATGAGCCGGGCATGGTGCCACATACCTTTAAACCCAGCACTCCAGAGGCAGAGGCAGAGGCAGAGGTAGGAGGACCACTGTGAGTTCGAGGCCAGCCTACGACTACAGAGTGAATTCCAGGTCAGCTTGGGCTAGAGGAAGAACCTACGTCAACCCCCTCCCCCAATTAAAAAAAAAAAAGAGTCTACAGTGTATTTTCATGAAAATTATGTTTCGTGCTTTGAATAGCTATGAAAAGTGTATCAGAACACCTGGATAGTTAGATTTACCCTCATAATATTCTTACATGCATTCATGCACACAATTCTGTATTCTATGACTAGTTTGTGTATCTTCATACTCATTCTGTACAATCTACATAGTATACAGATCTAACTCTTAGAGGTGTGATCTTAAATTTAACATTTTTTGTTGTTTTTTTGAGGTAGGGTTTCATTGTTGTCCAGGCTGACCTGGAATTCACTATGTAGTCTCAGGGTGGCCTTGAATTCTTGGTGATCCTTCTACCTCTGCCTCCCGAGTGCTGGGATTAAAGGTGTGAACCACCATGCCCGCAAATTTAACACTTATTTACTTATTTATTTGAGAGCGACAGACAGAGAGAAAGAGGCAGATAGAAAGAGAGAGAATGGGCACGCCAGCGCCTCCAGCCACTGCAAACAATCTCCAGACACGTGCTCCCCCTTGTGCATCTGGCTAATGTGGGTCCTGGAGAATCGAGCCCCGAACCAGGGTCCTCAGGCTTCACAGGCAAGCACTTAACTGCTAAGCCATCTCTCCAGCCCAAACTTAACATTTTTTTTAAAAAAAAAACTGGGAAGTCAATAAAATTTAAACTGTTAAAAAAAGAAGAGAGGATTAGGAGTCAGGCTTGTAAGTAAAAATCCAGTATGTACAACTTTCTGGAATGCACATGCGCAAGCTAGACTGACTACAGGGTCTTCTTCATGGATTTATTCTGATGACTAAAGGAAAGGGTATGTGTAAGGTTCTATCAATATGTAATATGTGCCATGTAGTAAGTAATGAAGGCAACAATACCTTTTATTGTAAATTTTGTTTTCATATTCAGAAAGCCATCTCTGAGTGTCTCCAGTTATAAACAGTAATTAAGAGTGGCTCAAGCATTTGTTAACCCCCAAATGAAGAGCTCATATATTCTTTTGGACCTCCATGACATTTGCTCTCATGGTGACATTGAGAAACACACTGAACATTCTATCTCACGGCAGACTAAAAATGTATTTTACTGGCAACACATTGAGAATCCACCTAAATTGTCTGGGGCCTCATTTGTAAACATGGGTTGTTAATTAGTTTGAATTAGCAAGACAAGGTCCACCACTATTACAGCAGAGCCAGCTAGGGACTGACCGGGTCCTGCCCACGTTCACATCAGGGTTAGGCTCTCTGAGGAGGGCAGGATGATCCCCGGGACTAACTGAGGCGGAAAGGCTGGTGGAGAGAGGCGGGGCAAGAACATGCAGAGACAGGCTGCACAGACGCGTCCATCACAGCTCACCACGCTTCATCGTCGGGAGATTTCCAAAACAACCAAAATGTTTTTGTTTTTTTTCCCAATGCTTTATTTCCCCAGCCTTATTTAAGAAAATTCACTCTTTTGCCAGTTACCACCTACCCAGTTGAACACGTAATTTGTAAATGATGATTATTAACTCTGCTATTAGCTGAAAACACTCAGAGACCATACGGATTAAATTTCTATAGGACTGGAGAGAGTCAACATTGAAATTTCTTCCAGTTCTAAATGTGGATTTCAGGATCTGTGACATACATTAATGTATGTATGTATGTATGTATATGTACACATATGTATACACATATGATTTCAGAACTTAAAAGATGGCAAGTTGTTTCCCATTTAATCAATGATCTGGTGACTTAAAGTTCTTAAGGAAATATCTAAGAAACAATATATTTTTAGTAAATACACAATGCATCACAACATCACAGACACCGCATTTTAAAAAGTAAATTTCAAAGGATAATGGACCGGCAGGCTCTTTTCTAGAGAAGCAGACATGGGAAAAGCAGAATTCTTAAAACGATCCACTATAAATCAGTTGCTCAGTTTAAAGGGAAGTTCATTTAGTTGTGAGTAACAAGGAAGAACTGTAGCTAATAAATTTTCTTGCTTATAGAAGTATAAACAGAGACTTTGCTGCATTATCTTATGGAGTGAGGATGAATAAAGCAAATGATTATGATTATGATTATTATTATTTTACTCGCAGAGTGGCAATCCTAATCCAGTAAGAACTGAAGGTTGGTTTCATGTGATTACAGTCTGGTCAGTAGTTTGTTGAAAGTAGGTAATTGGTCATCGGTGGTGTCCTTATGGGCAGTGGGCACTGTAAAAGCACAGAGCACATATAGCATATTGCCGAGCCTGAGGCTGTGGAGATTTTATTGTGAAAATAAACTTCAGGAGGAAGAGGAGAGGTACATAAAGGGAAGACATGAAACACAAACATGTTCTAGGAGGAAAATGTAGAGCGATTGCCCATGTCATTTGTTCCCACTTTGCTTTACCACAGACACCTCAGTCCCTTTTCTGTCATCTTTCATCACCACCCCAAGGACACATCCCCCAGGCTGCAGGCATTCTAACTTGCCCACTTGTTAGAGATGCCTGAATATATTGCATAGCCTTAATATCCGTTTGTCTTTATATTGCACTAAAATAAATACATTTTAATAAACTCATCATGTATTTTGGCTAGGCTAACAAAAATTGAGTGTAAGACTTATAAGGTAACAATGTGCATCAATTTTTCCCCCAGAACTAGTCACATAGAATATGATTGATGATGATACATACTTAGCATTCATAGAATCTATTTTTCATCGAGGCTCCTGAAACAAAGGCTGCAGTAACAGGGTGACAGTCAACCAGCCCCGATGCTGCAACCCGTCTGGAAGAAATTTGGCGGTAAAGGGCAAGCCTAGTTGGCTCCTGGATTAGGATCCAAGGATCTCAGAAGGGGAAGTAACTGGAAGCCGCCGACAAAGGGGTCTCCCCTCCTCTCTTCTGCTCCTGACAGATGCAGCAGAATTCTCTGGAAAGGTTTTCTTCTCCGAGGGCTCAGCCTGCTTGGAAGACTGTGGAGGGGCGGGCCCAGGAGACATCATGCGTTCCTACCTCTGCTGGGAAGCAGAGACAGAACAGTTGTCTTTTTCTATTTTTATTTTTTTTAAATATTTTATTTTATTTTCATTAATTTATTTGACAGAGAAAGAGGGAGGGAGAGAGAGAAAGAGAGAGAGAGAGAGAGAGAGAGAATGGGCGTTCCAGGGCCTCCAGCAACTGCAAACAAATTCCAGACACGTGTGCCCCCTTGTGCATCTGGCTAACGTGGGTCCTGGAGAATTGAACCTGGGTCCTTTGGCTTGGCTGGCAAATGCCTTAACCACTAAGCTATCCTTGCATCCCATATTTTTCTATTTCTGTTCACATCCTCAGCAAGACACAAGCAGCCACATAGCACACCTCTGAGGGATGCAAAAGTTCTCATTAACATCACTGAATATTTGACATTATTTCATCTCATTTCTGGTATTATTATTATTGTCCCCAACCTCAGATGTTTTCATGAATCTGTCAGGAATCAGGACCAGCAAGTGAGCTCTTGGCATCTATTTCTACAGCTCAGGGTCTTTGTGGTGAAACCTATCTCCCTTGGCTTCTTAAAAAGTGGGAAGAAAGAATTTTAAAAACTTTTCAATTTCAACTTACTATCCAAACTGTTTAGATATTTTGGGAACTCTAGAGAGTCATGAGGGGGGGTGTTGAGGAATGTAAGCAGTACCAGGAAGGGCCAACGTGTCCAGTGGTGTTTATGGGACTTGTGTTAGGGGAGGCTTTGTAAGGTACAAACCATACCTGTAGATCATTACTTCGAATTTCTGCGTTGGTTTTTTTTAATGTTTTATTTTTATTTGATTTATTTGAGAGAGATGGAAAGGGAAGAGAGAGAGAGAGAGAAAGAGAGAGAGAGGGAGGGAGAATGGCCACTGCAAATGAACTACAGACACATGTGTCACCTTGTGCAACTGGCTTACTTTGGTCCTGGGGAATCAAACCTGGGTTCTTTGGCTTTGCAGGCAAACACCTTAACTGCTAAGCCATCTCTCCAGCCTTCTACTTTGTTTTAAAATGAGAAGATTCTGAGTTAAATTCCTTGAGGAAGGGAATGAAAATAGCCTTTCCAAGTCAAGTTACCTTCCCAGGAAGCTTCTTGCTTTTTCCCCATGGACACTTCTACAGAAGATGCCACATTGGTTTGTATTTCACTGCATTATTTTGCTGCACCTATGCAGGTGAGCGTTATTTTGAAAATCTCATGTCAATCAATCATGGAATTTACAATCTAGTTTCTTGTAGGATGGACCCTGGCTTGCTGGTTTTATGAGCACCTGACCAATTTTGAAATCATCATAACTTTTCACATTCCCTGTGAGAAGAAATACAATTAGGGATGTGCAATGATTGCTCCTGGTAAAAGGAAAATCTTTTTGCAGAATGAATTCCACCCATAAATGGCAAAACCTTCCCTCTTCTTTTTATGTTCTAGAGAACCCTCTGGAATATAGAAATAAGGAAACCAACATGTAAAAGTAGTGAGATCAGTTACTTTGGATGTAGTTTCATACCAGACACCATTTCATCACAGCTATATAAGTTATGGTGTGGTATAAAGCAAAACATTTGTAGACATTATGAAATATAATTACACATGTTACAAAATGTAAACCAGGGAAATGCCTCATTTAAAAATGACATGTATCCTACAACATAACCAGCTGACACTGCTGTAGATAGTGGGACTTTGTTCTGGGGAAATAAGATGTACTTTAAAACTATGAAACAAATTAATTTTTACTTCATGCAGAATATTGCTGTCTTTCTGCCCCCTGCTTTTCTTGTGGTGCTGTGGTATGAACTCAGCACCTCCCGCATAGTAGACAAGTCCTCTAAACTGAGACATACCCACAGTCCATATATATATATAGTAACACTGTGAAGTTGGATAAGGTCACCCCCTGAAGTTTCTCAAGGCACAGTGACTAAAAGCCAAGAGGTGGTTGGATTCATTATCTGTAAAGGCTCCCACAGAATACTAGAGCCAGTACCCCTCACTTTTGGTATCCAAACAGATACTGAGAGGCCCTGATTTGAGCTACTGTGCTCAAGCTTACATCCTCCCTAGAGGCTCGCCTTGCGGAAAATAGAGAAAGTCATTTGTCCTTGAAGGGATTTCATAAATCATTCATCATGAGACAACCAAGATCTCCTGTTCCAGGAAATTAAATGTCCAAGAAAGTATCACTTGATTAAACAATTTTGGAAAGCAACTGGAATCATTTTTACCAAAAGAAAATTTGCATCTTTCACTATGATAATGTGGATGGTGAGCCCTAAAGAGAGGCAGTTAATTTGGAGTCATTCTGCCTTATTCCAACACAGAGGATGCTTTCAAAGTCTTCTGGAAGGATAAGTATTTTTTTTAATATTTATTTATGAGAGAGAGAGAGAGAATGGGCACACCAGGGCCTCCAGCCACTGCAAACGAACTCCAGATGCATGCACCCCCTTGTGCATCTGGCTTACATGGGTCCTGGAAAATCAAACCAGGATCCTTTGGCTTTGCAGGCAAATGCCTTATGTGCTAAGCCATCTCTCCAGCCCTGAGTTAGTGTTTTGATCAGACTGCTTTGGGAGGTAGAGTGCTCATTAACTAGAGGGCGCTCTGGGAGGCATTGCTTTGGAACTGTGGCTTCCAAGGGCATCCCTGGCATGGACTAGACCACATTTACCATTTGAAGGCATAAACTTATGGAATTCATCCTACAGCTACCGAATCAGGTGCCCAACGGCTCAGTGTTAAGTAAAAGTCTCAGCTAATTCTTGCGTCCTAAACAGCAAGGAGCCTCTTGTGATAATGACTTCCTGTGTCACTGCTGACCACGGTGCCGCCCACCGTCTTCTCACGAAGATTTCACCTGTATCCCCAGTATTCTCTTCAAGGTATTCTTCACATCAGAGTTCCTGAGACTGTAGATCAGAGGATTGAGCATGGGGTTAAAAAGGCTGTGAAAAAGCAAGAGGTATTTTTTCTGCTCCTTGGAGTTCCCTTGTTGGGGTCCCACATACATGACGATAGCAGTGCCATAGAAGAGTCCGACCACACAGAGGTGGGAGGAGCAGGTGGAGAAGGCTTTCCTCTGGCCTTCCCCTGACTGGATCCTCAGGATGGCACAGAGGATGCACACGTAGGAAAACACAATGGAGGAGAACGGTCCCACCAGCACAGACACGGCCCCGGCCAGAACAATGTTCTCATTGAGGTGCGTATCTGCACAGGCCAGTTTGAGAACAGCCATGATTTCACAGAAAAAGTGATTGACCTTCTGGGACATGCAGAAGGGCAAAGGTAGTAGTAACATAACGTGAACCAAGGACAGAAGGACTCCAGAGACCCAGGAAGTCACCACCAGGGTACCACAGACTCTCCAGCTCATGATGGATGAGTATCGGAGGGGCTGGCAGATGGCCACGTACCGATCGTAGGACATCACCACCAGGAGGAGACATTCCGTGATAGCAAATGTCAAGAAGAGGAAGGTCTGCATTATGCATCCAGCAAAGGAGATGGGCTTGGCTGGGTGCAGGAGGTTCACCAGCATCTGGGGCACCGTGTTGCAGGCATAGGCCATGTCCACGATGGCCAGGTGGGAGAGGAAGAAGTACATGGGGGTGTGTAGTCTGGACTCCAGGCAGATAAGCCCCAAGATGGACCCGTTCCCCAACAGAGTGAAGATGTAGCAGGAGGAGAAGAGGCTGAAGAGGAGTGTCTTCATCCTTGGACCCACGGGGAATCCCAGAAGGATGAACTCTGTAATTAAAGTCATGTTGTTTCCCATATTCCTATGATGGAGGAAACTGAGTTAACGATTATGGTTTAAAAGGAGACTTTAAGGACAAATTTGTATTAAGTCATTCAATATCCATTGGTGACAAAGCATTTAATGACAGCTGCAATTTTGTCTTTAAATGGTTTTAAAGATTTCATTTGATATGCACACATATACTTCTGTTTTTATCTTAATGTATTTGATGAGTCCTAAAATTAAAAAAAATAGTGAAATTCATATTTTTGGTTGATTCACTAGAATACTCCATATTCTTCAAAGATATTTTGTTTTTCTTGACTTACCTTATTCAGAGAACTCTCTGTTTATTTTTTTTTTCCCAGAAATGATGAACTCTAACTGACGAACCAAATTTCACAACTGTATTATGTGTAACATTGCATGGGAAGTTTTCATTGAGGGTGGAGCATTTTTAAAGTTAGATATACCATTGGCCCAAAGTACCACGTGCCATTCATTTGTACACACATTATCTATTTCCACATCAGTGGTCAGTTGATGCAGAATAAATATTTTACGAAGTCTCTTCCTATTTAAATGTAAACACATATTTTCAAACTGTAATCTTATCTTTCATTATTTAGTTCAAGATAATTAATATTTAGATGAGCATCTGTATAAATGACTGCACAGATTTGTACTATGTTGTTATTTAAACATGACAACAGGGTCAATATGTTGTTGGACTCTAGATAGTTTTAGGCACTGTTTGCAGGTGACTGGAAATTTCTCTGACAAATGCTGCAGAAGGGTATCTATCCTCCAATTGAACTACATTCTCTTTCTATGACTCAATAGTCAACAGTGAATAGAAACATGATAGTTCCCTTGCTGCATGGATTTTTATCCTCTCGTTTTATGTAAAATCTGCTTTTCTGGGATGTAGCAGGCATGAGCACAAATCTCAATTTAAATAGCCATAAAATTATGCATTTGAAGCCAGGCATGGCAGTGCACACCTTTAATCCCAGCACTTGGGAGGCAGAGGTAGGAGGACCACCATGAATTCAAGGCCACTCTGAGACTACATAGTGAATTCCAGGCCAGCCAGGGTTAGAGAGTGAAATCCTACCTGAAAAACATTTTTATATATAAATAACAAGAAAATATTTTCTCTTTCAGCTAGACTTCTTTTATCATCGCTGTACAGGTAAGTGGCATGTTTAGGCTGGTGAAAACAAAATAATATGCAGATATTTATTGATTTCTTACTATTTATATATTATTTTTCTTAAAGTAGAGGCATTGATAATTAAACTCATCACTCAGACTGTGTGGCATGGTATAAGAGTGTAATAAATAAGCATTTGTTTACTTGAATTTGACTGGCTTCTATATGTGATAGTTTAGGTCTAGGTTTTTGTTGTTATTATTGTTAATTTTTGTAGGGTCTCGCTTTAGTTCAGGCTGACCTGAAATTTATTATGTAGTCTCAGGGTAGCATTTAACTCACAGTGACCTTCCTACCTCTGCCTCCCAAGCACTGGATTAGAGGCATGAGCCATCCTGCTCTAAAATTAAATATATATACTCTAAAATTAAATATATATGTATATATAAGTTTATATTACTAACATTTTTTCCTGAAAGTCATTTGCTCATGTATGCTTCTTAGAAAATGACTATGTCAAAATTATACATTACTATGTTGAGATAGAAACCCACTAACCTGGGCTGGAGAGATGGCTTAGCGGTTAAGCACTTGCCTGTGAAGCCTAAGGACCCCGATTCGAGGCTTGATTCCCCAGGACCCACGTAAGCCAGATGCACAAGGGGGCGCACACATCTAGAGTTCGTTTGCAGTGGCTGGAGGCCCTGGCATGCCCATTCTCTTGTCTCTCTCTATCTGCCTCTTTCTCTCTCTGTCTGTCGCTCTCAAATAAATCAATAAATATAAAATAAACACCAAAAAAGAAACCCACTAACCTATGCATTAATAAGAGATAGCAATAATTTCTATATTAAATTATAATATACTTACAAACATTAACATATCTTTCTCACACTCTTCTATTATCATCAACGAGCAGAATTTGAGCCTTAAGGGAGTAGAAAGGTACTTTTGTGACAAGCAAGCAACTATGAAAATGACTTCATGTTGAACCAGAACTTACACTTAGAAAACCTGGGCACGTATAGATGGCTGCTGTGTAAGGACCTCAATAAGCCTTCACGCAAAAAACACAAACATCTGGACGGTGTGTCTGAATTTGCTGGTGGTACTAGTCTGGCTGCTTGTCTCAATGGCCAAGAGAGGTTCCTGACTCCTCAAGTTTTCTATTAGGAAAAAAACAAAAGGCTTCATTAATTTATCACCTCCACCTCACCTTCTCAATTCTCATGAGAGCCCTGTGTAGTTCATGAGAAAATAGGTCTCCGTGCACCAGCACGGACCCTACTGAGACCAGAACCACCCAGCCACTGCCATTCCAGCCTGCAGAGGGTTGAGTCAATTTCTGTGTGTGAGGAAGTCATAGATACAAAGCCGTAGAGACAGATCTCTGCAGTTAAGGAAGAACAGGTAATGCTTTCTGCTACTGCCCCGCGAGCACACTGCAGTTGTAACTATCACAATGTGCAAATGTTGTTGCACATTGCAGTTTCTTGAATTTTAATTTTGTTTCAGTCCCCTAACATTCAAAAGGCACTTAGGGAAGTGGAAGGATCTATGCCTTGTTATTGATTGACACTGAAATAAAATTTTGACATGAATCCATTCAGTTATGTATTTTTTCCAGTCTGGTTTTGCAATTACTCAGCAGCCATAGAAAAGTAAACATGTGTTTCAAGGTCTAAATCATTAGATCATTTTAGATAGAAACTCAGATCTTTAATCTCTGAGCACACATCTTGGGGTTTGTGGATGCTGTATTAAGGATGTGGAAACCTTGAGGTTTGTTCATCTACCTAGAAAAAGAGTGGATGACGTGTAAGGGTTAACAAACGCCTTACTTTGAATATCTTCCTTTTGCAATAGTGTCTGGTACTGCCCTGATGGGAAAGATGGAGCTCTGCAGAAGTTAAGGGTTAGCTCCTATTTCCTCCATCTTTGTAGCTGAGAGTGAATCTAGGAATTCTTATGAGAGAAGACTCACGCATTTATCACAACATGTACGTGGAAGACGGCATGATGGTTTAGCAGGGGTTAGTCTACAGTCCAGTGCCTTACAGCTGTGTTTTAGCTCACAATTCATATCAGGTTGACAGTCACTGAGAAATAGAGCTCATGTTAGGACAAGTGAATCCGTTGGTCATGTGCCCATCGCCAGTCCCTTCCCTGTGGAGGTCAACTGAAATAGACCTGCTGTTATGCATGAAGCTTACCAGTGAATCATTTGCTCTGACCGCCCACCATTGAGGTAATTGCCCAAGCACTGTGTACAGGAAGGGGAAACCTACAGGTGGAATACATATCGCTTGTGATCACGATGAACCATTGGCTTGTACAGACAGGGTGAGAGGAATTGGAGGTCATTATCATGGCACAGACAGATTGGTTTTCTCCGGGAAAGGTATGGCACTGAGGGGTCCTGCTTTGCTCTCTGCGACTGAGAGGACAGACTTCCAACAGAGTAGAACAGCAGAGTCCAACATCCTTAGTTAGGAGCCTATTTAATTGGGATGATGCAAAGCTACCATTTCTGTTGTCATGGATACACATTTGTTGCTCACCATGTAATCACTGACGAGCTAGAAGAAGGCATCTTAAACCTTTTCCATTCACCACCCCTTTTTGCCTCAGAAATTTTTATATGATCCCAGGTATATTTTTGTATATAAAATATGAATATAAATCAAACATTTACTGATCATTAATCATAGAGAAACTTATGCTAGACAATTCCTTGATAGACATATACTTAGCATTTATTAAAGATGAAAATAAAATTTACACTATGGAAAGTAATGTTTGTTTTGGCTGAATATTTGATATAGCAGAATTAGAGCACCATCAATGTACTCTTTTTAAAAATATTTTATTTATTTACTTATTTGACAAAGAGAAAGAGGCAGAGAAGAGGGGATGTGAGCACCAGGGCCTCTAGACACTGCAAACGAACTCCAAATGGATGCACCACCTTGTGCATCTGGCTTATGTGGGCTCTGGGGAATTGAACCTGAGTCCTTAGGCTTTGTGGGCAAGCGCCTAAACCACTAAGCCATCTCTCCAGCTCCAAAGTACTCTATAGAATTGACTAGTATTCAGATTTTATAATCTTCAGTTCTGAGAATACTGCTTCACATAAATACATAGTACAAAATAGCAGAGGTGTGCTTAGCACCATTTCAGACATATACAGACGTTCTATCCTATTGCCACGCCAAAGCCATTTAACAATACTTTATGAAATACAGATCAGCAACTCAAATGACAACTTCTTAAAACCGAACACCTTAACACAATATAGTCTAAATCTATGCTAATTTTGATACTTACGTATTGTGACTGATGGCAGAAAAACATTTAGGAAGTCTTTGTTTTCTGTCAGTAAGCCATTATGTTTTTAATAAGAACAGAAAACTGTGGACATATAGTAAAAATGCATAACATACGAGAGGCTTGAGCCTGAGCTGAGGCGTTTCAAGTACCTCGACATGCGCAGGGCAATGTGTGTGTTCAGGACCCACACTATAGCGCAGTAGTTTGATACAACATGGGACGGTGCTTCCAGAAACACCTTGCACTCACAATGTGATTGATTTTGTATTAATTTATAGTAGTTTCATGTTCAGAAACGTCTCACTGCTGCCAATATTTTTTGTGACTCTTCATATTCAGTCATGTGATGCCGCGGCCTCAGTCAGAGGCAGGCTGACATCTGCAGGCTGAGCCATCCTGTATCTGACTGTTTCAACTTCTGCAGTAACGTGTCGGGCTGGCAATAGTGTGGATTGCGTAGTGCCTCACATTGCATGCTCTCCCCTTATCTGCCTCATGCCTCTGTTTCTCCAGGAATGTAATTGTGTTCTTTCCAGACCCAGGCAGGACTAGCCAGTCTGATCATTTCACAGTTTCTTGAAGCCAATGCCTATGCTCACTTCAAGCCACTTTTCCTCCATTAGTAGTGACAATATGAATCACCATCAAGTGACATTGAAAGGATTAACTCAAGTCTCATCTTTATGTCTCACTCCTGGGAATCAATAGATGGGCCGATATATCTAGCCCAATTATCCTTTCCAGGCCTGTCTATGCAAGCTGAGATAAAGGTACCTGTAATGGAGGGATATGAAAGCCTGATCCAAGTCTTCATTCACATTCCTTTGTCTTTTGTCTTTCTTCTGGCTCTGAGACACTGTGGCCTGCATGTAGGGCAGCTGCACGCCGATTGTCCAGTCTCAGGGGAGGGGGAGTCGGACAGCACTGCAGGTCGAAGGGAGCAACTCTGGATTCATGTGACTTAATGTTCTATCACACTCCCCACAGTAGATCAATAATGGGTGAGGGGTTCCACTTTGAAAGGTGAATGGTTTCCTGTTGTGGGTAGAAAGTCCTTGACATGGATTCTTAGGGGTCCATCTGTGGGGATGGACCAGAGGTGCCACATGATACCTTCATCTGCAGGGATTCCCTTCAAATATTTGGAGGCTGCTGGTCAAATGGCCCAGCGTAGAGAGCTGGAGAACAGTTCTTCAGCTGACTATGTTCATGGTTCTGGAATTGAATTTGGAACCTTGAGCATGTTAGGTAAGTGCTCTACCGCCGACCTACACCCGCAGTCTGAATGTTCAGGTATGACGATGCTCATGCAACCACCACCATGCTCAAAGTGCAAAACATCTCACAGTAGAAAGTTTCTTAGTCCACCCATCTCTTCCACTTCCCTACCTTCTTCCTTCCAGAAATGACTTCCTTACCCTGGGGGTAATGGCGCTCCTGATTTCCATGGCCGCAGATTCACTTTGACTGATTTGAACATCATCTAAGTGAATTATGCCCTTACTTCGTTGAATGGACGCAATGATTTGGGGACCAATCCATACTGTACAATGAGTCAATAACATGTACCCCGCCACATAATATTCTATACAGCAATATCCCATCTTTTTAATTCTACTATTCATGGACATTTGGCTATTTAGAGATTTTAGCTACCAAGACTAAAACTTCCACATATGTTTTTGCATGTGTTTTCAAGGGTGTGTACCAAGAACAACATGGGTAAATCAGGATGGGTGCATGCTTGTTTTTAGCAAAATTGTTCAAGTGGTTTTCAAAGTGGTTGTGCAGTTTTAAACTTCCACCAGCACTTGATATTATTAAATCCATAATTTTAGCCACTGTGGTATTTCTGTGATATTATTTATAGTTTTGAGGATACTGCATTGAGCACATTAAAATATGCTCATGGACTTTTGGTATTCTTAGTATGATGCACCTGTTCAAGTCTTTCCCATTTTTGAATTAATTTTTTTCTTTACTTCATTGCATCAGTTCTTTTTCTTTTCTTTCTTTCTTTATTTTCATTTTTATTTTTTTAGTGCTGGGCACTGAACTCATGATCTTGCACATGCTAGGCAATTGCTCGATGCTGAGCTATCTCTACAGCTGGGAGAAGTATTTGCAAAATCTGGATGGTGGTGTTTAGCTGGATATTTATGACAGGGGTGGCTTCTAGATTGAAGAATAGAAGTTCTGAATTTTGATATCTTTCTTCATTATTAGTGCTTTTGGCTTTGACTAAGGGAAATTTTACCTTCCTCCAAACCATGAAGCAACACTCTTTCCTCTCTCTCCCTCCCTCCCTCCACCTTCTTTGTCCCTGTCTCTGCCTCTCTCTCCCTCTCTTCCCTCTCATACTTCTGGAATTCCCTACTTCAGTACCAGATACATGGAATTGGGGTGGGGTGTGAAAGCCAGAGCTTCCTCTAGTCAAATCTCTGGCTTATACGGTTACAGTTACTCATCCCAGTCTTGGCTTTGCTTCCATTTTGATCATTTCTTTTCTTGAATACTGAAAGCTTGGATGTCTCTCTAGCTCAATGCAGCTCTGAATAGAAATACAGCTGGATTTGTGTATGGAACTTTTAGCTTGTAATCTTACTATACTAATTCATTCTAATTGACTTTTAGCAGATTCATATGACTGGTTTTTGTGGAGGATCCTGTCACCTGATAGCACCATTTTACTTATTTTTTTCTAAACTTGATGTATGTTTTTTCTTCTTAAAATGTATGTACCTTTTGTTTTTATACATGCATATACTGTATCTTGATTATATTCTCTCTGCCCCCATAGTTTTTCCTTTCCTCCCCATTCTCTTTGTTCTCCTACATAGTTCACCTGTACTTTCATGTTGTGTATGCGTGTTTTATTTTGTGTATCTAGCATCCACAACTGAGGGAAAATATATGAGTTTTTTTTCTGAGACTGGTTCAATTTGTCTAATATGATTTTCTCAGTTGCACTCATTTTCCTGCAAACAACATAATTTAATTCTTCTTTATGGATGAAAAGATTCCATTATGTTTATATTTCACATTTTCTTAATTCATCTCTCTGTTGATGAGTACCTAAGTTGCTTCATAATGTAGCTATTATGAATCACACTGCAATACACATTGATGTGCAAGTATCTCTGTGATATGTTGATTTGAGATAAATACCCAGGAATGGCATAGCTGGGGCATAGGGAAGATACACTTTTTTTTTGAGGCACGTCCATTCTGACTTTCATAGAGGGTAGACTAGTTTCCATTCCTATCTGTAGTGTATAAGTGTCCACTTTTATCCACAACCTTGCCAGCATTTGTTGACACTTGTTTTATTTTAATGATGACATTCTGACTGGGGTAAGATGGAATCTCCATGTAGTTTTGATTTGCATTTCTTTTTCTTACTTAATTCCTCTTACTTGTACAATGCTGACTAGAGAGGGAAAGCGAGTATGCCCTTGATTTTGATCCTTCCATCTTATGAGGAAAATATCAGTTTTTAACAGTCATGATGAACAAAGTGGTACATATATCTGGAGTTTGTTTGCAGTGACACGAGGCCTTAGTGCATCCATTCCCTCTCATTGTCTCTCTGCATCTCTGTATACTTACAAATATATATATATATATATATTTAAAATATATATATATTTAAAAATCACAATTTTAGCAGTGGTTTCCTCATGTGCCCCCTTTCAGATCACCTAATGTTTCAGATTACCTTATGTTTCTAATTTGGTGAATATGTTGTTTCTCATGAAAAGGTGTTAGAATTGTCAAATGTCTTAATTATATTATATTGTATTTAATTAACATGCCACATCACATTAGTTTTTTTTAATGTTCAAGTAATCCTAAAGTCCTGGAATCAGTCTATCTTGGTCATGGTGTCTAATGTTCCTGTACTTGTGGGTCTGGTTTCTGGTACCAGCTGAGGATTGTGCATCTATATGCAGCAGGATGTTGGTCTGTAGCTCTCACTTCCTGTGTTATCTTTGGGATCAGTGACGTTGACCTCAAAGGATAAGCTAGGAAATGTTCTTTTGCTTCTATTACTAATACTACTTGGCCTTTTTTGACATATATAGTAAGGCTGACATTGAACTTTCTATGTAGTCAAGGCTGACCTTAAACTCCTGATCTTCCTGTCTCCATCCCTCAAGTGCTTGTGTTACAAGAAAGGTGCCACCTTGCCTGGTTTCTTTGATTCTACTTTTTTTTTTTTAAATAAAACTTTATGAAGAAGCAATATTAATTGTTTTTTTCCAAAATCTAACATAATTTACTAAAATAGCAATGCAGTAATGAGAGTAATTTACAAATTACAGATAATGAAGGTAAGTTATGATAATAGATTGTTTGTCCTATATTTTGTCCTATTTTGTCAGAGCCACACGTTGGGTCACGATATGCAGAGACATTATCTTACCCATAACTGTGGGCTAACTCCACGATTCATGACCCATATACCTCAACAAGGAGGGGCCAAAGCCTAGAATTTGAACAATTGCTATTTTTTAAAGATACATTTTTATTTATTTATTTGAGAGAGAGAGAGAGAATGGGCCTTCCAGGGCCTCTAGCCACTGCAAACGAACAACAGATGCATGCGTCACCATCTGGCTCATCTGGCTTTTGTGGGACATAGAGAATCAAACTTCGGTGCTTAGGCTTCGCAGGCATGCCTCTTAACCGCAAAGCCATCTCTCCAGCCCCAATTGCTATTTTTTTTTTTAAAATCAGAGTTCTGATTGGGAAATTTCCCTGAGCTGTCGCTCTAGCAAACCTCATGCATCAGAGAAGCACTCCGTCACTAGCGTTCTCTCTGGCCCTCATGAGGACCTTTTCTTCCGCAGCGCTCTGTGGAAGGCTTCCTTCACCTGCGCGTTCCTCACACTGTAGATGAGGGGGTTCAGCACGGGGTTGAAGAGACTGTGGAACAGTGACAGCATTTTCTCCTGCTCTTCTCGCTGGTTTGAGTCAGGGACCATATAGACCACCATGGCTATCCCAAAGAAGAGCCCGACCACACAGAGGTGGGAGGAGCAAGTGGAGAAGGCCTTTCTGCGGCCCTCCTTGGACTGGATCTTGAAGATGGCGCACAGGATGTGCACGTAGGAGATGAGCATCAAACAGAGGGGCCCCACTACGACCAAGACGCAGGCAGCCAGGAGGACAATGCGGTTGACCCAGGTGCCAGCGCAGGCCACCTTGAGGACAGCCAGGATTTCGCAGAAGAGGTGGTTTACTTCCCGGGGTCCACAGAAGGGCAGCCTCAGGAGGAGGCTGGTGTGCGCCACAGAGAGCGCAAAGGCACATGACCAGGCAGTGACAGCCAGGGCCGCGCACACCCTCCAGCTCATGAGGACGCTGTAGCGTAGCGGGTGGCAGATGGCCACGTACCGATCGTAAGACATCGCCGCCAAAATGAAGCACTCCGTAGCTGCCAAAGCCAGATACAGGAACGTCTGCAGCACGCACGGCACAAAAGAGATGGTTCTTTGATGGCTCACCAGGTTGGCCAGCATCTTGGGGACATTGTTAGAAGCATAGGACATGTCAAGGACCGCCAGGTGTGAGAGAAAGAAATACATGGGGGTGTGTAGCCTGGGGTCCACACAGATGAGTCCCAGGATGAGGCCATTGGCCAGCAGGCTGAAGATGTAGAGCAAGGAGAAGACCCAAAAGAGGAACAGCTCCATCCCTGCACTGAGCCGAAGTCCCACCAAGATGAGCTCCGTGACCCATGACTGGTTGCCGCCCATGACAGGCCGTCGACCAAGGGAAGTGTGATGGCAAGCTTAGAGCTGGAGAATCCATGAAAATTAGATTTAGTTGTCTCACAGTGAACTCGGGGAAAGGTTATTTGACAGCTTTCCTACGGTTATCTCTGTTTTTAAAGCTTTATTACAAAATAAAATTAAGCATACAGGAAAGTAGCAAGAATCATGCAAAGAACCCTCATCAACCTTCACCCAGATTGAGCATGGATGAGTTTTCTTCCTTATACTCTTCAATGAAAATGTCACATTAGGTATGGAGAGATGGCTGAGCAGTTAAGATGCTACTTCCAAAGCCTAATGGCCCAGGTTTGATTCCCCAGGACCCATGTAAACCAGATGCACAACGTGGCACATGCATCTGGAGTTCATTTGCAGCAGATAGAAGCCCTGGTGTGCCCATTCTCTCCCTCTCTCTCTCTCTCACTCTCCTTGGAAATAAAGTAAAAAAGGTAAATGTCACATAGTTTTAAAAATCAGGAAACTTAATGCTTGCCTGTTTCGATTCTGTAATATCTAATGCTCTCCCTCCATTTCTACCTACCCGGAGTGCAGTCCAATCCTATTTAATACCAAATGTTCTTAATCTCCATGCATCTGGAAAGTGGACTCAGCCCTCAGGTGCCTCTCTAAGCATTGATGTTTTGCAGCATGAACAGTGCTTTTAGTGGAAGCCCCCCCGCAATTGAGAACATGTATTTCCCACATTTAAAGTCATATTATTCACTTTCTCCAAAAAAGTGTCAATAGTTCATTATGGATAGGATGCTAACTCAGATCCTTTGATAAATATGGTACTTACAGTATATTTTTTCCACAGCATAATTGTTATTTTTCCCAAACTAATTTCTGTGACATCCATTATAATCATTATTTTATAGATACTTTCAATCTCTAGATTTAACTTTGATTGATTATCTTGCCTCAACCAATTACTGGTACTGATAATGAAAAATGTGTGGTCCCCACTCTATCCTTGGTTTTTATACTTATTAGCTGACAATTCTTTTTAAATGAGCTATGTGTCAGTGTATCTATCTATTATCTATCATCAATCTCTCTATCTCTCTATCATTACCATTATCATCTGCCTTCTTTTTGGACTCATTAATTTTAATTCAATGGGTAATATTCATTATTATCATTATTTTCATGCTCTATTTTTCTCTATGAGGACCTTCCATACTTGTTCCTCTGTTGCTTTAAGTTGTTTCCTTTGTTTTTGAGTTCTCATTTACTTCTAACATGAGCTGATATTTCAGGCTTACCTTGTCACAGACCCACTCCAGCCACAAAAGTCATTTCTCCAAAATAATCTCATTACTTTTAATGATGAGTTATGTTTATCAACCAATATCTACACATTCTAGGAGTTTTTCTTTTGCTTGCTGCTCAGAATTGAACCCAACACCATGCCAGGCAAGCTCTCTGCCATTGAGCTACAGATCTTCCCCAATAATTAAAATTTTATCATGAGAATATCATGATTTTCATTTAAATATAAGAGCACATAGTCAAGTAAATGTACAGATGGCAACATAGAATAGTGCACCTTCAAGATTACTTCAGAAAACTCTATCATTTAATAGACTTCTTTTATAGAGCCAAATCTATTTCCATAAATTAACCTTACCATTGAAGAATATGCTCTTGATTAAGTTTATGATCTTATTCTTAATGAAAATACATATTTGCAGTCATAGCACCTTACTCATCATTAGGTTTAGATTATCATCTGAATTTTAATCTTAGCTTCAAAATTATATACTGTTGAGCACTTTATACTTACAGATTACTTTTTCAAGTGTGGTTCAATGAGTCAAGAAAGTGGCACCTTCATTTTTTCAGGTACTGACATAAAGTTTGCAAAGTTTCTTCGGCCAAAAACGATCTTTGTTAATGTTTACTGTGCATACATTTTCATATATCATGGATTTTAAAATCATATGATACAAAATAGTTTACTCCCATCGTTTGAAAATATATAATGATCCTTTTTGACAGCAAAATATTTACTTGCACTATACATTGAATAGTATCCTGTTATTTTTTTAAATAAATACAGATATCACAATTACTTTATAAATCATTCCATCATTAGATTGTGTACAATACAATGTTGCAGCAATTAATATATTATATGCATTTGGTGCTATGTTCTCTTTCTTCTTTCATAGAATTCCATAGCAAATTCTGATAATTGTGAAACTTCAATCAAAGTAATTAATTTATATGTGTCTATGAAGACATCTATCTTGAATCATCTTAAAAAACAAACAACAAAAACAAATTGACATACTAAGAAAGCAGCCAGAAAGGGTTTCTAATTTGGCAGTCATGATTCTGCAGTGCCCAGTTCACTTTCCTTCTGGCATCGTCCCATTTTTATGGCCAACTCTTAGGGAGACACTTGACCACTTATGCTTTGATGAAAATTGTATAAAATCAGCTTGCTTTGCTTTATTTTCATCCTAGCTACAAAATTAAAAAAAAAAAACAACAACAATTAAATGGAAGTTCTGTTAGATGCTACAAAAAAAAGAAAGCAATTAACTGGAAGTTCACACTTCACAAAGTTTAAGTGCACCCTGGCTTGTGGTGTATGTAGTTACCTCATTCATCAGGATGAGATTCTCTCTAGTCTACCTTAACCACAGAACGACCCACCCCTAAATCAAATTTCATATCTTATGTGACATTTGTGATTTTTACTGTCCAGGATCCATGTGGCTCCATGTGGAAGAGCCACTGCAACTCTACTCTTTAGGTTTCTTTCCTAAATATCTTCCCTCCTATATTATTAAGAACAAGCTATACTGATTCCTCATGTTATTGCTAGCCCAGAGATTTCTTCATTCTGTTTCTAGCTTGAGAGGAAGTCCTGCTCAACAGATACCTGATACTTGGAATTATTTGTGCAGTATCTTTGTCAATACAGGACCTACAGCTTAACATTTTAAAATAATCATAACCATAACAATTAAAATATGGCAGACAATGCATTTGCAGATAGATTTAATTATCTTATGATAACTAGTATAATTTGGATTGATATTTATATAGACTTGAGTTTTGAATGTCTCTTTGGAACTAGGAGACACAGGCCCATGCTGAGTAATAAAATACATGTCTTTCAAAACTGCTAGCATTGTTAAACAGTGTGTTCCCACTAACCTTATTGTAGATAAATGCAAAAGGGTCATAGGCCCCTTTATTGGCAGAGTTTTCTTGTACATTTATAAGCAAATCCTGTAAAGAAAAGGGTCCCAGCCTGTTTGATCTTGTCTAAGCTCTATTCAAGACAGAGAATCTTTTAAAGAAAATTCCAGGAGACCAATGAGTAGACTCTTCAGGAACCTTTCTTTATGTGTAAACATAGTCAGTAATAACTGTAAAAAATATTATGTTCTCAAGATGGAAATAACAGATAATTCTCCATATAAAATAAAAGATGAAGAGGCATCAATACCAAATGCCATTCATTTGAATGAGTGTTTCTTTCATTAGATAATGAATGACAAAATGTCTTCTATTTCTTTTTTTCTTATAACTTCCATAGCTATAGATAAAATGAATTCCCAGAAAATATTCATTAATTAAGTGTAGGACATTTTATTGTGTTGAAAATTTAGTTGTTCAAATATAATGTGCATATTAAGTATATATTATCTGTATATTATATGCATATATTTCTACTGATAAGAAATTGTTTCTATTTTTAAAACCCAATTACAACCATAAAATGTTAAAATACAAAATAATTACTCATGCTGTTTGTAAAGATCAACTTTAAATAAGTATACTGATGTGAATGATATTACATCCACTGATTCAGTGGCTGCATTTAAATGTGTTGATGTCTTTAAAAGACTGAATGTTGATGACCAAAAAGCCATGTCTACATCCTGTTTGGGTGCACAATCTTTGAAGATGTGATTAAGGACCTTGAGGTAATGTAACTTTCAATTTTATAAGTGATTTTTGATTGCAATTACAAGTGTCCTCATGAAGTAAAGAGGGAAAGAGACTGGAAAAGAACGACAAGACATACCGAGATAAAAGTGATGTGAAAATGGAGTGTGGGGTGACGACACCACAGAGCAAAGAGTGATGAGAATCACCAAAGGTAGAAGAGATGAGGAGGAGGAATGTCTGTTCTCCCCAAAGGTCCCTAGACAAGCAGAGCACAATTCTGCTTGAGTAGTCTCCAGACAGAACTGTGAAAAAATAAATCTGTATTGCTTTTTGCTACCAGGTTTTTGGCACTTTTATATGATCCATAAAAACTTAAATAGCATATTACACCTGCGTTGAAGTTATGCTTGTGAGGAGACATTTTCAGAAAAAGTTTTTTGTTTTTTTTTTGAGCCTTACCATCCCGTGGCCATAAGGTTACATAAATAAGCTTAAAGATTCGTGTGTGGATTTACAGACTTTTGTAATATCTAAATTCAGGAGCAGGCTCAGTTACATGAGATGTGCTTCTTTGAGAAGTACAACCTCAGTGAAGAGAGGCAAGATCAACTCATAGATTTTTAATTTCTATTAGAATTCTATAAGAATACTGCATTTGAGGAGAGTTCTAGAGAAACGTGTCCCATGTTACTTTTGCTACAATTACAGAATATTCCTATAATAGGCCAACTGGGGAATAGTGGCATCTGTCTTGCAAACTTACTTGTAAGTATTGTCTAATTCACATTTAACTGCTGAGCATAAAAGAAAGCAATACTGTTGAATATGTCAGTGTTTTGCCATCTCAGGGGAACATTTGTTCCTCAACTTTTTGGTTTGTCTCATTTTGTATCTGGAATAGTAAATCTTTATAGTGTTCATTATCATCTCCATTTCAATTGAAACATAAACATGGCAGCAATGCAGAAATGAAGATTGATCAGGTCCTTTGATAGCAACTCAGAAAGCAAAAGGCTTTCACGGAGAGTTGGAGCAATTCTGCACCCAGACTGCATGGAGTGGAAGGCTCTAGGGGGAGAGGGGAGGGGCATTTGTATCTTTTCTTGCTATCTGCAATATACACTTTGAATCAGGCTGGAAGATCACCCAGCAATGTCATTCTTCTGACTCTGCTATGGCAATCTCTACTGTTATCGTTTTTTGTTTTTCGAGGTAAGGTCTTGCTCTAGCGCAGGCTGACCTGGAATTCACTATGGAGTCTCAGGGTGACCTCAAACTCACCATGATCCTCCTGCTTCTGCCTCCCAAGAGCTGGGATTAAAGACGTGCGCCTTCACGCCCGGCTCCGCTGTTATCTTGATTGGTTCCAGTTACCGGTACTGAAAGCCACTGCCTAGCTCAAAGCAATCTCTTCAACCTAAAGACATGTTGGTCCCCTTGAGGAAAATACTGTGAGTTGGAATAGACCCCGTAGAGAAGAGAACCATACCTCTAAAGCAGGCATAGAACTACCCCTCTGGCAGCCTTCATACAATGAAACCCCAAATGTAGGCTGATTCATGGGGTTTGTTGACATGTCTCTGAAGAACCCTTGAAGCATAGCTTTTATTTAGAATCAGAAGAAAAACACTTCTGCATTTCCAGTGAGAGTTCAAATTCCCAGTGGGATCATAAGCTATCCCATCTATTTGTCGTCTCGCTGAGGGGCAAGGTTACTTTGAATCTTCTCTCTGGAGGACAGTGAACATTGTACCTGATTAAGCCTAGAGGAAAAATTCTAGACAATGGGCAGGAAGGTTACTGACATTTTATTAGTTTTGCATAAACTTTCAAGTTTGTGAGGTAGATAAAATTATGACAGAGATCACAAAAACACAATACGCGAACTCTTACAGATTCATGACTGTGTATCTCTACAACCCCTTCTTTATAATGAAGGTGGATGAGAGGCTGTGGGGTTCAGATGTTTGAAAGGCATAGCTACACTGAGAAGACGCATCTCTGACTACAGAAGGACGTGATGGTACCAGGGAGGAAGGATTACAGCAACTGTAAGCATTGCTGGGTCTTTTATTATGCCTCAGAAAATATATCCTGTGCTTTATGTGGACGATATACTTTACCTAAGCAGTCTGCTGGTTTTACAGATGAGCTGAAGTTGTAATAGACTGAGAGCTAGTTTTTCAGTGCATTCCAAGCAACTCACAATTGCCGAGAAATTTCCAAAGGCCCATAGGCTCAAAACTATGTTTTCTCAATTCTTGCCTTTTTCTTGCTCTCATTCTCACATTGACGCATGTTGACTTTTCCCAGATGTTGCTTTCCTTGTGATATTATCACACACAGGAAGCAGAAGAAGAAAGCAAATGGAACCGTGTGCTATTATAAAGCCACACTCAAAAATTTGGAAAAAATAAGAAACATAGTGATATTTTCAATGTTTCTTAAAATATGGTTATTTTTCTTAAAAGGCATTATATATGTATGTAATAATCTATAATGGGAGCATTTTAAAAATAAATTAAAAGTAAACATTTTAGAAATCCTCAGTTTTAATTTCTATTATGATAAATATCAACAAATGTACTTATACAACCAAAGTGTCCTTTGGTTCAAATATCTAACACAGACAGCTTGAGGGAGGAAGAGTTTGTTTGGTCTTTCTGTTTTGGAGTACAGCCCATCACTGCGAGGAAGGCATGATGAAGTCCATGAGTGTGGTAGGGACCCCCCCCCCATCTCTCAGGAAGCAGAGCGCTCCAGTAGAACCAGGGGTGGCATCACCTTCAAGGGCTCATCCTTGGGAACTACTTCTGTTAGTCGGATTCACCTCCTAAAAGCTCCATAGCATTCAAGTTGTGCCACACAGATGGGAACATTTCATAATCAAACCATAACACACATGTTTACATTGGCTACGATTTGTTATGAGTTATTCACACACTGCAGTGAGTTATTCACACACTGCAGGTCTCTCTGACTTCCTCCTCTGCTACTAGATGAAGGAAATTCCAACTATTTTATAAGGCTCACCTACTTATTGCCGGATGAAACACGTAGTAAGATCAACTGATTTGCAAAGCCCCCCGAACATGCATGGCAGCTGGGAGAATCTCTGTGGGATTGAGATCGATTTGATGAAGCTGTTAACCCATCCTACTATATACATTTTCATATTTTTGTGTGAATCTGATTATCTGATTTCCTCCCTCCCCACTTTGTTTGTGCCCTGTGTAGGACAACTTAGCACATAAACTAGCTGATGGCTAGCTAAACCAAGTTCTTTCACAGACTAGTCATTACCACTGGAATTATGTTCTGAGGAAGACTTTATTAGGTCTCAGATATTTGGTTATTATGTTCAATATTTTTATATGACTTATTTCCATCAGGTGGGTAAATTTCACCAATGATATCAGTGTTACATAAGTATGACCATGGTATGATTAGCTTCATTATAGATTTTATAGCCATGATGGAAACATCTGTTTTCTGCCATACACTCCTATTGCCATGAACCGACCTGTATCCTCCGTGCCTTCCCTGCCAGGATGGATTGAAACTATAGAATTAATCAGTAAGAATTCAAAAATATTAGCTTTACCTTTCCAGTAGATATAGCTTTGTGCATAAATCATATTTTTATGTGTACAGAGATCCTTACAGTTGGGCATGATTTGGGTTTTTCTTCATTTCAAATCAGTTTGAAACAATGCCATCTTTAACAAACTTCAGTTGGGCTGGGGAAATGGCTTAGCGGTTAAGGCATTTGTCAGCAAAGCCTAAGGACCACGGTTTGATTCCCCAGGACTCACGTAGGCCAGATGCACAATGGGGTACATGCGTCTGGAGTTCATTTGCACTGGCTGGAGGCCCTGGCATGCCCATTCTCTCGTTCTCTCTATCTGCCTCTCTCTCTCATGCGCTCACTGTCAGATAAATAAATAAAAAAAATACATTAACAAAAAGAAAAAGTCTGGGTGTGGTGGTGCACTTTGGAAGCAGAGGTAGGAGGATTGCCATGAGTTCGAGGTCACCATGAGATTGCATAGTGAATTCCATGTCAGCCTGGGCCAGAGAGACCCTACCTCAAAAAACAAAACAACAGCAACAAAATAGATTTCAAAAGAAGAAAGAAACTTCAATCACTATTTCTTGTGCGCAGGGCTCCCTTCTCTCCTGTGGCATTGGACACAGTGTATTTCAGGGTGATTGTGCAGAATAGGTTATGTCTTATCCTGACACATTCACAGGTCACGAGCAGTTACAGGACATCAATAGAAATTATCAGTGGCTTAGGAAACTTCATTAAATAAACTCTAAGTTTTATGAGATTCTTCTAAGTTTTCCCCTTAAGCTTATGCAAAGCAGGATGAAGGGACATTGTCCTTTGGTGACTTTGGCTTCCATTTGTCTCAGGACAGCCAAGAAGTCATGACGAACAGGACAACAGGCCCTTCCTGACACTGAACCCTCGCAGTCATCTACATCATGTGTTGAGTCACATACGGTCTCTTTCCTTACAGCCTCATAAGGTTTTCAGGCTGAGTCCTCTTCTTGGTCTTCCTGCAAGGAAAGAATTTCTTCAAATCCTTACTCTAATTAAAAAATATTGTTTCTCTTAGTCTCACACCTCATTAAAAGCAAATTCAGCTTGTCTCATAATGCCTAGATAGATACCTATTTTCACCAACATTGATTTTTTTTTTTTGTCTTGAGGGACAATCACACTTTTGTTTGTTGCTCTATACTAATGGCCTGAGTGTAATTAGGATATAGGTTATTTTCCAGAAAGAACTGTGTTCCCTATAGTCAGAGTTTGATAAGTACCATCTCACCAGGATATAATTTAGTCTGAGTGTGCCATAAAACCTCCCATGATTCACTCTTTCAAACTAAAGCCATCCCCAGGAAATTCATAACCACAAGGAAACATGCTCTTTATCATACTGATGAAGTTGCAGATTCAAAGACATTGCATATCTACACAGAATTTTTATGGTGTGCTGCAAATGTAACTGGAATATTTTTTCTCCATTCCAATCAAGGATCTTTCTGAGTATCTATTATCCATCAAGGTTTAGAATGTGTGACCCTGGACTCAAGGCTACAAGGAGAATGCCTCTCAGAAAATGGAATTGAAGCTAAGACTATGTCAACATAAAGATGCAAAATATATCTGGTGAAACAGTTTTTAAAAGAAAGCAAGTGAAAATCTCAATGCTGTCAACTCTAGCTTTAGTAGTCCGTACAAGAGTGCCGTGCTGCTTGTTACTGAACTGCTGTGTGCTGGTTGAGATCTTTAGTTATACTGTGGTTTGAATCTGAAATGCCACCCACAGGCTCAGGTTTTGAACACTTGCTCCCCACTGATAGTTTGGAAAGAACCGTGGCACCTTCAGGAAGTAAGGCCTGCCTGGTGAATGTGAGTTACTAGGGGCTGTCCTTCGAAGGCTAAAGCCTGGCCTCTACTTCTGGCCACTCTCTGGTCCGGGTTTAGCACTGCTGTAAACATTTGTTTTCCACCACACACTCCTATTGCCACAAACTGGACTGTATCGTCCATGTTTTCTCTACCACAATGGAATAAAACCATTAAATTGTTTTAGTCCAGAATTTTGGTCACAGTGACATGAAAATAGCTAATATTATTTGTGTGGTTTTATTTCATGCTCTCAAGTTCAAATTTGTGATGGACAGTAAGGGAATCCTGCTATGAGTTTTAAATATACTGGGAAAAAAACGTTGATGTTGATATAGTCCATTGGCTATTACTGGAAACTGTGTTTTAGAAGTTGTCAAAGGAACAAGCACCTCAGTCAAGAATGGCTGGAGAGATTGCTCAGTGGTTAGAAACGCTTGCAAAGTGTGATGGCCTGGGTTCAAGTCCCCAGCTCCCATGTAAAACCAGATGCACAAAGTGGTATATACATCTGGTGTTTATTTGCAGTGACAGGAGGCCCTGGCATAACTATTCGCATTCTCTCTCTTTCTCACTCTCAAGTAAAAAATAAAATAAAAATATTAACGAAAAGAATGACTCCATGAGGTGTGGTATAAATTGAATCCAATAACCTGATACCCCAACCCATGGTGAGGATTTCTGACTTTGGATCTGATAGAACGAGACAAATTCTAGATCTAGAGACAGGATCCACAAACATCCCTTGGGTATTGTTTGGTCATCCACCTACTTTGTAAAGTAAAGTATAATGGAACACTACCATACCCACTCATTTATACATTACCTGTAGCTACTTTTGCCAGAGTTAAATTATAGGAGAAAAATCAGCTTTCAAATTGAAAAGTGATTATTGGTGATCTTTCACAGGAAAAGTCACTAACAGTTGACCTAGAGGTTGTCTTATGGTCTTATTAATTCAATAACACTTGGATAAATCTGGTTAAAAATTGTGTTTTTTGAATCAACAATTAGAATTAGATTTCCAATAACTCCAGCAAGAGATTGTCCATTAAACTTTTAGACACTTTAATAGGTGTGAAATAGTATCCCATTCATAGATTTAATTTACAATTTCTTCTTAAGTAATAGTAACAAGCAGAATTTTGTTTATTGTTAAAAAAGTTACTCTTTTTATAGAAATGGATGTTCATTAGCTTTGCTAACTTTGTGAAATTTGCTTGACTTTTTTTTTTACAATTGATTTAAAGGAGTTCATTTTATGTAGTATTCATAATTCTATATAGACTTGTAGGTAGTTTTTTTTTTTTTTTTTTTTTTTTCAGTTTTTAGTTTTTCAAGGTAGGGTTTCACTCTGGTCCAGGCTGACCTGGAATTCACTGTGTAGTCTCAGGGTGGCCTCGAACTCACGGCCATCCTCCTACCTCTGCCTCCCAAGTACTGGGATTAAAGGTGTGCGCCACCACGCCCAGCTTGTATGTAGTTTTATCATAAAAATAATTAATCTGCTGTGTGGGCTCAGATAGGAATCCTGGCTAGGCAGTAGAAGGTCTTCTGGTGTTGGCAATCCTCGACCCTTGAATGGGGTTAGATGGACAGATGCAGTGGTTTATAGCTACAAGCCCAGAGACCTAGGGCCCTACACTCCAGACTTTACAAACCAGAGCCCTATGACCCTAGACACTCATATAGTGTTTTTTTTTTTTCTTTCTTTAAAGGAATTATGTCTTCAGTCTGTATGTACTGGATTATAACAGTCCGTTTTAAGGTAGTATTTATTACAGAAAGGGTCTCAAAACATGCCAACTAATACATTTCATAGAAAGGAAAATCCACTGTCCATGTTGTTCTTTTCCATTTCCCTCACATTGGCCTCTCCTTCCGCAGCGCCCTCCTGAGGGCGCCCTTGACCTCCGCGTTCCTCAGGCTGTAGATCAGCGGGTTCAGCATGGGGTTGAAAAGGCTGTAGAACAGGGAGAGGATCTTCTGCTGCTCCTCAGGGTGTCGGGACCCCGGGGCCATGTACATGACGATGGCGCTGCCGAAGAAGAGCCCGAGCACGCAGAGGTGGGCGGAGCAGGTGGAGAAGGCCTTCCTGCGGCCCTCCGCGGACGGCGTCCTCAGGATGGCCACCAGGATGCGGGTGTAGGAGACCAGCACCAGGCACAGGGGCCCCACCAAGATGAGCACACAGGCTGCAAAGATGACGACTTTGTTGAGCGTCGTGTCCGCACAGGCGAGCTTCAGGACGGACAGGATCTCGCAGAAGAAGTGGTTGACTTCATGAGGCCCGCAGAAGGGCAGCCTCAGCATGAGGACTAAGTGGACCAGAGCCAAGAGGAAGCTAAGCCCCCAGGAAGCCATAGCCAGGACAGTGCATGCTCTCCAGCTCATGGTCACAGTGTAGTGCAGGGGGTGGCAGATGGCCACGTACCGGTCATAGGACATCACCACTAAAATCAGGCACTCGACGTGAGCGAAAGCCAAATACAGGAATGTCTGCATGATGCAGGGGACAAAGGAGATGGTTCTTCTTTGGCTCACCAGATTTGCCAGCATCTTCGGGACGTTGTTGGACGCATAGGACATGTCAACAATGGCCAGATGTGAGAGGAAGAAGTACATGGGTGTGTGCAGTCTGCGCTCCAGGCAGATTATTCCAAGGATTGCCCCATTCCCCAGCAGGGTGAAGGCGTAGAAGAGAGAGAAAAGACCAAAGAGGAAACTTCGCAGGGCTCGATGGACCTGGAATCCCAGCAGGGTGACCTCTGTGATCCATGTCTGGTTGCTGCCCATGCTTCTGTGGCAAAACCAAGACCTCATCCAAAACAGGAAGATCAGAACAATGGAGTAACCGAAGATACAAAGTATTTAACGACTGTGAGAGAGGAAGCAGATTGAAATGTATCTTTTAGGAAGGGCTTCTAGAATTTCTCTTATATATGTTGCAAGATACAACTCACTCTAATAAAAAGTGATAAAAATGGAGTTGGGCGTGGTGGCACACGCCTTTAGCCCCAGCACTGGGGAGACAGAGGTAGGAGGATCACCATGGCTTTGAAGCTACTTGGACACTACATAGTGAATTCCAGGTCAGCCTAGGCTAGAATGAGAGCATACCTCACCCCCCCCCACACACACAAAAAAAAGTGATAAAAATGTCCTGCTGTATCCTTAGAATACTAGGGAAAATATGTATATACTTACATATGTCTATATCATAAAATGTAAGGGAACATATTGCAATTTAAGATACCCTATGCAAGGGGATTCACCCTCACATACAGACACACATCATTTTGGTGAATTCCACATATTCTGGCTTGCATTTCAGGCTGGGCGTCTTGACCATGAATGTCATGCGAGGAGAGGCAGCGCTGACACGAAGCTTCAGTAGGAGGTACTTTCATTTCCTGGGCTTGCTGCCTTCTGTGTTCAGATGTATCGTGATCTAGTCCCCCCTGTTCTACCGATGCTTATGTCTAGTCCACTGCACAGCTTTCTAATCCTTCTACGTAACTTCTCAATGTTGTAGTTTCTGCAAAACATCTTGAAGGCTTGGGGAGATGGCTCAGCAGTTAAAGGTGCTTGCTTGCAAAGTCTGCTGGCTAGGATTCAATTCCCCAGCACTCGTGTGAAAGCAAGAGACCTTAGCATGCGTTCTCAAACACACATATGTATGTGCACATAATAAATAAATAAATAAGGTCTTCTTAGTTTGCAACTTCTTGGGTGTTCCTTTTGGTACCACCCCCCTCCATCTTCAGTGTTTGTAGTTTTGTTTACTTCTTCTCCTTCTTTTTTGTTGGGGAGGGGGGGTTTCAAGGTAGGGTCTCACTCTAGCCCAGGCTGAACTGGAATTCACTATGGAGTCTCAGGGTGGTCTCAAACTCACAGCAATACTCTTACCTCTGCCTCTCGAGTGCTGGGATTAAAGGTGTGCACCACCCTGCCCGGCTTGTTTTCTTCTTTGTCAGCACCTGATGTTGAAATTTAATAATCATTTAAAGAATTTGGCTATGTACAAGAGATACATGGATATATCTTAAAATAGTCATGAGCCACCCATGATGTGGATATTTTGGCAGTGCAACAAGATGACATCACCTGGTGAAGTGGTCACATCTTAGTCTATGAAGTAATTCTGTGGTGGTCATACAATGCCACCACCAATGTATTTTTATGCCACATCCTTGTCTTTAGATGACAGGTGACTGTCGGGTTTATTATCCCTGCACGTTTGAATATTTTCCTTGATAAAATACTAAAAAGGGAAAGATTAGTTTACATTAACAATGGTTACATTTTAAAATGATTATTCTAATTGCATTTTGTTTGGCTTTTTTCTTCTTTTCTCTGATATAACTTAATATGAGACATTCATGGTCTATGATATCTGCTAGTGTGGAATCATCTTTTGTCCTCATATCTTTCCAGTTTGCCAAGTCAGATGGCCATCAGACCTGCTTGGCAGCATCTTCCTCGTTAGCTGTGAATACGCTAACACCTGATGCTGTTTACAGGCATTCTGGGCCTGGGCAGGGCCTCTGACCATTGGAATCAGTGGCTTGTTCACTCCAGAGTCCTTTCTAGAGAGGCCTGCTTCCATCTAGCCAGCAGAGGGAGACAAGGGCCAGGAAAGGAATAGAAGATATCATTTATAATCTATTCATTTTGTTTCCCCTACAAACAACCTCTGGTTTATATTTTAAATTATGATAATGTGGGCTCAAACCAAAAAGAATATTTTTAAGTCTCAAAGCTTTTCTTTTATAACCTCAATTCTATAAAATCAAAATTAAATTATATTTCATACTTGTTATTTAAACAAGTACAGTGCTAAATCACAATATGTTGGTTTTGTTATATCACAAGTTATTTGTTGGTATTTTTTCCTATTCATCTTATTTTTTAGGAGCATTAGGATGAAGATGTTTACAAACTTTGAGTTTTTCCTATACTCGTGATTATTTTTCTAGGATATGTTCTTAAAAGATGAGACATTTCAAAGGCTTTTATACCTGTTGATACCTTCCCTCTAGGAAGCAGTGCATGTGGACAGGGTTCTACTGTACAGAGACAATAGTTAGGTGAGCAGGAACTCAGATAATCTCTGAATCAAAATTAAAGCCATTAACTTCTAAACTAATAACATCATTTTGCAATATAAGTGCATCATTAGATCAATCTGCGCTTACAGTTTCACATGTGGCATATTTAAGTGACATACATTCATTGTAGATGGCACTGAGTTTCATAAGGGCATTTTCATGCAACTACACAATGTACTTGGAACACGTTCCCTCCAATATCCCTGACTGTCCTCTTTCTTTCTACTCCCCTGTTCTGTTTGTTTCCTTGGTTTCCCTAGACAAGGTCATTTCTACATTTATATTACATATATACATACATGATTTCATGTCTCTAGATAAAATATAGTGGTATTATAGGTAAGATATTTCTGAATGAAACCACTAAGCTATAATAAACGATTTATAAAGTTAGGTTAAGGGCTGGAGAGATGGCTTAGCTGTTAAGGTGCTTGTCTGAGAAGCCTAAGGACACAGGTTCAACTCCCAGACCCCACATAAGCCAGATGCACAAGGTCACACATGTGCACACGGTGGCACACACATCCGGAGTTTGATTACAGTGGCTGGAGGCCCAGGTGTGACAATTCTCTCTCTCTCTGTCTCCCTCTCTCTCATGCTATCACTGTCTCATAAAAAGTTGGGTTAAATAGGGCAAAAATAAAATTCTTATGGAAATATCACTTCATAAAATGCAAACTCTGTCCAATATGTAACGCTAGCATCAATTGTACTTTTAACAACTCTATAGCAAAGACCATTAAAAGAGAAGCCCACATCCCACACTGACACTCCCTCAAACCGCCCCTCCCCTCCCAGTCAGCTTCATTGTGAAGTCAAGGGAGGTAGAACAATAGAATGAAAGGTGGAAATATTTTCCTTTCCTTTTATTGACTTGCATAGATTTACATGTTGGGTTTCACAATCAGGAAGCCAGACTTCATTTTCCTCTCATAAAAAGCTTGAGGCAGATACAATAAAAGTATAAGTTGAAATGATTTGAGTGTTTACTCCATCTACATATTAAAATAATAATAGTTGGCAAACACAAAAGTGGAAATATTTTGTGGCTACATTTCTCTGCTCTTCCATGGCATGATAACCCTGCAATGACTCACAGAAGGCCACATGATTGGCAGTTTGGTCAGATCACTCTTCTCACCTGGATTCTGAGCAGTCATAGGCTGTACAGAGTCTATCATTCTAGGCCTCATTGTATTTTCCTAAAGTGTGGTCAACGACATTGTAAAGGGCCAATAATGAGAAGAAGAAATACCATTGTACTAGTACAAAGTATGAGGTTAATACATATTAGCTAATATTAAAGAGACCAAAATTTGAATGAAGAGTTGAGATTATTGGAATTGGAAATCCAATGCTATCATCCTTAAATTTCAAAAATATCTACATAGACCTTACTTCCTGATCTTGAATTTTAGTAAAAACCACTAATTTTACTTTCATTTCTTTTAATGTGTGCATTTCTATTTTAAATTATAATTTAAAAGGAATTTAATTTAAATTATTTATTATATATGTTATTTATCATATAATAAAATTATAATTTAAAAGGACAGAGATAAAAAAAATACATTGAGTACCCCAACTGCTATTTTAAAACTCCATATGGATTTAAAACTGCAAGGCCAATTCTGCAAAGCCAATGAGAAAAGGAGGGAGAGGGGGGATTTAGGGAAAGGAGAATATATTTAGCTTATTAACACTGACTCAAACGGGCTGTTTATGTCAATCATTGTGTCTGAATAAGAGCCCTGGGTCCACAAAAGCTGGGTTCTGGGCAGCAGAGATTATTCAAATCTTTGTAAATATTCAGAAATTACTGCCTCCTATTAGTTACTCTGACACTGTCTCTGTAGTGAGCAGTGACATAGTATTAAAAATAAGCACACATGGGCTGGAGAGATGGCTTAGCAGTTAAGCGCTTGCCTGTGAAGCCTAAGGACCCCCGTTGTAGACTCGATTCCCCAGGACCCACGTTCGCCAGATGCACAAGGGGGCGCACGCATCTGGAGTTCGTTTGCAGTGGCTGGAGGCCCTGGCGTGCCCATTCTCTCTCTGTCTCTCTCTCTCTCTCTGCCTCTTTCTCTCTCTGTCACTCTCAAATAAATAAATAAAAACAAAAATTAAAAAAAATAAGCACACAGATTTAGAGTTCTGTCCAGGTTCAAATCCTTGCTTTGCTACACACTGACTGTGTGACTTCTCTGTGGCTCTCCCTATCAGTTCCTCCATCTGCAAGATGGGATAGGCAATAAAACTAACCCAATAACATGGTTGTGAGAATCAGTGAGCTTTCTTCCCTTAAATATTTATGAAAGGGCTGGGGAAATGGCTTAGCGGTTAGGGCATTTGCCTGCGAAACCTAGGGACCCCAGTTTGATTCCCCAAGACCCACGTAAGCCAGATGCACAAGGGGGCACATGCGTCTGGAGTTCATTTGCAGTAGCTAGAGGCCCTTGCATGCCTATTCCATCTTTCTCTCTGTCTCTTCCTTTTCTCTCTCTCTCTCTAAAATAAATATTAAAAATACTTACAGAAATTCTTAAATAACATCACTATTAAAAAGTTGAGATCCATTTCTTTGGAGAGTAACTTCTGGATCCAATATTTGTAAGGAAAACACAATAGCAGAACCACTGCTAAAATGAGCCACATAAGAGAATGTGGCTCCAGCAGTTACTGAGCTCCCTGGAGGAGAAGCCATCTGTCTCCCCCACACAGCGACGTCCTTCTGTGGAGGAGACAATGCTTCCAGGGATGTTCAGGGAAGGTAGTGAGCAGAAGCGGGGAGGAGCAGGTACAGGGTCAGAAACTGCTACTCCCTGGACTCTGGGGGGTCTTATCTGGAAGGAGAGACCCAAGTTGTTGAGGTTCTTTGGAACCCATTAGCCCGGTCACACTCTATGTGAAGGGTTGTCTGATCCTTGTCCCTGGAAGAGTTAAGGCAAAGTCAAGAGCCTTCACAAGATGTGAGTGAAGGGGGAGAAGCTGAGAGAGACAGAGGAACTCTGACCACGACATGGTGTGGGCCGTGGGTATTAGACATCTGCTCAGACGCTTGTCATGCATGAAGGCTGCAGTAGAAGGAGACCATGCAGTGAGGACATTCCCTCACGATGACCTCAAGCCAGGTATTTAATTGATCGTGTCTACTCCATTTCCCCTTTGCAACCTTCTTCACAGGAAAATAAACCACATTACTTACAGTGGCATTATCTGTGACTGTTTCATCAAATGTAGCCGTGGGTACAGAAGAAGCCACCAAGCAGAAGAAACATTCTTCCTTTTAAAGGGCCTCAGAAAGAGAAGCCCGGACTCAGAGCTCTCTGGACCTGCATGATGGACTTACATCCACAGGTTCAGGCTTCATCTGTCACCCCCTGAGGCTGGCTCACTCCTGGCAGTCGGAAGTAATGATCCCGAGCACAGGAGCTTGTGGTGACACACCATCGGGTTCTCTCCGGAGAGGACGTGCTGCTTGTGAAACCGTGATGGCATCTCCCCTGTCTCCTCATTTGTTTGTCAGTGTTCCCATGAGATGGGTTATGTGTTTGTCTGGAATTGAACAGGGACAAGGTTTAGTCAGAGGGGAGATCCAAGTTCAGAAATTAAAAAAAACAAAACAAAACAAAACTGTGTTGTAAGTTAGCATCTCTCAGTATTTATTTTTACCAGACTTAACAGGGTTCCCTCTCCTAAGTGACTCCCCCTCTAGTGGAGTTATGAACAGAGATCTTTGGATATAATAATTAGAGGCCTTCATGGAATCTGTGAAGATTCACCACAAGGTTTCTACCAGTACAGGAGGTATTAAGTAAATATCATTAGCAACACTTAAGTCTTCCAAAATGACATTTATCATTGCCTACTATACGCATATGAAGTGTCATAACATGTCCCTATTTTCCCAATTTTTGAAAAAACTATCCAGTGGAAATTGAAGCCCTTTTTCAGTATTGTTAATGTTTATATTTATTAATACTTTATCTTTTGACACAAATTAGTGTTCAGAGCATGCGAGGCTCTGTCTGTGATGATGGCCCTTTACAAGTGAAGATTGATTTTGAAGTATGTATTTACTTGTGACAATTACACAATGCCTACTATGAGTGGCCCATATTTTTGTTTAATATTTTGCTGTTTCAGACAAAAACAACCCTTCCGTATGATCTGGGTCTTTCTTTTTCCCTTCGTTTTCTCCTTTCTTCCTTCCTTCCCTTCTTTTCTTCCTTACCTTTCTTCTTCGCTTATTTCTCATCCCCCCTCCCACCCTTCCACAGGTAAATTCACATGTAGGTGAGATGGAACAATACTCTTCCTGTGTTATTCCTCAAGTTTCTCCATATCTTTGTCAATGTCACCATTTCCTTCCCTTAGATGGTTGAATAATGCTCCAAAGTGAATAAATACATAATTCATACTATTCCTTTGACCATAAATGTTATCATTTATTCAACATATTATTTGTCATTAGGTTGTATGTGACATAATGCTCCAGTGATTAAGGTTGATCTATTGGTTACATAATGTGCTCTTATACATTCAATGAATAAAAACTGGCCTAGTATTGATGGCCAGTTGTTGGAGTTAGATCTCTGACCATTCTAATTATGAATGATCCATTAAAAAGCTTGGATTTTTTGCTGTATAGGCAACAGTTCCTCATGATGGATTTAATTACATTTTCTGACTAACTAAAGATGCAGAACATCAGACCATGCTTTTATTAACCACTGTGTTTACTCCAAGAAATCTCCTCAACTGTCTTGCCCATTTAATATAGTTTGATTTTATATACATACATATATATATATATATATATATATATATATATATATATATATATAATTTTATTTATCTGATAGAGTATCTGATAGAGAGAAAAAGGGAGATAGAGAGAGAGAGAGAGACAGAGAAAGAAAGAAAGAGAGAGAGAATGAGCACACCAGGGCCTCCAGCTGCTGCAAATGAACTCCAGTCGCATGTGCCACCTTGTGCATCCAGTTTATGTGGGACCTGGGGAATCGAACCAGGGTCCTTAGGCTTCACAGGCAAATGCCCTAACTGCTAAGCCATTTCTGCAGCCCTTATATATTCTTTATTTGACAGGCTTTTGTATACAAGGTAGTGTGAGCAATGTGTGGTGGTGCATGCCTGCAAAGTCAGTACATGGTGTAATTACTCCCCAATGTTCTTTATAGATATGCCCACCCATCCTCTTACCCTGCTCCCACATGCTTTCTATCCACCTATTTTAGACTTGGAATCTTCTGGGTAAATTCTTCTTCTTCCTCCTCCTCCCCTCCTCCTCCTCCTCTTCTTCTTCTTTTTGATGCAAGCCCAACAAACTGGCCCTTTTTATGTGAAAGAGTGAGAGGGTGAGATAGCAAGAGAGAGAGAGAGAGAATTGGTGTGCCAGGGCCTCCAGATACTGTAATCGAACTCCAGATGTGTATATACCCTTATGCGCATGTGCAAGCTTGGGCACTTGCATCACTTTGTGCATGTGGCTAATGTGGGACCTGGAGAGTTGAACGTGAGTCCTCGCGCTTTGCAGGCAAGTGCCTTAACCACTAAGTCATCTCTCCAGCCTTAAATTCTCATTTTTGTAGTTTCTTCAAAACTACCTAAGACCCGCTTTTTCCAGTAGCCAGACAGTACTCCCTGGGATAAGCTGGTACTTTCTAACATCTTTACTAGGCTACAATTCATTTAAAAGTTTACTTTTTTTCAGGCATCCCTGAAAGACTCCCTTGGCTACCTGCAATGAACACATTTCAATATTTTAAACTTAAGATTCCTGCAGTTTTTTATCTTTTTATTTATTTATTTATTTATTTATTTTGTTTTTTCAAGGTAGGGTCTCATTCTAGCCCAGGCTGACCTGGAGTTCATTATGTAGTCTCAGGGTAGCCTTGAACTCATGTCAATCCTCCTCCCACTGCTTCCCAAGTGCTGAGATTAAAGGCGTGAGCCACCACGCCCAGCAATCTTTTAAGGTATGGAACTTAGAAGGCAAACCCACCTATACTAGCAACATTTACATTAAAGTGCTATTTTGACTACATTTTGTCAGACTTTTTTTTTTGTCACTTAATATAGTGACTAATCTCAGAGTTGATCTTGTTTTCTACTGTGACAAAGTCTTGTGTTCTCAAGATGTTGTCACCACAGCTTTGGCAATGTAGGCTGTCATCAAATTCCCTGATAACCTTCTTCCTCGTCACTTGTTACCATGACAACAGGCTGTGCAGATCCAGTGTATCCTGAACTTATCAGGGATGAGAACAATTATATATTTTGCTGGGCTCTTTCTTGTAAGCTCTTCTGTAAAAGGCCCTTGATCTGTCCAGCCATCAGAGTGAGATAAAGGGAAAATCCATGTGCCCTGTGCTGTCCCTTCACATTTTCATCAGATTCTGACCTTAATTTTTTTATCATGTGAAAATGTCAAATTCAGCAGATTACTTTCAGAAATGATTTCAATATTCACAGTAAAAATTTACTCTCAAGTATATGTTCTAAAAATGAAAATGTAATAGAATTGTTGACATTTTAAACTATCATTTTCATTAAACATAACAGAACATTGTCATGTATTAAAACATGATACACATAAAATAGTCACAGAAAGAAATATCAACTTACTACAAAATCAGTTCAATGTTCTTATTGCACAATTTAACATTTCATTATTAGAAGTAATAAAATTTTCACTTTCTTTTATGTTTAGTTCATTGAGATTAATATTCTTACAAACTTATTTATTTCTTAAAATACACTCTAAAATTAAATTGCAAATGCTAAACATATAGAAATTTGATACCTATTTGCTGTTTCTTTCTAGAAAACTTATGTTATAAATTTGTGAATGTTATAGCAATGTAAATTTTTATAAGTTTAACATTCCTATACCATTGAGAGTAAAGTGGGTTTCTTGTATCTCTCTGACATGGGCATCAACACTAACTTTCATAGTTCTAATATTTATTTGATATGTGAACATTTGATACAATTTATCTTTATCAACTCACTACCTTGCACCCATGAGTAAAGGCCTGTTTTGTGGGGGCAACATCAGGAACAGGAGGTGGGAAAAGAGAAGTCCATGGGAGAGAGGTACTTCTGTGTACCTCTCATTTTCATTAGGGGAGAAAACTGCAGTGCTGAATGCATTAGAATAAGTCTGCCTCTCTTCACCCCAAACCTTACATGATTTGGGAGCCAGGATGAGACATTGAGGGTGATCTCGCCTTTCTGTTCACATGGAGGTCCAGCCCTCTGGGCGTTAAGCATTCACTGTTTTATTTGGGGTTGAAGGTGTGCTAGTGGTTGTCTTTATTTATTTATTTATTTATTTATTTATTTATGAGCAACAGACAGACAGAGAGAAAGAGGCAGATAGACAGACAGAGAATGGGCACGCCGGAGCCTCCAGCCACTGCAAATGAACTCCAGATGTGTGCGCCCACTTGTGCATCTGGCTTATGTGGGTTCTGGGGAATCGAGCCTTGAACCAAGGTCCTTAGGCTTCACAGGCAAGCGCTTAACTGCTAAGCCATCTCTCCAGTGCCTCATTTTAAATGGGAAACAATCTTCATGACATAAACTGTTTTTTAAAATATTTTTATTTATTTATTTGAGAGAGAGATAGAAAAAAGCAGAGAGAGAGAGAGAGAGAAAGAGAGAGAGAGAGAGAGAGGGCATACCAGGGTCTCCTGACACTGCAAACGAACTCCATATGCATGTTCTACCTTGTGCATCTGGCTTATACGGGTCCTGAGGAATCGAGCCTTGAACTGGGCTCCTTAGGCTTCCCAGGCAGGCGCTTAATCGCTACCATCTCTCCAGCCCCATAAACTGTGCTTTATAACAACCCTCACTATCAAAACCTGTACTTGTAGGATTCATACAGGACTCTCTACTTTTCAACATTCCTTTCCCCTTCTGTATCTGAAGCACAGGGGAGGCATAGTTCATAGTTTCCCCCTCTAAGACCACCAGGAATACACAAGTGAAAAAGATAACTGAGCATGAAAAGAATTCTGATCAGGATGAAATGAGGGAAAGTGATTTGACTTAAGGAGCTCCTTGAAAGGGGCTGATCAGGAAGGTCTCTGCAGCGGAGACATGAACAGAATCCAAATGATGAAGGCAGGTCAGCCCACAGAAGGCAAAATGTCTGGGCAGGAAGCACTTGTTAGGTTTTGGGAAGGACAAGAAGTTCAATGTGCCTGCACAGGAGGCAAGGGGTTGTATATGCTCATTGAAACCATGTATATGTCTTTAAAAATTAGAATTGACTAAGTAGCTTTTCAGTTGGCGATGGATTAACTATAGGTGGACAAGTTTATAGCATGAAATAAATACTCTGTAACCATTAAAAAGGATCATCTAAGTCTTTCCTTCACCACAAGTCATGTGCTTGTGGAATGATCTGGCTTATAACTTAAAATCTAAGCATCTATACACAAGTCATTTTGTGTCTAACATTTAGAACAACTATGAAGTGAACATAGAACAATTTGCACTGCCTGTCTCTACAGAGGAGGGTTACACAGTGAAAAACCTCTCATGCAAACTGTCAGCTCTTTGTTGAATAAACCATCTGCAGCATCAGGGGAGATAAAACCAGAACGTTTCCGTCTGGGAGATGCTCACAATGCAAGATACAATTAGAGTTGCCCATTATTCTTGCTCAGCTACTCAACAGTTTTATCACAAGTTGCTGATCTGAGAAGAATTCCTTAGAGCTTCCAGTAGAGAATGTCGCTCTCTTAGTTAACCATTAGAAAGAGCAGAAATAGAAAACTCAGTACTATTTGTCTTTATAAAGAACCCACTGGGCAGATTCTATCCAATGTGTAAGGTGGTCTCATCTTCCTCGCAGTCACAATAAAACAAAGGAGGAGCTTGGGATGTGGGTAGAGGAGCCACTCAGAACAGAGGCACCTGTGCTCACCAGTGGGGTAGCAGTGGCTGGCAAAGATCTGTTCATAATAAGAGGTTGAAGGTCGGAGAAAGGCCAGATAGCGAGGGCATTCTGTCACAAATAACTGGGGTCAAGAATATCCTTTGTTTCTCATTTTCTACTTCCCCGGGGCAAATAGACTAATTGCACTTTTAGTTGTGCATTTTGTAGGATTTTCAAATGTAGCCTTGAACTTAGAAGAAACCTCAAGGAGAGGATGGGAAAATAATCTGTCATAGACGGCTCTCCGAGGGATCTCACTGAGAGTGAAGCCTTCTGGGAGCCTGCCCCCTGAAACCCTGCCCTTCCTCTCACCCTCTGAAAACTGCTCACTGCCCACACACAGAGGCAGTGTGGCTCTGCACCTTTCACACCGTACGTAGTGAAAACTGAAGAATTGGCTGCATTTTTATCAATAGCAGGCAAGCTAATCAATCTCTCATATTTATTCATTGTTTTCCCAGGATCCCCATGGGATCTGTTTGACATTGTGTTTTCCTGGGGTTGGGTAAGGCCAGAATTTCTGCAAGGAGGTAAAATGGTACAGAAGGTTTTTAAAAAATTAGACATAATCAATTAAGTTGATCTCAAATAAAATATATTATCAGTCTTAAAATTGCTCCCCTTCCTGACTGAGGCCAACATGACCTAGCAGTGAATACCATAATCCCAATGAAAAGGGCCCCAAGGAAACAGTAAAAGATTATAACCTGTTATAATATATAAAATCTTGAAAAAGGGGCTGGAGGAATGGCTTAGCAGTTAAAGCATTTGCCTGCAAAGCCAAAGGACCTAAGTTCGATTCTCCAGGACCCATGTTAGCCAGATGCATAAAGTGGCACACGCGTCCGGAGTTCATTTGCCGTGGCTGGAGGCCCTCCCTGGTGTGTCCATTCATTCCCCCCCCCCACTCTCTCTCCCTCTTTCCCTGTCAAATGAATAAATTAATTAAAATAAAAAATTTAAAAAACTTGACAAAAGGTAGAGCAGAGTATAGTATATGGTGGTCAGTCTGTAAAGAAAAGTAAAGTACAGTCAGATTGTAAGAACTGTGGGGGGCGGAGAAGAGTTTGGCAAGGGAAATCAGGAAATACTCAGAGACTATGTTACTTAAGCGATAAACTAGCTGGGAGATGAAAAAGAAATTGCTCCCCTTCACCAAGCCTTCCCCACGATGTAAAAGCAGAGGCCGTTACTTCATGGTTTGTCACAGTGAAAAGCTACATAGATATTCACAGGGAAGTAGGTTTCGTCCAATGGGGAAGGTCTTTTATTGGACACTAACTACTATGTATGTCTCATTTTGCACAATTTTTCATTTCACAGTCCAGGCACATTTTCCCCCCTTAATTTTTCCCTAGATGCCTTAGCCACATTTTTATTTCCATGTCATGGGTTATGTACTACCAATAGAAAGGAATCTGTCTCTTTTTCTCTCCATCTTTCTCCCCTTATCATTTGATGATTATGGGCTCCTTCCATTTCCTTCTTTCTAGATGTTTATTCTTAATCTACAGTCTTACTTCTTGAACACTACTGGAAGAAGTACCTCTGAATAGCAGTGAAAAATTCAATATATGTTCAAAAGGAGACCAGTTGCTTTTTTTTTTCTCTCTCTCTCTACATAATCTGTGAGGATAACAAACCCACATTCTACTTATCTAATTATCCAGGACACATGTTCGCTTCATCCAGTGCCATTTCCAAATACCTCCCAGTCTTGAAAATATTTTTTAACATGCAATAATAACAAGAAAGCTGTTTGTCTATTTCCAGTATTACGGCCAGTTTTCACTGGTTGCGGGGAAGAGAGGCATACCAATGTAGAGAAAATTTTTGCACTCAGAGCACTAGCAACTATTAGACACACAGCAATGATCTTTGATCTTTAAGTGGGTAATTATGGACGTTCCAAGATCATATCCACTAGGGTAGCCTGAGTTTTCACTAGTAAAAATAGTTTTTTTTTTTTTTTTTTTTTGAAAATAACGCGTAAAAGAGACGTCTAGAGGGCTGGAAGGATGGCTTAGCAGTTAAGGCATTTGCCTGCAAAGCCAAAGGACCTCCGTTCGATTCCCCAGGACCCGCATTAGCCAGATGCTCAAAGGGGCGCACGCGCCTGGAGTTTGTTTGCAGTGGCTGGAGGCCCTGGCGTGCCTATTCTCTCTCTCTCTCTCTCTTTTTCTGTCAAATAAATAAATTATAAAAAAAAGAAACTTCTCTAGAAACAGTGGGATCCATGAGGATTAGCAGAACACAGGGTAGTAAGGACTGCAGATGGAACACTGGGACGTGATTTCCACAAGTAGCTTTTAGGCAGAAGATGGCTCTGGATTCATTCCCACAGCCAAGCAAGATGCGACCATAGGAGCTTCAGAAACCGGGACAGGAAGCTGGCTGCAGCAACACCCTAGGTAGATACTACCCAACAGAAACCCCGCGGAGGCTGAGGCCTGAAACCGACCCATGTGCAAAAGAGCTGCGGTGCACACAAAGACCTATGCAGAGCCTAGTGCAATAAAGGGCTCGTGGAGGTCGTTACCTGTGTTGACACATCACCATGTTCGCTGGGGAAGGGGCCGCCAGGTGAAACGACCAACACGGGCCTGCTCCAGGGGAGTCTGACTCAGAAGCCCTGGGAGAGGTGACTGCACAGGGAGCTAAGGTGACTGAATACAAGGTGCTTTAGGAGAAAAGGGTTAGAGGGATCTGTCACGGTGTTGGTGACCCGTCAATACTTCACGGGAAGGAAGTGGCACAGTTGGTCTTTCCAAGATACATGTGCTGCTTCCATGAGCCCATGTTTGTGAGCCTGCTGGGTTGGTGATGTCAGACGGATCCCTCTTGCTGTCTGGAGGTGAGACCTAGGGCCGCACCTTGGTCTGAGAAGGTGAACTCCACACGGAAGTCACTACCAGGCCACTGCTCAAATCCTTCCTTCTCTGCTCTGTAGCCCAGAAACATTTCCTTAAAAGCCAGAAAGTCTGTAAATGTGAGCAGCACGTCAGATATGTCCCCAGCAGTTCATCTTTAGGGTGCTGTGGTCATGTGGTGAAGGCTGCCGTGTTGAATCCAGGGATCTGCTCCAGCGGCTGCTCTTCCATACACTTCTCTACCGGGAAAACGTACTCAATAAAGATGGCTGTGTACGCGAGTTTGTTTTCTTCTGTGTCTTCAAACTCCTGGTGGTACTTGCCCATGAAGTTTCTGTGCATTAACTGGTTCTCATCATCCATGATGATGGCCTCTAAACATCCCACCCCAGAATCACATTCTAGATCAGAGGCAGAGGAAGAGGAGAGCCAGAATCTCTCTTCCTCCAGGGCGTCCATGACCTATAGCTTCCTACCCGGCCTACGCGGCCTGCCACCTGTGCCTGGCCTCTTCTCTGCTCCACTGAGCCCTCAACCACATCGGGGGCACGGGAGGGAGAGAGGAAACAAGGCCTCATTCTCCAAGCTCAAGGCCCAGCCTCTGGCTCCCTGCTGGGGCCCAGGGCAGGCTTGGGTCTCCTCGCAGTCACCGGACCACCCTGCACATGCTGCTACCACAGGCTGGGATGTGGGTTATCTCCCCAGTCTTGAAAATTTTAATCATTATTTCACACCAACTTCAACCTTGTTACCATTTGATGTCAAATATCATACCAATTCTTTTATTTTACTGCAACCTTAAAAAATGAGTATACAGTAATTTGATCATGTCCCCATCCAGTTATCCTCTTTCCCTTCTCCCCTTTTCTCATTCTTCTGAGGACCCTTCTCTTTCTAGGTAGTCCTTAGTCCTTCCTCTGTTGTGATGTCTCATTCGTTTTGTTCTCCTCTGGGCTCTATGTGAAAATGTTAAAAGTCTCAGGACAGAGCAGTTCTTGTGGAAGTAGTGACAACACTGTGAGGTCACAAATGCACAAATGTTTGCAGAAACACCCAGTCCTCACTAAGAAGCCGATATATCCCATAGAGAAACCAGCTCCTGAAGCAGGTTGAGGTTATGTTAAAAATAAGGAGAGGCTTGTTATACCAACCAAGCGTGAGATATCTTCAATAGCAAAGTTTAAAATCCCTGTGATCCCAAAATGCAACTTAAACTTCACCTTCAAACCCTCAAACTTTAAAGTATTGCTCGCTGAGAAGATGAAGTTAATCATAAAGGAATAAATGAACCCCGTGTTCTTATTTCTTCTCAGAAGAGAAAAACAGGCTTGTGAGTCAGCAGTGTATTTATGTGCGCTCTTATCTGAATAGAACCAGTCTCCCTCATTAGGTTGCAAGCCCAGCTGGGGAGAAACGACGTTTAGCTCATTATTGTATTACCAATGTCCTTCTCAGTGTGCAGCAATTGTAGGTCATGACTAAATGGCAACAACCCTATAGGCAGACTGTCAGGCAGCCAAGCAAGGCTGATCCAAGTCTAAAGCTTACATAACTGATTATATATCTGATAAAAATGATTATATATGTTCCCCAGTACATGCATTAATTTTTTACATAATAATGATTTCTTATATTCTGAAGTATAGACAACTCACATATCTGCCAGGAATAGAATGGATACATTGTGATATATTATATTATAGCACAGTGGAGTGCTATAAAATAATAAAAATGTATGAACTATGGTACCACTTAACCTAGATGTATTTCACAAATGTAACAATTACTGAAAGAGGGCAAATTAAGAACATGGATATCTTGAAGGCATATATTCAACTTGTATAAAGTCAAATAAAGGATAATACTAATGCTTGCTTCTAAAAGTTAGGGTCACAGTTTTTTTTTTTTTTTTTTTGCATTTACTTATTTATTTATCTTGAGTCAGGGTCTCACTGTAGCCCAGGATGACCTGGAACTCACTCTGTTGTCCCAGGCTGGCTTCAAACTTACAGCAAACCTCTAACCTCTGCCTCCTGAATGCTGGGTCTAAAGGTGTGTGCCACCATGCCCAGCTAGGGTCAAAGACTTTTAGATTGTTAAGAAGAGGAGGTCGGAGTAATGGGGAGAGGGTGTGATGAGATGCTATTTGCCCATGGCAGGACATGCTCACATGATTGCCTCATGATTTTCATTGAGCTACGTGTGCCCATTGCTCATTTCTTTGTGCCTCTTCCCTACAATGTTCAAAAAATTCTTCCCTCTATTGATTCTTTGGAGTTGGTCAACCACTGAATGATGCCCATCCCTGTCTCCCACTTCACTCTCCCATGGTATTTTCTCCCGTAAATCTCTAGTTCTATCTCTGCCAGCATTCTCGTCAAGTCTGAGGCAACAGCCTCTGAAGTGATTTCCTTGCTTCACACTCGTCACTCAAGATCTCACTCCACACAGCACCAGAAGACTTTTCTAAATCAAGGTATGACTAACTGTCATTTTTTGTACTTGTACCCTGGCCTTTTGTTCAAGTTAAGCGGTATGTTTGGCTCATCAGCCTAGGAGAGGAGTTCCTCTACGCTCTGCCTCTCTAGCCTTGCCCCTCCTCAACCTGGTGCTTCTTGCCTGAAAAACACCCTGACCTGCTACTGTCTCCCACAGTTGACATTAGGATCTTAGGATCTTTGCTTCTCTCACTAATTAGGTGGAATGTTCCTTCCTGCCAATCATCTCCAGGCTCTTCTGTCTCACCTTCACTTCTCGAAGATGATTTTCTTCTCAGGGAAGTCTTCCGTGAGTTGATCCTGCTCTGGTCCAGATGTGATCCCTCTGGCGTGCTCTGACACCCAGGCCTATCACAGTGGCTGTCTTGTTGAGTGGAATTACTAATCTCCATCTTGTGGGTCTGTCTCAGTGACTATCTTGCTAAGTGGAATCATTAATCTCCATTTGCATATCTGTGTTGCCTTCCGTTTATAAGTCTATTCGAACAGTGAATAAGGCAGTGGTAGGAAATGTGTCTAACTCATCCTTTTATATCAAGGACCTAGTACTGGGAGTGTGTGTGTACACATGCATGCATGAGAGCATGTGTGCCCATAAACATGTACACACATGAATTTTAGCAATGTGAGTTGTGCTTATGCTTTTCCCTTGTTACACTCACCATTTCCTTTTCTGAAATTTACATTTATTATTTATTTATTTAAGAGAAGGGCAGATAGAGGGGGAGGAGAGAGAATGGATGTGCCAAGGCCTCCAGTAGCTGCAAACATACTCCAGGCACATGTACCACCTTGTGCGTCTGGCTTATGTGCAGTTTGGGAACTCGAACCTGGGTCCTTGGGCATTGCAGGCAAGTACCTTAACTGCTAAGCCATCTCTCCAGCCCTAGCCCCGCTATTTCTTTATAGAACTGAGATTATGAAGGACCAGCTTCGTGAGTCATTTACTGTCATGGCAGTTATATCACATGAACGGATGAATTTTAACATTCTTGCTTCTATGTAGTAAAATGGGAAATCGGATCCTCTGGTCATTTTTTTTATTAAAGTATGTCTGTGTAGTGGGTAACAGTACTAAGTACAGTTCTTTCAGTATTTGTCATGAGTCATAAATTTTGACAATGAACTCTCCATCCCCTTATGTTCACCATAATCCTGTGATCTTCATGTTACTGACCTCATTTTGTACACAATAAGTCTAAATTAAAAGAATTTAAATACATTTCAAAATTTCAACACTTAGCAACTGGCAGATCTTTGCAAAAATCTAGTTTTTTTTTTTTTCTGATCCCCAAGCGCATGTATCTTTAAACATTTTGAGGAGCCTGGTATTATATGTGTATATCAGAAAGATATAAAATGCATGTGAAGTCAAAATTCATGTATCCTCCTGTTCAAAACATCCTTTGCACAAAACTCCCATCTTTAAAACAATTAAACATTTCCCTTTTGGAGGATCACTATAAGTTTGAGGCGACCCTAAGACTACATAGTGAATTCCAGGTCAGCCTTGGTTAGAGCAAGATCCTACCTCCAAAAAAAAAAAAAAAAAATCATTTCCCTTTTACATAATTTGTTTAGGTTTGAGTTGTGTATAATTTAAGAAAAAATGTTTATAAAATGTCTTCATTTCCCAGTAATTTTCAATTGCTATCTTCTACCCCTTTAAAATTAAATGGAAGAGGTTCATGTCTGAGTCAAAAGGATAACTTCTTCAAATATCTTAATTGAAAGTAGATCATTCCTATCAATTTCCACTTCTAGCATCATTGGTCTGCTAGGCATCACAGTGATTATAGTTCTTATTTGCCTCAGTGGTATTACCAAGCTTTGACCATTTTCCTGTAGGATTAAATTGACCAAACCAACGAAAAACAATATCTATCTATCTATCTATCTATCTATCATCATCATTATCTATCTATCATCATCATTATTATCTCTCTTTCTATCTTTCTATCTATCATCACCATCACCTATCTGTCATCTATCATCTATCTATCTATTTCAGAGACTCTTGATAAATCCCATTTTTTTTCTTTCTCTTAGCACTGCATCCCATAGAGCTGCAGTGCTCTTTATAAGCAGAGAAAGAAGGGTTGGAAAAGCTTCATATAACTGTACTTCTTTTCATGGAACCTGTAGAGGTTTCCTTTGAGTAGGTGGATCCATTAAATTTTCAGTTCTCCTTCCCTTGAAGCCACAATTCATCCTTTTCTTAGGAAAGTCATGTCTTCGAAAACATTACTGCCATAAGAATACATTCAAATATTGTTAGGTATAAACCCATTTTTAAAGAAGAAGGCATTAGCTGAGTAAAGAAAAAAATTCTTAAAATGATGTCACCAATATCTACTACCTTCTGTTATCGTAAATTCCCTACAAATTTCCTGTCTTTTTTAAATAGAAAAATGTGTCTATAAAATATTTTCTACAAAATACAAAAAAAGAAAACGCAAGAAAATTTATTTCTTGTTTTTGAGATACTGACCCATGGCCACAAAAAAGGGCTCACAGTGTGTTGTCAGAAAGCAGCGGGATTTCGTGGGAGTTGTCATAGGACCATTTAAGAAGTCGGAAAGGACGCCTATGGGCATGCTCAGTATCCGGGGCAGGTACCACCTAAGGTTCCTCGCCTGGCTTTCCAGGCTGTGTTCCCGCAGCGCTCTCAGGAGGCGCTCTCCTTGACAAGCATCCTCTCCAGAGCACGGTTGACCTCTTTGTTCCTCAGACTATAGATCAGAGGGTTCAGCATGGGATTGAAAAGACTGTGGAAGAGCAGCAGGTATTTCTTTTGCTCCTCGGCGCTCCCGTGTTGGGGCCCAACATACATGACAATGGCTGTACCGTAGAAGAGTCCAACCACACAGAGGTGGGAGGAACAGGTGGAGAAGGCTTTCTGGCGCCCCTGAGGTGCCTGAATCCTCAGGATGGCGCACAGGATGCGAACGTAAGATACCACAATGGAAGAAAGTGGTCCCACCAGCACAGACACGGCCCCGGCCAAAACCATGACCTCATTGAGGTGGGTGTCTGCGCATGCCAGTTTGAGGACAGCTATAATTTCACAGAAAAAGTGATTCACTTTCTGAGATCCGCAGAAAGGCAATGGAAGGAGTAATACTAAGTGGACCAGGGCCAAGATGACTCCCAGCATCCAGGAAGTCACCACCAGGGTAACACAGACTCTCCAGCTCATGATGGATGAGTATCGGAGGGGCTGGCAGATGGCCACGTACCGATCGTAGGACATCACTACCAGGAGGAGACATTCCGTGTGCGCAAATGTCAAGAAGAGGAAGGTCTGAGTCATGCATCCAGCAAAGGAGATGGGCTTGGCTGGGTGCAGGAGGTTCACCAGCATCTGGGGCACCGTGTTGCAGGCATAGGCCATGTCCACGATGGCCAGGTGGGAGAGGAAGAAGTACATGGGGGTGTGCAGTCTGGACTCCAGGCAGATAAGCCCCAGGATGGACCCGTTCCCCAGCAGAGTGAAGATGTAGCAGGAGGAGAAGAGGCTGAAGAGGAGGATCTGCGTCCTCGGACCCACGGGGAATCCCAAAAGGATGAACTGTGTGGTGACAGAGGTCTGATTTCCTCCCACTTCCCTGTGGAAGAGAAAAGGGAGCTCACCAAGTGGGAACTTCTGAGGCAGAGAGCTAGAAATAGCACTATGGCTGGGCGTGGTGGTGCACGCCTTTAATCCCAGCTCTCGGGAGGCAGAGGTAGGAGAATCGCTTTAGTTTGAGGCCACTCTGAGACTATGCCGTGAATTCCAGGTCAACCTGGGCTAGAGTGAGACCCTACCTCAAAAAAACAAAAAAAGGGGGGGGACACTAGGGTGTGTGTCATGTCTGGGTGTTTCCTAGGAAAATGTTCTCCATGGCATTTAAAAAAATATTTTATTTTTATTTATTTATTAGAGAGAGAGAGAGAGGGAGAGAGAGAGAGAGAGAAAGAGAGTGAGAATGGGCTTGCCAGGGCCTCCAGACTCTGCAAATGAACTCTAGAGGCATGTGCCACCTTGTGGGCTTATGTGGGTCCTGGGGAATCGAACTGAGGTCCTTTGACTTTGCAAGCAAGCACCTTAACCGCCAAGCCATCTCTCCAGCCCCTCGATGGTATTTTTGACCTGTTAATCATGTACTAAGTGAAAATTATGTATGTATCACAAATCAATCAGAAAGAATTTTGTCACCTGTAAGTTAAATGCTAATATTATATTATACTATCCAGTAAACTTGACTCTCATATTCACACTCATCTTCATCAAGGAACAAAGTATGGTGATACTTTTGGACTTCACAGTGGTATGCTTGTTTGAGTTTGTGCTGTTTATATCAGATGTTTGCTCATGACATCATGCCTTGTACTGGACAGGTGTGTTCACACAGGTGTATGTGTGTTAGGTCTGATCATCTTTATAAGAAAGCATGACAATGATCATGGCTTAATGGTTAAGGCGCTTGCCTGTGAAGCCTAAGGACCCATGTTCTATTCCCCAGTGCCCACATAAGCCAGATGCACAAGGTGGCACATGCATCTGGTGCTCATTTGTAATGACTAGAGGCCCTGGCATACCCATTCTCTCTCCCTCTTTCCCTCTCTCTCTCTCCCTCTTTTTAAAAATTTATTTATTTGAGAGAGTCAGAGAGAAAGATAGAAAGAGAGAGAGAGAGAGAGAGAGAGAATGGCTGCGCCGGGACTCTAGCCTCCACAAACGAACTCCAGACGCATGCGCCACCTTGTACATCTGGCTTAAGTGGGTCCTGGGGAATCGAACTGAGGTCCTTTGGCTTTGCAGGCAACCTCCTTAACCACTCTCCAGCCTTCCCTCTCCCTTTCTTTGTCTCTTTATCTCCCTCTTTCAAATAAATGAACAAGTAAAATATCTTTAAAAAGTTCTTACAAATGAGCTTGAATTAAGGCAACATATACTAAAATTAAGTTGAGAGAATGGAAGTTTTCTTCACTTTGGCAGGACATAACACAGTCTAATGTCTTTTCATTTTTGTACCCACAGATGGTCTCCTTGTCTGGTGGTCAGAATATAGCTACCTATTACTCTTATATTCTATACTTCATCTTCTATATTTGCACATACAATCTACTTACCTATCTGTACTCAGAAACTTCTGACATTTTTGGCACATTTTGCTGTAAGAAATATCTGCATAGTACATAACAAAATGAGTATAAGAAAATAGTTATTTACTTGAGTCTTGGCATTCTACAATCACTTGAATATTCTGTTTGATCATGGCCTATCCTATCAGATTAATTAATAAAAATGCTTGCTAAATAATTTCATGGTAATTTGTAGCCTAAAATTAAAAAAAATGTTGATCTGTATCAAAGATTGAAGGTAAAGTTCTGACTATAGATTCATACTTATAAAAATTGTAATATATAGCTTTTAAAGCATGATGTAGCATAATTATTTATTACTTGTGGTGAACCTTTTGCTTTTGTGGATAATAAATGGCTACATCCATTTCCACACAGTCAGTTTTCTGAAGTTTGGGTTGTAACTTTAAATCACTGCTGCTGTTTCCTTTGCTTCTCTACCATTATTCAGTCCAAAATGCATCTGAATTCCACATATAAATGAGAGTCTCAAAAAAATCATATTTGACTTCCTAACAATGTGCCCTTTATTTATATTTTTAAATATTTTATCAGTTCACAAACTAGAGGAAGTAAGCTTTTCATTACTTAAAAGAAAATATCAGAAATCATTGAGCAACAATGTTATCTTAGGCCAAGAAATAGCTTTGTGACAATTGGAATTACCCTTAAAGACTGAAATTTATGCCAATGGATATTTTTATGTATAATGAGATTGATATCTATGATCATCATTTAAAAAAAGTATTCTATTTTATTTACTTATTTATGAGAGAGAGAGAGGAAAAAAATGTGTGCACCAGGGCCTCCACTACTGCAAATTCCAGACACATGTGCATCTGGCTTATGTGGGATCTGGTGCATTGAACCTGAGTCCTTAGGCTTCACAGTCAAGTGTCTTAACTGCCAAGCCACCTTTCTAGTCCCCATAGGCTCATAATATTTTTTAATTTTATTGATTTATTTATTTGAGAGAGCAAAAGAGGGAAAGAGGCAGAGAAAGAGAGAGAGAGAGAGAGAGAGAGAGAGAATATGGACATGTCAGGGCCTCCAGCCACTGCAAATGAACTCCAGACACATGTGCCACCTTGTGCTTATATTGGTCCTGGGGGATCAAACCGAGGTCCTTTGGCTTTGCAGGCAAATGCCTTAACTGCTAAGCCATCTCTCCAACCCAGCTCATATTTTTTAATCAGCTTAAAATGTTATCTGATCAAGGTGTCTCCTCTTTTGATTTGTTTTGTTGCTTTGCTGACAATTTTCATACATTAGAATTATGAACAAATGAAGGCTGAGTACTCATTGAGACATCTGTAGCATCCTCTCCAAGGCCCAGAGAACACGGTGGAAGAGCAGACAGACAGAATGTAATAGCCAGAGGATAGGAAGGAGAACTTTGGGATATTACTTTCCAGACACAACGTGACCGTTACATGATGATCTTATAGCGGCTGACACTGTCTTCACAATCATCTACAAAAACTGAGCCAGTGCAACTTTTAAATAGTAGGTTCATTAATCATCTATTCAAGATGAGAGAAGTTGATCTGGGGTGCTACTAGGATGCAAGTTCTACTATAGGATTCAGCAAGTTCTAGTATAGGGTTCAGCAGACATTTGTATAGAAAATTGATAGTCATTTTCACTTCAGCATTTCTGTCATATTTGGAACCAACAAAGATAGTGATTGCATTTCTAAAATTTCATAGGATGATGTAACACAATAAAATAAAGTAGGGGGACCTGTAGGTATCACTTTTATTCTTCCTATCTCCAAGCAGCCACAGCACAAATTCTAGAATCTATAGATAGGTGCTGGCACGTTCTGCTCCATGTCTTAATAACAGGTCTACACCTGTCATGTTCCTCTTTGCCAGCACAGTTTCTTTCCTAAGAAGGGAGTTCACATTCTAAAAATAAAACCTTTAGGACAACTTTGTTCTTTACCGTAAACCCATTCTGCAATTAATTAGTCCCATTATATTAAGAAATTGTTATTTGGAGCCGGGCGTGGTGGCGCACGCCTTTAATCCCAGCACTCAGGAGGCAGAGGTAGGAGGATCGCCATGAGTTCGAGGCCACCCTGAGACTACATAGTTAATTCCAGGCCAGCCTGGGCTAGAGTGAGACCCTACCTCAAAAACCAAAATAAAATAATAATAATAAAAAGAAATTGTTATTTGAGCTGGAAATATGGCTTAGCAGCTAAGGAACTTGCTTGCGAAGCCTAAGGACCCAGGTTCGATTCCATTCCCCAGAACCCACATGGTGGCACATGCATCTGGAGTTCATTTTAGTGACTAGAGCCCCTGAAGTGCCCATTCTCTCTCTTTCTCATAAATAAATAAATAAAATATTTCAGAAATTGCTATTCATTTTTATTTTCATGAAGTGATAGAAGTTGTTTTATTTATTTATTTGGTTTTTCTGGTTTTTTTTTGTTTTGTTATATTTTCAAGGTAGGGTCTCACCCTAGCTCAGGCTGACCTGGAATTCACTCTGTAATCTCAGGGTGGCCTCAAACTCACAGTGATCCTCCTACCTCTGCCTCCGAAGTGCTGGGATTAAAGGCATGCGCCACCACGCCCCGCCTTTTCTGTTTTTTTTGAGGTAAGGTCTTGCTCTAGCCCAAGCTGACCTGGAATTCACTTGGTAGTCTCAGGGTGGCCCTGAAATTACAGCAGTTCTCCTACCTCTGCCTCCTACCACTGCCAAGTGCTGGCATTAAAGTCGTGTACCACCATGCCTGGCCGATAGAAGTTTTTACAAGCAAATAGCTCAAACAGCTATTTTTCTAATAATTTAAATGAGAAAGTCAGCAGAAGATGCATAAACTGAAATTATCCACATTAGGTATATCTGCAAGAGCTAGCAAATTTCTAGTTGTCCTCGGTGCTGTCTATAAGTAGCAGGAATTTGGAATAGGTAGACAATATCAATTGCACTTTCACTTGTGACCTTTCACTCCAGTCTACTTGAGGTTGTATAATTAATGAAGACTAGATAATACAAGAAACTTTGCTGAGACTTACAAGTCACAATTAGAAGACATGTTTGAAATGAGCTGCTTGAAGTGTCACAAATCAACAGTGGGCAGTTGTTATTGCAGAGATTATTTTCTTTCCAAAGGATCCTTGGAAACAAAATGCCTGGCAGAGACTGGATTTCTCTCAGAAGAGATGATTTTATTTCTGCTTAGCTCAGTCATCTCATAACAGTCTCTGAAAGTTTGTAGATGGGAAAGGATAAACTCTACCACTCACTGGCACCTGCTCACTTCCAGGGAAAAGCCTGTCCCGGTACTTAGCTCTGGTTTTCCCTGCAGAAATATTCACGACAAGATGAGAATGCTGTTGTGTCTTCACTCACTGGAGGCTCCAAGATCACAGATCTGAGAGGCAATCAAATGACTTCCAGGTCAGGATGCATTCACAGATTATAGTTTCCACCCACTTGGGTTTGTCATGGTTTCAAGAACTCCAAATGTCCTTATCTATGACCTCCAGACAGATCACCAGCAGGGTTAGGCTGGTGGAATCAATATATTATTCACATCCTTCCAAGTCATGTTGACCTGCCCATATATGTATATGTGTGTGTATATATAGATACAGGTATATTTTTATGAGTGTCCCACAAGGAACACAATTCATAGAGTAAGTAATACCAGATAACAAGACCTATAGGAGCTGTGGGTACACATTCAGGAATCAGCAAAGCAAGTGAAATATCCCAGTGGGACTTGTTAAGTGATAATTTGTAGAATGTTCCTGCGGCACCAGCAGAAAATAAAAAGTCTTGGCAGGAACCGATCTCCACTCTTTAACTCTAGTGGTTTGAGCCCAAGAGAGGGAGGCCGACCATGATCCCTCTAGGGCTGTCACCACTACAGTTCTCTCTTCATCGCATGATGGAAAAGAAAACAAGCCGACCCCATTTTGTAACTTCATGACTGCAGCTGAGACAATCTGAAGACACCTTCAAGGCTTAAAGTTCTCTTTTATTCACTTACCTAAAGTCACTCTCTCCTTCTCAAATATACCAGAGGCAAAGCACAATTTCTTAAACATTTGAGATGCATTCAATCAGTTCCTTTTCTATCTTCTATCAGTTTTGTTATCAATGTTGCAGTAGTCTCATAAAACAAACTGTACTGTTTTCTCTCTTTTTTATCTATTCTCAAAAGCTTTTGTACAACATGAAAATTAGCTATTCCTTAAAGATTGGTAATTTTAAAAAATTTTTGTAGTCAGTGAATACAGTCAAGTTGGTTCCATTGTTAGCCTCCTCCCTTGTATTTCCCCCCCTCCACAGGGACCCTCCTTGTTGGGGTATATGGGTCGTGCATTGTGGGGTTAGCCTTTAGTTTCAGGTAGGAGGAAATGTCTCTGTGTGTCATGACCCAACGTGTGGCTCTGACATTCTTTCCACCACCTCTTCCGCAAATTCCCCTGAGCCATGTTGGGTTCATATTAGGTCTGCTTCCATGTTGAGATCTTGGGTGCCTCTGCATCTCTGGATATCTGGTTTAGTGGGGGTTGATTGTTCTCTGTGTCTATCTCCTTCACCATTGTGCTGGTTCCTGGTTTGCCAAGAAAACAGCATTCATGCATGTTTCCCCAATTATTCTTAGTTTCAGCCGGGGCCCTTTTGAGGTATGATGGGGTGGTTCTCTCCTTAGAATCTGCGTCTATCTGAAAAAGAGAAGCAGATTCTCCAACGGAGAGTAAAGTCAGCACCAAGTAAATGTGTTAGCCATTGTTTTTTAGAGAGAGTTTAGTGGAGAGCAGGCTCATTTTTGGATATGGTTCTGACTTGTTTCCCAGCTCCAGCTATGTGTTCTGTTCCACGGAACAGATCAGTTAGCCAAATCAAGAGCAGTTGGTTTCCCACCATGGCTATGTTGGCAATCACGTCAAGGATGCAATTCTGAAAATTCTCAAATCAGGATCTCCCTGAACTAAGTGAGCACAGATACCGGCTCATGCTCAAGCAATAAGACTTGCCCTCACGTGCCAAGACAGCCACATTCCTGAGCATGTTCAGTTCCAGGTCACATGTTATAGGTAAAAAAAAAAAAAAAAAAAATGGCAGGTAAAAAAAACCTTTGGGCATAGAACATAGTGTTATAATGAGATCACCTAGTCAGCATGAGTCAGAGTGACTCAGTGATTTTGGATGGTTCTTTGTAAGTTTCCTTGGAGGAACTTATCTGAAATAAATAATAAACTCTGAGGGATCATTATCAATCATTTAAAGGTGCATCAACACCTCAACTTCCACACAGAAACCTGAGTCATTGTTTCTAACAGAACTTGCCAAATAGCATACAATTCTGTTCCCCGCACCCCCACTTCTATACTCTTTAGTAGTAAGGCAGTGTGGTTGCACAAACATTTTTTCTGATTATTGCATCTTCTTGAGAGACCGTTACCTTTTTTATTGTTGGCCAGCTTTCTGAGGCTCTGATGACGTACGCACCATCTACAAAAAAAGAAGGACAGGTTTATTTAGGGTCATGGTTCAGTGGCTTAGCCTATGGTCGGCAGGTTGCATTACTTTGGACCACGGCAGTGCAGAACCCCTCATCAGGGGGTTCCTGAAGGGACAAAGCCTCATATCTGACAGCATCAGGGAAGCAGGGGGGAGGGACATGTTCCCATTATAGCCTTCAAAGTCATGGCTCCTGTTTCCTCCAAGGATGCCCTGAAGTTTCCATCATCTAAAAAGTACCTCTGGCTGGGGACCAAGCTTCCAGAAAGTGGTCCTTTGGAGGACATGCAGGTCCCAACAATAGTAATAATTATGCAGTGCTTCTCTTTATGCTAATTTATTCTGTGTGCATTTTGCCTTACATAAACAAGTGTAAATAGCTGCTTGATATTTACATTGCTGCATCAACTTATTAAACATTTGGATAGCGAATGTTCTCAAATATCATATTCCCAGCTTGCTTCGTGATTGTGTCTTAATTGCTGTTATAAATAATGCATAAGTTTGTGGTTTAAAAAAATCAACATAAAATGGAATATAATGATCAAATATTTGGGCTCTTGACCATTGTGTTTTCTGTTGAGCATCTTTCTAAAGGCTACTATATGTTATTCCCTCTTTCTTTTCATTGTCTTCATAAAGAGATGCTGAGAGATTATCTGTCAGGTTTCTCTTTTATTTTTGTCTCTCATTCTTTTGCCTTCACATAGTCATCAGTTCCTAGGGCTCCTGGGGGGCTTCATTCAGAGTACACGTAGCTCATGCGCCCACCTCAAACTAAGCCACCTGGCAGCACTCCAGGTCATCTAAAGACACATTTTATGCTAATCTTTCTGTTCTTTAACTCTCATACCTCTTCCGGTACAGCCCTATAATCATGTCTGTCTCACATTTTCTAAATTGTCTTTGAATCAGCAGGGACCCGTCAACAGAAAGCACCCTGCTATTCCAACATGGTTTATTGTAAGAAAGAGGTTGAACGGATGCCTACAAAAGAAGGCCAGCAACAATGGAGCTCTCTGATGAGCAAACCACAGGATGGGGGGCGGAAGCCCAGAAGTTAGGATAATTAGAATTTAGAAGGTCATAGAGACATCCTATAGAGTTGTGCCTTAAATCTCTGAGGAAAAGGTGTCTTCCAACTGATGCCTTTGTATAAAACTGAGATTAATAAGACTGATTCTGGGAAAAATCAGAAAAAAAAAATAATTGGAGATGGAACCTAGTTGTCACTAAAAATGTAAAGAGTTATTGGGGCAATGTTGACCAAAGGAGTGAACGGAGTTCTGGTCTTAATTTATGTGCCAAATCTTCTCTAACACTACCTGTCAGTAGATCCTAAATTGAAGTTAATTTACCAGCCCAGACCTATGGTAGTGTGCGGGGTTTAGCATAGAAGAGTAAGCTTGGAGAAGAAAAATGATAGTTTAGCATCAATACAGTCTACCTCTTTGGTGATTCCACATTAATAACTCCTTTTTTATTATTTTATTTTTGAGTGAGAGAGAGAAAGAGAAAGAGAGAAAGAGAGAGAGAGAGAGGGAGAGAGAGAATGGGTGTACCAGGGCCTTTTAACCACTGTGAACAAACTCCAGGCGCGTATGTACCCTTGTGGTGTGCATGTGCAACATTGCATGCTTGTGTCACCTTGTCTGGCTATGTAGGACCTGGAGATTCGAACAGACATTCTTAGGCTTCATAGACAAGTGCCTTAACCACTAAGCCATCTCTTCAGCCCAATAACTCATTAATTTTTTTTAAATTTATTTTCATTTTTTTTTTTGAGAGAGAGAGAGAGAAAGAAAGAGAGAGAGAGAATGGGAGTGCCAGGGCCTCCAGCCACTGCAAGTAACCCCCAGATGCATGTTTCACCTTGTTCATTTGGCTTTACATAGGTCCTGGGGAATCAAACCTAGGTCTTATTGGCTTTGCAAATAAGTGCTTTATCCATTAAGCCATCTCCCGGCCCAATAACTCTCTTTATATAGCATGTAAACAAGAGCCGCTTCATGATTAAGTTAGATGCACTGCCACGGGCCTTTGCCCATGTGGATTCTGGCCTTCTCGTTGAGAAAGGAAGTCCCAGTAGGCATTGCATTCTGTTTTGGATGACAGTCACAGGGTTCACGTCTTGTGGGTATTAGTTATTGCAGTTGTTCAGTCATCTAAGGGGCAGTTTTTCCCAATATGCATGTTCATGTTATGAGTGTGGTGGGAGTATGTGTGTGTGTACAAATATGTACACACATGTGTGTGCATCTACATGCAGGGGGATGCTAGAAGATAACTTCAGGTGTCATCCTCATAATGCCGTCCACCTCCTTTGAGACAGGGTCTCTCACTGGCTTGAAGCTAACCAATTAAGTTAGAATAGCTAGCTAGCCAGCAGGCCTCAAGTACCCTCTTGTCTCTGCCTGGCCAGCTCTGGGATAAGATATTGGCGATGCCACACCCAGAGTTTTATGTGGATACTGGGTGTCAGACTCAGGTTCTCAAACATGCAAGACAAGCACTTTACTAACTGAGCTATCTCCGTAGCTTTAAGGAGAGATTTTCAATAATTCACTAATTTCTGCCTCTTGACTCTTTTTGTGGAAGCATGTTAATTCACTTGTTGAGATGCTTCTCCCATTGGATTTTTCTCTTTGATACCCCCCACCTTTCAACTCCATCAAGGATTAAGACATCTTGTAACATAAGTTAACCTTTCTTTGAAAGCAAAGTGAGCATAACTCTTTCCCCCTTTTATATGTAACGCCCTTTGTTATCTTACCCTATCTTTCTAATATTAACTTTCCCTTCATCTCTCCCTTCATCCAGTGTACAGTATGTCTTTGCTTTCATTGTTATTTGCCCACCGCTTCTATTACAGCCACTTGAAAAAAAAAACACTTTCCGCTTTACCTTCCATAAATATATGAATAAGTTTGAAGGAGATAATTTATTAAGCCAATTAGGTCAATTAGAATCTACTTGAGCAAAGAAAAACAAAACAAAATAATACAAAAACCATGTGAAAATCAGACAGGTCTCAGAGCGGAACAGATTCTAGAACTCTGAACAACCATATGGTCTGAAAGCGTTTATAGAAACAGAGGGATTGGGGTGTAGCTCGGGAGATCAGTGCGAGAGCATGCACAAGACCCTGTGTTCTGCCTGCAGAACACACGGAAGTGAGGTACGAAATATAACTAAATCAATCAGGCTTAGTCAGTCAAGCACTTACAGCTCTTAAATATTTAATTACTTCCTGGGCTCTTCGTCACCAGTTCAAGCGCAGGGGCTGCAATCAAGCTCTACACTGGCTGGGTCTATCGAGTCCAGTGCGAATGTCTCATCTAAACTCCCACATTCTCACAAAGTTCCACCCCAACTAAGGTGCTTTCCAGGTGCATGCAAAATATTCCTTCTTATGCTTTGGGTTTGCAGTAATTTTGCTCCCTTATTTCCCTTATTCAACAAATATAGTTAACACAATTTCATATGCATTTCAATAAAATATTGTATATTCTCTTTGTAAAGCCATAATGTATTTTAAACGTATTACATAGTTAAATACTTTGACTGTTCCATGATGACATAGGTGCTACAATCTGAAAATATAATTGTCATTAACCCAAGCTCAGATTCCTTATAGCTCGGTTCAGGAATATAAAAATTAAACTTAGCACGTTGAGTCTAATATGACCCCAAAATGGTGCCACACCTTCAAAGCTAAGATTTTGCCAGTGAGCGAAGTTAACTCTAATACCTTGAATGTCAAAGTTCCAACCTGTATACTTGCTAGAGAAATGAGAAGGATGCAAATATTATTCAACAGGCGAATGCCTATGAGGTTCAACCTTTCTTCAGCATCAAGTAGAATACTAGATCAAACTTTATCTCTTCAAATTCAAGCTACAGCATCCTGCATCCTAAGGCTCTCAGAGCCACAGCCTTCTGAGACATCTTTCACAGCTAAACAGCTTTGTCTCTGCATGTCTGGGGTACATAAGCATTTGGCCTGCTTGCTAGGTAAGGTCTGTGTGTTGCTGTGGTAGACTAACAATGTCATGCATAAAAATGCAGCAGCCTGCCTCAAGGCAGAGCCTCCATCAGGAGCAGTGATCCAGTATCATCCATTATAAATACACAGTCAGTTTTAACTTAAACCCAAATTCGGAAGCAGCCAGCTGAGATCACTCCACATACAAATCAGATTCACCATTACAAAAGTTTCCATCAGTTCATCAGTGGCATTGTAAGTCTGTAACATTAGTAATCTAGATACCTACAACTGGTTTAGTTTATTCTGTAAGACCAGGTACCAGAAATGGGGCTTTTAAAAAATTAAAAATTATAACTTCCTTCTGTATCACTTGCAGTGAGAACTGGTTGAGGCAAGGATGCATGAATCAGACAAGTACACATTTTATTATTGAAACGAGACTAAATGGAAAATGTATTTTGGATAGGATATCCAAACATGTTTACCAGTCCTTACCCTTGACTTGAACTTACTGCCTACTCATAGGCAGCAAAAAAAGAAAAAAGTAAAAAAGAGAGCACAGGATGTCAGATAACTCCAAGTCCGTATAAAATTTATAGTCTGCAGGATGAGGAAAATGTGAGTTCCTTGTGAATGACTGGCACTTAAAGGGAAGGAATCAGGGAGATTGGGGTCTAATCTTTCAAACTGGCAAATTCAAAAAAGTTCAAAAGATTCCTCTAAGTAGTTACCCTTCAACTTGCAGGCAAGGGAGAGGAAGAAGCCATCCTTATCCCCACCAGACACCACCACTCCCACCTATAATACAAAAGACTGCATCAATAGTTCACTACCAGTCTTTGAATAAGATTCCACTTAAAGCCAGTCTATTCAGTAACTATAGTCAGCCACATGGTTTCCCCTACAGGTCAAGTCACGATCTGAAAGGGTGATAGTCTTCTAAGGACTTGTATTAGATAATATTTCATTGATTTCTGAAGCACATGCTAATCATGTTATAATCTATCAGCAGTTTTCTTTTTTTTTTTTTTTTTTGGTTTTTTGAGGTAGGGTCTCACTCTAGCCCAGGCTGACCTAGAATTCACTATGGAGTCTCAGGGTGGCCTCAAACTCATGGTGATCCTCCTACCTCTGCCTCTCATGTGCTGGGATTAAAGGTGTGTGCCACCACGCCCGGCTTCTATCAGTTTTTTGATATATTTCACTGTAGGTAATAATTTTTACTTAGAAACTAGAATTTTAATAATATTCATAAAACTTCTATAGACCGCCTTCTCTTAAATGATATCTTTAGATCTTTAAGCAAGCCAAACTTTATGAAAATTAAATGTGAAGCTACAGAAATATCATAAAATATTTACAAGATCATCAATATTCGAAATTTTTATAAGTACCACTGTTGGTCTGGGTGTGGTGGAGTGTGACTCTAGTCTCAACATGCAGGAGGCAGAGGCAGGGGGATCTTCACATTTGAGGCCAGTCTGTTTTGCTCAGTGATTTCCAGGCCAAACAGGGCCACGTAGTGATACTCTGTCTCAAAAAACAAAACAAAAAAAATGCAAAGAAATAAAATTAAAGGGTATGAGGAAGGAAAAAATATAGCCTACAATATTTATTTCTATGATGCAAATGGATTTAAATTTTTGTCGGTTGGATTGGTGAAACATATTTACTTGAATGTATTTTTATCTATTGAGTGCCTAGGGTTCGTTTCATAAAAATAATATGAAAGGCGCATGACAACAATCTAAATGAAGGTAATTATATAAAAATGAGCATACATTATAAAATTTACTACAACTATATGTTTGGCACCTTCATATATTTTTAATAATTCAATGTAGAGGGATGGAAGGTAGTGCAGTTCGACAAGTGCTTGCCTCATACGCATGAGGACTTGAGTTTGATAACCTAAATCCAAGTAGAATTCAGGCAAAGTGTTGGGCACTTGTCATCCCAGTGCTGGGCAGGCAGAGATGAGAGGGTTCCTGAGGCTTGCTAGTTAGTCAGTATAGCCTAATTATGAGCCTCTGGCCCTGGAGAAACTGTGTCTCAAAGATGGAGAATGATACACGTATGATACCCAAGGCTTCCATGCTCATGCACACACATGAAAACACACACACAGGCGCATCCGCACATATGTAAACATGAACACACATACATAAACACACATGCATTAAAAAATTCAAAGTAGGATGAACTTTAATTTTTTTCACATGCTGTCGAGTATAAGCCATTGTATATATGTTCCTCCTTTTCATTCCTCTTTCTCTTCTTACTCTTCACTTTTTATTCTCCATTAAAAATAATATATATCAGGGGCTGGAGAGATGGCTTAGCGGTTAAGTGCTTGCCTGTGAAGCCTAAGGACCCCGGTTCGAGGCTTGATTCCCCAGGACCCACGTTAGCCAGATGCACGGCTGGAGAGATGGCTTAGTGGTGAAGGCACTTGTCTGCAAAGTCAAAGGACCCAGGTTCAATTCTCCAGAACCTATGGAAGCCAGATGCCAAGGGGGTGCACGCATCTGGAGTTCACATGCAGCGGCCAAAGGCCCTGGCATGCCCATTCTCTTTCTCTCTCTCCTCTCTCTCTCTCCATGCCTATTTCTTCCTCTCTCTCTCTCTCTCTCAAATAAATCCAAATAATAATTTTTAAAAAGAACTAGTTATTTCTTTTAAAAAAATAAAATATATCAAGCCAGGCATGGTGGCGCACACCTTTAATCCCAGCACTTGGGAGGCAGAGGTAGGAGGATCGCTCTGAGTTCGAGGCCACCCTGAGACTACATAGTGAGTGCTTTTTTGTACTTTCCAAGAGCGTCCAGAAAATTCTTCTGTCTCCACCTGCTGTTTCAACATCAAAGTCCTGGCACTACAGAAACCGTGTTACATGGGGTGTGAGGGCTGATTTTGAGTATCCGGGCTTGATCCACGAGCCTTCATCCAAGGGGCCAATTCCTCAGCTCCCATCTTTCTCATTCTTAAAAGCAAAATTCCATTCTTAGAAACTGCCAACAGAAACTGATTCATTCCCTTAAAGCAGTGCTTATCAACCCAATTGCTCCAACCTTAAAATATGTGTGGACCACAGACTGGAGAGATGACTCAGTGATAAAGGTGCTTGCTTGCATAGCCTAATGACTTGAGTTTGATTCCCCAGTACCCATTTGCACTGGCTGGAGCCCTTGGTGCACCCATTCTTTCTCCCCCCACCCTCTCTGTGTGTGTGTTTGTGTGTGTGTTTGTATGTGTGTGTGTTTGTCTCCCACTGCTTGAAAATAAATAAAATGTTTTTTTTTTTACAAAAAGGGTGCCAGAGGGTTTCATCTCATAAATTGATTTAATTCAAGTTTCAAGTTTCATAAAAGCTTCCAGGCAATTCCAATGGTCACCCAAGGGTATGAAACATTTCTTACAATTATTGCTTCAATTTAATTTTTTTTCCTCTCTTCCTTAGCTTGGCTTTCTCTTTTTATCTTCCACAATTCCCACAATACCTGATCTCCATCGACTTTATCTCCTGTTAGCTCAGACCTAGATGGATAACTTTGATTGATTAGCTAACAAGCTGGTAGAGATAATTATATTTTATGAGGAGCGTTCATTTCCTTCTCCGTGGCTTAAGTCTATTTCCCAACTTTAGGTGTGGAATTAACGCGGTCATTGATATACTTTATGGTTAATCATATCAGCTTCCTCAAATGAAAGACTGAACACTCAGCCAAAATTGAATACTTTTCAATGAAAAGTGAAGCTCCTGATCTTCTCAAAGATACATTTGTCTTTTCGTCAACCTACCCCACTCCTTGTCATCAGGCTGACTCTCTTTCGTCCCTTCCAGCCCTGTCTAACCAGTTTCCTCACCTCCCTTTCATCAGGTCTTCCTTCTGGATGAGCTTACCACATCCTGATCCATCCACCTCACCAACTCACTGAGCAACTTGTCTCAACCTTCTCAGTCCCTTATTCCCCTCACAGATTGCTCCTTGGACTGGGCATGCTGTCACTGCCTCATGGTGTCCAGGCCAATAAGACAGGGCCACGAGAGCAGCTTGACAGCTCCTGGGCTGAGAAAAAGTCGCTCATAGACAGAAGGACCTGTCTCTGGCTGAAAGGCTTATATAGCAACTCAGGATTCGATGACACACCCAACGGCTAAGCCGCCTGCAATAGAAAGGACTCTAACGTTGGTAAATATGCTGTGGATCTAAGTTAGTAATGCATCCTAATTAGAAATTCAAATTAGTAATATTAGCCTAGGTTATATGTTTAAATTACTAACACATCCTAGGTTATAATTTTTCTCCAAGATTTTCATTTTCTTCCTAATCACATCATGAATTTTACCATGATTTAATTACATATTGGTAATATTTATGTTGACCTTTATTACTAAGAGGTTTTTTTCATATACAAATCTCTTTTGTTTTCACTCAGCAGTTATATGAACTAAAATATCTATTAATTTGTGCAGTTGGCCTATATCGTATCTTATCACTAACCACTGTGTTTTGACCCTTTTAATCTGGCTACATCCATTACTATTTCACCCAAGGAAGACAATATTTACTAGCTTTTATTTTTATGAGAGAGAGAGAAGAGAGAGATTGAAAGAGAGAGAATTGGTGTACCAGGGCTTCCCGCTACTGCAATTGAACTCCAGACATGCGTGCCACCTTGCGCATACGTCACTTTGTGCATCTGGTTTATGTGGGATCTGGGGAGTTGAACATGGGTCCCTAGACTTTTCAGGCAAGCACCTTAGCCACTAAGCCATCTTTCCAGCCTTTTACTAGCTTTTGTTTCAAGGCATGTTCAAGGTGGTGTTTCTTCCTTATGTAATAGTTTTCCCGAGTCTGAAATTACAAAGCAGCTGTTTCCTCATCCTTTTGAAGGCTGTTTCCTGGCAGCTCTTGCTAAGAGAATGTCTATAAATTTCTTCACTTCTTGCTCTTTAAAAATATGTGTGCCTTTTTGTCTCTGAAGCTTTTATTCATTTTCTCATCCTTTCTACATTCTGTGCTTTAAAAAAATTTTTTTTTAATCTTACCCTCTCCAGTGTCTTGTGGTTAAGGTGTTCCCTGTAAGGGCCTGGTGAAGGATCAGCCATTTGGTCTATCTTTTAGTAAGTAGAAGATTATGGTACCATTGCCGTTTGGGTCTAGATTTGTGTTTCCCACCCCTTTGATGCCCTCCCCTCCCTCCCCTTCCATCCTAGTGTCTAATCTAGGAGATGCTTGCTGGGTATGTAAGGTATCTTCGGTAGATTCAGGTTAGGTGCTGTAGATGAGTGAGACTATGTGGCGATTTTTTTTCTGTGATTGGGTAAGTTCACTGAGAATGATCTGTTCCAGGTTCAACCATTTTTCCTCAAATTTCATTGTGTCATTTTTTCTTACTGCTGTATAGAATTCCATTGTGTAGATATACCTCCCTTCCCCTCTCCCTGTCTCTCTCTCTCTTACCTCTAACTCTTGTATATTAGTTATCTTTTTCCTCATTTTCTTAGTGGGCACTGACCTGTAACTCCCAGAACCAGCATGGGGCTATCATCCACAATGAGCTTTTGATCAGAGAGACCTACAAGGTTTCCTAAAAGACAGACAGATTTCTGTCAGAGTACTTGATGACCCACCAAAGGTTAGTGGTAAGACCCTACTGCTGAAGATACCTTATGTGACTGACATGCAAATTAGAATGGCATGGCTGGAAGTTGGATGAGAGTCAGTCCCCAGACAGTCAGCGCATCTAGTGCCAGAAGGTGCTACATGGGCGACTGGGGGAAATTGACCAATATCTATCGAAGCAACGCATGGTCTAACCTACTTAGCAGCAAATAACTTATTGTGATGCCCACACAAGTGCAGTGGTGGCACACAGCCATGGTGGGGAACCAACTGCTCTCAATTTGGCTAGCTGATCCCCTCACTGGTATGGGACCCATAGCTGGAGCTGGGAAACAAGTCAGAACCATATCCAAACATAAGCCCACTCTCCAGTATCAACCTACTATCAATTGTGGGCTACAAGAGGGCCTACACATATTAAATTCTCTATAAAAAAAAAAAAAGTAAGGGTTATCTCATTTGTCCTGGTGCTAACTTACTCTCCGTTGGAGAATCTGCTTCTCTTTTTCAGATAGATGTAGACCCTAAGGAGAGAGCCACCCCATCATACCTCAAAAGGGCTCCGGCTGAAACTAAGAAAACTTCGAGAAACAAGCAAGGGGGCTGTTTTTCCTGATGAACCAGACACCAGCACAAGGGGGAAGGATATCAGCATAGAGAAAAATCAACTCCTACCAAATCAGAGAGCCAGGGCCTCAGAGGCCCTCAACACCTCATCACTGAAGCAGACCAAAAATGAACCCAACATGGCTCAGGGAAATTTTGCGGAAGAGGGGGCGGAAAGAATGTCAGAGTCACATGTTGGGTCATGATATGCAGAGACATTTAGCTTACCCATAACTGTGGGCTAACTCCACAATGCATGACCCGTATACCTCAACAAGGAGGGGCCAAGGGGAGGGGGTAGGTCACGGATGAGGCTAATAATGGTACCAAACTGACTGTATTTGCTGAATACAGAACTGACTAATAAAAAAAAAAAAATTTTTTTGTTCATTTATTTATTTATTTATTTGAGAGTAACAGAGAGAGAAAGAAGCAGATAGAGAGAGAGAGAGAGAGAGAATGGGCACGCCAAGGCTTCCAGCCACTGTAAACGAACTCCAGACGCATGCACCCCCTTGTGCATCTGGCTAATGTGGGTCCTGGAGAATCGAGCCTTGAACCGGGTCCTTAGGCTTCACAAGCAAGCACTTAACCACTATGCCATCTCTCCAGCCCCATTCTGTGCTTTTATTACATTTCTAAACATAGATTTACTTTTATATTCATGTGGCTCAATAGTCAGATTTTTCTCCTGAGAATTCATATGTTCATCAAGCAGGTAAAAACCCGCAGGAATGTCTTGACATGTTTTCTCTATCCTTCTCATATGATAAATGGATACTATATTTCACTTTGGCTTCCAGTTTTTTTTTTAATTTATTGTTTATTTATTTATTTATTTGAGAGCAACAGACAGAGCGAGAAAGAGGCAGAGAGAGACACAGAGAGAATGGGGGCGCCAGGGCCTCCAGCCACTGCAAATGAACTCCAGACGCGTGCGCCCCCTTGTGCATCTGGCTAACGTGGGTCCTGGGGAGTTGAGCCTCGAACCGGGGTCCTTAGGCTTGACAGGCAAGCGCTTAACCGCTAAGCCATCTCTCCAGCCCTGGCTTCCAGTTTTTAAACTTAATTTTCTCTTTTCATGATGGCATGCACCTTTTTTTTTTTCTTTTTTGAGGTAGGTTCTCATTCTAGCTCAGGCTGACCTGGAATTCACTCTGTATTCTCAGGGTGGCCTCAAACTCATGGCTATCCTCCTACCTCTGCCTCCTGAGTGCTGGGATTAAAGGTGTGCGCCACCACCTTTGGAATGGCATGCACCTTTAATCCCAACATTTAGGAGGCTGTGGTAGGAGGATGGCTGTGAGTTTGAGGCTAGCATGAGACCCCATAGTGAATTCCAGGTCAGCCTGAGCTAGAGCAAGACTCTACCCTGACCCCCTCCCAATAAAACAAATAAATGATACACTTCCTCTAACAAGACTCTACTTCTAAAGATGCCACAACCTTCCCAAACAGCATCACCAACTGGGAAGTAAATGATATGAGTCTACAGGGGACATTTTACATTCAAACCACCGCAAATGATAAGTTTAAATCACATTTCCTCCTGGAAATATTCTAGCTAGATAGTGCCTTAGAGCTCTAGGTTCAGGCTGGAGACTGAATGTAATGATGATACAGAGTAATTGTTTTTGCATATATATCTGATCCTAAATGCTTTATTGGGAAATCTTTTGGGATTGTAGTGATACAACTACATTAAAATGTGATAATAAAACCCATTATGTTCTATACTAACTAAAAAACAATAAAAACTCTATTACTAGAATTGCAGATGTGCAAAGAATATAATTTTTGGTTTTTTTTGAGGTAGGGTCTCACTCTAGCCCAGGCTAACCTGGAATTTACTATGTAGTCTCAGGGTGGCCTTGAACTCATGGCGATCCTCTTACCTCTGCCTCTGGAGTGCTGGGATTAAAGGCATGTGCCACTACACCTGGCAAAGAATATAAAATTTTTGTGTAGGATTGTCCTTGCAATTTTATCTCCATTGTCTCTAGCAATGGGAGGCCATGTGCTTTTGCAGAAAAGCATGGTGAGAGAATCACTAGGGAAGATTGACTAGGCCACCAGGACGAGGGTTTCTACCGTTACTGAAGATAACAATGATGTCCCCAAATGCTGGCTGGCTAAAGGTTGTATATTCCAGAGACGTGTATCATGTGGCTGCCTAGCCCAACCCATGTGGTGTGACAGTCTGTGCTATTTGAGAAGGATGATGATGAGAGTCAGTGCACAATGAGCACAATCCAGGCTTCACTCTCAACTCTGTCCTCTTTCTGGTTTTGCGGCCCTGGACAAGTTACTGAATCACTCTGAATGATATATTCTACCAGAGCCTCTCAGGTACACTGGAAGACAATTCTTTTTGATTCATCTGTTCTACTTTCCTTCTGCAGAAGTTGAATCATTTTAGTCTAGCTTTTCTTGAGCACTCCTTAGGCTTCACAGGCAAGCACCTTAACCCCTAAGCCATCTCTCCAGTCCTAGCTGAAGTATTGAGACATTGTCATTGTTCAGCAGACACCATGATTTATGAGTCATTAAAATAAAGTTGGATATTATAGTTCTATACTTGTTAGTCATAAATTTTACTGGTGCTCAATTTTACAATTTGATCACTTCCATTCTCATTTCCTTATATTTTTCTTATAAAAGTATGTCTTGGAAATCAGTTATGTACATTATATCATTTAGCAACTATAAAAATTATGTGTTATGAAGTAACTAGTAAAAACATTATCAACTGCCAAAGAGTGTTGAAAAATCACTTTAGGGGCTGGAGAGATGGCTTAGCAGTTAAGACTCTTGCTTGCAAAGCCTAGAGACCCATGTTCCTTCTCTCTCCTCATCCCACGCAAGACAGATGCACAAAAGCGAGGCAAGCACAAGGCCACACATGCCCACTAAACGGCACAGCGTCTGCAGTTTGATTGCAATGGCTGAGGCCCTGGAATGCTAATTCTCTCTCTCTCTCTCTCTTAAAAAATGACTTTAGGGCTGGGGAGATGGCTCAGTATTAAAAGTGCTTCCTGTGCAATATGAAGGCCTAAGAGGCGTGAGAAACCCTCGAATCTGCTTTCTAAGAGTTACATAAGCAAGCGGGCATAGCCATACATGTTTTTTACTCCATTCTCATAGGGATAGAGATCAGAGATTTGTCAAGTCTGGCAAAAAAAAAAAAAAAGAAGCCTGTCAAGGCTTAGGGTCAGTGTGAGACTGGTTCAAGAAAGAACTGGTGCAGAGGCAACATACCCAGTCACCCAACGTTCCCCTTAGCTGCTGCAGGCTGCAGGCATGCACACCTAGAGTATCTGGGAGAGGTGTGTGCTGGATTTTATTGATGTCCCGAAAAGTCCTATGTGTGAGGCTTACTATAGCCTTGATCTGAGTGGTGACCTAACAATTCCAGTTCTCCTCCATCGTTTCTCCTCAGGCAGTATTTTCTTGCATGTGTATGTATTTGTGGTGGGGTGTGTGTGTGTGTGTGTGTGTGTGTCCACCATGTATGGGCATATATGTGGAGGCTAGAAGTTGATACTGAATGTCTTCCTCCATCACTCTCCACCTTGTTATTTATTTATCCAAAGAAGGCCTCGCATTTAAACTCAGAGATTGCCAATTCAGTCAGTTTAGCTAGTGAGCTTCCCTAGGGACCCCCCTGTCTTTATCTCTTGAGCTCTGCCATTTGGACCACCACACCCACCTGGTCTTTCTGTGGTTGTTGTGGATCAAAAAGGGGGTGCTTGACCACGATCCGTATTCATGCCTGGGGGAGGGGTACATGAGAGAGTATGTGATCGTTAGCAGACACTTGTGGCAATCAGGAGACTGGAAATCACTTTAAGAGGAGATTACAGGAAATGTGTCACAAACAATAAGAAGCCAGATATTAGGTAACTGTGACAGAAGGAGTTCTTGGTTCCTCCTCCTGCACATTGCCCTTCCCCAGTGGTGTCCATTTTGCCTTTCTGATTGTGCTTATAGGCTGGGAAGTACCTGTTTAGAGGCAGAATCTGATCAATGTACATCAGTATACATGACATCATAAGTCTAAAAGAAGTAGCGGTAAAGCTTTCCCCCATGCCTCGTTTCTATAATCTCCTCGAGAACACGTCTTCTACCTCGGGGACTCCCTGGGCAACTCTTCACGTTGACCTGTGTTTCCGCAGCGCCCTCCTGAGGGCGCCCTTGACCTCCGCGTTCCTCAGGCTGTAGATCAGCGGGTTCAGCATGGGGTTGAAAAGGCTGTAGAACAGGGAGAGGATCTTCTGCTGCTCCTCAGGGTGTCGGGACCCCGGGGCCATGTACATGACGATGGCGCTGCCGAAGAAGAGCCCGAGCACGCAGAGGTGGGCGGAGCAGGTGGAGAAGGCCTTCCTGCGGCCCTCCGCGGACGGCGTCCTCAGGATGGCCACCAGGATGCGGGTGTAGGAGACCAGCACCAGGCACAGGGGCCCCACCAAGATGAGCACAGAAGCGGCAAGGATGGTGATTTGGTTGAGCGTCGTGTCTGCACAGGCGAGCTTCAGGACCGACAGGATCTCACAGAAGAAGTGGTTGACTTCATGAGGCCCGCAGAAGGGCAGCCTCAGCATGAGAAGCACATGGACCAGAGCGAGGAGGGAGCCACACGCCCAGGAAACAGCAGCGAGAACAGTGCACGCTCTCCAGCTCATGATGACACTGTAGTGCAGGGGGTGGCAGATGGCCACGTACCGGTCATAGGACATCATCACCAGGATGAGACACTCAGTGTGAGCAAAAGCCATGTACAGAAAGGTCTGTGTCACACATGGAGTGAAGGAGATTGATTTTCTCCTAGTCGAAAGGTTTGCCAGCATCTTGGGGACATTGTTGGAAGCGTATGCGATGTCAACGATGGCTAGATGAACCAGAAAGAAGTACATGGGGGTATGCAGTCTGGAGTCCAACCAGATGAGTCCCAGGATGAGCCCATTCCCAAGCAAGGTGAAGGCATAGAGCAGAGCGAAGAGGCCAGAGAGGAGCACCTGTAACCTTGGACTGAGTGGAAATCCCAGGAGAATGAATTCTGTGACCCATGTCTGATTTTCCGTCATGCCCTCCTGACAGAGCCTATACTAGGCACTGCTGTGGCAGTGAGATATTTGCTTGGGATCAAGGCACGTCCAGATTAGCTGTCAAATAGAAACAAAGGGTTCATGGTGTGCTCACTCCATTAGCAATCACTTGCAGAGTCACATCAACTCCTTTAACCCACTGTACCCCCAAAGAAAAAACTCACTTCAAGCAACCCGTGAGCACAGGCTATCTGCTGCCACTTCTATGTCTGCAAATAATATTTATATTTGATTTCAAGATCCATAATTTTCCTATCTCGATGGCAGCAAGAGTACTTTATTTTTCAGAGTAGCTCCACTGTTTCATTTTTGGGCAGAGACCATACTTGAATGCCATGTGTTTTCGCTCTCTGAATTACTTAGCGTTCATGTTTTGCTGCTTCTACCACTGCGTAACTTAATTAACTCTTACTGCGTGACTCATGCAGAGTACATTGCACACAGCAGGTACTCAATAAGTGACCAAAGAACAAGTCTATAACAGAACGAGTTAAAAAAAAGAGAGAGAGACTTGCAACTTCAGCTTCAAGGGCATCTGTTCCACTTAGCGTTTCACTATTATAGTTTTAGTGAGTGAAGCTTGCATTAAGGTTTGTACTTCCTGATGCTACCTCCAAATCTGGCTGTTTATCATGTAAGTATGAGCAAAGAGTGACATCGTTAACCTGGCCAGCAGTAATAGAAGTAGTTCCTGACACAGGGTCAAGGTAGGTTGTTATTTACACAGAGCAGGGCTGCTTTTCTGAATTCTATTATTGGAACAATGACCCACACAAGTTAGTGCCCAATATAGTTTTTGGATAGATAGAGGGACAGGTGGAGGCATGGGTGAATGGAGGCACGGATGGGGGATGCACTGCTTTAGGAATCACATGGGAATTACATATTAACCAAGCCAACTTTCCTTTGATTTTCTCTGGCAAACATTTGATCAACCATAAGACGAATAGGAATTATAGGAATAGAAAGCCCAAAGTCCTATATTCCACAGAAATATTAAATGATCAATGGGCCACTTCAAATAGGGAGTTGATGACTCCTGGTCTACAAATGCCAACCCTACCTGAGACGTATACTTCTCGTTCCTTCCTGAACACACACAGCTTCTTTAAGCTAGCGCGTGCTGCCCGGGACCCTTTAATCCCTATGGCACCAGACTAGGTCTTACCTTCAAATTATGGTCACATTTAGAGGGCGTGTCACTGTGACCTGGGGAGCTTTGGAAGGTTAGGGATCTCAGTCTTTCCAGTGGCTTCTGCTTTGAAGGACTTTTCAGGTCCAGGAATCCTTACTGTTCTCTTGACACAGGCTGGTACAGGGTCAGGGGCGTGTGTGGTAGGAATACCTACAGGACAGGTTTTATGGTGAGTTCATCTTCAGTAAGCTCTCCCTGATCGTCTCCAGGAGTCTCCAGGGGTATAAGGATGCATAGTCCAATTACATATCTACTAAAAGAACAGAATGTTGTTTATCAGTTTATCATTCTGTCTTCATTGCTCTGGGCCCTGGGGATAGTTGTGCAGAGGAAAAACCTGGAGGGGATGACTTAATACCCAGTGGGTTCCACAGACATCAAACTCTTCTAGAATAGGTCCCACACTCCTGGGACCACAGTGCAAGTTACACTCTCCAAATATCTGGATGGTAATGGGGTCTCTGGTTTCAGACCCCGCATGGATTAGGTGGTGCTTGCAGGGGGCACACTATACACTATCCTTATGAGATAATGGTTGAAAATCCTTTTATTTTGAGATTATTCAAGCTCAAATGTTGATAGTTTTTTTTTTTTTCCTTTTTAAATCACTCATTCTATCAACCTTCCCACACTCCAATGAGAAAGATCCTTAAGGCCTTTCCATGTATTACTTGAATGGAATAAAGGATTCAAGAAGACAGGAAATACAGAACTCAGAGGAAAAGCTGGCCCTGAGCAGCTGTTAGGGCTGATTCCCTGGTGTTTAGAGGGCAGAGTGTCTTCATGATAATACATTGGTGATGTTCAGTGATGCTGCTGCTCAGGAATGGCTCACGCTGAGGGTTGTCTTCATGAGCATGTAATGAAGCATTTGTACAGGGTTCTTTAATGTTTTTTGATTGTCTTAGGTGTGTGCGCATGCACATGTGTGCACGTGTGATCCTGTTTGGGTAAATTTTTAAGGGAAACACTCAGAATTCATCATGAGAACACATTTAGTTCTTTACCAGATAGAGAGAGGTGCAGATTGTTAATGTGTGAGCCTCATGGTCGACTGCTAACAGAAGGGAAGTATCTGTGTTTAAGATAATTTTGGGTCACAAATTATCAAGGATTTAAAGCAGGTATATGTCTTCATGACAGAATAGTGAAGCAAGGAATTGTCCTGGAGTGTCTGGAGGAGTGATAGGAAAACAAGAAGCTATGCACAGTGCTTATAAACATAGCTGAGCTGGGCTGGAGGGATGGCTTAGTGGTTAGGGTGCTAGCCCGCAAAGCTAAAGGACTCAGGTTCGATTCTCCAGGACCCATGTAAGCCAGATGCACAAGGTGATACTTGCCTCTGGAGTTCATTTGCAGTGGCTGAAGGCTCTGGCACATCCATTCTCTCTATATCTGTCTCTCTCTCTCTCTCTCTCTGCCTCTTTCTCAAATATAAATAAAAATAAGATACAAAAATAGCTGAATGATATACCCATGAGTACAATAGCGACATCTAGGTTTTGAGGGTAGTCAACTATTCTACTGATTGGATATGAGCCCTGCTGGTGGGAGGGAATTCATAGCTTGTACTGAGAAACCAAGTCAAAAGCCTTTGGCTTGGAAGGTTATAGATTAGAGAAAAGCTTCCACTGTTCTTTGGCTAAATGGAGGCATCATAGCTATAAAAAGCCTTCTAAATGTATTTGTCTACCCCTTTTGATTAATGCTGCTCTCATTTTTTGATTAGAGAACCCGCCTTTTACAGGTAGTATGGAATATGGAGGACACTCAAGACTCATTAAAATGACAAAAAAACCGAAAGTTAAGTGCCTAGTACTGGACAAGTCATATCTATCACACCTGCCAGGGCCCCGAGAACATTACAGAGGACTTGGAAGATCAAATATGAGCTCAGCTCTCACTGCTGGCCAGAGAATCTTTCCATGGAGATGGTGGTAGTCACTGAGGAGACTCAAAACTCATCAAAGTAGAAAATAATGGGCTGCCAGAGCTCAACAGTAAAGGCGACTCACAATATGCCATCCAAGGCTTGTTGAAGGGCTTGGAAACAAGAGCTATGGGGCAGAAGGAGTACTTTGGGTCACTGACCTCCTGACATAAACACGCTGGTGCAGTCATGACCCCACTGTGATTACCAGTACCCCACAAGATCTGCACTGTTTCCAGCCCATAAACATTTTGACACAGAGCATGGAAGTGGATAAAGAAATGAGACAAGGAAACAGAGGAAGGATGACCTTGAAAGAGGAGGGTCCTCTGTGGAATGGATGTGGGGGAGGGGGGACAAAAGAGGACAATGTGACGAAAACTTGGCCAAATTATACTATATTCATATATTAAAGCTGTGAGTAATGCTTTTCAAAAATAGAATGAATTTAATTACAGTAAGATAAATTTAATTTTTGAAAAGGAAAAATACCCCAAAACTAGAGACCTAAGTAAAATAAATTCCAAGAGGCTTTTCAATGATCGATAAATTATCCAAACATGGAACATTTTATTCCTACAATTATTCATGAATGGAACTTAATAATGCAATTTATTATTCTGTTATCGAGTTGCTTGTCCATTTGACATTTTTCAAGAAGCAGTAAGCCCTGGAGAAGCAAATATCAATACAGTATTGTCTAAGTCTACCAGGAGTCACAGTCTCCTTACAAAGTGAGCCACACTAACAGTTTCATAGTTATGGTACTAGTGGGCAGTATATAATCTCACACAGAAGGAGATTTTAGATTATTTTGATATGGGGCTGGGAAGGTTTCCCCATGAATGGTCCTTAGACCCTTTCAGAAAGCATAGGGTCAATGGGACATACCAGAGTCAACCTTAGTGTGAAGAGGGGCTCACAAAGGAAGGGAGCTGGAGAGAGATTCAGAGACCAGCTTCTCGACACAGAGACTAGATCTTATTGTAAATAAATAGCCGGGCAATATAAATAAATATGTGATCACAGCAATAGCTAATGTGAAGGGCTGTGCAGGAGTCTATGGAGATGTGAATCCAAGCAGTCTGAAAAAAAGAAAAATAATCCATGTATTCAAGTGACCAATGATGAAATCTGAATTAACATGCAGCCCTGGGTGGAGGAAATAGCTGTGACCAGACACAGAGGACCCGAAAGGGCAAGGAGTCCATAGTCCACATTTAGTGATTCCAGTGTGTGGTAAGGAACACAGCAGAGCAAGGATGCTTCTCTGGCTGATGCAGTGTCTTCTCTCACTTATGTGGAGAATACCTGGAGGAAAACATTCTTAAAGGCTAATGCCTAAAAAGAGCATAGATTCGATGGGCTTGGTTGCCTCAGGGGTCTTACAAAGTTTTGTCCACACTGAAATTCGATAAGTGTTTTGGAGTTCATTAAAGATATCTAGGCAAAAGTTTTGGATTTAGGATACCTCTGTTAGCACTTTGGTAATGAAAATGATCAATTAAAGGGATCAGATTCTTTGAGAAGAAAGGAAGAACACAAAGAATATATTAGTACAAATCATATTAAAGAGTGGAAAATGAAATATACACTTTGGTTATGATCAATTTTGCCAATTTTAGAAACAATTTTCCTATACAAAAATATAATATAACTAGTTGTTATAATGAATGTATACAAAACCAAAGTCCCAAAGAGTAAACCATTATTATTCTTCAGGAAAAAAATACAAGTTGTTTTTAAAAAATATTTTATTATTTATTTATTTGAGAGAGGGAGAGAGGGAAAGAGGGGAGAGAGAGAGATTGAGAAAGAGAGAGGGAGAGAGAGAGAGAGTGGGCATGCCAGAGCTTCCAGCCACTGCAAACAAACTCCAGATGTGCACGCCACCTTATACATCTGGCTTACGTGGGTCCAGGGGAATCAAACCGAGGTCCTCTGGCTTTGCAGACAAGTGCCTTAACTGTTAACCCATCTCTCCAGCCCAAAATACAAGTTTTAACACAGTTTCTCATTTTCATTGACTTGTACAGAGGTGAGCATAAAACAAACAGCATGCAATTTTAATTTCCAAGGTCTCTGAAATCAGGTTGCTAGTCAAGAGTACAATGTAACTTTACAACAACTTCCCTGTGAAAATTAAAGGTAGTTGTCACCACAACTAAACTGAGACAATGTGGTTGGTGCCCAGGAAGGAGAGACAGAGAACCACAAATTTCTGAAGTGAGGCTCATTGATACGGCTCCTTGGCAGAAACCCGCCGTGTTGCAGGAGAGGGTTGAGAAGCACAGCTTCAGTCTGGTGACTCAGGAAATTCTTAATTTCTCAATGCATTCTGAAAAAGCAGGTGGTTAGGAAAGTAATGGGACTTTATACCTCATTTCTTCACTAATTAGGGAGTAGACCCAACCTCTCCTATTTCCCACGATCACAGTAGATTCAAAGGGAATGAGGCACATCTCTAAAGACATGGCAACTAGTGTTATATACTCATGGCATTAATAAATGTAATTCTCAAGGACAATGGCAAATTTTGTATAGGTTAATCTCTTTTTCTTAGAAAACCATTCATTCCTCCCATTCCTCTTCCCCCTTCACCTCTCAATTGCTGGGCAGTTGGACAAATTCATACGTGGTGAAGAAATGTTTCTCAAAGCACAGTCCTTGGAGCGGCGGCTCAAAGTCAGTGCCTTGCTCTGACTGAAGAAGCAAGAGCACTCCACAAACTTTCAAGACCAATGCAAATGTGCAGTTCCAATTTTCAATGGTTTTCTACATGCAAGGAGCCTTGGAAACACCTCATCGAAAGGTGTCGTGCTTAAGAGCACTCTGGAGTTAGAGAAGATAATGCTTCTCTGAGACCAAGCGCTGGTCATGAGTAACCCAGCATCTCAATATTGGACTCAACGTGGAATGATTACTTTTATTCTTCTCATTTTCCCATCATGATATGTTCTATCACTTTCCTTCAAGGGAGAAACTGAGTCATTCTTACTTCTTCTTCATCTTTAATTTAATTTGTCTATTAAATTCTATCCATGTCAAATGTCTTGACCATCATCCACACTCAATGAATGCATGTACATGAAATATATATTCCATTTAAGGGCTACATATTCACAGTGAATCTCAAGTATAAACTTTTAGTGCTAGTTCTGAAGTGAATGATGTGAGCAGATATAACTTGACTGCACAAGTTTACAAATTTAATGTATAACCTCATATTCCCATAATCAGAGCACAAAGCTTGCAGTGTGTACTGCAAATAATATCATATTAATCCCATACTTGCCTGTAACTAATGTATATATTTTTATTTTAATTTTAAGTGTTTTTATTTATTTATTTGCATGTATGTGTGGTGGAAGGTACAAAATAGCCTCTCTTGTCATTATACACATGTAACACATTTTTTAAATCTCATTGTTTTATTACAGTATTTTTTATTAATTAGTTTTGTACTCAGCGAATACAGTCAATTTGGTAACATTATTAGGCTCATCCATTACCTACCTCCTCCCCTTGGTCCCTCCTTGTTGAGGTATATGGGTCATGCATTCTGGAGTTATGGGTAGGATAAATGTCTGCATATCATGACCCAACATGTGGCTCTGACGTTCTTTCCACCCCCCTCTTCCACAAAATTTCCCTGAGCCATGTTGGGTTCATTTTGGTCTGCTTCAGTGATGAGGTGTTGGGGGCCTCTGGGTCTCTGGATCTCTGATTTGGTAAGAGTTGATTTTTCTCTGTGTTGATCTCCTTCACCCTTGTGCTGGTACCCGGTTCACCAAGAAAACAGCACCCTTGCTTGTTTCGCCAATTGTTCTTAATTTCAGCCGGGGCCCTTTTGAGGTATGATGGAGTGGCTCTCTCCTTAGGATCTACATCTATCTGAAAAAGAGAGTCAGATTCTCCAATGGAGAGTACGTTAGCACCAGACAAATGAGATAACCCTTACTTTTTTATAGAGAATTTAATAGGTGTAGGCTCTCTTGTAGCCCACGATTGGTGGCAGCTTGATAATGGAGAGCAGGCTTATGTTTGGATATGGTTCTGACTTGTTTCCCAACTCCAGCTATGGGTCCCGTACTACTGAGGGGATCAGTTAGCCGAATCAAGAGCAGCTGGTTCCCCACCCTGGCTGTGTGCCACTATTGCACTTGTGTGGGCATCACGACAGGTTATTTGCTGCTAAGTAGGTTAGACCATGAGTTGCTTGGACAGATATTGGTCATTTTCCCCCAGTCACCCATGTAGCACCTTCTGGCTTTATACAGATATTGGGGACTCAAATCTGGGCCAGTAGGTTTTACTAGCAAGCACCTTTCGCCACCGAGCCATCTCCCTAGCCCACAAATGTGTGTGTGTGTATTTAATTTTATTTAATTTTGACCTTTTTAAAAATTAGTTTTATACTCAGTGTATACAGTCAAGTTGGTACCATCGTTAGCCTCCTCCCCCTCTGCAGGGACCCTCCACACATTAGTTAGTTAAATGAAAATATCTAATCTACGCCCTTTCCAGCTCATGGGAGGGTCTATTTTCTGTTTGAAGCTGACAAAACCCACTTACCTAATGAAACAGTCCTCTATCCTTTTCAAATGCAAAGCATATTTTATACTTTTTTAAATCTCCAATGCTTAATCTTAAATAAATTCCCAAGCACAAGATAATCTGGCCCATTCTGCTTCTTGGGCCACATCTCTGGCTTCCTCTCTGGTCAGTGTGCCAGAGCCATGCTGAGCCTGGAGCAGGTCCTCGCCCTGCCCAGCTTCTCCCACTCTGCATTCGTTGGCCCCTATGCCTGTAGTTACAGATTTCACTCCCTCCTTCTCCTCTTACCAATGACACTCTTATTGTCTAGCAAGGCCGCACATGTCACAAAATAAAAGCCAACTTCCTTTTCTTTGTTTTTTTTTTTTTTTTGTCTCCTTTTGTGGAAGAAGAGGTTCTCTAGGGGCATGGACAATGTCATTTCTTTGTCCTGAAATCCCTTTGTAGCTTGTTGATAAATATGTAAGTCAACAAATAAATCATGCCGAGGCTTATGTCATGGTGACTCATTGAGAAAAAAAAAAAAGTCAAGGATATTATAAGTTAGTAACTTTAAGTTTCACATTCAATGTGAACTTCGGACAATCCTAGGTTTTGCTGGGCATGGGGGCTCACACTTGTAAGTCTCAGTCCTTGAGAGACCAAAGCAGGATTCCTGTGAGTTGCAGAGTGAGACCCTGTAACTACCATTGTACCTCCCTCCTCGTGTCCTTTTAGGTTATCTCTCCTCCACTTTCTTTTGTCTTGTGTAAGCTTTCATCTGCCCTTTCTGCTTCCACGGCATATTCTTAGTTTAGACTAAAAATTGTGTCTACTCATAGTTTTATCACAATCTAATGAAGAATTTCAAACAGGGTTTTTGATAACAAAGTAAAAAAAAAACAAAAAACAAAAACAAAAGGACCAGAGCTAAGTAAAATAAAATAATAAAAGGACAGCATACAGTAATTCTGAAGCTTGGACGTTGAGAAATTCACTGGGTCACCCCCTTCTGTGCTCACTCGCTCATCCCAGGAAAGGCACAAGTGGGAAGAATGCACACGCTACTAAGTTAGAAACTCTGGAGGCTTAATTCTTCCCTCTCATCCAGGTAGCCTAAGTCTTCCTTTTAAGAAGATCTAATTCCAACTTTGCTTCCTACCTTCTTGACAAATAGTTATTAAGTTGATTTTTTAATAACATAAGGAAATTGTTGGTCCTTCCCAAAAGTCTAATACTGCATACCATGCAAGTGTGTCAACATTCCTTATTGTATGTTGGACATGTACAATCATGGCCTGTGTCAGTGTGAAGCAGCCAGGATACCCAAGTCTTGTAACATTTTTAAAGATGTTTCATACTCTCCAATTCTGGACACATTGTAGTAAAAAGTAGCAACATTAATCTGTTTCTCCTTTCTCATTGATGACTTGCATAATTAATTTAAGACATTCTGAGATACCTGTACATCAGTCAAAAGTATTCATTTATCACTGATTAAACAAGTATGAAGGTTTTCATGTTTTAATAACTGGTTGAAGGCAACTTTCATACACATACATAATGTGCTTTGATCATAATCCCCTCCCATTGATTTTTATTTTCCTCTTCTCCTATTCTCGTTCCCTGAGCCCCTTCTTTCCAACTAGTCCCTCTTCTATTTTGATATCATTTTTTCCTTCCTCCATTATTCCTGATGACATGATGTCAGCCCAGTATTGCTCAGGTCTCACGCAGGTAATGACAGTCATTACGTGCTCATGAGTCCAACAGATATTTTGTGTCCAGGATACAGATGGATCCTGTGTTTTCGTTTGCTACAAAAATATTTTTCCATTTAATGCTTGGGATTTTAATACAGAAATGTGGTAACTCCTTTAATCTTTTCATTATATTTAGACCTTATAAACTCTACAGTCAAGTGATAAATTATCATTTCTTCTGAGTTTAGCTAAAATAGGTTAAGCCCTTCGAATCAAAATCAGAATTAGAATGTATAGCACATGCAGAAAATCTAAGCATTATGTCATCTCATGGCATTTCAACCTTTGCTCATGTGCAAGAACAGTTTTGAGACGTTTCAAACTCCAATGTATTATTTTGAGTTGACGTTTGAAAATTTTAACATAAATTGCAAAGGATGATTTTGCTGCAAGGGTGAAATTTCTTTGTCGTTTAAAAGATAATCCAGTTTTAAACGTTTTTCAGAAAAGGTGCAAATACACTACCAAACACTCCCTGTGTCTTCCTTCAATTCCCTGTTAACGTATGCTCCCTCTCCTTTTCTTTCCTTCTCTTCTGTTCTTTTCCCTCATCTAATTGCCATTTGTATATTCTAAACTACTTAAAAACAGGCACCAGATATGCTTCCTCATAGCCACTAAATACTCCAATACGGATTTCTCCAAATTAAAGACAATGTAACAAAATCAATTTATAATGTCTATTGTCAAGAGCCAATGTATATGAAACACCATTGAAATTTCTCTAGCGTCTAATCGGTGTTACCTTTGTTTTCTGGTCCAGTTTCCTACCCAGGACTAAACTTATTTGTCATGTATTCATTCTCTTCTAATCTCTCAATCTTTCCCTGACTTCCATGCCCTCAACAATTTTAAAGAGCATTGGTGTTGTGTTCAGTAAAGTGTCCCTTTATCTGGTCCTATGTTTCCTAACAATCAGACATAGGTCATGATTACTAGTCAACAACATCAAAGAAAGAATTCTAGGTTCATTTTGGTTCATCAGGGCACACCTGGCATTGCCCATTCAGCCTCAGGCAATATTTTAATGTTGATACTTGAATGTGTTGTCAGGCTTCCCACCACAAACCATCACCTTTTCTTTGTAATTTATTAATTTTTTTTCTCCTTTGCTTTTTTCAAGGCAAAGTTTCACTCTAGCCAAGAATAATCTGGACCTTATGCTGTAGCCCCGGGCTCCCCTCAAACACACAGTGATCCTCCTACCTCTGCCTCTGGAGTACTGGGACTAAAGGCATGTGCCACCATGCCTGGCTCTGGATTTGCTTTTAAGAAGTTATTAGAGTTTAATACATACATTTTCATATTATGCCAACATTTTGATTAGATTATATCCCTGATGGGTACTGTGGTGGCTTGATTCAGGTGTCCCCCATAAACTTAGGTATTCTGAATGCTAGTCTCTCCAGCTGATGGCAATTTGGAAATTAACGCCTCCTGGAGGCAGTGTATTGTTGGGGGTGGGCTTATGGGTGTTATAGCCAGTGTTTCCTTGCCAGGGTTTGCACACTCTCCTGTTCCTGTTGTCTACCTGATGTTGGCCAGGAGGTGATGCCCACCCTCTACTTATGCCATCATTTTCCCCTGCCATCACGGAGCTTCTCCTCGAGTCTGTAAACCAAAATAAACCTTTTCCCCTCACAAGCTGCTCTTGGTTGGGTGATTTCTGCCAGCAATGCAAACCTGACTGCGACAGATGCCTTCCAGAACCATCAGCACTCTTAAGGTTGCAAAATGACAAACTCATGTTTTCACAGTTTCTTTTGCATTTATGGCTGCAATTCCTTTGTTAAACATAGCTTTTACATATATCCTATTTATTTTTTTTTGGTTATTTATTTATATCTGTATGGACTCATGAATCCATATTTTCTTCGTTGGGTTGTAATTTATTCCTTCCTTCATTTTCTCTTTCTTTCTTTCTTCTACCTTCCTTCCTTCCTTTCTTGTCTCCTTTTTGTGCAGAGATGGAGGTCTCATGTACCACAGGCTGTCTGAAACTCATTGTATAGTCAAGGTTGGCCTTGAGCTACTGATCTTCCTCACTCTATCTCCCAAGCGCTGGGGTTACAAGAGTAGATCACCACATACAGCTTGTTGCTTTCATTACTTGTTTTCATTGGGCTACTGAGAGTCCCTTCCAGATGGTACCTGTACCTTCTGACACACTCCATTATCTAGAGGGCTTCCATGTTTTCCAGGGTAAGTGACTTTGTAGGCTGCTCTTGTGCCTTATAATTCTTACTGTGGGATTAGCCATTTCTTCCCGAGTTGCATTGCATTTTTGTGCAGTGTAGGGTGCTGATGGTCTGGTCCTCAGTGTGCTCACTGGCTACAGAGGACTCGTACCTGTTTCCATCTTATGACATCCCACCCGGTTCTCAATTTGATTTCCTTTCTACATCAGTGGTAGTTAGTAGTTTCTTCTCTGATGTTAGCTACTGTTCTTCATTGTGCTTTCCATCATATATATATATATATATATATATATATATATATATATTCTGCAAGTTCTGCAAGTTCTCTTGTCTGCTTACATTTCTGTCAGCTACTTGTGCCTGTGTTATTCCCTTGGCTTTTTTGTTGTTTCACTTGCATCCTGGGAAGGAGAAGAAACAATGTGTATGACAAACTCCCTTGCTTTCAGAGGCACTTAAAATTGTCTATTCATGCCAACTAATTTTTCACTCTATGGGTCCTCACTAAAATGCTATTGAATTAAATTGACTAAAGCTTTTAGACATGCAAATTTCCAGCATGTTCAGGAAAACATAATGACAATTAATAATAGCCTGCTGGCTTATTCTTCTCGGGAGGCATTTGAGAAATGGGATTATGGTTTATCTTAAATCAGGATCTGAAGCTGCTTTATAATTCCCTGGGCGACATGGTGGCAATGTCTCTACTGTCTGTCTGTCTGTCTATACTGGAGCCCTTCAGTTCTTCCTTTGTGTTTACCTTAACAGTTGCACCAATGAAAAGTCTAGTGCATGGCAAACATAAAGTCATTGACAGTGCAAGGTCAAAAATTTCAAAATAGTCATATTACATGTCACTTTCTTCTCTTACCTGGCCTTGAGGATGGACTAGTTCATTTCACAAAGTAGTTTCAGTTAAATATTTTTCATCCTGATTTGACAAATTTGCTCCAATAAATTTCCAAGCCGCTTTGTGGAGGCGGGGAGAAGCGGATGTATACCGTCTCTGCGTGCTGATTTCCAGGAGGCCAGGGGCCACTTGGTACATCCGTGGGGTTAACTGAAGACCACAGGTAGCCCAAGCCCGGAGACAGTTGCCATAGACTGAGTGTGTGCAGCTCACTGACGCCCTGGCCCTCAGCCCATCTGTAGCTCACAGAGTCACCTGGAGCCTGCACACCAATACAAACCTGACTGATGGAACCTTAACCTAAGGGACCTGGAGCGCCCTCCCTGACTTCCTTCTGCTGAGCTTGTGAACCAATCAGAGGGTTTCTGGTTGAAAAGCAGGCAGCCTGTGAGCCGGCCCAGGAAAACAGCCTACAGTGTTCTCAGAAGTTTTCCTTCCCAGGTTCCCTGGGCTCTGGCTCCCTCTCTGTTGAGAAGCCTTTAGAGAGCTCATTAAAAGTCACAGCTGGACAGCTGCCTCAGGCACCTTGGCGAAGATGAAGAAAAAAAAAAAAAAACTTTTTAATTGATCTCCAAGGGATAGAAACTATGGCAGGATTTTAAAAGTAAGTGTTAGGGAGAAAAAAAATCTCCTTATGGGGCTGATTAAAACTTTGCCACTGTTAATTACTGCAGCCTCGCTTTGCAGGCAACTGCTCAGGAGACCTTTGGGGTCCTTGGCCTTTAGGTTAAAGTCCTGATTACTGGGCTGCAGGGCACCAAAGTTGATGTTCTCCTGGAAGGTGGAGATTCCTCTCCCTGGAGAGCAACAACCCCAACCTCTTGTCAGTGAATCAAGCTCTTTCCCCATGCACATCTTTATATGCGTTTTACCATCTGCAGAGCCCTTGTGTGGATAGGAGGTACTAGGAACAGGCATGGGGATTGTGTGCTGGACTTCATGCTGGACTTTCTACAAGCAGAAAAATAAACAAGTTTTGGGATGAATTTTAAATTCTGGAACTCTTCCTCATTTGACCTTGAATAAGTTATTAAACTTGATTGAATTTATTTTTCTTCTTTATGAACATGGAGGTAATAGACATTCGCTTTTACTTATTATTTTGATACTGTAAAAAGAACATAAAGGATATAAGCTAGGATTTCTTCATATTAACACATTTCCACTTTAATATTTAATGTATCTAGCATATGCCTGTCTCAGCTGCCCTCAAACCCAGGGCTAACTCCACCATCCTCTCAGCACATGCTCCATTTAGGTTCCTTTACTGAGGCACCACATCATCTTTTCAAAGAGGTAGATACTAATCGGTGTCAAATTGTCCAGGCCTCCCAGCTCCTCTGTGAGCCTTTGCCAGGCCTCGTGGCACGGGAAATATTTGGTATTAATACGTTGCAGTTTAGTGTTAGTTATTTTACTTGTTGCACTGGCCAACTACCTGACAAGAAGCAGCTTAATGAAAGAAAAGTTTATTCTAGTTTATAGTACAGGGGTTCAGGCCGTCCTGGTGGGAACAGAATGGGAGCAGAAGTAGAAATTTGGCTGTTGTCTGCATTCAGTCAGGACAAGAGAGAGAGAGAAAGAGAGAGAGAGAGAGGGAGAACCAGAAGTGGGGCCTGACTTGAACACCTCAAGACTCACCCCCCAGTAACATACTTCCTCCAATGAGGCTCTACTTGCTAAAGGTTCCCCCACTTTTCCAAAGTGCACCATCAAGTGGGAACCAAGTACTCGTATGCATGAGCCTACGGAGGATGTTTTACCTTCAAAGCACCACGCAAATTTTTGCTGTTTCTTCAGGAAGCAGGTGCCAAGACTTGATTAGACGTGCCAGAGGTTTATTATGGAACCACTAGAAGCAAAAACGAAGTGTTACCCAGGGAAGGCTGCAGAAGCCATCCGGTGCACATCTGCTTTTGTAAAGATGAAGTAGGAGGAAATAAGCAGAGCATAGGAGTCAAGCAGGGTCACAGCAGGACAAAGACGGCACGAATGATGCTCATTGGAGGAAAGTCTAATAAAGTGACCGTTAATGAGGAGAAAGGACATGAGGAGGTGTCAGGGCAAATCATAGTGCAGAATTCTGAGATGGTGACAAAACTCCTACAACTTTTCAGCAGAAAGAAGAAGGGGGATTGTTGTTACAAACCAGAACTAAGAACTACCAGAAAGGAGTGGCCTGGTAGGATCAGGAACACGGAGTCAGTGGGAGCAGTAATACTTTCCTCCCTCTTCTGGATCTCTTTGCCTCCAGTACACTGAACCCAACTGGAAGGCAAAGGGCAGTAGAGCCCCATGCTGTGAGCCACCCTTGCAGAGACGCTACCCTTCCAGTGCACCGTCAAAGAGAACAGGGCAGAGGAGAGAAAGGAGAACTGAGGAGATGAAAGAAATGAGTATTGCCTCACTTGCAAAATGGAATGACACAATTAGAAAGCCACTATTGTTCAGACTGCTTAATAATTAATTCAAGCAAGCAATGAATGCTAAAATAACTATATAAAATGTATTACAAGATAGGATCCTCATATAGTCTCCCAGATGCATGCAGAAGATTACTTAATTTTCAAGAATATGAGTAGATCTCTTTCTAATGGAGCCACTTATGCAGTTAGAAAACTTTGTGTCATTGCTCACAGGGCACAGTGGTGACATGTGTCTCCTTATGCACTTGTGGGGACACAGCATAGCCTGTGCAGAATTCTTTCCCCAAAAGGTCAATCCAAACGTAAATATGAAATCCCAAACTTCAGGACATTTCTACAAAACAGCCAGCCTGTCCTCTGCCCAGAATGTCAGTGATGTAAAAGACAGAAGAAGAGAATCCTTTGTGATGAAATGAGACCAAGCAATGAGGGACTCATGAGTAGTGACTGATGTTTGATCAAATGCTGAACTGCAAATAGATCCAAAATTCAGCCATTTTATGTGCTTTTATTTTACCAATGTTGAATTTCAGGCATGTGATCATAGTGTAGTGTTTAATGTTTTTTCTTGGGTGATACTTTTTCACATTGTTCTTAGGTTAATAGAAGAGATATTCTATAAATTTTTATACATAATGTTTACTCACATTCTAAATGAATATATACATATGGGTATATATATGTGTGTATGAACACATATTACCCTTTTTAAGCTCAGCAATACTGACATATTGACCTTGACAAGTCTTTATTGTGGGTGAGGAGATCCTACATGCTGTAAGTTTTAGCATCACCCCACTAGATGCCTGTACCATTCCCTGTCATGTCAATCAAGAATATCTCCATTGTAGTAGACAATGCAAAGACTCAGAATTCAAGCAAGCTGAAAATAAGAAGCTGGTGAGGGCTCAACACTAAATAAGACAACTCGAGCACACCCTCCAAGGTTCAGGAAACACTGCAGAACAGGGGGCGGGAAGAAGGTAAGGACCAAAGTGTCGGAAAGAGTACGTTTGGACCCTGTCCTCTGAACATCAAGCGACCTCACAGAGATTACTAGTACTCCCACAAGACCTACACAGTTCTGAGCCCACCAACATTTTGACATGGAGGACAGAGGAGAACAGAATGAAAGAGAGATTAAAACAGAGGAAGGAATACTTGGAAAGAGGAGAGTGCTCAATGGAATGGAGGTGGGACAGAGAGGGTAATGGGGTGGGGACACAATCAAATTACAGTATGCTTATGTATTCAAGTTCTCAATAATTAATGTTTAAACATATCTCCAGGCATCACTGCATGTCCTCAGTGGGAGGTATAAAAGCTATTCACTGATATATATATATCAAGAGAAAACAACATAGATAAATGTTGAATGGAAAGTTTGTGAACATGTTAACAATTAGGAATTAGTAAGTAGGAAAAGGAGAGAGGAGTCTTCATTTTCTTGACCTATCTAAAATTCCATATTAAAATTGCACAATAAAACTTTGGAAAATTGAATTGACCTATACATGGTGAATAGCCTCTTCTGCCTCAGAATACACAGGAACTGCCTCAAGTGGCCAAAGACTGAATAACTTCCCTTCAAGAATAGGAAGAGTGAGATGCTCCCACCATTTAAATCCAGTACTGCACCAAAGAGTCAAGTATGTGCAATGGAGCAAGAAAAAGAAAGAAAAGGGATTTAGACTGGGGATTAAAAGGAAAACTGTATCTATCCCAGGACAATATGGTTGTCTGTTTCTTACACATTCCCATTGTAAGTGGACATCATTCAGTCTGTGACATTTGAAGGTATTCCTGTCTATTCCTAGTTGAAGGAAGCCTTTACCATCTGTGTATTTTCTTATTCTTCAAGGTGATCGTGTGGTTTTACTTTTTTTTATTGTGAATAAGGTTAAGTATATGAGTCCATTTTCAAAGGCTAAAGAAACTCTCCCCCTTCCGTATGAGCCGAAGGTCTCTGAGAGAGTCTCCACGACAAACACCACAGTCCTGAGCTCTGGAGCTTTGCTCTGTGTTTAATGTTCTGTGCTCAGCTGAAGATTCTATGTTTAGAAACACTAGACAGTAAGGTATGCGAGCATCGAGCTTATGAGTCATCTTAAAAATGAAATCCAAAGTGAAAGCCCAGAATTGTGGAAATGTGGCTCTGGAGTCTACCTTCTAGACTGAAATGCACATGTAAGGTGACTCAGGTTTTATGTAACTGGACATGTCCACAGAGGACCTCAGCAGCATGCTATGTATTGATTCGGGGTCACAAATAAGTATTAACAGGTAGGCATATTGACAAATACTGTGTATAATGAGAATATACTAAAATATTCTATGAACATGCTACATAAGCAAAGAAGTAAAGGCATTTGAAAATTTAATGGCTGATGGTTGAAAAAGAGCTCTAAGAAAAACATACCCCAATATAAGACTCATATGCCACCCTAATGTTTTAATTAATTTATTTTTTTGGTCTATAATATAAGAAGCTTTATTAGACAGTCAAGACTCGAGACTTAAAGCAAACATGTTGATGTGGTATGGGTAAGCATGCTTTAAAGGGCCGTGTGTTAAAGGCGTGGTCCTCAGGCCGAGATGCTATAGGTGAGTGGTGGGAACATAAGAGGCGGGACCTAGTAGACACACCTCCAGTCACAGAGCGCATGCCCTTGAAGAGCAGAGAAGGATCACTGGCCTGGCTTTCTCTCTGTAGGCTCTACCCAGCAGGTGAGCTCTGCTGTGTCTTTGTTGCCAGGAGGTGATATCTTGCCACAGGCCCAAAGCAATAGGTCCCATAGTGAACTGAAACCTTCAAATCAGTCAGCAAAATAAGCCTTTTCTGGTTATAATTGGTTGCCATGGATATGGGTTTTACAGTAACAGGAAGCTTGCTAACACATGTTGATACTATACAAGGAAATAATGAAAATACAATGACTGCGGGAGTGAAAGACCACACAAAAAATACTCCAGGGGCGAAGCTGAAATGAAATGGACGTTAGAATAAAGGCACAGTTGGAAGCACTGAGAAATACTGAACTTCTAAGTAATGCATGAAGCCACAACCAAATCGAAATAAAGTACTTACATGAGTCACCAGGAAAATGAAAGGGCTGAAAGACAGCCATTGCACGTCTGATACGTTTACTTTATACTTTTAAACCATAGCTGAAGATTATTTTAAAATACAGTTCAGTAACATTTTTCTGGAGTGAAAGGCATGAACTTGGAGATTGAAAAAGCAAAAATGATTCCTGGGAAATGGGCACAGAATGGCACAAAATAATACATCTTAGTAATGCTGCTGCCTTACAAAAGTAAAGAGAAAATCATGTGACTTGGCCAAAAGCTACATAGCCCTTGGAAGGTGGAGAGAGAGGATTAAAGGCAAGCAGTAGGGGCTGCTCCGGTGTGCACACGCTGGAGTTTCCAGGCTCTTGTGTCTCAGAACAAGAAATTGGTCAGGGCCACATAGAGACAGTGGTAGAAGAAGAAGTAGTTTATTAGTAGCGAAGACAGTCCTAAGAGAGAAGGAGGGCCAGAGCTGGGAGGAAGGACAGAAGCAAATAGAGAAAGAAAAGAATAATAATTAACAAAACCTGGGACAAAAAGAGGATAGGAGATTATGTAATGTTGACTTCCTTATCTTTAGGATCTTGAGTTCCAAGTATTCTACTTGTATCTGGAAATCAAGTAAAAGACATGAGGAGGACATTGACTTGGTAAGAATTACCAGCGGTATAATATGACCAACTAAAATCATATTATTTAGAGGACAGGAGAGTGAAGGAGGCAGGTAACAAGCACATAACCAAATCTCATTATTACTCATAGTAATTACCTACCTTTTGGCAGAGCATTAATTCAATGCGCTGGACCAGGAGGTTAAGAGTGAGGCCCATGGGCTGGGGAGCTGGCTCAGTGGGTAAAAGTGCTGTCCATAGAAGCACGAGTTCAATCCCCAGAACCCAGCTAAAATGCTGGATGTGATGGTGCACTCTTGTAATCCCAGGGTTGAGGAAGTAAATCCCAGTGTCCAGGCAGTCTAGCCTATTTACTGAGTTCTAGGACAATAAGAAATTCTGTCTCAGGCTGGAGAGATGGCTTAGTGGTTAAGTGCTTGCCTGTGAAGCCTATGGACCCTAGTTTGAGGCTCCATTCCCCAGGACCCATGTTAGCCAGATGCACAGGGGGGCGCACGCGTCTGGAGTTCGTTTGCAGTGGCTGGAGGCCCTGGTGCACCCATTCTCTCTCTCTCAGTCTGCCTCTTTGTCTCCCTGTCTGCCTGTCACTCTCAAATAAATAAATAATTTAAAAAAAAAAAAAGAGATACTGTCTCAAAAACCATGGGTGGCACGCCAGAAATGACACCTGATGCTGTCCTCTGGCCTCCACAGCATGAGAACCTCCCCCCACATTCACAGAAAGAATTCTGCTTCTCCCATACCACTTTTTTAGCAGAAAGATTTTGCAATATTTTATTAAATTTATCTCTATGAGTTTCTATGTAAATTCTTTATAGATAACCCTGCCATCTTTGAGTAAAAAAAACTTTGTTTAATCCCTTTCCAATCTGTACACTTTTATTGCTATTAATTATTATGATCATTAATAAATGTTAATTGTAGGTATTAATGAATTTCACTGTGACGTTTTACTCCATGTATATAACATGCCATGACCATATCTAGCCTCCCCTCCCCCCACTCCTACTCTCACACTCTATACTCCCCTGGCCTTCTTCTCCTAAACTACTACTCTCCGTTCTACTTTCAGGTCATCTTTTCAGGTTTGTTTGTTTCCATATATTAGAGAAAATGCGATGCTTGACTTCCTGTGTCTGGCTTATCTCACTTAACACAGGGATCTCCAGTTCCGTCCATTTTTCTGCAATGACATTATTTAGACTGAATTTTACTGTAGTGTTCACATATACCACATCACCTTTGTGCACTGATCTGTTGACAGACACCTAGACCGGTTCCCTGCCTTGTCTGTAGTGAAGAGTGCTGTGATAAATGCGGGCGTACAGGCATCTTTCATGTATGCTGACTTTGTTTCCTTCAGGTATATGCCCAGGGCTGGCAGAGGAGCTCGATCCCATGGTACCCCTCTTCTTTCAATTTTTTTTTGATCACTAGCAATGCTGTTGTTTGTAGGGACTAGACTATCTAACACTGCCAAGAGCAGCGTGTGAGGGTTCCTTCCCACCTCTGGCATCCTCTCCAGTATGTATTATTGTTTTTTGTTTGTTTGTTTGTTTTCTTCTGATAATAGCTGTTACCGTCAGGTCTGCATTGCTGGTAGAAATCACCTGACCAAGAGCAGCTTGTGGGAAAAAGTGTTTATTTTGGCTTACAGACTTGAGGCGGAAGCTCCATGATGGCAGGGGAAAATGATGGCATGAGCAGAGGATGGACATCACCTCCTGGCCAACATCAGGTGGACAAAAGGAACAGGAGAGTGTGCCAAATACTGGCAAGGGGACACTGGTTATAATACCCATAAGCCCGCCCCTGCCTCCAGGAGATGTTAATTTCCAAATCACCATCAGCTGAGAACCTAGCATTCAGAATACCTAAGTTTGTGGAGGACACCTGAACCAAACCACCACAGTAGCCATTCTACCTACGTTGATAAAGAATCTCAAAACTAAATTTTTAATTTTCATTTCCATGATTGTCAGAGATATAATAGATTTTTTTAAAGCTATAATTGGGCTGGAGAGATGGCTTAGCAGTTAAGGCACTTGCCTGCAAAGCCAAAGGACCCAGGTTTGACTCTCCAGGACCCATGTAAGCCAGATGCACAAGGGGGCACATGAATCTGGAGTTCATTTGCAGTGATTGGAAGCCCTGGTATGCCCATTCTCTCTCTCTCTCTCTCTCTCTGTGTCGCTTTCTCTCTCTCTCTCTCAAATAAATAAATGAAAATTTAAAAATCTATAATTTACCAAGCTCTCCATGAAATCATAACAATGGAGCAAAAACAATTCATTTATAATAATAAATGGTGCCACACTAAAACTCACTTATAAAATAAAATAAATTTACAGATTGGTTCATTGTTTTAAATGCTCAGTTATACTCTGTTGATAAGAAAGGTGGCATCTCGAATAGTGAGACAATATGGTTTACATGATGAATGTACTGAAACTACAATCTATACTAGAAATAATAACATGAGAATATACCTCCCATTCTGTACTGTTGTATCTCCCAGAAATCCCGATCCATTCTAAACATAAGCTGAAGCCTAGGGGACATTTTCACTATTTTCTTTGAATTTTAAACCATGTCAATAGATAAACATTTTTAAAACAAATAAAGTGCAAAGATATCCTTCAGCTTTTATATAATGTGTTCTTCTTATTGTAAATGTAAATGTACATGTCTTAGAAATGTGAAGCAAAGAGAACTTATAATAACCAAGACAAGCTACAATGCAATGCAATTCCAATAAAAGAAAGCAAATGGCATAGTTTTCTGCTCCCTCTTTTCAAGCTGTCATTTTCTTCATTTATTGCAATCATAAAATCACATTTTCCTCAGCATTTTGCACAATCATCTTTGTCTTCCAAAGACGCTTCCTGAATCATCTAAGACAATTTTCTAAAGCACTACATTTGGGCTGGAAAGATGGCTTAGTGGTTAAGGCACTTGCCTGCAAAGTCAGGTTCAATTCCCCAGGACCCATGTAAGCCAGATGCACAGGGGGTCACAAGCCTCTGGAGTTCATTTGCAGCTGCTGGAGGCCTTGGCACACCCAGTCTCTCCCCTCCCTCCCTCCTTCCCTCCGTCTTTCTCTCTCTCTCTCTCCCTGCTTATTTCTCTCTCACTCTTAAAATAAATAAATTAAAAAATAAATTAAAAACAAAACAAAACACAATCTTCACTTTCCTTTAAGGTATTTGAAATATAACACATTTTAAATCAATGTATAGTCCTTCAGGGGAAATCTTTCCAAGCTAAATCTTTCCAAGTTATTACCCATCCCTATAACAATACCATATCTCTTCTTTATTTACTTTTGACAAATGTTTGTAATTTTGAAATCTAGCCAGTGTTACTTAGACTTACACCACTAGCTCTAAGCTTCTGCTTCTGATTTCTGGCACAGCGTAGCTCAGTATAGTGTTTCAGGTTTGTTGGTTTAAAGCACTCTTGATGAGCACTAGTCAGTGCTTGACTTCATACGGTCCTCCCCTTTCATCTTATCCTTAGTATCCTTGTACCATAGCACTCCTACCTCTGTCCCTCCCTTCACGTTAAAGTTCCTTCCTCATTTTGGTAACTACTCAAACCCTGCACAGTTTTCAAAATTTGGTACAAAGTTTTTATCACTGACTCAACATGCTTTTCTTATTTTTCAGAATTTTTGTAGCATTTATTATTATTATTAAAATGGTTGTATTTTGTATGTAAACATCACATGTTGGTACCATCTTTCCGTTTCTCCCTGCCCCTTTTCTGAAGAGACCTTCCTCACTGGGGATGTGGGTCAACCCTGCAGGGATTGTGGGTCATGCGTTTATGGGGGCAGCAGTCAATTATGGGGGAGAGGCAATGTCTCTGTGCAAAATGTCCCAACTTGTGGCTCTAACAATTGTTCTGCCCCCTCTTCTGCAAAATTCCCTGAGCCATGTGGGGAGCATTTTAAGTCTACTTCAGTGATGGGCCCTTTTGGTTTGGTGAAGGTGTTGAGTGTCCTCAGTATCTTTCTCCATCACCTGGTATCAGCTTAACTAAGAGCAGCATTCTTGCTCATTTCCCCAATTCCCCTGTGGTTTCAGCTGGGGCCAGGGTGGAGTGCACTGGGTCGTTTTGCATTTTTTTTATATATTTATTAAGCGGATTTTATATTCATAATAAGTAATTCAAATGTTTTAAGGTCACAGTGTTCTTCATATATTATGTCCCCATGTCAGTGAGACTAGAAACTAGGCCTTAAAATATTTTGCATCCTATCTCTGAGTTTATTTCATATAATTGGTGCTCAGTCTTTTGCAAACCACAAGAAATGTCTTGGTCTTAAGTCTCAATTTTTCATCCAAATGATAGACAATGAGGGATGGGTGATGGCCCAGGCCCAACTCAGCCCTGACTATACAATGTCCATTTAGTAGCTTAGCATTACTCCTATTTCCCACTAGATGGTACCAACACCAAATAAATACTGCTTGAAAAATTAGGAATACATTTTTTTAAAAGAGTGCTAGTGAAGACTCCAAACAGGTTAGTTGTTATACATAATGATTATCATTTGAGAAATAAATTAGAAAAATACATTTCTATATGCATGATGCCATCAAGTCAAGTCAATCAAGGAGATATCTATCTATCTATCTATCTATGTAAATCTTCCACAAATTTCTTCATGTCCTACTGTGGTTTCAAGTTTTGTTTTGTGTGTGTGTGAAAACACAACATAATACCTTTCCTTTTAGCATATTTTAAGTGCTTTATACAATCTGATTAACTATTGGCATTATGTCATATAGCACATCTCTAGAGCTTATTTATCTTATAAAACTAGAACTTTGTATCTACTGAGCAGCAACTCTCCACTGACCCTGGTAACAATCCCTAGTACCTACTGCTGGAATCCTCCCCTGGCAACTGCTAGTCTTGAGTTTTAGTATTTTAGATACCTGGCATAAGATAATATCACTAGTATATCCAGGTATTTAAGTTCAACAAGATGTATCCATTAAATATGCACAAATTTTATATGTCAGTTATACTTCAATAATATAATCATAAAGTTGTTCTAGCTTTTTAGTTAATTAATTTCTTTATTTGAGAGAGAGAGAGAGAAAGAAAGTGGCAGATATCTAAGAGAGAATGGGTGCCCTAAGGCCTCCAGCCACTGCAAACAAACTCCAGATGCCTTGATACCTTGCACATCTGGCTTTATATGGGTACTGGTGAATCAAACCCAGGTCCATTGGCTTTGCCAGCAAGTGCCTTAACTGCTAATCCATCTTTCCATCCCTGTTCTAGTTTTTTAATATTTTATTTATTTATTTGCAAGCAGAGAGATGCAGACACAGAGAGAGAATGCATGGGCATACTGGGGTCTCTATCCACTGAAAATGAACTCCACATGCATATGCCACTTTGGCATCTGGCTTACGTAGGTACTGGTGAATTGAATCCAGGCCATTAGGATTTGCAAGCAAATGTCTTAACCACTGAGAAATCTCTCCAGCCTATTCTAGCTTTTTTTTAAAAAAATATTTTATTTTATTTATTTGAGAGGCAGAAAGAGGGAGGGAGGGAGGGAGAGAGAGAGAGAGAGAGAATGACATGCCAGGGCCTTCAGCTGCTGCAAACGAACCCCAGATCCATGCATTGCCTTGTGTATCTGGCTTAAGTGGGTCCTGGGGAATCCAAGCTGGGTCCTTTGGCTTTGCAGGCAAACACCTTAACTGCCAAGCCATCCCTCTAGCCCTACTTTTTAGAAATTATAATATAAAACATGAGACTGCTCAGAAGGCACAGGTAGTATTTTCAGATGCAGACATCTGCTTCTTTTATTCATGAGAACTGGATTATTTTTTTGTTTGTTGGTTTTTGGATTCTTTTTGAGATAGGGTCTCACTCTGGTCCAGGCTGACGTGGAATTAACTATGTAGTCTCATGGTGGCCTCGAACTCAAGACAGTCCTTCTACCTCTGCCTTCCAAGTGCTGGAATTAAAGCCATGTGCCACCATGCCTGGCAGAACTGCCGTGTTTTGGGTTTTTTTTTTGACAAGTTCTGGGTCCTGTGCCACATTCAAAAGGCCCACTGAGGCAAAGAAAGACTTTCCACATGTGATCTCATGATGAGAGCTGTTATGTAAGCAGGCATGTCTGTGGTTGTGAGGCTATTTGATGAGCGAGAGGGGAAGGTAACAGGCTGCAGGGTGAAGGGGATAAGCAATGCTTGCGTCCACGTGAGCCGTGATCACAGCGAGGAGATGGGTGATGTGAGAAGTGATGGACCCATGTAGCACGGGTAAAGGAATGTTAGAGCAAAGACTGGACAGCGGGGAGAGGACAGGAGGAGGCAGCTTTGTGAGCGATGAAAGTCTGGAGACAGCTTTCACGTATAGACACTAAGGCTTCTCTCCCGCACCAAGTCCAGGCTGGCCTGTGCTCCAGGCTCTTGAAGCGTACTAAACATCTGCTTTTTGACCTAAACAGCTACGAGATCTGCGGAGCCAGTTAGGATGGTGTGATGGTTTGAATGGATGTCCCCAGTAGATTCCGCCTTAGTAAAGCTTTAGACCTCCAGCTGCTGGGCTGCAGGAGGAGTCGCTGTGGGCAGATCCTGGGGTCCAGCTCTAAGGTGGGGGTGGATCTGGAATTCCAGTCTGAAGATGATGCAAAGTGCTGGGGCTCTGCCTGGAGCTCCCGGAGCGCGCTCGCTTGTGCTGGTGGTGGCTGCTTTTCTCTCTCCACATGGGCCTGTGGAAGGGCCCAGCTTCTTCCAGCGTTATGGAACTCCCCTCTACCTGTGAGCTTCCACAAATCGCTTCCTCCGTAACTTGCTTGGTGTGGAAGTTCATCCCAGCCTCTGAAGCCGACTATGACAGATGGCAGCAGCATCTAAAGCAAGTCACTCGCAGTTGATCTTTGTGGAGTCTGTCAGTGACACAACTATGCAGGCCTTTGAAATAAGCACCTTAATGGAAGCATTTAAAAAAAATATTTAGAACAGTGCTGGAAAAAGCCCATGAATGGGTCCAGGAAATCTCTTTGCCATATACCTTTTTTTTTTTCTTTAGAAGCATAAATCTCCCTTAATTTGACTTTGTTCAGTTTAACAGTGTGAAATTAACTCAATACCAGGACACCAAGAGGACCAAGGCAAGGATCCTACTCTTCTGAGCTCAGAGACATTACAGGACAGAAGACTGTGGCTCAGATAGCAGGGAGGGGCCACTTTCAGGTAAGATGCCAGAAGGAGGTGATGTCTAATGGAACAGGAAGGATGTAAGATATTAATAGCTAAAGAAAAAAGGATGGTGTGGGCTCAGTAAACAACCTGAATCAAGACAAAGAGACCTGAAGCATCATGCGTGTCTTGGGCACTACAGAGAGTTTGCCAACAAGAAGTTGTAGTGGCGAGTGTCAGAGGTAGATGCTAGACAAAGGCCCAGGTAGGAACAAGTCAGGAGATCTTGTGTTCTAGAACAACGGCCTCGTCTGTGATTGCAGACAATAGAGATGTGATGTGTTTTACAAAGAAAACTATTATGCATAGGTTAGCATTTTGATTTGGTGGGTTGTGGTATATTTTATCTGAGAAACAGCCATATAACACTGTTTTGAAAGGAAGGGTCTCACTCTTGCCAAGACTGACCTGGAACTCACTCTGAGGTATATAGCATCTTTTAAAGTAACATAAAACGTAGAAAATAGGAGACAGTCAAGAAAGAGGAAGGGGTGATACAAAAATCTTACATTTTGCCCATTCCTAGATAAACTCTTCCTGAAATTTAGTAGCCACATTTCCAAATGTCTTCTTAATAGAAAATTGTTATTGATCTCATAGTCTCAGCACATCAAGGTAATATCTCAGTGTTTCAGTCGAAATGTGAATCAGAAAGGAAGCTGCCCCAAATGCCAAATATGCTCTTGACTGTTCTAACAGCTACATGAGATCTTTCTCAGTACTGAGCCCCGTAGTTACCCTGACAACCTTCCTAACAAAACTCGAGGTTGATGGAATTGCTCAGATCTAGGAGTCTTGCCACATCATTTGATACTGTGCAGTTTTTCATATCAAGTAAGTGACAGACAGCTTCCTGTGCCAACTCTTATGCACCACAAGTCCTGAGTTACCTAAATCTTACAATTCCATGTAACATGTTTCCTTTGTACATACACTTACACATGGGTAAAGATAGGCCTAAAGCAAAGGCTTTTCTAAATGAATCAGAAAATGAACAAGAGTAGCCGGCCGTGGTGGCACACACCTTTAATCCCAGCAATCTGCCAATCAGGAAACTATTCTCCATGAACATATGTTTTTACTGATTAATATTAATGTGTTTTTATTTACAATTAATTCAAACTTATTAGACAGCCTAGCAGGTACAAGTATGATGTTGGATCTTTTAAAAAATATATTTACAAGGAGTGAGGGAGAGATGGAGACAGTGAAAGAGAAATAGAGAGGAGGAATGAGTGTGCCAGGGCCTCTTGACACAAACTCCAGACACATGTGCCACTTTGTGCATCTGGTTCTACCTGGGCACTGGGAAAGTGAATGCTGGCCGGAAGGCTTTGCACGCAAGTACCTTTGACCGCTGAGCCCTCTACCCAGCCCAGTGTTGCTGGGTCTTAATTAAACAACTTATGCTCATTCTCGCTGACTGAATGGAGGTGAGCTGAAGCATTTATGACTGAAGTTTTGCATACTATTGAGTTTTCAAAACAATCAAATTCGAGTAGTGAGCACTTCCTACATGAACAATTTAATATCAGCTTTTGTCAGTTACATAGCCACAAGTTTAATTTAGGTTTTGTTTCTCTGCTTTATCCCTAGCTGCACTGTGAGCTCTGATTGGGATAAGCCTGCTCCATTTTCTTAGCATACTGACCAGTAAGTGGTAGGAGTGGACATATGACTAAGTTCTAGCCAATAAGACCCAAGGAAAAAGACTATAAGGGTTTCTGGGAAAGAAATATCCTTGCTTCGTTGAAATATGTGCCTTCTGTTTTGCTTTTATGCCCTTAGGAATTCTGTTCACAAGGAAGTCAAGGATTTGTCAATAACTCTCATTTGAACTTGGTAACACAATTTGATAGAACTTGCCAAGAAACCAACTTATACACTACTCAGACACTTAAGGAAATAACAAGGAAACAAACAGCCCCTTATATTTGCAGCTCTGATTATGTGCATGAGCCAGTCAGTGTGAGATGGTTTTAGGCAGATGAAACTCCAACTTACTGCAAATAAACCTAATCCAGGAGCACCTTGCTAAGGTCTCACACTACCCCAGGTACTGAATAGCCAAGGTCTTTTGGGTAGTGTTAGTTGATCCTCATAACCACTGTGTAAATGAAGCTGAGCAAGCATAATTTCTCTTGCTTTACCTATGAGGCGATGTTTCAGAAAGTATACATGATTTGTCCAAGGTCCAATAGTAAAACCATGTCTGGAACTAAAACTTGGATTGTTGCCAGTCTGATCTTTTATTATTTATTTAATTTACATGTTCAGTATTCCAAAAGGATTGTGCCACCATAGTTTCAGTCATCTGAATTCTTCAGAAAATAATTTCTTTTTTATATGAACGACATTTTTTTCTAAATGGTTTCGTTTATTTCCTTGAGATGCATAGAAGGAGGTAGACAGTAAGAGAGAGTGAGTATAGGCCAGGACTTCCTCCCTCTATATACAAACTCCAGTTTATGCATCTGGCTATACATGGGTACTGGGCTTTCAAACCAGGGCCACCGGGATCTGCAAGTAAGAGCTTTTAACTGCTGAGCCATCTCTCCAGTCCCAGCGAATGAGATTTTAAAATGTATTTAAAATATATTCAGAAACTGGAGAGATGGCTTCATGATTAAGGCACTTACCTGTAAAGCCTAAGGGTGCAGGTTAGGTTCCTCAGTACCCATGTAAGACAGATGAACATGGTGGTGCATGCATCTGGAGTTCATTTGCAGTAACAAGAGGCCCTGGTGCACTCATTCTCACCTGCCCTCCCTCCCTGCCCCCCTCTCTCTCTTTCTAATATATTAATAAAGAAAAATTTAAAAATATAAAAATAAAACAATATATATACTTTTGTATTAAACTAAGGGACTAAAATCAGTGCAGGAACCGAGAGGAAACTATTTCTGCTATGAGCACTGTTTGTATTTATACTTTATTCTTGGCAGTGAAGTGTCTGTTTTGTTATTTCTTTTCTTTCCTGGGACCTGTACTTCACACATGTCCACCTTATTTCATTAACTGTGCTCCCACACTGGTAACTCATGATTCCATCCATATCCCTTAGCAATTAGCTTCCACGCTTGGCCTGTGAAGAAGCAAGACACTCTCTAGGGAGCCACCTTGCACCAGACAAAAGACCCAGGGATCAGAGCCAAGAGACTGGCCTGTTGACCTCTCACCTTCACTGTCTGAGAATATATCACCTACTTCCTTGTTCTAGCTGCTTGCAAAGTGAGCAAATTATCCCACCTGGTACATTTTACTTTAAAAGAAAGATAGAATATTCTTAAGGGTTTTACTTGTACTTGGAATAAAGATGTTACAAATGTAATGAGAATACCTTTGAAAAACTGCTCATAGGATGAATTAAGCTCTGACCAATGAGAACAGGTTCTATTGAATGCAGCTTAAGAAAGGATTTCCTTTGCCATTGGTTATTCTGAAATAAGGATGAGCCTCAGACCTCTGCAGCTAACCACAAAGGTCCCAAGTAGGACATCAAACAAATGAAGAGGATTACTGTGTTGTGGAAGGACAATCCCTGGAGATCCTTACAGTGTGGACGGCTGCTTGTATCTGAGATATGCATGGAAAACATACAAGCCAGGGAAGAAAAGGGAGATGACAAAGGAATGAAAAACACACGGGGTTCTGAGCACAAGGGGTCAATGAAGGCCAGTTTGTCTGAACACACTTAATATTTATTCATCCTCTATTCTATACTCATCCATTGGAGGTTATAAGTCAACATTTTGACATCAATCATTGAGAAGGGAAATTTGAACTTGAATAAAAATAGCTATAGAAACGGTATCAGAAGGCAAAATGTAATTGTGACATGCATGGTTCACTCAGAAACAAAAGCAAGCCCTCTCTGGAAAGAGAATGTGTACTAACTCGGGAAGGGCTACTTAATAAAAGTTTTTGGTAGGAGCTGAGGGAATACCTCTAGTCTCTGCCGCCAAGACTGACTCCCAGTACCTGGGCAGTGGGCTTGTTGACAGAGCTTCTCCTACCATGTTCATGGGAAATCAAGAAACTCCATGGGATCTTGTGACTCCAGTACTTTAAATGCTTGCGAGACTCCCCAGACAAGCTGCCACACCACCATATCTCACCCACTTAACTCAGTTACGAGTTCACTCACAATCTTGGAAATTCCACATTGGGTTGTACACAAAAAGAGAATTCTCCTGTAGCCATTGACATGGTGCCTATGCCCCTAGAGCACCACCCACATGCTGAGATGCAGAGAGAAGCCTGAGACTGCTGTGGACGCATCATTCTAACACCGTTAATACTGAGCTAGGACGAAAGGAGAAAGGATATACAGGGAAACAGCAGGCCATCCCTGCTTTCCTATCAATCATAGCGCACTAGTCAGATCTCGTGGACTGACAGCGGGCAAGTTTCTTCAGGGCTTCTTTGACTTCTCGATTCCTTAGGCAATAAATGAAAGGGTTCAGGGCAGGGGTGACAATGGCATAGAAGATGGAAATGATTTTGTTCATGTTGAAGGCGTGGATGGCTCGGGGTCGGGCATACATGAAAATGGTGGCTGAGTAGAAGATGGTCACTACCACCAGGTGGGAGGCACAGGTGGAGAAGGCTTTCTGCTTTCCGGTGGGCATGCGTAACACAGTGGCCAGGATGCATGCGTAAGAGAGAACAGTGATTGACAGTGGGAAGAGGAAGATGACGAGGGCCAAGATAAAATCAACCAGCTCAGCTACGGACATGTCCGTGCAGGAGAGGTTCAGGACCGGAGAGATGTCGCAGAAGAAGTGATTGATGACATTGGGCCCACAGAAGCTGAGGCGGGAGATGAAGTAGATCTTTGCCAAAGAGATGCCAAAGCCAGTGACCCAGGAACCCAGAGCCAGGCGGAGACAGAGCCCGTGGCTCATGATGGTGGGGTAGTGGAGTGGGCGGCAGATGGCCACGTAGCGGTCGTAGGCCATGGCGGCCAGGAGAACGCACTCTGTGCACATGAGCGCGATGAAGAAGTAAAGCTGCGTCATGCAGTGCGTGAAGGAGATGCTGTTGCTCGTGGACCAGAAGCTGAGCAGCAGCTTGGGCACAGTCACAGAGATGTACCAGGTCTCCAAGAAAGACAGGTTGGCCAGGAAGAAGTACATTGGCTTGTGCAGCGGCCGGTTCTGCTGAACCAACAGGATGATGGTCACATTCTCAGCCACTGTCAGAATGTAGGACACAAGGAACACCAGGAACACCGCAGCTCGCATGCTCAAGCTCCCAGGAAAGCCCACCAGGATGAACTGGGTGACCCGTGTCTGGTTCACCTCCATATGGAATACACGGGGTTTAGCTTTTCTGGGTCGGGGGACGGAGAGAGTCATTTGGTCAGAATCTATCACCTAGTTACCACCCTTCAGTCCTGCCTTCTCTGTCTTACCAACTACAGCAACAATTATTTACTAATAATACATTGTAGGCTAGACAGGTGCACATAGCATAATTAACATAATATATTTCAATTTCCACGTAACATCTGCACCTACATCATTCTATGTTCATTTTAATGATGAAGAAACAGTGGCTTTTCAACTTCTCACTGACAGCAGGGCAAAATTACATTTGGCGTTGAAATCTAAAGCCATGTGCTATTTCTTACCCTTCACCAATCCCTCCCATGTATGCCAGTAAATCTCCAGGCTCCGTGGTTTGACTTTCACCTTTAAAGGAGGGACCAGCCTTTTGCCCCATCAGGTGCTCACAATGCAGCAAACTCTTCCTTACACCCCATGTACCTGAATGTGCCATTGCTTGTTTTTCCTCTGCCATCAGAGATGGAGAGAACCTGTCACCACCTTGGAAGTTGGGTACTGTACTGTAAAAGACCTTGATCTCATTCCAGTCCCAAGTCTATCACTGATTCTCTAAGTGACCTTGAAATCCTATCCTCTCCAAGACTCAGTTTCCATTTTGTTAATATATATGTTAATAAGTGCTCTCTAGAGGATAATGTGGATTAAAATGTAAGTGAGGAAAAAGACAATGACATTTTATACCAACTGTAAATGACAATGCATGGGACAAGGGCTCTTACCCTACATTAGAGCACTAAAGATGACTCTAGACCAACCAGGCACAAGGGCTGTGAGTCAAGCACAGTAGTGAGCAAAACAAATTTGGACTCCTCGTCAGGAAGTGTGAAGTTTTTAAGGGTAAGTGTGGGCAACTACTTAAGGAAATAGAAAGGCATCATAAAGTTTGAGATATTTTCTATGAAGATTTAAAGCCCTGAAATAACACTAGTGTGATCTAAAATTTCCCCTTTCGTCTTGAAAGAAGTGACATTTGAACAAAGAACGGTTCCAGGGGCCCCGTCCTTTGAAGAGTTGAGGTGGCGTGCTAAGGTGAAAGGAGTTTCCTGTTGCTGGGAATGGAGCTAGTAGTGGAGAGGTGTGCGAGGCCGAAGCAGACAGGGCTCTGCAAGTCAAAACAGAGATCGGAATAGTGGTCTGAACACTGAGAAGCAAGCAGAGGCTTGGAGGTGAGTGGGGCCGGACATCACTGTAACGTGGAAAGAGAGCTGTCCCTTCCAAGCAGACACCACAAGCATGAGAGAAAGCTGTGAGGCAGGTAGGGGAGAGCTGCTCAGAGGAAGTGCCCAAGATTGCAGAGACTGCTGTTTCATGGAATCCTTAATAGCAATGCGTGGATTGAACACACATGAAAGGGGAGAAACGGATCAAAGAAAAATCACAGATACATGCTTTATCACATGAAGAAGGTGTTGCTGATTTACTAAGATAGGAAAAATTGAGATTTTTTAAAAAGATATTATCTTTTTTTTTTTTTTTTTTTGGTTTTTCGAGGTAGGGTCTCACTCTAGCCCAGGCTTTCCTGGAATTCACTATGGAGTCTCAGGGTGGCCTCAAACTCACGGCGATCCTCCTACCTCTGCCTCCCAAGTGCTGGGATTAAAGGCGTGCGCCACCACGCCCGGCTAAAAGATATTATCTTCATGCTCAAAGAGATGGCAACAGAAAAAATTTTGCTGTTTTAATGCATTAAAATATTTTTTTTTTTAGTTTTTCAAGGTAGGGTCTCACTCTAGCCCAGGCTGAGCTGGAATTCACTATGTTGTCTGATGGTGGCCTTGAACTCATGGCGATCCTCCTACCTCTGTCTTCCAAGTGCTGGGATTGAAGGTGTGCACCACCACGCCCGGCTGTTCTAATGAATTTTAACAGTCTGTTACATCTTCTAATAAGGGGTTACTGAACATGTAATAGATGTCAGGGACTTTGCTGAGTTATACTTTTCATTCAATGTTAGTGAGACTTGGTTATTCCAGTTTCACAGGAGATACTGTGATTTAGACACGTTAAGTAACATTTAAAACTTAAATACAGATAAAATCAGAATAAAGCTCAGCCCTATGTGATCCACAGAGATACACCCTAAACTGACTGACTCCCACACAAAGAAAAAAAAAATGTCAGATTTTGGTTCCACCAACAGATTTGCACATTTAAAATTTGCTTGTCTTTTAGGAACTGTTCTCCATTCTGACTCAAATTTCATTATGAGCCCAGGCCACCAGAAATGAACCCAAAGTGAAAAAGGAAAAAAAAAACTATAAAAATATACTCAGCCAGGCACGTAAAACAGAAATGAACATACATAAACATCTGCTCAATCTACCAGAGGCAAGATAATCACTGGATAAGCTGTGAAATGCATGTCAGTGGGGACAAAAGGCATTTTAGGCAGATGAGTCAGAACAGAGGCTTGAAGCAGAGCAGCCTGTCATCGTGGGGAAAGATCATACAGTGGCTCTGTAGCTGTGTGGCAAACTGAGAGTGGATGAAGAGAAAGGACACATGCGGTTGCGGAGAGGAAGGGATTCATCAGGGGCCAGGTCCAAAGGTGTTCCTTACACAGCAGCAAAGACTTTAAAGAGCCACCCTGAGGGAAGAGGCTAACCTCAAATTCTATCCTGGATCTTGCTGAGGGAAAATGGATTTGGTGAAGAAAGCTTGTCAAACCAGAAATTGATAGACAGGCTGGAAGGCACCTACATGGCAGATCCTTAGAGATAACACAAGCGAGAGAGAAACCACCCAAGCTAATGTTTGTTAAAGACAAACAGTGATGAACATATGTAGCTCCACCACAGATATAAAAGCAACTTTGAACTCTTCCAAGATGCTTAACCAAAGAGGGAGGGAGAATACTTGAGGGGGAGATGAGGGAGACTAACTTCCTTACTTCTCACCAACTCATTGGTAATTGATGCACACTAATGGGAAGCCTTATGGTATCACATGGATTATTTTCCAATAAATTCCATTGTCCCTATTTACTCACAGTGGTTTTTAACTGTACCACAGCATTCTCAAACAGGTGATCTTTCCTACCAGATTTCACCAGTGATCTGGAATCAAGCAGCCTCACTTCTGTCCATCTTGTGCAAGCTGTGGATGCTGCACTTTCTCTAATTTTGTACCACAGTGGGTACCAAGTGATGCAGATGTGATGAAAATACAACTTCTGGCCCTTTAAGACAACAGTTAACTTTTTAGTCGCTGTCACAAATAAGAGGCCAGAAAGATGCTGATCTGCACCACAGAGTGGTCTAAGGGCATGGTTGTAATAAAAAAGTTGGGTCAGGTTTTGGGGGTGTTTAGTTCTGATCCAATGGCAAGGAATGTCTCTCAAAAGTAGTAGGAAGGAATTATTCCCTCAGTTTACTGAATAACCCCCTGCACATAGACATCAGAAGATGAAATCATCACTCAGACTGACTGCTGGAATGAAAGTGAGTGGAAAGGAGCAGCATGAGGCATTCAGGATTTAACTATTATTGTACCGGAAACCATTGTATTGTGGTAAGACTGCTAAGAGAGGGGACACTTACCTTGGCTGCAGGGCCTCTGATGGGGTAGAATATGAAAAGAAATTCTTCACAGATTCTAAAACAGGAAGAGGTAGATAACAAAGATTCAAGGATTGAATACATGTGAGGAACCCACTCCCTAAACCTAGAAATAGCCAATGGGTACAGATTACCACACTGCTTTCCAGCAGACAGCCAGGGCTACATGAATGGGCATCCCTGGACATTAAGACCACATTAGTGCCCAGTGTGGCCCCAGGCTGGATCTTCCAGTGTCCTGGGGCCAAAGCACCCATTGTCTTCCTGGGAAATGTCACTGGGGTTTGAGGGACATCAAGCTGTGAACATCTTTGTCTTCTGAGCACTTTATAGAGCATCAAGACTTTTCCTTTGTCTCCATCAGGACCCAAGAGAAAAGAACCTTGACGACAGCTGTTCATGTCTCTTGTGAGAACGCCAAGATTTATTTTTGCCTAATCTGACCACCTCATTTGTCTTATAAAGTAGTTCCCTGGAGAAACCATGACTTACGGCCACAAAATTTGAAAAGAACCACATTTTATTTACCCTTTGTTGAAAGATGAAGAGGAAAGAAGACATTACCTATCAGTATGTACTAATAGGTTTTCAGTTAGCACTCAATCTTGGCTTACTTGAGACATAATGGCCGTCCCGGTGTTCTTAGAGAGACAGTGACTCCCACAATAGAATAGTATTACCACATTTTACTAAGAGTTTAAATAGAAGAAGCTTTTGTTAAATACTGATGCCGCAATGTGTGAGCCATCAATTGATCATGACGGGGCATCACCACTACACCTGCCTTTTAGCACCACTTGGCTAACATTTCACATTCTAAGATACAGCTTTAATTTAGCGAATATCACTGCTGTGTTGGGAAGAACTCTCATGCAGTCCTCACACAAAGAACAGCTGTCAGATTCACTGTGGTTTCTTCAAACCACGGCTGGAGCTGTTGAAAGTTATCAACAAATTTATAGTACTTAAGCAAGTAGCCTTCAACATAGTTTTTCCTATTGAAATGAGCTATGGAAAACAAATTGGAGCAAGTAAAAATAAGCTATTCCTTTCATTTCTCTGCTCTCAGTTATCTTCAGCTCCCAGAGACACTCTGCCCTCATTTAAATGGATCATTTGATATTATTTGAAAATGTTTCTTCGTGTATTTAAGCTAGAACATAACCCTCACTATCTAGCTGTACACTCACTGTAGCAGACAGAGTTAGGTCACTGAGCTGAACTTTAAGACTAGGCACAGTTATGGAGGAAGCTATTTAGTGAAGATAGAAGGGAAGTTTCATAATGGCAGAAGAAGTTGCCCTGCTTTCACAGGTCAACCTGGATTGTTACCAACTTCTGGTACTAGGAGTCGCAAGCCAGAGCCAAATGTTTTAGGGATGTGTATAGACAACTGTAGAATAACTTGAGGCTATACATCTTATCTTCCACAAGAGGATTTAATTGGCTTTTATTAGGCAACAATCTTTGGGACAGGCTACCTTCTATGAACTGACTAGCAAGTGGGAAGCTTTTCTTTTTGCTGTTTTTCCTCAGTCTTGGAGAATACTTCAGAAGCCAAAGCAGAATCAAGGGACTCATGCAAGCTAGGCAAGCACTATACCAACTAACCTATATCTCCTTTCAAAGAAAAGCTGGGGACAAGGAAAATTCCACCAGTTGTAGGAAAGGAAAACAGGCAGCTGCAGAGAGGCTATCCCAACACCAAGTTGTCCATCACCAGGATGTATGTGTGATTGATGGTGCTATGTCTAGGTATAAATGTCATTGATCGTTTATGATAGTAGGACAACTAAAACCAATGAACTGCAAACATAGTAACCAAAAGTCATTATTTCTGTGTTGTTTTTCTGGTTTTGGTTTGAGATCTGATGCTATGATGTCCTCTATATCCATCTTGGAAGATGCTCTCTGAATGTTGATTTCTGTTACGATTTTCTCCTGAATTTTGCATCTCCCCTTTGGGCCATGATTAAGAAACATCAGTGATCAGTCCTTAGATTGTGTGTTAACTTTCCATAGGTCTGGACCCTTGGAGCTAGGAAGGTTCGTTTCCAGACATCACACCCTACTGAGGAGGGAACCAGGTAACTGTTGTTTCGAGGATTAAGGCCACATTTGAGTAATGAGGAGGGTAGGAAGCAGCACTTGGGTAGTATCTGGATATTACTCATCTGAAGTTGTCTAGGAGAGATGTTCTTGGATTTAATGCAGTCCTTTTTTTTTTTCCTGTAGACATGATTACAAAGTGGATCACAAGATGTGCCAAAAATGTTATAGAACACATAAACAATAAATGGCTAGACATGGTTCAGCAGTAGAGCACTTGGCTACCCTGCTGAAGACCTGGGTTCTAAAGCTAAAACCACAAAGATCAAAAAGAAAAAAAAGACAGATAATAGAATAGCAAACAGCAATAGAAGCATTATTAATGATTTCAATCAGCTAGAATCTGATTTAAATCGTCTTTGTAAACAAGTCTCCTAAGGTAGATGTACAGACGTCTGGGTCATTATTTCTTCATGTCATTGACCAGGTGAGTTGTACTTGGTAACTTGGCATGTTCACAGACATGATATTCTATTTGAAGAAGTGTCTTCTGGGAAGGAAGTTATGATATCTGGTGCCATGTAGTGTTGTAAGAGTACTTTTCTCAATAAGGAATACATATTTGAACAGTGGAAGCTTTTGTTTGTGTCTGCTGTTTAACATTATTGACTCAGTTTGGTTCATGATTATATGGGGGAAATTATATCTTGCATATCTTTGAGTGTTGGAGAGCTGGAAAATGGAGAAATGAAATGATCGAATCATTAAAGCATGGCTCACATGTAAAGTAAGCCAGTGGTGTAGATCAAGGGTTTATCAAAAATGCCCCTGTTCCCCAGGAAAACCTAAAGTGCAATATTCATTCAGTCAGGGAAAAGGGAGAACAAAGATTGATTTTATAGAGCTACTAAGTTCTATTATGTGCTCCTCAGTCCATGACAAGTCATCATTCACAATCAGTCACAAGTCAACCAGAAGCTTTTAAAGTTATAATAAAGGAACTACACAGAAGAATTCCATGCATGGTATAAGTAGTGTTTAGTTGATCCATTTTAGTGTGATTATATTGCTGTCAACACAAGGGAGCTTTATATGTTAAGCATTAGTAGCAAGAATTAACCCACATATTTCTATCCTATAGTTAAAGAATATTTACTCATAAAAGGTAGACAAATCATTCTTAAGTTGTTCTCCCTTCTTTTTTTTTTTTTTTTTTTTTTTTTTGGTTTTTTGAGGTAGGGTCTCACTACTAGCCCAGACTGACCTGGAATTCACTATGTTGTCTCAGAGTGGCCACAGTAATCCTTTTACCTCTGGGATTAAAGGCATGCACTACCATACCTGGTGTTCGTTCTTCCCTTTTTGTTGATAATCTTCATGTTAGTCAGCTCTGGATCATTGTGACAAAATACTGAGATAATCAATAAACAGGGAGGAGGATTCACTTTGGATCCTGGTTTCAGAGATTCCAATTCATGGTCACTTTGGGCTTGTGTCAGGATAGTACACCCTGGTCAGAGAACTAAGCAGGAAAGGTCAGTTCACTACATGTTGGCCATGAAGCAAAAGAAAACCAGAGGGGCTTGTGTCCCTGTATCCCCTTCTTTGCTATGCTGGCAGATGACCTGACTTCACCCCATAAGTTCCTTCCTTCAAGGTTCCACCAACTCCTGGTAGCACCAAACTGAGGCCCAAGCTTTCAGTGAATGAGTCTTTGGGGAACATTCCGTTCCAGATTATAATAATCTTATGGTAGTGTCATAAAACATAAAAACATGTCTGAGACAGTCAGGAGTGTCATTTATAAGCCAATTAAAGAGATTCCAGTTACTGAGGTCTAGACTGAATGCTATAGAAATATGCTAATATTTTGACATATAAAATATTAACAAATATTTTATTTTTATTTATTTATTTGAGAGAGGGAAAGAGGGATGGAGGGAGAGAGAAAGATAGAGAGAGAATGGGCTCGCCAGGGCTTCCAGCCACTGCAAACGAACTCCAGATGCATGTACCACCTTGTGCATCTGGTTTATATGGGTTCTGGGGAATCAAACCAAGGTCCTTTGGCTTTGCAGGCAAGTGCCTTAACCGCTAAGCCATCTCTCCAGCTCAGGAATGTACTTTGTAGACAAAATATACTATCTTAATGACCAGCCATTCCTTTTTTATGGGACTGTCCAAAGGGAAGTGAAAGGGGTTGTAGACCTGGTAGTAGAGCACAGAGAAAACAACTGGATTTGTTTTTAAAATTAGGTGGTAATTTGGTCCATTGAAGAAAAACATTGGAGTTAAGTGTTTCAGTATGTGCTAAGAGTTAGAAGAACAGATGAATAATACCACAGTTTTAAGAGAGCTATCTACATCAGATGTCTGCTTCATTTGATCAAGTTTAGTGGGTTTGCTGAGTTTCTAGGGTGTTTTAACTTGGAGTGTCTACTGTCTGGGATATTTTTCAGGTACAGTAGCTTTAACTTGATGAGAATCATGAACTTATGAGGTAATTTCTTTTAGTGTAGCATCAGCAGGTCAGTCAGTAATGCCGGTTCCCTTCTAATAAGATTGAAAGGGGCTGTTATGAAGGTGGCATTGCCTACACACAACGTCACAAGGAGAAAGATAATGTGACACTATTTATCTGTTTCCCAGGAAGGTGTTGTAGAAGGATTGCTCTATATATTCTAAATTAGCTTTGAGGACCTTCTTTAGTCCGTGTAGGAATTGAGTATGCTTCAATCATAGCAGGAGCATGAACTCCTTCATCTAGTTTCATGGATCTTCCAACAACTACTACAGGAGAACATTTTGTCCAACTTTTCCTGAGAAGATTCCCAGAAATATCTGTTCACCTCACAAAGGGCACTCATGTCAGACTAAACTGATTCCACCCATGTCTGCTACTGATGCTGACGTGTCAGATAGAAAAGTATTAAACATTTTGTGTGCAAGAGCCAGGGCAATGAAAGAGGAGGAGGAGGAGGAGGAAAAAGAGGAGGAGGAAGAGGAGGAGAAGGAAGTCCCAGCAAAGGCTTGGTGTTGAGTGAGGCAGGCCCCAGCATCACGTGGGAAGTTGATAGCTTTTAATATAATAACTCAGTCTCTGAAGTCCTCTGACCCATCTACAAAGGAGAGCATTATCTAATTCATAGATTTTAAATACTAAATGAAAAATTGGATATGTTGCTGAAATGCAGAGGCTAGAACACAGTATAAGCACCGTTCCCATGAAAATCAGTGGTATGAGTAGTCTTATCAGAAACCTTCCTGAGAAATGCTTAAGCTGAGACAAGCTGTTCTCATAAAAGTATGCAAAGTGAACAGGAGAGGCAGGTGGGATGGGTTAATACTGTGGATGGAGACAATGCAAAATCTTTAGGGAAATGAAAGAAATCCAATATGACTGGGAGAGACAACATGACTGATGGGTAGATGATGGGCTATAGAGTAAGACAGACATGAGCCAGGACATGCAGGGGACCTAGATGATGATATGAACTAAGGATCATTTATACTAATAGCAAAGGAACACCATTAAGTTGTTTTGAGCCAGAAGGACTAGTACATGTGGACTCTTAATTTGAAAACACAAGTGCATTCTTGCTGAAACTGTTGCCATTGATGGAGATGAGGAAATGTGGAAGTTGGAAAAGCAGGGTCACTGTTACGGTAATGAATGAAAAGTGGCAGGGATGGAGAGATGGCTTAGTGGGTAAGCACTTGCCTGTGAAGCCTAAGGACCCTAGTTCGAGGCTCAGTTCCCCAGGACCCACGTTAGCCAGATGCTCAAGGGGGCGCATGCATCTGGAGTTCATTTGCAGTGGCTGGAAGCCCTGACATTCCCATTCTCTCTCTCTCTGTGTCTCTCTCTCTCTCTTTCTTTCTCTCTCTGTGCCTCTTTCTCTCTCTGTCTGTTGCTCTCAAATAAATTAAAAAAGAATGAACAAAAGTGGTGAAGACTTGCATTGTGGTGGCTAGAGGAGGGGATGGAGATTAGACAGACATGAAGGACGTAGAAGTCAACAGTACTAGGGCACTTTGAGGCTAAGAAAGGGGAGTAAGGAGATAGAGTAGTACGGTGTCAATCTTCTGTCCTGAGCAGTTTAGAGAATGACAAGATGTCAACCAAGCAGTGAGATTTCAACTAGTTAAGGAAGATACGGCCACTTTGAAAGGTGTTGAACTTGTACAATCTGGTAGACGAACATATGTGTGGGATTAAAATATTGATGTGTAAATCGTTTGCATGTGGATTATGAGAAAAGGTACATTTTGCAAAGACCTTTTAATGTAAGAAAAGCAAGTTGAGGGGCTGAGGAGATGGCTTAGGGGATCAAGCACTTGCAGCACAAGTACAGGGACCTGAGTGTGGAGCCTCAGAATCCACAGGAGGAGTTGGGCAGGTGATATGAGCATCCATAATGCTCTTGTGGGCAAGATGGGAGGTGGAGACAGGAGAGTCTCTGGAAGCTCACGGGCCAGCTAGCTGCGCAAAGGAAGTGAACAAGAGACCCTGCTTCAAACAAGGTGGAAGGTAAGGACAAGTACATGACGGTTCCTGCACACACACACACACACACACACACACACACACAGAGAGAGAGAGAGAGAGAGAGAGAGAGAGAGAGATTATTATTTTAATTTTTTTAATTTTCATTTATTTATTTGAGAGCCACAGACACACAGAGAGAAATAGAGGCAGAGAGAAAGAGAGAGAGAGAGAATGGTGCTCCAGGGCCTCCAGCCACTGCAAACAAACTCCACATGCATGTGCCACCTTGTGCATCTGGCTTACGTGGGTCCTGGGGAATCAAGCCTTGAACCAGCATCCTTAGGCTTCACAGGCAAGCACTTAACCACTAAGCCATCTCTCCAGCCTGAGATTATTATTTTAAAATATTTTTATTTATTTATTTTCAAGCAGAGAAAGAATGGACATACCAGGGACTTGCTACTGCAAACAAACAAACTCCAGGTGAATGAGTCACTCTGTGCATCTGGCTTTGCGTGGTTACTGGGGTGTGAAACCCCAGCCAGCAGGCTTTGCAAGCAAAAGCCTTTACCTTCTTAGCCATCTCTCCAGCCCTGGCAATGAGCAGTTTTAAAAGCAAATTGAGTAGCTGCTTCTCTGCAGCCCAGAATTCTCCACTCTTGAGGCGATGCTCCTTGCCCCCGGGGCACTGATTGTACACAAAGTGACAGCCTCTGGGTGTTTGCAGAACCATCCTCGGGTGGGACACTAAGCCGCATGAAAGTTCCCTGGGTGCCAAAGTTTGTAATTTCTCTCAGTCATAGTACACAACAGAATAAGCCCTGACAGCCAAGCAGGATTAATTGACTTTTCCAAAAGTTGTTTCTCCTCCTTGCAAACGTTAGGTGTTTCCTCTGGATTTTAGCTTTTCTCCCAACTCTTTCAATTGTTTACTTACTTGTTTTATTTATTGGAGAGACGGGGGTTGCAGAGAGAAAGAGATAATGGGCTTGCCAGGTCCTCTAGACACTGCAAAGAAACACCAGATGCATACGCCACATTGTGCATTTGGCTTATGTGGTTACTGGGGAATCAAACCTGGATCCTTAGGTAAGCACCATAACCACCAAGCCATCTCTTCAGACCCTCTTTCAATGATTTTTAATGGCACTTAAAAATTTAATACTGACATATGAAATGGCAGGATGCCTCAGATATCCAACTGCAGCTATTTGATCTTTGACACAGGAGCCAACAACATACACTGGAGAAAAGAAAGCATCTTCCACAAATGGTCCTGGACAAATTGGATAACTACATGTAGAAAAATGAAACTAGATACACTTCTCTCACCATGCGCAAAAATATCAACTCCAAATGTATTAAAGACATCAATGTAAGACCTGAAACTCTTAAGTGAATGGAAGAAAAAAGAGGGGGAAGTCCCCATGAAATAGGAGTGAGAAAAGAGTTCTTGAACAGTACCTCAGCAGCCCAGAAAATGAAATGATCACTCAACCAGTGGGATCTCATGAAACTAAAAAGCTTTTGTACTGATAAGCATACCATAAACAGCCAACAGACTACCCATAAAAATGGGGGAAAATCTTCTCCAGCTATACCACTGACAGAGGCCTAATATCTAGACTCTACAAAGAACTCAAAAAACTAAGCAATAAAAAAAAAATCCACTTAAAATGGGGAAGAGAACTGAATAGGGCATTCTCTCTCATCTGTGGCTCCTAACCTGAATCTACCTGAGATGCTGACATACCTAATAAGCATCTCGAGGACCAGACAATAGGGTGGGTCGGGTGGGAGGGGAGGGTAAAGGTGAGGTTGGGGGACACAAAACTGGACCCAAATGGCAATGGTACCATAAAATTCTACATCCTAAATGAAGCAAGCAAAGAAACATAAAAAAGTTCAGAGCCAGCAGTCTTTATTGTATGACGTGATGTCTTACATCATTTCCTAATGCAATATTTATGTACTATCTTATAAAAAATCCTTTAATTGAGAAAACAAATATTACCTGGTTTTAGAAGTTTGGAATGATTTTACATTATAAATGTGTTATATGAGAAAAGGATCTCTTTTATTCATTATGTACGCAGTGTATCCTATCATGTCGGTACCACTGTTACCCTCCTTCCTGTCCTCTCCTCTCCACAGGGACCTACCTTGTGGGGAATGTGGGTCATGCATTGTGGGGGTGGTCATCAGTTATTGATAAGGGGCAATGTCTCTGTGCATAATGACCCAAAGTGTGGCTTAACATTTTTTCAGCCCTCTCTTCCACGAATTTCTGTGAACCATGTTGGGTTCATTTTAGGTCTGCTTCAGTGATAAGGCTTTGGGAGCCTCTTTGTCTCTGGATCTCTGGTTTGGTAGGAGTTGAGTGTTCTCTGTGTCTATCTCCTTCATCCTTGTGCTGGTACCAGGTTCACCAAGGAAGCAGAACTCTTGCTCATTTTCCCAATTACTCTTAGTTTCAGCTGGGGCCCTTTTGAGGCGTGATGGGCTGGTTCTCTCCTTAGAATCTGCATTCATCTGAAAAAGGGAAGCAAATACTCCAATGGAGAGTGAAGTTAGTGCCAGATAAATGGGATAACCTTTGTCTTTTTAGAGCGAATTTAATAGGTGTAGGACCTCTTGTAGCCCACGACTGGTGGGAGCTTGATAATGGAGAGCAGGTTTGTTTTTGGATATGGTTCTGACTTGATTCCCAGCTTGAGCTATGGGTTCCATTCTACTGAGCAGAACAGTTAGCCAAATCAAGAGCATTTGGTTTCCCACCATGGCTGTGTGCCACTCTTGCACTTGTGTGAGCATCACGTCAGGTTGTTTGTTGCTGAGTAGCTTAGACCACGCGTTGCTTGGACAGATGTTGGTCATTTTCCCCTATTTGCTCATTTAGCACCTTCTGGCACTAGACAAGCTAACTGTCTGAGGACTGATTCTCTTCCAGATTCCAGCCAGGTCACTCCATATTACATACCAAGAGCATATAGTATCTTCAGCAGTAGGGTCTTACCACTAACCTTTGGGGGGGGGGTCATCAAGTACTCTGACAGAAATCTGTCTTCTTTTGGAAAACCTTGTAGATCTCTCTGATCAACAGCTCATTGTGGGTGTTAGCCACATGCTGGTACTAGGAGTTACCAGTCAGCACCCAAGGAGAGAAGAAAGAAAAAGATAAGTAATATAAGAGAGAAAGAAGAGGGAGGGAGAGAGAGAGATACAGGAGAAGATTAAGTTCAGTCTTCTTCATACTCTTTCCAGGGCCTTGTGATTCAGGTGTTCCCTCTAAGGGCCTGATGAAAGCCCTACCATTTAGTCTGTCTAATAAATTGAGCAGCTGTAAACATGGTTGAGCAAATCTCTCTGAACTGAGGTGTGGAGCTTTTAGGATAAATGCCCAGTAAGAGAATAACTGGGTCTGTTGGTAACTCTATAGTCAACTTTTGTAGGAGTCTCAATATTGCTTTCCAAAGTGGTTGTACCATCTTACATTCCCACCAACAGTGGTTGAGAGTTCCTATTTCTCCACATCCTCACCAGCATTTATTTTCATTTGATTTTTTTAATGTTTGCTATCCTTACTGAGTTAAGGCGGAATCTCATAGTTGTTTCAATTTGCATTTCCCTGATGATTAGGGATGATGAACATTTTCTTCAATGTGTGTTTGCCATTTGTATTTCTTCCTCTGAGAACTGCCTGTCCAGCTCTTTGCCTCATTTTGTGAGTGGGTTGTTTGACTTTTTATTGTTTATGTTTTTGAGTTCTTTGTAGATTCTGAAATTTAGGCCTCTGCCAGTTGGATAGCCAACAAATATTTTCTCCCATTCTGCGGGTAATCTATTGGCTCTGTTTATTGTATGTTTGTCTGTGAAGAAACCTTTCACCTTCATGAGATTCCAGTGGTTGAGTGATTGCTTAACATCCTATACTACTGGGGTTTTGTTCAGGAATTCTTTTCCCATTCCTATATCATGGAAAGTTCCTCCTACTTATTCTTCCAGTAGCAACCAAGTTTCCAGTCTTTGATCCATTTGGACTTGATTGTTGTGCATGGAGAGATGTGTGGGTCAAGTTTCAATTTCCTGCATATGGTTATCCAGTTTGTTCAGCACCATTTGTTGAAGATGCTGTCTTTTTTCGAACCTATATTGTTAGAGCCTTTGTCAAATATCAAGTAGCTGTAGTTAATTTTCCCAAAGTCTGGGTCCTCAATTCTGTTCCATTGGTCTATACTCCTGTTTTTATGTCAGTATCATGCTGTTTTTATTACTATGGATTTGTAATATAGCTTTAGATTTGGTTTGGTGATGCAGCCAGAGGTGTTTCTTTTGCTGAGGATATTCTTGGATATCCAAGGCCTTCTGCCTTTCCATATGAATTCAAGGATCTGAGCACGATAATTTTCCTTGTGTAAGTGCAAGAGTTCTGCCTACATTCATCTGTTCTCTTTGATTGACAGAAAGAAAACCATCACAGAGAATGGAATCCTCACCCTCTATCTGAATTTCTCTACCAGTTTCCCAAGAGCAGCCATAACTTCCTGATTCCTTAAGCAGTCAGTCATGGGTTTCAGCATGGGTGCCACCACAGCATAGAATCGAGCAATCATCTTCTCCTTGTCCACAGAGGAGAAGAAGCATGCCCCCCCCATAGGTGAATGTAGCGGCCCCCAAGCACATGCAGACCACATTCAGTGGGAGGCATAAGACCCAAAGGCTTTGCAACATCCCTGAGTAGAGCCAATGTGAAGAATGGAAGCAAGTATTTGAGCATAAGAGAACAGAACCAGGAAACAGGGGCCATGATCACCAGGAATCCTAAGATGGCAACCATGACCTTGTTAAAGGAGATGTCCCCATAGGCTAGCAGACACATGGCCAGGATCTCATGGGCAAAGTGGTTAATATCATTGTGACACCGAGGATGACGGAATGTGGTAATGGTTTCCATGAATGAACTCAAGAATCCAACCACCAAGCAGCCAGCAGCCAAGCCCAGGCACAGCCCTCCATGCATGATGACTGTGTAGCGCAGTGGGTGGCACAATCCACACAGCAGTCATAGGCAGTGGCTCCCAGCAGGAAGAAGTCAGACCTACCCAATGCCCAGGAAAGCCCAGAGCTGGAGCACACAGCTGTAGAATGGGATGATCTTTTGGGCTGAGAGCAAGTTGGACCAGCATTTGTGAGGCAAACCTGTTTCCATAGCAAAAGTTGACACGGACCCAACACGAAGGAAGAAGTGGCTGGGAGTGTGAAGCCTGCTGTCCAGTCTGATTGGCAGAAGAACCAGGAAATTTCCCACAATAATCACCACGTACACTATCAGGATTGGCACAAAGAGGAAGACCTGGGTGTCTGGCTCACTGGACAGTAACGGTAGAATGAACTCACTCACCCACGTCTGGCCCATGAGTTTAGTGACTGGATGGGTGGTTTTCAGATCATAATGAACAGCCTTTCTGAACTTCAGAGTCATCCAGCTTCTCCTTGAACACATGAACATGAGGGTTGCAATGATGCTGAAAATCAGGAGAAAAAGAAGTGACATTCTCAGAATTCAATTGACTGGAACAATATTTCTTCTCCCAAACATCAGCTCTTATGTAGGGTAAGGAAACTAATGAGGTTTTCTCATCTTAAAGTCCGCTTGACTTAGTAATCATATCAAAAGTAATTACTCTCTTTGTGGTAAGGTTTTGCTCATGTAAATAATAATTCACCCTATATTGAATGTTAGACTTGTTAACCTTTCTTCAATCCTGTCTACCAAAGCTAGGATGCAGTTGAGGCAACAACTATCCCAGACTTATATATGCAGGGCCATGGATACAGGCAGAATGGGCAACAGGATTTATTTGTACTAGTTACACGTCAATAACCTGTATATTAAGAGACAAAAATCTGGGCTGGAGAGATGGCTTAGTGGTTAAGTGCTTGCCTGTGAAGCCTAAGGACCCCGGTTTGAGGCTCAGTTCCCCAGGACCCATGTTAGCCAGATGCACAAGGGGGCACACGCATCTGGAGTTCGTTTACAGAGGCTGGAAGCTCTGGCGTGCCCATTCTCTCTCTCTCTCTCTCTCTCTCTCTGCCTCCTTCTCTCTGTCGCTGTCAAATAAATAAATAAACAAACAAACAAAATTATTTTAAAAGTCTTAAAAAAAGAGAGACAAAAATCTGATAAACAGTAACAAAAAGGTAATGCTTTCTTACTTTTCTCAAAAATACTCAGGCTGGTGAGATGGTTTAGTGGTTAAGGCACTTGCCTGCAAAGCCAAAGGACCTAGATTCGATTCCTCAGGACCCATGTAAGCCAGATGCATAAGGTGGCACATGTATCTGGACTTTGTTTGCAGCGGTTGGAAGCCCTGGAACACCCATTCTCTATCTATCTGCCTCTCTCTCTCTCTCTTTCTGTCTTAAATAAATAAGTAAATAAATATATAAATAATATTCTAAAAAAATCCACAAAAGCAAGCCAGGAGTGGTAGCACACTCTTTTAATCCCAGCACTTCAGAGTCAGAAGTAGGAGGATCACCATGAGTTCAAGGTTACGGAGACTGCCAACTGAATTCTAGGTCAACGTGGGCTAGAGAGAGAACCTACCTCCAAAAACCAAAAAAAAAAAAAAAAAAAAAAAAAAAAAATTGACAAAAGGAGATAATTTGTGCCTAAAGCCATGCTGGTTTTCTCCATAATGTAATCACGAAAGTCTATCTCCCAGTGACTTACTACTTGTATAAACAAATTTTGGTTTCCACTAGTAAAATATGCTTATTATTTTTATAAGTGAGAAGTATGAAAATGAAAAAAATATTTATAAATGAGAATGAGTAAATGGTGGGACTTACTGATAGTTGATTATGGGAAGAAATCTTTTTTCTTTTCTAAAAGAGAATTTTGAAATAAACACTTCTGGATATCATTTCACACTGATTAACTTGTTTATTACTAAACTTGTCTTGTTTCTATGCATAGGGGAACCTGTGCTTGAAGTAGCTACCATGGAAACTCAGGAAGCATTAGTAGTTACAACTTGAGAGTACCCCCAAACAAGCAATTTTTTTTCTTCATTATTGTTACAGAAAACTTCAAATTCCCTTACCCAACTTAATTTCTGTTCTCCACACACTGTGTCATTATCTAAAATAGGAGATACTTCAACAGGACCACCCATGTGTTGCCATGACACCGTGGATACATTCATGATAATCCACTTTATCTGTATACCTCTTTACCCAGAACCTTTAAGTTTTTCAGAAAGCCAAACATGAAAAGATTGAGAAAAGAAGATTAAGTAAACACTCAAAGAACACAAGGGCCAGGAGGAGGGGACAGACTAAGCAGAGCACACGGTGGCATGCAGGGTCTGTCTACCTCTGTGTATACCCGTCTCCCCTCCCCCGTGTTCAGCTACTGTCCAGCCATTTCATCACCCTCTCCTTCCTTCTTTGTCCCAGAACACCTAGAAAATGAGTATTGAGTAGATGTCATCACCGCAGGTACCCAGCCATATTTTTACTTCAAGTAGAGAGGGCCTTTTTGTTTCTTAATGTTGTCATGACAGATCTATTCCTTTGATTTATTTTCATGCGGTTCATTTTATCTCCACTTTAAAAGACAATTGCTCCTGGATTATGACCTGAGGGAAAGTAGGTATTCACCTAAACTCAGAGGGGAATCACCTTTAAATATATCAAATGAACATGTGGCAAAAATTATCCTTCTCCCAACAGCTTGAGCATGTAGTTATTTAGTAATCAGAAAAATTTTTGAAAAGCAATTCGTTAAGTAAATATACAAGTAGAAATGACCTTGAAACTGTAAGAATATTTTAAAACATGTACCAACTATGTAATGCATTTGAAGTGCAAACGTAAATTGCCCTTGGTCCCTCGAGAAGCCGTGTGATATTCTGACAAGTACTAGACAGAAATAACTATGAAGAGAGGTGTCAGGACCACCACAGGCTGGAAACCTTGGAAAGTCAGGCTTCCTGGTTTGAAAAACTAGAATGTAGCTTCTCAGGACAGATTTTCACTAGAGAACAGCTGTGATAATATACCCTTAGCTATTGATTTCAGAAAACCTGTTTTCTGGTTCATGTTGCTGAATGTATGTTGAGAAAATTATTTCCTGACTCACCTACTCACCATTGGAAAGCGGAGGAGGCTGCCCACTGCCTGAGAAGTGTCGCAAAGCTAGAAATGTTTGGAATTTGAAGACAGTGCCTTTGGAACAAGTAACTTTCTCCAACTTTAGGAAGGAAATCTCAAGGGTCTAATTATATTTTATTAAGTCGCTCTTCTTTTCCCTCCCCCTCTATCTGGTCATTTATGCACCTAACACCCTAACCATTCCAACTTTGCAAATGAAAGTTTGCTTTCCTTGTCCCTGGAGCATGGCAAGGAACTTGGCAAACTTTAATTTCTCAAGGGATCTGTGTACACTGCAGTGATCCCATCTTGAATGGAGAGACTTTTATCTCTAGTGATGAAGATGCATGTGATTAACTCCAGTTCTCCCATCCCTGCCCTCTTTTGTGCAACAGGTCCAGGCAACTCAGAAAAAAATATATATGGTCACCCTATGTGAATAATTTGATGTGAACATGGGTTGGGGACATTGTCATTCCATCCCTAGTAAGCTGCTGTCCATTCTTGGGCTGCTTTCTGTATTTGAATTCCATCTCTGTATCCTAGGAGTTTTGCCCTTGTTTATCCTTAAGGAAAGACAGAGCTTGTCCTGAGTTATAATCTTAGACAGTTACTTCACTGATTACTAACCAAAGTGCAACCAGGTGATGAGTCTTATCCAAAGAAATCCACAGGCCTGGAAAGCATTTCTGTCTCCCCTTCCCCGAGAAGGAGAGTGAGGATTTCCTGGGGGTGGGCCGCACTGTTGTGTGACAGGCAGCTGGTCGCTCCCATTCTCTGCTCAGCAACCTGACATCCTGGGAGCAAAGTCTGGTTTCTCCTCCCTGGCTTGTTCTGAAAATGAGGGGAATGGCACCCACTGCTGGCCAATGGTCTGGAAATCATTTTCCCTTTCTTATTTTTATTTATTTGTTTGAGAAAGAGAGAGGGGGACAATGGGCGCATCAGGACCCCCAGCCACAGCAAACGTATGAGCCACCTTGTGCATCTGGCTTGGTGTGTCCTGGGGAATTGAACCAGGGATCTTTGGCTTTGCAGGCAAGCGCCTTAACCACTAAGCCATCTCCACAGCCCCTAGAAATCATTTTCTAAGGCCAATACACAATGGAGACAGAACTGCAGGAGTAACTGGGCTAGGGGCAGAAATGTAACAGAGCCTGAATCAGGCCTGGACAATAAAATGCAAAAGAAACAGACAAGAAGAAGAAAAGGAAGGGAAGGAGAAGAGAAACATAAAATGAAAGGTATTTCCTAGTTTCCAAAATGTTACTGACATCTTTCCTGAAATGCTTCTCCCCTTACTTATAATACTTTTTACTTGGCAAATATGTTACTTCATTTCTTATTCTTTCACTGTTATTTATATGATTGTCAAAGAGACCAGATATAAATGCATTTGTAAAAATACATATCCTGGGCTAGAGAAATGGCTTAGCGGTTAAGCGCTTGCCTGTGAAGCCTGAGGGCCCTGGTTCGAGGCTTGATTCCCCAGGACCCACGTTAGCCAGATGCACAAGGGTGCGCACACGTCTGGAGTTCGTTTGTAGTCGCTGGAGGCCCTGGCGCGCCCATTATCTCTCGCTGTATCTGCCTCTTTCTCTCTCTGTTTTTCGTTCTCAAATAAATAATAATAATAATAATAATAGTAATAACATTTAAAAATACACATCCTTACCTTTCAATTTTAGGAATTAATTTCTCTTTATGGTAGATTACAGGAAAAAATATTTCTTTTTGTCCATACGGTTATTTGTCCGAATAGTTATTTGGCAGTGAATATTTTCAAAGATATATTGGAAGTTAGGAATCTATGATATAGAAGTTTATCAGATGCAGTTTTTAGACATTATTTTGTTCATTGATTCATGTGAATTTGTTTATATAAGCACCACACACTCAACGGTAATTATTTTACCATATGCTTTGGCATATTAGGACAGTCACATTCTCAGTTTATGTTATTCTCTCTTGAATCTTTTTGGCTACTATTTGTTTGATAGTAGTGAACTGAAGTTCCCAGAAAAAAAGTTGCCACATCTATCATTAAAGATTCTATAAGGCTGATTAGAATTCTGTGGACAGTTGGAATGTTGTACTCCCAAAGCCCAGTTATCTTGGGCTATCTTTCATCTCCTTAAAAGCCACTCATCTTCAGCCTCTGTGTCTGACCTAACATCTTTGTGGGTAACAGGTAAAATCTTTTGGAACGTATAATTTAACAGACCAATAGCTTCCACCAACCCAAAAGTTAAGAATGTTATCAGATAGCAGAAACCTATAACACAGATTTCTCCGCTTTGCTGAAACTCGCCTAACTAATGTTTTCACCAATGTATTTGAAAACTGTCTTCAAACCAAAAAAAAAAAAAAAAAGAAAGAAAGAAAGAAAAGAAAAATGTCTTCATTTATACCTTTCTTTGTTCTGTGAACTATAAAACTTCATAAAATAGTTTCCACATCATAAAATGTTATTCAGGGCACCCTAAACCTGTGTTCCTGGGCTATGGTCACTCATATTTAGCTCAAGAATTAACTACGTTAAGGCTGGGGTGAAGACGCGCAGTCAGTGAAGCACAAGTATGAGGTCCTAAGCTCAGATCCCAAGAACCCATGTAAATGGCAGGCATGGTAGCATGTGCCAGTAATCCCAGCGGTCTGCAGGTAGAGACAGGAAGTCCCTGATGCACCAGTACGTAGCCAGTCTAGCAGAGTCAGCGAGCTGTAGGTTCAGTGAGAGACACTGCGTCCATAACGTGGAGAGTGATAGAGGGATGCACCCAAGGTCAACCTCTGACCTTCATTCACACATATGTGCACCTACATACACATGTGCATCCACAGACAAACATGCATGCTCACCACACACGCATAAATATTTATCTTTATATCTACACGTCAGTTCTACTCTCAGTCTGTCAGAAAATCCTTCTTTCTTCCTTTCTTTTTCTCTCTTCCTCTTTCTTCTTTCTTTCTCCCTTCCTTCCTTCCTTTCTCCCTCCATCCTTTCTCTCTCTGTCTCTGTTTCTCTCTTTTTTCCTTTTTTCTTGCAATGGCAGGCAGTTAATGCTGAAAATCAAAACTAGCCAAGTACTGAAAGTGAGTGTACAATGGGTGCTTGGTCCTACATAGAACACATACATCAGCCCCTCCAGGGCTCGGGAAACATCACAGGAGATGGGGTGGAGAAAATGTCAGGAGTGGACAATGGAAAGAAGCGCTGTGATACTGTCATCCAGACAAGGCCTTTGCACTCATGAGCTCAGAGCAGCCGTGGTTCCTGCACAGGACTTGCACGCGATGGGCTGTCAACATTCTGTTATAGATAAGGGAGGAGCTTAGGAAGCCGTTATAGATTGCCAGAGAGGGAGAGTTATTCTCTTCCATGGCAGAGCCACTGCTAAGAGATGAGGACGAGCACGGTGGGACTGAGGGGGAAATAAGGCAGGGTAACGTGGTGCATATGACCAAAATGTACACATGCATAAAATGTCAAAAAATTTATTTTAAATAAGATTTAAAAAAACCAGTAAGTTCCCCTCTATTCCCATTGAGATGAGATCTGTGTTTTGCATTTGCAATAGCGTTTCCTTCATACAAAGTTTCAAATCAACCTAATTAGTATGGCTCCCAGAGCATGTGCTAGATTTGGACTCCTGCTGCCTTGAAGTCAAGTACTCATCTGAGGACGCCTGACTGTCAGAGTGCCAACTACAAGCGGGCATGGCTTCATTTATGTTAGGTCTTCTTTTAAGTCTTTTTGGAAACTATAGTCTTCGCACTAGAGTCTTAGACACAACTTCTTTTTTTCTCTGCAATTTGCTTGTTTCAATGTAGGGCCTTACTCTAGCCCAGGCTGATCAGGAACTTACTCTGTAGCTGCAGGGTGGCCTCAAACTCCCTGCAATCCCCCTACCTCGGCCTCCCAAGTCCTGGGAGTAAAGGAGAGTGCCCCCATGCCCAGCTTTATACACAACTTATTATATATAACAAGTGTGCACTGTCAAACACAGTTATTACAATAAACATATTAGAATAATTATCCAAAGACAAGGAAGAAATGAGAGTAAGCAATGGGATAAAAACAATTTTATTCAGGCCTGGAGAAATGGCTCAACAGTTAAGGGGCTTGCCTGAGAAACCTAACAACTGGATTTGACTCCCCAGTACCCATGTAAAGGCAGATGCATAGAGTGGAACATGCAACTAGAGTTTGTTTGCAGCAGCTGGAGGCCCTGGAACATGTTTGTTCTCTCTCTCTCTCTCTCTCTCTCTCCTTGAAAATCAGTTTTAAAAAAGTTAGCAGGAGTAGGGCGTGGTGGCGCACGCCTTTAATCCCAGCACTCGGGAGGCAGAGGTAGGAGGATCACCATGAGTTTGAGGCCACCCTGAGGCTACATAGCGAATTCCAGGTCAGCCTGAGCTAGAGTGATACCCTACCTCGAAAAACCAAAAGAAAAAAAAAAGTTAGCAGGGAAACAAAACAACTTATTCATTTCTAAAACTTGACAATCTGTGCAGGTGATAATATCCCCTGTACTAAGGATTGCTATGATTATGTACCTGAGGTTTGTAAAAACAACTTATTTTCTAACATCCTAAACCCAACATATATTGCCTTTATGTATTTCATACAAGACAACTAAAATAGCAAAGGAAGTGTCAGTCACTTCCTTGAACAGTCGGCAGGAGTTCAGTGGCCCAGCTAAAGCACCGAGAGTAGATGTGACCAAGTGCGCCTGTCGTTCATTCACGAAGCTACAGTGGACCCAGCCAAGAGAAACAGAGTCCATTTTAACAGCGAAGGATGCTTTGTTTCTGATTTTTAAAAATATATCTTTTACTTATTTCTCTTTCAGAAGAGAGAGAAAGAGGAGAGAGGTTATAGTCATAGCAAAGCTTCTTGCCGCTGCAAACAAACTCCAGATGCGTGTACCACTTTGTGCCTCTGGCAGTAGCTGGGCACTGAGGAATTGAACCCTGATCGTAAAGCTTTATAAATGGGTGCCTTTAACTGATGAGCCATCCCGACAGCTCTGACTCTGGTTTTGCTAACAAATAAAAATCCAGTGATCTGTAGTTAAAGCTGTAATGTGGAGAGCCAGGCTACAAAAGTGCAATCCAATGTGGGAGAAAATTTTAGGAGAAAGAGTATATATATCATCCCTTCATTGCCTTGGATGTATTTTATTGGAATTCTGGAATAAAGAAGCAATTCTTTCTCTCTCTCTCTCTCTCTTTTTTTAAAGAAATTCTTTTTATCTATCTTTTGCCTTAAATTTTCCCAGCACTCTTTGTAAGGCACCAATCACATCGTTGTTTCTCAAGCTGTAGATTAAGGGATTCAGCATTAGGGTCACCACGGCATAGAAGAGAGCAACCATCTTCTCCTGTTGGGCCGAGTAGTGGCCCACAGGTTTCATGTATGTAAAAATAGCCGTTCCAAAGCACATGGAGACCACAGTGAGGTGGGATGTGCAGGTCCCAAAGGCTGTGCGGCGTCCCTGGGAAGAGCGGATACGCAGGATCGCAGCAATGATGCGAGCATAGGAGAGGAGCACCAGGGAGCAGGGAAGTAAGATCACCAGGAAGCCCGAGACGGCCACCATGACCTTGTTGAGGGAGAGATCCGCGCACGCCAGCCTCAGCACCGCCAGCATCTCACAGGCGAAGTGATTAATGACGCTTCGGCAGTGGGGTAAGTGGAAGATCAACATGGTCTGCAGCACTGAATTCGTGAGGCCAGCCGTCAAGCAGCCAGCAGCCAGCCCCAGGCATAGCCCTCCGTGCATGATGACCATGTAATGCAGGGGCTGGCACACTGCCACGTAGCGGTCATAGGCCATGGCTCCCAGCAGAAAGAACTCTGTGCCACCAATTGCTAGAGAGATGTATAATTGCAGCACACAGTTGTGGAAGGAGATGGACTTCCAGGCTGACAGGAAGTGGACAAGCATCTGGGGGACAGTGCTGCTGGTGTAGCAGATGTCCACAAAAGACAGGACACTGAGGAAGAAGTACATGGGGGTGTGGAACCTGCTGTCAAGCTTGATGAGAAGGATAATGAGGAGGTTCCCCAGCACCGTCACCAGATACATGGCCAGGAACACAACGAAGAGGGAGACCTGAGTCTCCCAGTCACTGGACAGTCCCAGCAGGGTGAACTCACTTACCCACGTCTGGTTTTCCATGCCCTTGAACACCTGAAGACCAAACCCAGATGGCAGGTCGATAAACACCTCCACAAAACTAAAACAGAGCTCTTCCTGTCTCCTTCCTTAAGTGGAGATTTTATGAGTGTACACTCATGTCAGTTAAAAATAACTGTAAAACTACACTTCATTCTTCACATCCACTTTCTAACCATGAAGTCCATGCGTTTCTTTCTTGGATATCAGTTTTCCCCTACTTGCTTATCTCAGAACCAACCCATAGTGACATCAGTTATAAACACTTTCATGCTAGTTTATTTTTACCTCTGTGTTCTCCAACTTTGAAGATACCCTCAGCCATTTTGTCAGTATAATCAGGAATTTTGAGTGTCAAGTTAGGCAACAGAAAGCTTACATAGATTTTTAAGTTGCAAGAAAATGTCAAAAATTACGTACAGTAAAGCTGAAAAATGAAATCCTAGGTGTCAGTTCTCCATCCTCAGAATCTTCGAATGACTTCCTATGAGGCTGAGTAAGAAGAATTACTCCCCCAAAGTTACATTCTTCCTCCAGAAGAGTGGCAAAGAACGGGCTGTCAGCAGGACATGCCTGTTGAGAAATAAAACAAATGCAAAGCTGAATGGACTCTCTTCTCTCAGTGCTGCAGATATCAGCCTGCTGGGACATCGCGGGAATCTAGCTGCACGCACCTCTCACCCACGCTGATGCCATGTTTCCTGCCTACAGGTGGTTAGGGTCTAGATACTGAAAGTGATGGACAGTAATGGAAATGACTGGTGATTATCTTCGTCTCTTAACCCCCATTCTTTTTCCATTGCCTTTCTCCTTGCCTTCCTCTCTTATTCTCCTCTGTCTTTCTTTCCTTCCTTCCTTTCCTTCTTTCTCACTTTTCTTTCTCTTTTCTTCCTCTTTATCTCTTCTTTCTTTCATTCTCCCCCTTTCTCTCTCACATACAACATGAAAAACTATTTCTCTCTCTCTCTCTCTCTTACACACACACACACAGCCTGAGATAGAGATAGAGAGAGAGAGAGAAAGAGAGAGAGAGAGAGAAAGGGGAGAAAGGATTTCATAATCTAGCCCAGTTTGGCCTAATACTAGCGATCCTACCGTCCTGTTTCTACTTACTGCTGGATGGAACTATAGGCGTGTACTACCACACCCAGCTCCTAATCCTCTTCTGACACATTTCACTGCTTCACTGCCACGGAGACTGTCTCCTCTCATCTCTGTGCTGTTCTCCTTTGACTGACACTCAGAGGCTAAGATTCTGGCCATCTTGACACAGCCTCAAGCTTTCTAATCCTGTTGTTGTTCCAGTAATTCGGAAACGTCAAGGTCTCTGTGTTCAGAAATGCCCTTTGGAGCTCTTAGTAACTTTATGTGTGTACCTCATTCAAATCACAAGTGATTTCCTAATCACAAATGGACTGAGCAAAGCCTATTAAAACTCTCACCCATTCTGCTCCTCTAATTACTTTACCCTGTAGGAAGAAAACATGAAATTCACACGCAGATATCCCAAACAGATCTGTTACCTGTTTGCTGCTCGCAATCAGGCAATGTCACTGGACATGTGATGAGAACCATACTGTGTACTGAGTGTGCTCAGGCCAGTGAGGGAAGTTACCTGCAGATGAATGCACTGGCTTTTGCATAACCACCCTCCACCTGTCAATCCATGAAGCATGATGACACAGCCCTGCACTATGTACTTAACATCACACAACCCGGCTCCTTAGGCTTCGCAGGCAAATGTCTTAACCACTAAGCCAACCCTCCAGCCCTGATCTTAGTATTTTTTTTTTTTTTGAGGTAGGGTCTCACTCTAGCCCAGGCTGACCTGTAATTCACTATGTAGTCTCAGGGTGGCCTCAAAATCAGGGCGATCCTCCTATCTCTGCCTCCCGAGTGCTGGGATTAAAGGCATGCACCACCATCCCTTGCTCCAATCTTAGTATTTTTAAAGTACTATTTTTAAAGCCTGTCAATTGATGAACTACTTTGATAATCAACCTGAATTTCGCAGTTAACTGTTATGACTTATTTATCTGACCAAAAGGAAACATATACTCATGTCTTCCATAGTTCTTTGCAGGAAGGAAAGAAGGGAGAATAACGGGATCAAAATATTTCACCATAGCCTGGAGTGGTGGCACACACCTTTAATTCCAGCACTTGGGAGGCAGAAGTGGGAGGATTGCTGTGAGTTCAAGGACAGAATGAGACTACATAGTGAATTCCCAGTCAGCCTGGGCTAGATTGAGACCCTACCTCAAAAAGCCAAAGGGCTAGGGAGATGGATCAGCAGGTGAAAGTGCTTGCTTAAAAAAACTGACGGCAAGGGTTTGATTCTCCAGTACCCTCATAAAGCCAGATGCATAAAATTGCACATACATCTGAAGTTTATTTGCAGTGGCTAGAGGCCATGGTGTGCCTATTTTCTCTCTCTCTCTCTTTCTCTCATTCTCTCTTTCCCTCCTTGCAAATAAATGATAAGTAAAATATTTAATTTTTTTGAAATTTTGGCACATATACACATATACACGTATATAATATATAATGTACATTATATATACACACACACATACTGATTTTCAAAAGCAAGATGGCAATATTAAAACTGACAATAAGAGAGTTCACAAACATTCCTTATCAAATTTTCTTCTTGGAATTGTGATTCTAGCTTCCTATTATGTATGATTATTCACATCACACATTTTTTCTAAAAAATAGAACCACACGAAAGTTGGGCTGTCCTCAAATGTTTAATGACTATGGTCTCCTGCCCTCTCCTCACTTCCTTCTGAATACTTATATCCATACATGCTCTGCTGCTCCCTCAACAAAAAACCTGGGGCCCACCATTCAGATGATGTGGGCTTCCAGCCAGCATCATTGGAGAATGACTGGGCACCCCCAGTGGGTGCTCAGATCCATAAGTCAGGAACTGTCAGATGTCATTATAACAGGTCACATTACCCTCCTTCTGCTCTTCTTGGTTAAGGACCTGTCAAAATATATAATCCTGCCATCCCTTTCTCCAATGCACTTTTAACTTCCTCCAGTTGAGCAGGAGAGGCTTGAAAGAGCGCTCCCTTTACATGGAGGAACAGGGACAGGTCCTGTGGCAACAGTCGGCTGGTTTTTATGGAAATGGTCAGAGCCACATTGCCTGGTACCTTTCCTCTCCGTGTATTTGAAAGGACTTGCTACTCAGTTTCACTGCCCAAAAGAGCTTTTTGGACTCATTAACTATAAGAGGTTTGCACATTAAAGGAGAGGCTGTGTGATAAGGAGGCTCTGGTGTCATCCTCTCTGCTCCCATCTTCTAGAACTTATCCCTAGGACAGGAGCCCAGCATCGCCCAGGAGCAGAGGCGGGCTTGCCAGGATGTGGGATTTGGAAGAAGTAACTTTCTTTTTCCACAGAGATAAAATCTCCACAGGCCAATTATGCTGTGCTTGTTAGGGTTCTCTTACTTTCGGTTCCTTTTTTGTCTGCATTTTTTTCTTCTTTTTAACTTGATAATTTTTCCATTCATTTAGGAATTTCTTTGGAGTCACTTTAATTCCTTGAACTTTTATCTACATTTAAGAGATTTTATAAATGAAAGTTTAGTGTTCACTAACCCAAAACATGAGAAGAAAACCCAAAGTCCCATTCCCAAGAGACATTCTCCTGTCATTGCTAAAGTTTCGCTTTGTGCAGCCAGAATCTTTATGAACTGGAATCTCTGAAGCCATGGGCAAAAAGAAATCATTCCTCCCTTTAGTTGTTTATCTCAAGTATTTTACACAGCATCAAAAAGCTAACACAAAAGCTAGATAGAACACAGATGCTTCTCCTTATTAGACACCTATCAACACATTTTACTGTTCTATGTCAAGGTACTGTCAGTAGATTTGCTCTCAGATCAGACCTCAGGCCAGAAGGTTTTCAATGCTGTTTTCTGCCTCAACTAAGATCTTAACTAAGATAAGGAACTGAGGACATGGCCTTGAGGAACCGAATGGGAAGAGAACATGAAGAGGGAGTTGGCAGAAGACCTACAGAAATGGTTGGTTTGCAGACCTACCTCATGGCTTCCCTCAGGTGGTGTGTCAAGAGGTAGGTCTCCGGCCTGGAGGAGGAGGGTCTATGTCCAGAACTACTGGACAGTGACGGGGTTGAGATTCGCCTCTTCAGCTCATGGGGAGTCTGACACAGCAGTGGCTCTATGTGTTAACTCTTGCCCCAACTTCTAGATGCTGACAAGCTAAATTCTCAGGAATGCCTGACCTCATTGAGCAATGGAGCCATAATATCTACCTTCAACGCCTCACGCAGCCAAGGCTGGCCTCCAACTTTCTACATAGCTGAGGATGACCTTGAACTTCTGATCCTCTTGTCCTCATCTCCGAAGTGCTGAGATTATGGGTATATACCACTACATCCAGTTTATGAAATGCTGGGGATATAAGTCAGGGCTTCTAACATGTTGGGCAAGAATTTTATGGAATGAGCTATTGGTTTGGTTTTATTTTTAATACTCTTTTCTTTATTTGTTTGAGAGACAGACAGAGAAAGAGAGAGAGAGAGCCCACCAGGGCCTCTGTCCACTGCAGATGAACTCCAAATGCATGAGGGCCCTCGTATATCTGGCTTACATGGGTACTGGGGAATCGAACTTGGGTCTTTAGGCTTCCCAGGCAAATGCCTTAACCACTAAGCAATCTCTCCAGCCCTTGTTTGTTTTTCTTCAGATAGTGTCTCACTATATAGCACAACTAGCCTGGAGCTTACTATGTAGCCCAGGCTGGCCTCAAACTTTTGATCCTCTTGCCTCAACCTCCACAGTACCAGGATTACAGAAACATGCCCTACCATACTCAGCCCTAGACTCCAGCTCTTAGTGAGAGTGAGATTTCAGAAGAGAATGTGGAATGAGGTTGCTACCATCTTGGAAAATGTCATCTTCCTGAAAAGCCCACTGCAGCTTGGGAGAAAAGGCTGTGAGAACAAGGCTGACCCCTCCCCTCTACCTACAGGTCACTCATGTGTTCTCCAACATCAAGTGGACTGTCCTTTTTGTGAGGACACACAGTTGCTAGGGGTACCATGAGACCTATTGTGAAAGTGCGAGTCAATTAGTCAGAGGCCACAGTTTTTGCAAGATGGCCCAACCTTTCCTATCAGGGGCTACTGTTAGCTGGGCCTCTTCATGAGCAGAACGTTTGCACTTCCTTAGCGTACAAAACTCTAGGTCTCCATCAAGGATCCTGCCAGGCCCTATGTTCAGATTCTGCCAACCACTGGAACAAAGGAGCTGCTACTGCTCATAGTGGGAAGGCATGTGCATGGAGGATGTGTCCTTTTTCAATTAAATATTTTTATTTTTATTTACTTAGTTTATAAGAGAGAAAATGGACATGCCAAGGTCTCCAGCCACGGCAAGTGAACTCCAGACACATGTGCCACCATGTGCATCTGGCTTAAGTGGATTCTGGGAAAATTGAACCTGGGTCCTTCAGCTTTGCAGGCAAGATTCTTAACTGCTAAGTCATCTCCAGCCCAGGAATGCTGTTCTTGAAGAGATGTCCTCTCCTGCTTTCTTTGGATGGGCTCTAGCCATCCCCGCAACCCCATCCCCAGCACCTGCCTCTTGTCGCCTCCTGTTTCTGTTTCAGGGACTTTCCTGGTCCCATGAATGACACCCTTCAGCTGTGTGAAGTAGAATGATGCCCTTAGGGTGAAGAACGTTTCTGCTCCCTTGGGTGGTGAACTTCACCTTCCGTGGTTCCTGAGCTACAGAGCTGTGACCAGACCCCGTCAGGTAAGGTCAGGTAGGTCAAGTCTAGAATAAAACTACCCACTGGGTCTTTTCTGAAAAATGAGGAAGTAGCCTGAGTCTCAAGGACCTCTGGAATTATGTGATGTTTTCAATTGTTCTTATTGTGACTTTTTTTTTTCAAAGAATGAGAGAATAATATATATGCAACATATAGCTACCTGTTTTATTGTATTAAATCTGTTATTTTTTACTAAAAAAAAAAAAAGAACTGTGCATGTAATAGACATTCTCAGAATGGCTTCCAGATGATAGTTTCCCAACCTAAAATCTTTTTTCCTTCATATTAATTTGACAGTTATATTTTTGTTGGAGCAATCTATTTACCTGCTTAAAGTCTGTCCACTACTCTTTGTTGCTATTAGGAAAACGTACAGCACAGTTTGCCCTTTGAAGACTGAGTTCCCTCTCATCTGCTCCACAATGGCAGCCTCCAGACAGTCTGTTCTTTCATGCTTTCTCCTTCTTTTCATGGTTTAGTCTGTATTTTGTTATTTTAATGTTTTGTTTGTTTGTTTGTTTGAACTAGCATGGAAAGTAGTGGGTTTTATAACAGCATTATTTTTTGTTTTGTTTTTTTGAGGTAGAGTTTCACTCTAGCTCGCTCATCTGGAATTCACTGTGTAGTCTCAGGGTGGCCTCAAACTCACAGTGATCCTCCTACCTCTGCCTCACGAGTGCTGGGATTAAAGGTGTGCCCCACCACACCCAGCTATAACAGCATTTTTATAATCCTTTCTGTGATTGATCTGCTTCCTTAGTCATCTCCTCCGAGCCCCCTTACCTATACACTCCTGTTCCCAGCATGCCCTTTCTCACTTTTATGTAGCAGGTGTTCTATTACTCCCCAACCCTCATTCCTTATAACCTCTTCCCCTGCCTCTTGTGGTCCTCTTTCTAGTTTCGTGATCTATGCCACAGTCATTCCTACACACATACCCATATGTAAATATTAGGGCCTAGGATATGATATTTGTCTTCCTAAGACTGGGTTATCTCACTTACTATAAAAACTCTCCGATCCATCCATTTTCCTGAAAAATGTCATAATTTTACTTTTTAAGGTTGAATACAACTCCATTAGGTATATGCGTCATCTTTTCACTACTTATTGATTTATTGATTAAATCTAGGCTGCTATCATTTCCTTGTTACTGTGAATAAAACAGAAATAAACATAGATGGGCAAGTGTCTCTGTGGTAGGGTGTAGAATCCTTTGGGGATATGCCCAGTAGTGACATAGCTGGACCACACAGTCGTTCTATTTTCAGGTTGATGAGAAACTTCTACGCTGATTTCCACAGACTCCCAGGTTTTACTTCCAGCACACACAGAGAATAGGGGCTCTCCTTCCCCCACACCCATACCAGCCTTTGTTTTCATTTGGTGTTTTCTTTTTTTATTGTTGTTGTTTATTTGCTTGTTTGAAGATAACCATTCTTATTGGGGTGTAACCATTCTTATTGGGGTGAGATGGAATCTCAAAATAATTTTAACTTGTATTTCCCTAAGGGGTAAATAAGTTAAACACCTTTTAAAATATTTTATTGGTCACTTGGATTTCTTTTTTTTTTTTTCCCCCAGAACTGTCTACTCAGTTCATTAGCCCATTGGTTGATTGAATCACTGGGGGTTTTATGTTTAAATTTTATAATCCTTTATATATTCCCAGAGATCAACCCCATGTCTAAAGTAAAGGTGACAAAGATTTCCTCTCATTCCATGGCTATTTATTTACTCTACTGAGTTCCCTTTGCTTTAAAAAAAGAAAAAGGCATTTTAATTTCATATAGTTAACTCAGTTGGTCAATTCTTGGTGTTACTTTCTTAACTTTTGGAGTCCTATCAGGAAGTTCTTATGTCTGTATTTTGATATATTTCTTCTGTGTTTTATTCTAGAAGTTTCATCTTTTCAAGTTTAAAAGTAAGGTATTTGAGGCTGAGGAGATAGTTTATCCAGTAAAATGTTTGCCTCACAAGCATAAGGAGAAAGACCTGGGTCTTCCCCAGATCCCTTCCCGAGAAGCCAGGCATGAGAGCACCTGCTTGTAATCCCAGCACTGGGAAGCGGAAAACAGGCAGCACCCTGGACCTCACCGGACAGCCAGTCTGACCTGCCTAACTGGAAGCTCCAGGACAGTGACAGACCGTCTCCTAAAAAACGTGAACGATACCTAAGGAACAAAGCTGTTCTCTGGTCTCCATGTGCACACATGTGCACACGCACGCACACACTTCCACGTGCTTGGCAGGTTGATTTCCAAACCATTGACCATCAGTATTTAGAGGTTTTATGATCTCTGTAAATTTCTTGGAGACAATCGAAGGTTGGATTTTGTTTTTAATCCAATCAGTCTCTATCTGTTAATTGGAGAGGTAAGACCATCCATTGAGATGGGCTTGCAGTTTCCTAGAATTTTCTTGGTCATTGCTCCAGCTGGTTGAATTATTGGCAATGCATTTCTTCCTGCCCTGTTTGTATTAGGAAGTTTCTGGTTGGCTTTGTTGAACGTGATTGATTCCTTTCCAGTTCTCCTGTGTGCTCCTCTCACAAAATAGGTTCTGTCCTGTTTTCAAGAATGAAGCGATCTTTCTTCTTTCTGGTGGTGTGCTCCTCCAGGAATGTTGTGCAAGGTTGGCTTTTTGTTGTGAACTGCCTTCACTTATGTTTATCTAATCTGTTATAGATAGTATAGATTGTCCATTCTGTCTACAGATTATCTATTGTCTTATAGATATTATAGATTATCCGTTCTATCTACAGATTATCTATTCTGTTATAGATAGTATAGATTGTCCATTCTGTCTACAGATTATCTTATAGATATTATAGATTGTCCATTCCATCTACAGATTATCTATTCTGTTATGGATATTAGATTGTCCATTCTGTCTACAGATTATCTATTCTCTTATAGATTAACCGTTCCATCTACAGATTATCTATTCTGTTATAGATATTATAGATTGTCCATTCTGTCTACAGATTATCTATTCTCTTATAGATATTATAGATTGTCCATTCTATCTACATATTATCTACCCTATTGTAGATATCATAGATTATCTATACTATTATAGATATTATAGATTATTTATTCTATCCACATATTATCTATTCTTTTATAGATATTATAGATCATCCATTCTACCTACAGATTATAGATTCTATTATAGCTATTATAGATCATCCATTCTACCTACAGATTATCTATTCTATTATAGGTATTATATAGATCATCTATTCTATTATAGATTATTTATTCCATTATAGATATTATAGATTATCTATTCTATTATCAATATTATAGATTATGAACTATTCTAATTTCTTCATCAATTTTAAGAGATAATCTCCTAGCAACCTACATTGATATACTTACTCTTAGGACTTGAAAGATATTGTCCCTTGCACTGCTGGTTTTTAAGGTTGGTAACCTAAGTAACAAATGTAATAATCTGAAGGAAGTCCTAGTGTTAACTTCACCGAAAAATTGTTCGCCTCACTTGAGTCTTGTGAAAGGTTCAGAGTTGATGGCACCAGAGTACTGGCTAGGGGAATGTAATTTATAGTTTTTTTTTTTCTTCAGGGCTGAAGGAATCAATACTTAAATAGTAAAGAGGATGGAATAGGAAAGGGGAAAGAAGAGCTAAAGTATTATAAGGAAAGTATGGGTGTTAGAGTAGTTGAGAAAATATTGTATATTAGGTTTAGACGAAGGAAGGACAGGCATAACAGTCAATTCAGCAAGACACAAGTAAAAAGTAATTAACAATTAAAGTGTAAATCTATAGTTACTTAAAAATGGAAAAACCAAATTTAACAATTAAAGTAAAAAAAAAAAAGTGAAATTGGCAATAAAACAAAGTAGGAGGTATTGTGTTCTCAGTCAGTATTTCTTCCTGACTGGGAGATTTGATTTTTCTGCCCCTTTCATTGTTTTTTTTTGTTGTTGTTGTTGTTGTTTGTTTTTTGTTTTCCTTTTGTACCCGTCTTCACTGCTCAGAGGACATCTGTTAGTCTGAGTAATTCAAACAAGTTAAGTCGGTGGGCTCTTCTGGAGGAAAGGAGCTCTGTGTCTGGGCAGCACTTTTGGCCAAACTTCCTTGTCTGTTTTCCCGAGGAGTCGTCCGCCCAGAGCTTTCTGGGTGTGGGGTGCTGGGGGCGGGGTGGCGAAAGGCCATTAGACAAAGCAGCAAATTCCTCCACAAACTTCCCGTGGCCCCATATAGCTCCGCCCTGGTATGGCAGGGATCCTGGGGTGGGAAACGTTGAGAATCTCTCTGCTTTGGATTCTCTTACCAGGATTCTGATGTCTCCATCCTCGGCTTCCTGGGGGTCCAGCGCTCGCATCCGGACACTACCACTTTCCACAGTTGTCAGGGGTCTTCAGCTCAGAGGTTCTTGATCCTGGGTGTTTTCTGCTGGCCCTTCCGTGTGACCAGCACTGGTCTCTCTAAGAAAGCCTCCACAGAATGTTCCTTGATCTGCCTATGTGCCATCTAGATAAAATGTTGCTGTCATTGAGCCTTTGTGCAGCAAGCTTTCTGAAAGATTACTAATGACTCCTGTAAGAGCCTGGCTGACTCCCACAGGAAGATCTAGCTTCCTGAGTTTGAAGGCCACGTCTCTATCATAAGATCCATAGTGCCTCATCAACCATTGATTGTCACGACTGCACTACTGTTGACGTTACTACCCACAAAATGTACACCTGCCTGTGTCACGAAATTTACAATTAGATTAGCTTATTGCTTCTCAGCCTTTTGGTTAAGATCAAGGACAGAATTGGATTAACTTTAAGGTAAAAGTATATGTTCCCAATAGAATGAAGAATACGCAAATTCTTCAAAATTAAACTCAGAGATTCCTAACAATGTGTTCACAGCTGGAAGAATCTCTCAGTTTTGAGCTACTAACACAGACAGAAGGAGCCCCTTTAAGATGTTTGAAATGAGAAAATCCACTATTACCTCTCTCCTACTTTTCCCTCCTGTCCCCTGCTCAGTCATTTCTTCCCCCTATTTTGATATACAGGTTTTCCTTCAGTGGCAATGTATACCCTCAGAATACTCCAACACCCTATAATATGAAGGTGGTATAGGGCCTGATTCCTGTATGTGAGGTGAGGTAGGACTAGGCTCTTAAAATGGGCATGAGGTCAACTCCTACACAGCAAATGGAGCTACTAAGTTTTCTTAAAATCTATATTAAAGCTATTATCCTGCATTGACTTGACAAATGAATATGCTTTTCTGAGGTTAACTATGACTTAGATATTTTGCCTATTTATTTCATTGCTTCTTTTCTTTTTTATTTTTATTTTATTTTGGGGGGGTGGGGTTCGAGGTGGGGTCTCACGCTGGCCCAGGCTGACCTGGAACTCACTATGGAGTCTCAGGGTGGCCTCAAACTCACGGTGATCCTCCTACCTCTGTCTCCTTAGTGCTGGGATTAAAGGCGTGCGCCACCATGCCCAGCTTCATTGCTTTTTTTTCTTATTTGCTCTCAAATGTTCAGAAAAAAAGTCAGTTTCTTCTTCTAGAGGAGACTCCACACATGCCTAATAATTTTCTTGTCAAATTGTTTATTCACTATCATTAGTGATTGAATCTTTGCTTTTCCTTCACCAGTAATGCCATTGTGTACAAACAACCTGCAATTAGATCCCCAAAAAGATTTTAGTTGATATTTCTTTGCCCAACTCCATCACTCAAAGGTTACATTACAGTAGAATTTACAAAAAAAAATTCTTAATCATCCAGGAGTGGTGGCACACGCCTTTAATCCCAGCACTTGGGAGGCAGAGTTAGGATGATCACTGTGAGTTTGAGGCCACCCTGAGACTGCATAGTGAATTCCAGGTCTTCCGGGGCCAGAGCAAGAACCTACCTACCTCAAAAAAGCAAACAAACAAAAAAGTGCTTAATCAGTTTGAATAACACATAACACTTTGTCCCTATATAGAATGACACATCACAAAATTTCTTGATAAAGCTACATCACCACGCATTATTGTGAGAAAATCTTCAAATGTGAAAACATATTTGATTTCCAATGCCACACAGTATTTGTTTCACAGTATAAATAAATAAAAAGCACTTTTTTCATTATGAGACCTAAAATCTGCCATGAATACACACAGTCCAACATACCAAAAATGAATAAAATAATTCCGTTTATTTTCAACTTTACATTCTTCTTAATTTATGCATGAGCATACCCTTTTGAATCCATCAAAGAGTAGACATAACATAAGAAAAATGAATTTAATATACATTGTATACTGGACACCAGAGCTTACCATTACATTATATGTTATCATGGAAAATAAGTGGGTGCTATGCTCAATGCTCAGAACCAGTAGCTTCAGGGTGTGCATATATCATATGTTGCTAGCAAGGAAGAAATCAAAGTGCAAAACTAAAAGGAAAAGCTCAGCTTAATATGTATCACTTGTGAAAAAAATTATATATTGAATAATCAAAAGAACGAATGAGTTACCCCAATACATCGGGTGGGGGTGCCTAAGTCCACTCAACATGCTGCTGGGACATGGAAACACACCCACTTCTCAGACCCCACAAAAACCAACCAGCTTCCTACAAAAACCTGCCAGCCATGCTATGTCAGCTCCTTCCTCATTGCCAATGCGCTGCAGATGACTTCTGTCATATGAGCTGGATGGAAGACACTGTGGTAAAGTTCTTTACTCCAGACATGTTCAGGGGTTGTTAATTTGTTAGTTTTGATGAAAACTCACAGATGTTCCCTAAAAGTGTCTGCCAGGTCCCCTTCACCTCCTTATTCCATAGATTGTAAATCATAGGGCTTAGCATGGGCATTAAAATGGCACAGAGGAGAAAAATCAACTTCTCCTGCAAGGCGTTGGAGCTGGAGTGATGGCTTAGTGGTTAAGGCATTTGCCTGCAAACCCAAAGACCCCAGTTTGATTCCCCAGGACCCACCTAAGCCTGATGCACAAGGAGGCGCATGTGCCTGGAGTTCGTTTGCAGTGGCTGGAGGCCCTGGCACCACACCCAATTTCTCTCTCTCTCTGTCTCTTTCTCCCTATTCTTTCTCTCTCTCTCTCTCTCTCATAAATAATATATATATATTTAAAAGTATTGTGGTTAACCAATAGGTTCATGACCTTGAGCAAAGCAATGGTTTTCAATTATTACCAGGTCACAGAATGGAGACGGAATAAAGGTGAGAAGTTTCATAACATCCTTGTTGAACTCACTGAGCACTGCAGGGACATAAAAATACACCCACACCCTACAACTCAACCCCATCACAGCCTCCTACATAATATCACCAGTCTCTGTTACGTCATCTACTTCCTGGTTGCCATGGCAAGGAGTCAAGGAGATTACACCTGTCATATCTGAATCATGCGAACAATGAGGCAAAGCTCTTTTCTGTTGATGGTCACGAGTCACCACATTACCAGTTTTGATGGTAACCCAGAGAATTTACCTAGTAACTTCTGCCAGGCCCCGTTCACCTCCTTATTCCTTAAACTGTAAATCATGGGGTTCAGCATCGGGGTTAAAATGGCATAGAAGAGAGAAATCAACTTCTCCTGCAGGACGCTGGGGCTGGAGTGGGGCTGGGCGTAGGTGAAAATGGCCATGCCGTAGCACAGGGCCACCACGGTGAGGTGAGAGGCGCAGGTGTGGAAGGCCTTCCTCCTTCCCTCTGCGGACTGGATCTTTAGGATGGAGGAGATGATCTGCACATAGGACAGGAGAACCAGGAAGAAAGGGGTCATAAGCAGGACAATGCTAGACACCATGATTACAATCTCATTGGAAGAGGTGTCCACACAGGCCAGCCTGACCACAGCCAGAATCTCACAGGCTATGTGGTTAATGTACCTGTTTGTGCACATGGGCAGCTGGAAGGTGATGGTAGTGTGCACGAGAGAGTTGAGGGAGCCACTGACCCAGGATGTGACAGCCAACCTAGCACACAGTCCTGTGTGCATGATGGCGGAGTATCTCAGGGGGTCACACACCGCCACATAGCGGTCATAGGCCATCGCTGCCAACAGAACAAACTCGATCCCACCCAGGGCCAGGGAGAAAAACAACTGTGCTGCGCAGCTCAGAAACGGGATTGTTTTCTGTTCCGCTAGAAAGTGAGCCAGCAGCTGAGGGACTATGCTGGTGGCATAGGACACATCCACGAGGGAGAGGTTGGTGAGGAAGAAATACATGGGAGTGTGCAGCCGGCCGTCCAGTCTGATGAGAAGAACGATGAGGAGGTTCCCCAGCACTGTCACCAGGTACATGAGCAAGAAGAGGACAAAGAGGGACACCTGAGCGTCCCAGTCACTGGACAGGCCGAGGAGAATGAATCCATTCACCCACGTCTGGTTGTCTGGTCCCATTTAGAAATGTGACCTGTAAAGATTCAGGAGAAAACGCTATCAAATGGCCACCGAGTAATGTGTAGGAATGCACACTGGAAATAACTGTTGTTTTATCAGCCTTCAGAAGCCATTCCTTTGACTAAGATTACATGCCTGATTCCAGTACGCTTTTGTATCTGCTCTGTTTCCGAAACATACCAGTGCCTTATTAGGGGCATGACGGGTCTGCAGGGCATGAAGTTAAAACAGTGCAGCCTTATGAGTTCTATGTCTCTATCAGTATCTTTATCCTCAGACAAGGAGAGCACAGTAAAAGCAAATGGGAAGCAAAGAGGCCAGGAGAGACTGAGATGTTACAGAGGCTCTTGGTCAGCTGAAGGTCTCTGAGTGAAAAGTAGAAACTTGCCACCGTTCCCACCAGAGGGTAGAAATTTTGCCTGGTAAAGGACAAAACATAGCAAGTGGCTGGAGAGATGGCTTAGCTAATAAGGTACTTGCCTATGAACCTAAGGACCCAGGTTAAATTCCCCAGCCCCCACACAAGCCACATACACAAGGTGGTGTATATATCTGGGATTTGTTTGTGGTGGCTGGAGTCCTGTGCACCAATTCTCTCTCTCTCTCTCTCTCTCTCTCTCTCTCTCTCAAATAAATAAGTAAATAGAATAAAAAGATATGTGTTTAGCTGGGCGTGGTGGCGCACGCCTTTAATCCCAGCACTCGGGAGGCAGAGGTAGGAGGATCGCCATGAGTTCAAGGCCACCCTGAGACTCCATAGTGAATTCCAGGTCAGCCTGGGCTAGAGTGAGACCCTACCTCAAAAAAAAAAAAAAAAAAGATATGTGTTCGTTTAAAATAAAGCAAGTCATTCCAGAAGTCCCAACTCATCCACAGTCCAGCTAGTCAAGAACTTGCCCTTGAACAAAACAACAGTGTCTATGAGATAACAAAATTACTTTGATTCTAGAAAGAAGAGTTTTTGCATCATTTGTATTTCAGAACTGTTCTATTATATTTATTTTTACTAATTATCTATTAAGTATTATCACATTGTCTGCTTAACAGCAAAGTTCTTTACTAATATAGATTACACACTGGCAAACATACTTAGCTGATAAATTCACTGATTTGGGTTACCTCATTGTGAATACTATCTCCTTGTTTTCAAGGCTATTTGCTGATATCAACATTTCATTTTCATTAGTTTTATTATCCTTGCTGTTTAAGATAGGGTCTTGTTATGTAACTTAGGCTAACCTCAAACTCACTATCCTTCTGAGTCTCCTGGGGTCTGGCATACATCCCCATTTTCAGATTTAAAAATAAAATGAGTATTTATTTTATGTGTTTTGAGACAGGGTCTGTAGCTGGGGATCAAGCCTAAGATTTCATTCATACAAAGTGAACGCTTTATCACCTGAGCTGCATACATAGCCCCAAGAATTAATATTGAATTAACCCTTGTTCTATACTCTCCAGGACCCTTTAGGGACTCTTTGAGGAAAGAAGGACTACCGCATGCACTTGATTGTCAGATGAAGGAGAAAGGTAGGCCTCCTGGGTGACTTCAACACACCACCAGTACATTACATACTCTCTCAGAAAAGCACTGGGCTCACTCTTCAGAAAAACATCACATTTTAATCACTCATTTTTTTTTCCAATCAAGTAAATCTACATATATTGATCCCATGGAAACAGTCAAATTCTGTTATAAAATTTTAGTCTAAACTTCAACAAATCAAATATTTTAGATAAATTAAGTCTCAACGAAATTTACCCACTTTTCTTATTTTTAATATACTACTACTTAGTAATTTCTTTTGGCAAAATATATATGTGACCTGAAGGTCAAGAGGATTGAGGAATTCACATGTGTGTGAGCCAGTCTTGAACCTGGGTTAGCATTTGTATGTATCGGGTGGGTGACCTTTGACCTTAGACATTCCTGTCTCCCTATTCCTGAGTCTGCCTTTTCATCTTCCATCTCCACACCAAATAACTATTGTCAATCTCTGGAACCAGGCTATCTTTATGCAGATATGGACCGATCGATATTTTTTGTTCTCCCCATCTTTAAAGAAATATCTAGGAAGATGTTAAGTAGTGTTAAACATATTTCTAAAGGTCAATTTTCAGGAAATGATTTGGTGTTAACACGTGGTATCCCAGAACCAGGCATTATTCAACTTGCCCCTTACAACTTACTTAAATCTGAACAGTTAGTTGATCACCATGATGGGGACCCACTATGCCATGCCTTGTTCATCTCTACAGAATGCCTAAAAGGAAAAAGAAAACTTCCAAATAAGAACAGGATTTGGGAACAGAAAATACCATTCCCTCCATTTATGTCTTTACCAACCGCAGCCCACCATCTCTGGGACGTTAAGAGAAGTGAGACGTTGAAGGAAGTGTGTCTGCTTATCATACAGCGATGAGAGACAGGGCACGCAGGTACTCATCCCCACACATCAGAGCGCCCACACAGCTGGCTCCCCACAGTCATCACGCGTGGCTCTAGAGAACTCGTTCTCATCAGTTTTAACCGCACATGGGATTCCATGTTGTTCTGTGGTCCAATGATCTATGTTTCTGCCACACCCAACTGTCCTTTGCAAGTAAGGAGACAGCCAAGCTTGGTACTGAGGTACCTTTGTAGCTGTATCCTGCCCCACGGAATGCATGGTACCCTTTAGATTATGGAAAATAATTTAATTCATCTATTAGCTGGCTAACTCTCAACTTACATCCTCTCCCCCTGCCCTGCTTTTAGATGAGAGGGGAGTTTTGATTTGGAAATATCTACCAGTGTGCAAGGCTTTTCCCAAGTTTCATTCTTTGGAAATAGTTCAGGGGGGAAAAAATGGTGCTTTCCACTCTTCAGGCCAATACAAAGAATCCATGATTGGATACCTTGGATTAACCTCACGTGTACAAAATGAGAAAATGTAAAGTATTACAGGGATAATGTTCTACCTCAGTTAGTAGATGGCAGCCTAAAGCTAAAGGAGAAAATGTCGAAGCTTTTCTCCTGAGAAAAGTTGTTTATATATCATCTTTTGCAATACACCATTAAGTCTTAATCATATGACAGCCTTATTGGAGATCTCTATAGTCCGAGCTGTAATAAGTTGAGTAGTGAATACAGATATGTTTCCCTCACGACCTTACCTTTATGCAGCTGAGCCATCAAATGGAATTGCTTTAGAGAAGACTTTAGACAAAGGTTCATCCCCCCTGTGGAGACACGCCAGATTGTTGTATCCACAGGCTGCTGCCTTTACAGGTAGGAGCATTTCCGTCATACTTACATGTTGGCACTGAGGTGGCACAGTGATCTTCTCTTCTTTCAGGTTCTGTTACCAACTTTTTCAGTGTTTTTAGTTGCCTGTCTTTTCACACAATCTGAGTCCAAGCTTTGGGAACCAAAGGTCTCTAAAGTTATTGCAGTTTTGAAATTCATCATTGCTGATCTGTTTCATTATGGTAGGAGTTACGAATTCTCACCAGCTCTCTGTCTCCTGCTCCCTGTGTCTAGGGAACTTTTCTTTCTTTCGTTTTCTTTTTCTTTCTTTCTTTTTTTTTTTTTTTTTTGCAGTAGGATTCCTTCAGTCTTGCAAGTTTCCACAGTGCATTTCTACAGCTCGTTCAGAAACTATGTCAGAGTGGAAAAGCAGTGGTCCGCTCCTGAGATTGTAGCACTTGGGAGAGGGAGGCAGTCTTCATGACATCACCAGTGTGAGGTCAGCCTGCAGTACGTAAGACCCTGTTTCAAACAAATAAACAAAAACTATTATTTTAGAGAGAATTTAATAGGCATTGACCCTCTTGTAGGCCACGATTGGTGGGAGCTTGATAATGCACAACCCACATTGGGAGGACAGGGAGGAGACTAAGGATGGTACTAACATGGCTGTTTAAACTGTGTACCTAACTAATAATGTTAAAAAAAAAAACTAACTCTGACATGATAGTCAGGAAACCTCAGTGCTACTTTTCATTCAAATTCTAAATGCTTAGTGGCTTTGAGAATCCACTTTACCACTTCATATTTCAATTGTTTCTATTGAGGAGAAAATGAAATGCTTTCCTATGTTCATGCTCAGAGAAATCTTTGAGGTAGGAAAAAATAAAGCAATTAACTGTATATCTTCCCTGAAAACATAATGATTTTGCTACATATTCGTAACTAAGTATATATTTTATTAACATATAATTGACCCCCAAGTGTCTTCCCTAAAAGTAATACAGAATTCATTCACCATATATCCAGTTTTTAACAAATAATACACCTATTCCCTAACCTCTGTTACAGTCTTTCCCTTTCTCTCTTGCAGTACCAAATTTTCTAATTGGCAAACTCATATGGTTAAAAAGGTTCCTCACCCTCAGGCCTCTGGAAAGCACAATTATTTCACTGCATTTCCTATAAAACTGAGGGTGTGAAGATTGTCTGATTCAGGCCGGGCGTGGTGGCACACGCCTTTAACCCCAGCACTCAGGAGGCAGAGGTAGGAGGATCTCCATGAATTAGAGACCACCCTGAGACTACATTGTGAATTTCAGGTCAGTCTAGGCTAGAATGAGACCCTACCTCAAAAAAAAAGGTCCAAAAAACAAAAAAGATTATTTGATTCAATATTTAGTATGTCTGATCCGAAACCCCCAGCGAGTTAGGTCGGCATCAGATCCTCCCACCTAACACATCCTATCACACATTCCCCTCTAAATACCTGAATTTAAAATTCTCAAGTATGAGTCGGTGCCTGGTGATATGGACATGACTCCTTTAGTGCAGGATTGCTCTCAAAGGGTGTGCTCCCTGTGTGCAAAGCAGTGGACCACAGAGATGAGTGTCTCAGGATTCCTGGACTCCCGGACTCAGAAACCTCCTTGGGTTAATTTAGAAAACTACTGGGAAGGGGCTCACCCATGCTCCCAAATGGGCTCACACGCAGCATTATTATGTGAGCTAGAGGCAGCAGGGACAATCTGGAGCCCACGGGGCCCCTCAGGAGTGTCTTCCATCGGAGTACTAATTACTGTCACCATTCCCAAATCTCAAAGGCAGGGTGACCTGCTGCCCTTCCTCCCCCTGTGAAAAGCAGTTCATCCCTCTCCCCTCCCAAGTTCTACTGAAGCTGTAAGCCATTAAAAAGTACAATAATAAACACAGAGCCAGCTTTGTGATGCTCCCGGATGTCCTCCTATAGCACAAATGAACTTTATCCTTCAATGCCTGAGGTCTAGGGAAAGAGTGACTAGGTCTGAATATCCAAACCACACGGAACGAAAGGGCACTTCTTGCTGCTCCTGAAGGCTGTTGCCTCTTCTGGAGATGTGAGCATTATGCTCTGCTCTACTGAGATACAACTGGAGATCACACTAGGCTGCTGTGAGCTCTACAAGTGTTGGTGGATAACCTGTGCACGTCTCGTGGTATAATGTAAATCTCCAGATAAAGACCTTGCCTGGAAAGACTTAAGACTATAAAAAATAGACAAAAATATTAGCGTTGTTTTCCTGGTGAACCGGGTACCAGAACAAGGGTAAAGGAGATCAACACAGAGAAAAATCAACTCTTACCAAATCAGAGATCCAGAGACCCAGAGGCCCCCAACACCTCATCACTGAAGCAGACCCAAAATGAACCCAACATGGCTCAGGGAAATTTTGCGGAAGAGGGGGTGGAAAGAATGTCAGAGCCACACGTTGGATCATGATATGCAGAGACATTTATCTTACCCATAACTGTGGGCTAACTCCACAATGCATGACCCATATACCTCAACAAGGAGGGGCCAGGGGGAGGCGGTAGTTCATAGATGAGCCTAACAATGGTACCAAATTGACTGTATTCACTGAGTACGAAACTAATTAATAAAAAAAAAATGGGAAAAAGCCTTGAAATTATGCAAACAGAGCATTAAGTTTTGATATTTCTGGTAGGTACTTTGTCTTCTTTGAAGGTATGAATATTAAAATAATGTGAAAGCCAAAAAAAATTAACAAAAAGTAAGGATGATCCAAAGTAGTGCAAAAATAATTAATTTTACACCTTGCTCAAATTTTACAGGCATACCAGCAGTATCTACCATATTCTTTCGACCTCATGAATCCTCAAGTGAATGACTTATTGATTTTATCGCACACATCCAGAAGTTCCTGTGCAGCACTGCCCATGCATCTACTGTTATCCCACTCACAGTCACCAGTTTACATCTCCCAAATGTCAACTCTTCTACATCTTTATGTCCGTTAGTTATTTGTGAAGTCATCGGCACTCACCCAGCTTTGCGTGCGTCACCCTCCCCGTGACTTATTTAGCAATGTTACTGTGGCCTCTGATGTCACCGGGCCCATCATCTTTAACAAAATTTGATGAAATACGCAAGACAGGTTTACAGGAAAGCAGGGATTCTTCTCATTATTCATCTGCTTTCTTGTAGAACTGCAAGAATTGGGGAGATAAGTTTCCCACAACCAGTTGCTAAAAATTCCACAACTGTGAGACCACTAGCCGTACAATCCAAATGTTCACATTAGTGCTGCTTTCTCTGCTCATCTGCAGACAAAAGAACAGACATGGGCAACTGGGGGAAAATGACCAATACCTGTCCAAGCAACTCATGGTCTAACCTACTTAGCAGCAAATAACTTGTTTTGATGCCCACACAAGTGCAATAGTGGCACACAGCCATGGTGGGGAACCAACTGCTCTCAATTTGGCTAACTGATCTCCTCAGTGGTACGGGACCCATAGCTGGAGCTGGGAAACAAGTCAGAACCATATCCAAACATAAGCCCACTCACCAATATCAAGCTACCATCAATCATGGGCTACAAGAGGGCCTACACCTATTAAATTCTCTATAAAAAAGTAAGGGTTATCTCATTTGTCCTGGTGCTAACTTACTCTCCGTTGGAGAATCTGCTTCTCTTTTTCAGATAGATGTAGATCCTAAGGAGAGAGCCACCCCATCATACCTCCAAAGGGCCCCGGCTGAAACTAAGAAAAAGTGGAGAAACAAGCAATGGTGCTGATTTCCCGATGAACCAGATACCAGCACAAGGGGGAAGGAGATCAGCACAGAGAAAAATCAACTCCTACCAAATCAGAGAGCCAGAGCCTCAGAGGCCCCCAACACCTCATCACTGAAGCAGACCCAAAATGAACCCAACATGGCTCAGGGAAATTTTGAGGAAGAGGGGGTGGAAAGAATGTCACAGCCACATGTTGGGTCATGATATGCAGAGACATTTATCTTACCCATAACTGTGGGCTAACTCCACAATGCATGACCCATATACCTCAACAAGGAGGGGCCAAGGGGAGGGGGTAGGTCACGGATGAGCCTAATAATGGTACCAAACTGACTGTATTCGCTGAGTACAAAACTAACTAATAAAGGAAAAAAGAAAAAAAAAAAAGAAAAGAAAATACTATTAAAAAAAAAAAAAAACAGATACCTAAACGGTAGGGATGCTGCAACATTCCCCATCATGCCCACCCAAAATCTTGGGAAAAACTTCCATTCCATTTTATCTCCATTAATTCAACTCTTTCTTTGAAATGTCTTTCAAATGGTGGCTTCCTCTTCCCATTCCTACTGCTGATGGCAGTACCTTGTAAGTGCCTTGTGATCAAAATTCCTTTTAAGATGTGACAAACTTCATTCAGTCCAGACTTACTCAAACAAAAGCTAAGCAAATAGGGTCTAAAGTTACGCTTTTCTTGAACAATTCCTTCTATACACCAATTTTGCATTTATTTTTCAGTGTAACACTTCATCCTAATGTGACCCAGTTCACAAGTATCGGGATGAAAGCCTCCATTGGTTCCATAATGGTTCACATATGAAATGTCTCCATCTCCATGGGCTCATGTGTTGGATGTTCCCAAGCTGGTGATGCTATCTGGGATGACAGAAACTAGACAATGGGACCTGTCTGGAGAAAGTGCATCACAAGGACAATATCTTTGAGGGTTACACCTGATCTCAATCACCTTGTACTGTCTGTGTTTCCTTCCAGCTGTGTGGTGATCATCTTCCCCTACCCCACAGTCCTGTTGCCATGGTGTTCTGTCTCACCACTGGCCCAAAGCCAATGAAGTGAAGCATCATGGGCTGTAATCCAGGAAACTGAAAGCCAGAAACAAATCTTTTGTTGCTTAACTTGGTTATGTCTGACATTTTTTGGCAGCAATGCACAGCCTGGTGAGTACAGGCGCTAATGTCTGACCAGGAGAATGCAGACATCACAGTTCAACAACCTCTTTGCATGGGAACCCCAAGTCACTTGAGGATGCCTTCTGTTTCCAAGACAAGAAATGGCCACAGAAGGGTGCCCTGTTAGGTATCTAAGTAGAAATTGAATCGTTCCCTTCCAGAAGTACTCAGGGCAGACAGAGTAATATTTACTGTCAATTCCTAGCCTTAGTATTCATTATAACACAGTGATCTTCTCAGTCCATCCATGTCAGTATCCTCCATGTCATGTCACATGAATAAATGATTTTCTACTCCATGGCTTTGATCTGGGTCTTTACCATTGAAATTTTGAGTTTGATGACATGGTAACATGAATCTCTTATTAACATATATTTGAAAACTCAGTGTATTTCATATTTGTTCATTTTGGGGGTTACTATGAGCATAAATATCACAGTGTGGTGAAGATCATATTTATTCATTTGGGGGGTTACTATGCGCATAAATATCACAGTGTGTTGAAGATTGAAGCCCAGAGAAAAAATGCTCTCCAGATGGTTGGCCCTTAAACCTCCATGTTTATTAGTAATTAAAGACTTGGGTCCCCTATTGGGATCAGAACTAGAGTCTGGGGAGACTTAAATAGAAAAACCACAGTGCTAGAGAGTGGTGTTTGGAAGAATACCCATGACTCTTTGGTAACAGTGCTTTACAGAACAGCCCTTGTCTTGCTAATGGGCCTACATAGTAACTAAATGCATAGCCTGTAGAGGCCTGATCACCATGGACTTGGACTTGTCATGTGGAACTGCTCTGAAGAACCAAAGCAAATGACAGCCTATGAGAAGGTATACTGAGCAGACCCTGAAAACTCAAGCAAGTGGCAATACGGTGGATCCTGCTGGGACTGTGTCTTCAACCCTCAACTATGGCCTCCTGGGAAATCCCTAGGACTACATCACTGAGGAGGTTGACCCTGAATGATGATGGAAGTACCATTCCTCTTGATGGGATGTGTAGGACATTCTCACTAACACTCTTCTGGAAAAACCAGGGTGTGATCCAGGGTGTGTAATAAATTAAACAGCATTTCTTTTCTTTTCTTTTGCATATGTATGTGTGTGTTATAATCATATGTGTGTGCATGGTAGTATGTGTGTGGGTTTACATGTGTGCAAGGGTGGGTACAGATGTGTGTGTATTCATAGAGGTCAGAGGTTGATATCAGGTGTCTTTCTCAATCACTTTCCACCTTATATTTCATCAGGATCTCTTCCTGAACCTAGAGCACACTGACTCTGCTAGATGAACTAGCCAGCAAACTTTAGGGATCCTCCTATCTCCTCCTGCTTGGTGTTTTTTGTGGGTCTGGAAATCCAAACTCAGCTCCTCATGCTTGTGTGGCACTGAGCCATGTCCCCAACCTCTTAAGGGCTATTTCCACCAATCTGACTGGATACAAAAGGTTAATATTTGCAGAATTAATTATATAGAGTATTAGAGGAAAGAAACAAGAGCAAATTCCTGGGTGTACCATGTAATTGTCAAGTCAAAACCCCACTGAAAATGAGGTTGTTAATTCTAACATGGACAAGCATCCCCACACACCTTAGGTATCAGTCAACCTCATTTTCCAAGGACACTAGTGGTCATGGGGATGAAGTGAAAACTACCTCTGATTCAGCAAGTTGGACTCCATTTATCCAAGACTCCCTACCATTACTGGAAAAATGTCTTGTCAGTTGCAATTCTTGAGTTGGTTGAGTATGCTTCTCAGATTGTGCTGTATAAAGACAGTCCTCCACCTTCCACTAAAAAGAACCAAGCCCTCTGATAGAAACCATTCCCATAATAAGGCAGGGAATACAACTTTGAGATTATTTATTTACTTGGAGAGAGAGAGAGAATGAATGGACATGTCAGGACTTCCAGCCACTGCAAATGAACCACAGACACATGCACCTCCATTTTCAACTGGCTTGTGTGGATACTGGGGAATCAAACCTGGGTCCTTAGATTTCATAGGCAAGCACCTTTACCACCAAGCAATCTCTCCAGCCCAGCTTTGAGATTACTATATGTCACTGTAAAGTAAGAACAAGACTGCTATTTTAGATGTCAGGATCATACATGAACATACATGTGAGCAAAAAGTTCATAACCTTTTGAGAAAACAGTATGCTAGGCTAAGCTAACCCTTCTACAAAATAGCCATGTTCTAATCCCCAGAGCTTGCGAGTGCACTGCATTACATGGCAAATGGGATTTGCTGATGCATTGAAGTGAAACCTTTTCAATTGAGTGATTGGTACCACTGTATTCACAAGGGTCATTCTCATCAGCTCAGAGGAAAGGGCATGATAAGGGAACTAGAGCATCAGTGTCAGAGAGGCTTTCTGTACTGATTGAAAATGTAAGAATGGTTCAGGAGACCAGAAATGGAGGCACATCAGGTTGCAAGGCAAAGCAAGAAAACAGACACTTACCTCCAGAAAGGAATGTTGACCTGTGCCTGTCTTTGTTACCCAAGTGGAATTCATTTCAGACTCTGACCTCCAGAACTATAAGGCAATTATTTTGTATTTTTTTTAAGTCCCAACAATTGTAGTACTGTCATGCAACTGCAGTGTGAAATTATAATAAGCACTCTTTACTAATTATGAGATACTTGAAAGTCTATAAGGATAACAACTTTAATAGGTTATGATATATCAAGTCAGTTTACATTGGTGAGTTCATAACGACAATGAGAAAAACACTTCACATAGTGCATATGACAGCAAAAAAAAAAATTTATTCTGCCTTTCCTTGTTCCAACTATGTACCAGGAAGAGGAAACAATGGTGAGGAGGAAGTTCCTGTGCATGTAAAGGAGACATTATTTACATCTGCTCACTTCTCATTGTTGGGAGAAAGCACCCAACTACAGTCTTGAAGGGAAGCTTCGTGATGCCAGGGAAAGATGGGAGAGCAGAGACTGGACATCATCTCCTTGCCAACACTGGGTGGGCAACAGCAGCGGGAAAGTGAGTTGCACTACAGCAAGGGAGAGCTGGCTATAACACCCCTAAGCTGTGCCAAACAACACAACCCCTCTCTCAAGGGTCCACCTTCCCATCAGCTGGCAATTAAGCATTAAAAACACATGAACTTATGGGGGACACCTGGTTAAAGCCATCATATCCAGTTAATAAAGAATAAGTGATGCGAGGACTCTCACCTTTGGACTGGAGAAATAGCTCAGTGGTTAAAGGCACTTGCTTACAAAGCCTGATGGCTCAGGTTCAAATCCCCAGTACCCATGTAAAGCGAGATGCACAAAGTGGCACATGCAACTGGTGGTTGTTTGCAGGGACAAGATGCCCTGGTTCATTCATTCTGTTTCTGTCTCTCTCTCTACTTCTCTCTCTCTCTTTCTCTCTCTGCTTACAAATAAAGAAAGAAATAAATAAAATATTTTGTTTAAAAAGATTCTTGAGGCTGAGAGATGGCTTAGCAATTAAGGTGCTTGTCTGCAAAGCCTAGTGACCTGGGTTTGATTCCCCAGTAGTCATGTAAAGCCAGATGCACAAAGTGGTGCAGGCATCTGCAGTTCATTTGCAGCAGCTAGAGGCCCTAGCACATCCACTTTCTCTGTCTGCATCTCTTCTATCTCTGTGCTTACAAATAAGTAAATAAAATACTTTTTAAAAAATACTCTCACCTTCCTATATCCTCTAACAAATTGTTGAAACCACATTAGAAGCTCAACTTACAAATCTTTTCCCCATGTCTGGAGGGAAGGGGTGTCAAAGTCAAGAAGGTTGATAAATATCATACATGCAGAGTGAGTACCAATAACAAAGAATTATTCACTGTTAATAGGCATTTGTCCCTGTTCATATCTCCTAAGGCAGGCAGTGTATAATTGCAATAATGCCTAGAAAAGGGTTTTAAGCACTGCATGTGTCTTGCTAGAGAGAAATTCCACTGCCAGAAAAAGTAATAATGAAGTTGAACCTTGTCAAACTTCTAGATCTAACACAGGATACAGGTTCTAAAGAGGGTACAATTTCACTATCATAACATCATATAAAATACAGACTGAACAGGAAATTCAACTGAGATGTACTATGAGTTCTAGGGAAGGAATTAGGTGCAAAGATACGGGTGTAAAACAACTTTTATAGACATGGTGGGTAGTAGCCTTGTATGTTTCATGCTGAGAGTACTATTTTTATAGACATGGTGGGTAGTAGCCTTGTATGTTTCATGCTGAGAGTACTGTTTGAGCTATAATTTTGTATGTAGTGTGCTTTCACATGCATATGCATCCGTGAGGTGTATGCACATGTGCTGGCACATGCACATGGGTGTGCATGCACGTGGAGGCCATAGGTCAACACTGGGCGTCTTCCTCAATTACTCTGTGCCTTATTTTTTTGAGACAGGGTTGTGCACTGAACCTGAAACTTATTAATTCTGCTAAACTAGCCAGCCCAGCAAGCCCCAGGACTCCTCCTATCCTTCCCTTCCCAGGACTAGAATGGCAGACACATGCCACCATACCCGCCTTTTACATGGTGGCCAGGGATCTAAACTCAGGTCTTCACACTTGTCCTGTAAGCACTTTAAGGACTGGCCATGTACCCAGCCCTGTCTGCAGAGATGGCTAAGAGGTAAGTGCACTTCCTGTGCAATCGCCAGGACCAGAAGGAACCCGAGCTTGCCCAAGCTCAACTCTCCAGATCTTATGTACAAATCTGGCTGTGGACCTGTGTGCCTACAAGCCCAGTCCTGCAGGTCCTAGGAAGCAGAGATCAATGAATCACCTGGGCTCATGACAAACAGCAAACCCCAGTACCAGTGTGAGACGCTGGCTCAAACGAGAAGCAGCACAAGAGTGAGGGAACAGCAGAACCGACTTTCAGCTCTGGCCATCACAGAAGAGCCCCTTTCAGTGGCCCCTCCCCACACGAGAGCATGGATACATGTTCTAACCCCCTTCACACACATCACCACCACTCCATGTTACACATACACCTGCAGACAAAAATAGAAAAGGCAAACCTCATGGGACACTTGATGGTTCGTGATTGGGGAGAAAGATTTTACCTTCAAGTACATGCCAAAGTCTGATCTTTGTGCAAAGGTCTCTGTAATGACTTTATTTAGAACATTACCTTCTTGCTGCACTGACAATACTGCCTAGTGAAGAAGTCTTTCACAAACTGCTAAGAATTTGGAATGGCTTTAGTCTCAAAAAATTTCATTTGTCAAAAGTACAATTCATTGAGAAACTGCAGTCCAAAAAAATTCCTATAAAGTGAAGAGATAAAAGGATAAATTTAACAGGTAAAACGTGAGGCCATACTAGCATGTTTTGACATAACCAATGGCCTCCCCTAGCATTTCTGCTTCGTGAGAAATGAAGATTCCTTTCTGGAAGGGCGCCAAACTAAAGAACCATTTGAGGGAGAACAGAACATGGAAAAACATGGCAAGCACTGTGAGCACAGGGCCAGGCTGCTAAAGTCTGGACTGTAGCATCTTCATACGCTCTCCTTCTTGATGAATCACATGTGTTTATATGCTTTTATTAGATCTTTTCTTTTATTCCTTTACATTGCATATAGGATGTGCTCATGGTGGTGAATTTTCTAATGTAGTGCGTAATTTACGGAATCTTTGGACAATATCACAATGAGATCCACACAATAATCTCAAATCAATCTGGAACATGGAATGCTTGTCTGCGATATCTGGACTAGCATTTGACTTCACCTCTGACTTTCCCTTTGTTGCCACCGTTACTTCAGACATTCCCAATGCCTCTGCAGCGCTCCTTACTGAGTGCCTTTCGTCTCTGCCTTTAGTCTCTCTTTCACTGCTTCACTCGTCAATTATATTTCAAAAATGCCCACTTTTTCCCAACCATAATGAAACTGTCTTATCTTTTATTGAATCTAGCAAAGGAGTCTCCCCTTTGTCAGATTACCTATGTCATTGGAATTTCATATGTTATCTCATAATTTGTGTATTTATTGTGTTTTCTACAGTTTAGAAAAAAAGAGATTGTTGCCGGGCATGGTGGCGCACGCCTTTAATCCCAGCACTCGGGAGGCAGAGGTAGGAGGATCACCGTGAGTTCGAGGCCACCCTGAGACTCCATAGTGAATTCCAGGTCAGCCTGAGCTAGAGTGAGACCCTACCTTGAAAAACCAAAACCAAACAAACAAACAAAAAAAGAGATTGTAAGTCTTTCAGATATTGTACAAATTCAATATTTTTCATTAACATAGGTGCAACAAAATATCTTTCAAGTTCTTAATATGTTATCAGTTAATGCCTTAAACTTAAAGTCATAATTTTTCAGTTCTATCCATTTGGGGAGGGTAAGACTTTCACTTTATCTTTTTACAGTTACCTTCATTACTCACAGGAAGCCATTATATCCACATCTGGCAGATGCTGAACAGAAACCATTTTAATGAGTTTGGACAGCATTCTCCTCGGAATGTTGACTCACTCAGTAGCTGTGTGTGATTACATAGAGCACTCGCTGAGTCTCCAAATGTGAAAGTGCATTATCTGGGTCCACAAGCTTTTCTGAAATGCATCTACATAAGCATGCACAGTGCAAGGTAAGATCCATGAGTAGGTTAATGACTTCAAACAATGTGACAAATCAAAAGAGCTAGTGGATTTTTTTTTTTTCTCAATTACTGTCAGGCCAGAGGAATGGAGATCGAGGGTGGCAGGTCCTATGACAGCTGTGCTTAACTCCACTCAACATGAGGCAGAAAATTACACCCACGTCCCACACAAGCACTCAGCCTCCTACACCACATCACCAGCCTTGTTATATCAGCTCCTTCCTTGTTTCCATGGCAATGCGTGTCCTGTCTGAGCTGGAAGCAGAACACTGAGGAGAAGCTCTTTCTCCGGTGATACTCCAGTGTCATCAAGTTGTCACTTTTGATGATAATGCCGAGAATTTCATCAATAGTTTCTGCCAGGCCCCCTTCACTTCCTTGTTCCTTAAACTGTAAATCATGGGGTTCAGCATCGGGGTTAAAATGGCATAGAAGAGAGAAATCAACTTCTCCTGCAGGACGCTGGGGCTGGAGTGAGGCTGGGCGTAGGTGAAAATGGCCATGCCGTAGCACAGGGCCACCACGGTGAGGTGAGAGGCGCAGGTGTGGAAGGCCTTCCTCCTTCCCTCTGCGGACTGGATCTTTAGGATGGTGGAGATGATCTGCACGTAGGACAGGAGAACCAGGAAGAAAGGGGTCATAAGCAGGACAATGCTAGACACCATGATGGCAACTTCATTGGAGGAGGTGTCCACACAGGCCAGCCTGACCACAGCCAGGAGTTCACAAGATATGTGATCAATGTACCTGTTTGTGCACATGGGCAGCTGGAAGGTGATGGCAGTCTGCATGGCAGAATTGAGGGAGCCGCTGACCCAGGATGTGACAGCCAACCTAGCACACAGTCCTGCGTGCATGATGGCGGAGTATCTCAGGGGGTCACACACTGCCACATAGCGGTCATAGGCCATCATTGCCAACAAGACAAACTCGATCCCGCCCAGGGCCAGGGAGAAAAACAACTGTGCTGCGCAGTTCAGAAATGGGATTGTTTTCTGTTCCGCTAGAAAGTGAGCCAGCAGCTGAGGGACTATGCTGGTGGCATAGGACACATCCACGAGGGAGAGGTTGGTGAGGAAGAAATACATGGGAGTGTGCAGCCGGCCGTCCAGTCTGATGAGAAGAACAATGAGGAAGTTCCCCAGCACTGTCACCAGGTACATGAGCAAGAAGAGGACAAAGAGGGACACCTGAGCTTCCCAGTCACTGGACAGGCCGAGGAGAATAAATCCATTCACCCACGTCTGGTTGTCTGGTCCCATCAAAAGATGTTAGGCTGCAACAGAAGCCAAAAATAACACATGTTCATCAAGAAATGTAAAATAACACGTTTGATATCTCTGTGCAATCTAACCAGTCTCCTCTAGATATTTCTGACCATGTGTTGGCCGAGATGATGTGCTTGGTCCCAGCATACATTGACTTTGCATGTCAGAGAAAAATCTTGAAGGTGCTGGAGAGTTGGCTTAGCAGTTAAGGCACATGTCTGTGAAGACCAAGGACCCAGGTTTGATTCCTAAGAACCCATGTAAGCCAGATGCCCATGGAATTCATTTGCAGTGGCTAGAGGCCCTGGCATGCCCTCTCTAAATAAATAGAACTTTAAAAAGTTTTAAAAGGAAAGATCTTGAAGGAACTTCATATGGTCTTAATTTGGTGTCAGGGAGGTCAGTTAGATATAAGACACTTGATTCCAAGCGCACTACCAGTTTACTAACTGACCTCAGGTTCCAGAGGAAGGAAGGACCAGTACAAGACCATGGTAGGTGAGACGACAAGCAATGAAGAAGATCATGGTTGGGGGATTAAAGACGCGTGACTATCACGTCTCATATTAACTAGAACAGTCCTAGTGATGTGCATGCCTGCGATTCAAGGATAGATTTGGAAGAAGTAAGACCTGTGGAAAGATCTAGGGTCAAAGAACCAAGGTTTGAAGCAGTTTTATTTGACAGGTGCATGATGTTGGTTTAGTGAAAATCACACACACACACACACACACACACACACACACACGTATACATACATAAAAGCATGATATCATTAACAAGTAGATGTAAACTGTGTAACAAGTAGATGTAAGTGTAGTAACACACAGGCAAAGAACTTTGAGCTGATACAGATAGAGATACCACAGCGAGGCCGGGAGTGGTGGCGCACGCCTTTGATCCCAGCACTCTGGAGGCAGAGGTAGGAGGATCGCCGTGAGTTCGAGGCCACCCTGAGACTACATAGTGAATTCCAGGTCAGCCTGAGCTTGAGTGAGACCCTACCTCGAAAAACCAAAAAAGAAAAAAAAGAAAGAAAGAAAAGAAATACCACAGTGGTGTGGTTGTGAGTAGCAACATAACCTCGGTGTTTTCCTCTAACATCCTTCCACAAAATGAGACAAACATAGTCCTTTAGGGAGCTTTTCCTACATCTGAGATCTTGCAATTGGTTTGAACCCTGAACGCCCTGGGAAAATGGTCTTTTGAAAGACTTTCATCTCAGCTGGGCATGGTGGCGCACGCCTTTAATTCCAGCACTCGGGAGGCAGAGGTAGGAGGATTGCTGTGAGTTTAAGGCTATCCTGAGACTACTTAGTGAATTCCAGGTCAGCCTGGGCTAGAGAGAGACCCTACCTCAAAACAAACAAACAAACAAAAAAAAAAAAGACTTTCATCTCTTTAGCCATTGTTGGGCTTGCAGTGATTAGCGTTGCTTTTTTTTACCTTACTGTTTTTTCAATTTCCTACTGAGAATGTATTCTTTGAACCAGGTTTCTGAGAAAAGACAATAAGAGAGTCTAGATATAAGGAAGGAAGCGAACAGACATTTAACTTAGAGTCTTCAAAAAGAAAACAAGACATGAACTCTGATGGATATATGTTAGAATAGAGATTATGCTATTTAATATTATGCACACACATATATTTCATCATTAAGCAAAATTATTTTATTTATTTATTTCAAAGAGAGAGTGTGTGTCTGGGTGGACTGGAGCCTCCTGCCTCTGCAAACAAATACCAGACACGTGCCACTTTGTGTGTCTGGTTTTACATGGGTACTGGAGAATTGAACCTGGGCTGTGAGTCTTTGCAAGCAGATGCCTTTAACCACTGAGCAATCTCTGTAGCCCTCCTATCTTACTTTTTCTCAGCAAGCACTTTTTCAGTAAAACTACTACATTCTAATATGAATTTTGAACATCAATTGGATAAATATTTTATAAAAAACAATTGAATTGGCGCATTATTATTGCCTGCCTGCCTATTCATTCACATTTCCTTTCTCAACATGGAAGCGGGAGGGATCCGGAGCAGAAACAAGATCTTGGTCAGGCTCAGGTCTCTGAGCTGAAAGGGGAAAACTGTCGTGTCAACTCCCTTACCTGATAAAGTACCAAAGAGAACAATCAGTTCCATCTCATGCGTGGTACAACAATCCATTCAACAACCTTGTCCTAAGTCCTTTCTCGAAGCCTTTCTCCTCACCAACCGACCCCTGTCAATAGCTTCTCCTTCACTGACTTCTTCGATTCTCTGCCTCTCATATTGCTTTTCTAAGATCATATTAGCTTGAGAAAACATCTAACTGTTTCAAAAGGATATTCCCATTTATATTGTGAACTCAAAAGCAGTTCATTATTTAAAAAGAAAAATTTCAACCACTGCCGAATATGTAGCAGATATGCATCTGAATTAGACATTTTCCCTACTCATTTTACAAACACCTATGAACTGTCACCTTTGCTGGGAGCTGAGGTTTCAAGCTGAATATCACCCTTGAACTCAAAGCGCAGAGCCAACAAGTGGGGGAAAGACACACAAGATCAGAGCCTCGTCGATCCATGTCTCTGCTGGGCTGGCTGGCTGCCTGCAGGCCAGGCAAGCTTCTCACTCTCCTGGTGCACATCCAGCTATCTCGTTACAAATGAGTAACATGTTCTCGAGAAAGCATGCGCTTCAGAGCCCAGCCACGCTCTTTTGAAGCTACTTGTCTTCTCCGTGAGGCCTGGAGCAAGCTACTTGGACTCTTGGAGCCTCATCTTTCTTTTCCTGTGATAGGTTCGTAATCTGGGCAGCTGGATGGGTCAGTGGTAAACTTAGAATGAGAGGATGAGCAGTCCTGCACCCAGTGCTCGGGCAGGCATGTGCCCTTTAAGTGATGGTAATTCATTTCCTGCCCTTTTCCTCTCAAGATCTCTTTGCTCCTTTCTTCCCTCTCTGTGCCATCCTCAGGGTTCTGTGTATCTGAGTAGCTTCGTTTCCCTTTATTGTTAAGAAAACATACAGGCTTTCCTGTCATCCTAAAAATGTATTTCTTATAGAAATGTCTCAGTTTGGGAAAGAATGGTTTGGTATATTTTATCATTTGAAAATTCTCCTTATTTCACATCTCATGACCAGTGTTACTTTTGGGGATTCACTCCCAATTATCCGCCCTATAGTCCATGGAAACTTCTACTTCCATTAATTTATGTTAAAAAATTGAAAACGTGAAGGTTACCAATAAACTGCTGTCAGTGACCAAGTTTTCATTATATTTTATTTCCACATCTATTTTTGAACAGTGTTAACTCAACTATATCACAAGCATCGCTCTTACTGAGATGCCAACCTAGTTTTCCTCTTTGGTTTTTTTTTTTGGGGGGGGAGTCTGTTACTGTCATCATTTCCTAATATCATGTGTTCAGAGTTTATATTCGTCTCTACAATTTCTCCTGGGGGAGGCTTGTTATTTTATTATAAGAATCATAATCTCTTCTACATGGCTCAAACTCAACTGCATAGTAATCACCTGGACTTCTCTCTAAAGGTACAGGTGCTTCCTCAAACAACTTGATGAAGATTTCCTAATGACTGCATCAATGCCTGCATTCATTTCTCCATACACTGCATTTGTTCCCAGCCTTTTTTTTTTGTTTTAATTTCTGTGAATGGAACTAGAGTTCTCCTACTCTCCAGTGAGTCATGTTTGACTTTTCCCTCCCTCTCACCACTCTACAGAATGAATGTTCCTCCTTTATTTCTTCTACCTCATCTCCTGCTTCCTACTTACTCTTCATAACATATCTTCGTGACCATTTTATGAAGTGCAAGATCCCTTGTTATTTTCCTCACATGATCTCCACCCACCAAAAGCATCATAGAGTTCTACTGTCAAATTACTCATTCAAAAATAAAAATGTATTCACATTGCTTTCAAGTGCCAGCAGAGCCATATGGTTTCAACCACGTGTTTTCATAATTATGTTAACCATTTTTTACCCAATCCATAATCTGGTCTTGTCTGTCACTAATTTTTATTTTACTGATCTTAGAAATAGTTATCATGATATATGTTTTATACTGAACATCTTAATTAAAACAAGTTTTTAATACTTCTATTTCCTTCACTGATTATGCTTAGCATACCATAATTACTATTGATTTCTAAAGACCTGTTACTGTTGTGCATTAAAATAATATCCAGCCAGGGGTGGTGGTACACTCCATTAGTCCCAGCACTTGGGAGGCAGAGGTAGGCAGATTGCTGTGAGCCACCCTGAGACTACATAGTGAATGCAAGGTCAGCCTGGGCTAGAACAAGACCCTACCACAAAAGTAAAAATAAAAAAAAAATAATATTCAAATGCACAATTTCTTCTTATATGCTTTCAGACTAAAGATAAAGGCAATCCATGCGGGGCCAAGCATAAGCATAAGGGGCAGAAGGAGTCGGATTTACCCTGAATGCGATGCCCGAGTACCCACATAAGCTGCTAGGTATGTCCCTCCCACCTGTAATGCCCGCCCTGTGGGGGTGAGAGAAAGGGGGACGCCTGGGTCTCACACAGCCAGTCTGACCCAAAGCAGCAGCTGTTTGGTCACTGAGAGACTCTGTCTCAAGGACACACCCACATGAGTGAAAACGAGGACACTGGACGTCATTCTCTCCTGCTTGTGCATGTGTATTATGCACAGGGCATGCGCATCTACACACACACACACACACACACACACACACACATATGCATACATCTGCACGTATACACACCCACGCTCACACACAAAGAAAACACATATCATCTACATTTGAAAACACAATGGAAGAAATGTGTTGGCCGGGTGGTTTTAACACACGTATAGTTAATCTCATCTTCATATTACTCTGGACTCTTCATGCATGGAAGTGAAATTGAGTTTCTATTCTTATTTCACAGTGAATGGAGCAGATGCCAAATGATGTAGTTCATATTAGACCACTCCAACTAGGAAGTGAGGCTTGGTCTTTTCTGCTATAACTGCCTTGTAGATTCTGTAGCTCTCCCTAAACCTGAAACTTGCACTGAAGTAAAAGAGCTAAGGGAGAAGGCTGGAGATACGTCTTAACACTTAGGACACTTGGCTGCAAAGCCAAAGGACCCAGGTTTGATTCCCCAGTACCCATGTAAGCCAAATGCACAAGGTAGCACCATACATCTGGTGTGTCCCCCTTTCTCTCTCTCTCTAATAAATAATAGATAAGATAATTTTTTTAAAAAATTTTTTGTTCATTTTAATTTATTTATTTGAGAGTGACAGAGAGAGAGAGAGGCAGATAGAGAGAGAGAGAGAGAGAGAGAGAGAATGGGCATGCCAGGGCTTCCAGCCACTGCAAACGAACTCCAGATGCTTGTGCCCCCTTGTGCATCTGGCTAACGTGGGTCCTGGGGAATTGAGCCTTGAACCGGCGTCCTTAGGCTTCACAGGAAAGCGATTAACCGCTAAGCCATCTCTCCAGCCCGATAAGATAATTTTTTTTAAAAAGAACTAAGGCTGGAAAGATGGCTCTGTGGATAAGAGTGCTTCCTGCCTAAATGTAAAGGTTGAGGTGACTTGAGACCACCTGTGTTCAATTCCCTAGCTCCCTTTTAAACAGCTGGGTGTGGTCCATGCACATCTGCAAGCCCAGTCCTGTGCAGAGCAGAGACGGGAGAATCTCTGGGTCTTACAAAAATGGCAGCTTGAAATTCAATGAGAGACTCATCTCACGAAAACTGGATGAATATGGGGCAGCCAATACTCTTCCCTGAAGTCTGCATGTGTGCGCACTCATATCTGCACACACAGCACAGCACAGCACACACACACACACACACACACACACACACACAAATTCCTAAGAGAAAAAAAAAAAAGAAATATTTACTCTGTTTGTATTTCCAAGCAAGACCACAAAAGCTTCTAAGTATAAGCTTAGGCCCACAGCCAAACTTCGCAACACATTGTGTTGAATAGTGAACATAACTTACCTTATTGAGCACTTCCTCTTGCACAAGTCTCCTCATGGTCTCTGGTATTTGTTCAACTCCCAGGTATTTTACCTGTCTGCCAGACATCTCACTCTCCTGTCATCAGCAGAAACGCCCTGTCTTGCATTGTTTGGGTCATATCATCTTCTTATTCAACAAACCTCAAATAATGCCTCTCTACTTACATTTTGATATGTATTTATTTTACTCAGAAAATAAACAATCTGAGCTTCCTGCTTGTAACATAATATTGAAACATGGTTCATTTCCTGAGACGTGAGTATGATGAAGGAAAGACTTTCTTTTGCGTACATTTTTATGAATGGTGGCCATGGGAGTCTAACTGCTGTGGCTATACAGAACAGAATGCAGTGTTTCGTGCAATGAGAAAAGCTTTGCACGTACGAGCCTTGCTCAGCGGCAGAGCAGAGTGAGAACAGCCAGCAAGTGAACCAGAGTGAGAAAAATGGAAGGAGGGAGGGAGAGAGAGAAGGAAGAAGAGAGGGAGAAGAGGTAGGTGGGAGGGAGTATAGGAAGTAAGGAAGGAGTAAAAGGATATTGAAATACCCCCATGTAAAAATGAACCCCATCATTATCCCATCACTGATGCTTGAATCTAGTGTTTCATTCTTTTTTTCTGTGAAATGAAATAACACTAAACAGGTTAAGATGTGGAGAGTTAGTGTGTCCGTGCTCACTGGTCATCTGCACAGAGGATACGCCAGTAGGAAGGGGAGGCTTTGGATGTGAACGGCACTGAGCTGGCAGGGAAGGCCAGAGAAGCAGTGAAGCCAGAAAGTATCAAGACTTCTTCCGTTCAAATACCACCCTTTGCAATGGGTAAAGCAAGTTTGGTAATGTATGTATCACTTCCATACCTCATGCTTCTAGCGAGAACCCTTGCTATACACGTATGAAACACATACAATTTTTTGTCAAGTCAATAAATGAAAAAGATTACCTTTGCTCAGCCTAGTAAAAAGTACCTCCATGTGCCTTTGACAGTTATATAGTAATTATGTATTACAGCAATTCACCAGGTCTCAAATGTTCTTCTCTCTATGACAAAGGGACAAAAGCAAAAAATAAATAAATAAATCAGATTTCTCAGACAAATATTTTAAAGTATTTTTAGTATTACTTATTTATAAGAGAAAGAAAAGAGATACAGAGACAATCGGCATGCCAGTACCTCCTGCTGCTGCAAACAAACTGCAAGCATATGCAACACATGCCCCACAAGCATTTTTAATTATATAATGCACAATTTTAGAAATTAAATTATAGAGGGCGGGGAGATGGCTCAGCAGTTAAATGCACTTGCTTATATGCCTGCCAGGCAAGGTTCAATTCCCCACCACCCACTTAAATCCAGATGCACAAAGTGGCACATGCATCTGCAATTCACTGGCAGTGTCAAGAGGCCCTGGCATGCCTATATCTTATTCTGCCTCAAATAAATAAAAACATTCCAAAAATATTAAACTATAATCATTTTTTATAAAATGGGGTGAATCTATTCATTGATTCCATAAAAACTGTTATATTTTCTCATAAAATTTTATATTAGGTTTTGTTTGTTTTTTTTTTCTAGGCAGGATTTCACTGTAGCCCTGGCTGACCTGGAACTCACTCTATAGTCCCAGACTGGCCTCGAACTCACAGCCATCTTCCTACCTCTGCCTCCTGAGTCTTGGAATTAAAGTTGTGCACCACCATGCCTGGCTTTCATAAGATTTTGGTCTAAATTATTAAAAAATCAAATATTATTTTACAACTATTCTGGCTTGATATATTCACCTACCATTGCTTCTTTTTCTAATCTCCTACCCTTATAACTTCTTTAGCTGGAACTGTGTGTCTTATGATGAAAATGAGGAGTTGAGGATTCACTCAGGCTATAGAAGCTAATGCTAAAACCTAGATTAGCTTTTGTCTGAATGGGGAAGTTTGACTGTGAACATCCCTGCTCCCTCTTCCCTGGGTTTGTCATCTAATACTTCATCTCTGAACCAAATATATATACATATGTCATGCAATTCTCTGTCCCCTCTGATCCAGGCTTTTCCAGCAGATGTACCCCTGCTCTGTTCTGAAATCACCTTTTCCTCTCCTCATCTTAAAGAAATATTGAGGAACGCAAGATCTGAAGTCAAGTTAAACCTATTTCTAATGGTAAATTCTCAGGCATGTTTTGGCAATATTTGTTATTAATATCTGGTATCTTAAAATCATGCAATCAGGAGTACTCAACTGGCCTGTTACCATTTACTTAATCTGAACAGTTGATTGCCCAGATGGGAGCCACTGCATTGAGATCTCAACATCACTGTCGAATTCCGGAGAGAAAAGGCTACGTCCTAACACAGACTTTTGAGTGTAAAACACCTCTTTACATTTTTACCAACCACATCCTGCCCATATCAGGGATCTCATAGAAATGAGACCATTAGGGAATTGTGAGCAGTGGTTTATCAGAACAAAGATGAGGGGTGTGACCCTCAGGTGTGAACCCATACAACAGAACTGTTCATGGCACTGTGTTACATGGTCATCACGTGAGGCTCCTCTGATGATCCCTCCTCAGAGGCATCCTCTGATGTTACTGATCACATTGCTGACTTGCCAGCTTCCAACTGCACTTAGATTTCATTGCTGCTCTATGGAATGTCACTCCATCACTTCCAATTTACCTCAGCAAGGAAGGAAGCAGTCAGGGCTTGGAGCTTAGCTATCTTTCCCTTTCACAGTCATCAGTGCCACATTTTATGAACCCAGCTAATGAATGCATTATATACCGAGCCTCTATGCCCATTGCTGGCTGCCTCAGTCACTTACGTTCTCTCACCCCTGCCCTATGTGGTTAAGAGAAAAGCAAGGCGTGGAATAGAAAAATCTACTAGCCATGCAGAATATAAAAGGAAAGCTTAGTGTCTCATCCTTCAGAAGTAATTCAGAAAGTAATCCTTGGCACTATCCATATCAATGCAAAGAATTTGGGATTGAAGGCACTGGAATAGCCTCAAAAATCCCAACTCAAATGTGGTGAGGTTTAAAGGCGAGTCCATTATTACGGCAACAAAAGCCTACCTCATTATGGGGATGACGACCTCAGTTCAGAGATCTTATGTAAAACTACTTTTCCTGGGGAAAAAAAATCTATGCAACTTCTATAACAGTCCATTGAACCTTAATCATATTTGCCCCTTTCCTGGAAAATTCTAGAGTCTCAGCTGAGTCAAATCGAGTCTGAATAGGAAAGCACAGCACAGCGAGACTACTGATGTTTTTCTTTTGGACTCTTCACTTAAGCTGGTCCACATAGTCTGGAGCCTTACCTCCACATGGATGAACTGTTGACGGAAATGCTTCTTTCCTTTAGAGAGAGGCTCGTGTGACCTGTGACTGCACACTTGACTGCTGGTATACGGACTGTACCCAGCACTGGTTGGAGCACTTCCATCATGATTACACTCGGACACTGGGAACCCCAAGGCACTAGACAAGTGCTCTATCAGAAGTCATTTTATACCATGAGAACACAACAGTGTTTTTCTTCTTAGGGAATCTATCTTCTGCTTTATTTCCAGATTTATTTGCTTGACTCTTCATGTAAACTTAAAGAACAGAATTCTTCAGACCAAACTTCTCAAATATGTGTAAAAACAAAATTCACTACTGATTTTTCTATGATTTAATTGTGTAAATTTTCCTCATTTTTGAAATTTCTTTTCCCCTGTACCTAAAGGCATGGTGATCTTTTGCAGCATAGTAATCCTACCTGAGAAAGCCTCCACTGTGTAATCCAAAAACTACACTCTAGTGGAATTAGACCCTAAATGAGAAATATCCATTGCCAGTCGTAGTTCCAGTCCATACTCTGAGTGCTGAACCACTCTGGGCAACCCATTTAATCATCACACACTTCAAATTTCTATTCTCTAACAGAAAATTAAAATACTTGGTATGCACAGTATTACAAAGGTAACTGAGATAAGAGACTTTACAGCTATTGACAAAGTATCTTTTCTGAACACGTAATATAGTCCTACTTTAGTCACAAATATCCATAGTACCTAAGTAATAGTTTTGTACATCTGGATTTCTGTCTAATTTTCTTCATCCCAAAGCAATGCAGAATTGTTTCACAGAATCGGCACTGTTTTCCTCCTAATCATCCTCTTCCACCAGCCTCTCTTTGCTCGTTTCCTCTGGTAGTTCTAAACTCTGATTTTGAGAAACTCATACAAAAAAAAAAAAAAAAAAAGCACTTAAGCCTCTAGAGTATAGAGAGCAGAGTTTTCTATGTTAGTATGAGCACTTCACATGAGAAGATTTTTTTTAGTCTTAGTTCATACTTCTGATCTAAAGCCTCTAGCAGATCAGAGCAGTGATCTTCCTGTCTCTCCAGAGGCCTGTTTTCACTCTATTATTCCTACCCTGTATTGATTTCTACTAAAGTATTGCTCAGTGCCTCTAAAACGAACTAATCTTCAGTCTACTTTCAAGTTCCTTTCTAGAGAGTGCTGCTGTCCTATGTGACGATGCCTGAGAAAGCTGAGAGCCCTCACTCCTCGGGCACAAGGACTTAGAAGTCACCTGAGATTAGTTTAGATGCTGAGGGAAACTACTGAGAGGAAGTTCATAAGTGCCTTCAAATTGCCTCCTACAGACCTCAGAAAGTATGGTAGTGGCTGTGTTGGCAACGTGGGGCTGCCAGATTCCCCTCAGGAGCACCATGCGTTAGTGTTAATTGCTGTCACCATTCCTGATCCTCAAGGGGGGGCCTTCTGTGTTGCCCTGCTCCCTGTGGAAGGCCATTTACCTCCATCTCTCTCCCTTCCAAAAATACCACCAAAGACATTTAGGTTATTCTTGAAGGTCATAGAAGCCACTTTCATGAGGGCTTATGATGTTCTCCTAGAACCAAAACATGAATCTTAACTCTGTTAGTCCCACTCTAGTGAGTTGTAGGCCCGCATGCCCATCTGTGCCAAGCGAGTTCTCATCTTTATCTCTTCCATGGCTTTACTTCTCATCCCGTAGACCAGAGAGCTAGGCTCCATACCCAAAATACACATGATAAAAAGCTCTCAGAATTACAAATTACAAAGAAAGACAGAGGGCATTAAATCTTTTTGATATTTATCAATACTTAAAATAGATCTGAGTCACTCATATGGCCAGCAGAATGGAAATGAAATAAAATTATAATGAAAACAATTATGACCACCTCAGCTATGCCATCCTCCTCCATCTTCAAGTTGGCACAGTGCCATATAAAGAAGATATCTCTTTCCCAAAGTGTTACAGGGGAAAAAAAGAGCCAGAAGCCCTAGTCTTGCTAGTATTCCATGCTGTTTCCTCAGAAGTCCATTTATGTCTTACCTTACAGAGACCACTTAGATCATGGCCAGATCCTCATGGAATGAATGGAATAGCCTATCCACAGCTCCAACCTGACATGGAAGCAACCCTTGCTCATGTAAACATAAGTTATAAAACCTCTGTTCCAACCACCCTGAGCAGCAGCTCTGCTCAACTATAAGGGCTTGAGGAGGCCTGAGAGACCACTTGAGTCGGAATCTCAGGACCTACACAGACAGCTGGGCATGACCATGCATGTCTGCAGAGACCAGAGAACCACCGGAGCTCATGTCAAAAACAGCAAGTTTAATGATCAGCAAGCAAAGCAACTGGTTACCTACCAGAGCTAGAAGGTGAAACCCTAATGCTGAGGACACCATAGCCTGCAGTGATAGGACACTGAGCGGCCACACTGGAACTGAAAGGGGGACCAGCTCCCTCCTGGCTGGCCTTCGTGGCACTGTGAAGCATTATGGGTGTAGCTGGAGAATAACATTTGCCAACAGAGCAAATAAACAGGGGATGCTACCAGATATGAAACCGGCCACCTGTACAACAATGGCACACAGCCTATTCAGGTAGCCAGCTCTTCTTGGGTTAGACATGAGACCTACTCAGTGGGGGAGAACTCATTCCTACTGCTGGGAACCAAGCAAGATTCCTTAGGACAGGAAACCAATAGACTCCAAAGAGAACCATCACTGTTCTCTGCCTAAGAAAAGTGGGCATACACATCAAGTCTCTAATAACTAGGCTGACCCACTTTATTCTAATCTGCTCTCATTTTTGTTGGAGAATCTATTTTATCTTACAGATGGTGGAGAGTACTGGGGAGATACAGGATACATCAGTGCATTAAGAATGGAGAGTCGGCTGCCTACCGCAAGATGGGTCACCTCCACCTCATCCTCCCTGGTCCAGGAGTCACTGTAGAGGAAGTGGCCACATGGGTACTGCTCTCAAGGCTAGCCTGAACACCAGCTCCAGGGAGATGGCAACAGAAACCGTGGTCACTCAAATCTCATCAAAACAGAGATCCAGAGGCTGCAGAGAACCCATCACTAAATCAGATCTCTGACGTGTTTACCAAGCTCAGGGGACATTCCAGAAGGGTCAGAAAAATTGTAAGCGCCTCAGAGTGGGTGGAATTAGCCTGAGGCACTATCCGCCCACCCACAGAGACTGACTGAGAGGACCCTCAGTAGAATTAATAAAATTAATAAATAAGTTAAAAATTAACTAATAAAATTAATAACTAAGCTTTAAAAAAAATCAAAGAATCAGTAGAAGGAAGATGGGGCTGTGTTCTACTTTCTGCTCTAGTCACCGTAGATGAGCACAGTCCACAGTCCTCTGCAGGTTAGCACATGGGACTTTGCATAGGCATTTAACTGTGCCTACACTGCAACACACACACACACACACACACACACACACACACCCTCCAAAAAAAAATAGAGGAGGGAATGAGAAGAATTTCTATTTTCCCTTTCTTTTGTATAGACTGTTGCAGAAGTATAGGGCTATAAGATCAGAAGTCATAGTAAATACGATAGAATATATTTGTAGATGTGCAGATATATAATACATTGAGTGAGTGTTGAAGATTTAAGCCCATAGTTAATGATATGAAGGAAGCATATGAAGTGACATGAGGACAGATGGATTCACAGGTGAGAAAATGAATGTGTGAGCATTGGGAGGACATACAGTCCGGGGAAAGAGTGGACAGGCATAGAAGTGTTGCTGAGTACTTGACTTTGTAGATGAAATCAATGAATTTATTTAAAATGTACATGACTCATGTCATATCCAAAAGCAACCATTGATGATCCAGTGATGGATCCTAAATAAATAGAGATTTATGACATGGACTAATTGACAAAACAGTCACCGTGATCCTAAGTCAGCAAACTACAGGAATGTTTCGGTAGAAAAATACATGACATTTTGAAAACTATACCCAAAGGAAGAAATTTATCAGAAAGTAGGAAAAACGTAAAAAAAAAAAAAAAAATTAAGGGCAAATTCCATAAAGGAAAAGTAAAATGACTGAGTTAAAAAAAAATTCAATAGAAAGCTTAAATGGCAGATTAAGTCAAGCAGAAAAAAAACAAAAAACAAAAAACAAAAATAAAACAGAATCTATGGGTGAGAAGGAAGCAGTGTTTTCAACTGATGTCTTTGGGACATGAAATGGCTCTTGCATTCGCAACCTCAAGAGTTACCGGAATCTCATTACCTGCACAAGGCCTGCGCAATATCAGGTTCTTCAATTCGGTCATGGGTGGTGAAATAAGGGAAAAAGACATCAAAGTAGAAAAGGGTCTAGTGAGAAAGAAGGGATTCAGTGCAAGGGGGCACAGAGGGGACAGAAGAAGGCAGCAGGGGAAAATGATGATCATATTATACACATGCATAAAAATTCTCAATAAAAAGATTTCCATTTCACATTAAAGGAAAGAATCAATGAGATAACACAAAGATTTGAAATTATTCAGTTCAAAGAAAAAAATACAAAAGAATGAAGAAAGCACATGGAAATTATAGCACCATGACCAAGACCAAACTTTAATACAAGGGAAGTTCCAGAAGGAGAAGAAAAGGGGCCAGCAAGCATGCCTTAAAGAAACAATGTCCGAGAATTTTCCCAATATGAAGATATATTGCCAGCCACTTGATACAAGGTGTGCCTGGGTATCCAGCCAAGTTCAGCCCACAGAAAACTTTACCAACACCTATAACAATCAAACTATCAAGATCAAAGACAGGAAAATAGCCTGAGGACAGAAAAGAAGAAAAACACACACCACATCCCACAGAGGGCACACAGCTGTCGGCAGCATTCTTGGCTGAAATTCTACAGGCCAGAAGGGAGTGGAATGCACTATATATTTAAAGTGCTTGTGGAAAAAATGCCTCCCAAGAATAGCCACTCAGTAACCTATCTCAGCTATCTTTCGGAAATGAAGCATAAATAAAAATCTCCTCAGATACTAGAGGAAATTATCACCACTAGCTCTGCATTACTTAAAAATTGCTAGTGGGAGTCATTTAAACTGAAGCTATGTTTTACTGAAGTGGAATATGTCTAGGCACAAAAAATCAGCAGTAAAAACAAAACAGAGCCAGAGCCAGATCAAATCTGAAATATGGTGTTTAAGGCGACGTCTGTTACACACAATGTATAAGTCCCTCAGCCTTGGTGAAGAAACAACCAATCTTGCCATATCCAACACCATGGATGAACCTGAATGATATTATGCTGAGAGACATAGCCAGAAGCCTAGACATGCAGAAGACTTTTTGATGGGCATCTCCTTTTCTTCTAGCCAAAGAACAGTAGAAGCTTCCTTTAGCAGAAAACATTTCATGGTATCACTCACATGTGGCAACTGAAAACAGAAAATGGTCACAGAAATAGAGTCACAGACACACCGCAGCATGGCGACTGTAGTTAATGACCATGAATTGTATATTTGGAATTTGATGAGAGGAGATTCAAGTTGTTCTCACCAAAATAAAAGATAAATATGTGACATGATGGATATGGAAGTTAGCTTGATTCTGATAATTATTTTACAGTGCAGGCACATATTAAAACATACATTAAAAATATATAGAGTTCCTATCTCAAGCTACCTCAATAAAACTGAAAGAACGGAAGGGGAGGGAGGGAGAGAGGGAAGGAGTAAGGAGGAGGCAGAGTGGATCATTGCTGAAACTGAGTGTTGTACACATGTACACATACAGATCCATAATTCCCTCTTTCCTTTGATTGTTGAAAATGTTATATTAAGAATGTTCTTTTTGAGGAGTAGATCATTTTAATGCGAAAAGAAATGAGGCAGTTCTCTATACACCAGTGACTATGTTGAAGAGGTGTTTGCTTTTGGAAGCAGTTATATAGGTCCAGTGGTATAAAAAGAGACATGCTTCCTGTTTGCCTTGGAGGAGCAATAAAGGAGGTGTCAAGAAGATATGCAGTTTTCCTTTCATACTATTCAATTGCAGTGGCCATAGGCCCCGGCACACCAGTTCTCTCTCTCTCTCTCCTTTCTCTCTCTCCTTCTATCTCATAGAAAAAGAGGAGCAAGGGCTGGGAAGATGGCTCAGTGCAATGCAAGTGTGCAGACCAGAGTTCCGATCCCCAGCTCCCACATGGATGCTGCTTGGACTAGTGGCCCACCCATAGCTCAGCCCTTGGAAGGCGGAGACAGAGAGTTCCTGGGAAAACTGACTATCTGGACCAGCTGAAGCAGTGAGTGCCGGGTTCCAGTCAGAGACCTCCTCTCAGTAAAGAAGATTAAGAACAGCTAAAAACCACATCCAACATCAACCTCTGGCCTCTATGTGCCCGTATCTGTGCCCAAGTAGATATGGGCATGTATACATGCAAGTACAGTACACTTACACACACCCCAGAAATAGAGAGAGAGAGAGAGAAAGGGAGAGATGAAGAAAGGAAGGAAGAGAAAGGAAGGGAGGGAGGGAGGGAGAGGATTAAGCATTGAAACTCAAGTGTCCCCAAAGGGTTTGTATTATAGACAAACATCAGGATGTCTTTCTGGTTATTAAACACTTGTTTAGGTTTTTACTTTTCACCATCCAACTCTGGCAAACAAGTTTCTTCTTAATGACTTTCCTGTCTAGATTTCAGCTCATCTTGCATTCATCGACACATTTTCCCCTCACAGGATCAAAATTTCCTTCACAGGCAACTACTGACCAGGAACACCTGCGATGTCACTGCACTTGACAAAGACGTGACTTCTTGGTGATGGCTAAGAGAATGCTGCTCTGGAAAAAAAAAAAAAAAAAAAAGGCATGAAGAAGGAGAGTAGAGATACTCGATATTCAGATTCTACATATCCCATGTCCATTCTTCGCACTTTTGCTTCCTTGGTGTGATATATGGAAAACCCTGTGACTGAAGAGCTCAAGCAAGCCAAGGAATGGCGTGAGGACCAATGGAACATAGGATCCCGGTGGAGAAAAATCCCAAAGCAACAGCGACCACATGACCAACTGCAGAAATCAAAGTAGAATATCTTCATGCATTTTCCTCCACATATATTCATATTTGATTAAGTTTTCCTTTCCTTTTCTTTCTCTGCCATCTTATTTTGCTCAGTTCATGATGGTGTATCTTTCAGACTAGTGCAGAAGTTACGGAACATCCACGCAGGATTGGACGTAGAGCAGGAATGGCAGCCAGCCACTTAGGAGACCTAGTCTTGCAGAGGGAACAGAGGAGCCTTTGATCCCCTGTGGAAGACAGTACCACGCCGGAGCAGGGCTTTGTTTTAGATGAAAGCTTTTGAAGAAGGAGTCGTTAACATGGGAAAGAGCAAATACGTTGGAAAGGGTAAATATGATGGTTTGATGTAGCCAAGGGGAGCGATAGGTGATGTTTGTCCTGGTTTTTTTTGAAAAAAATTTTTATTGACAGTTTCCATACTTATAGACAATAAACCATGATAATTCCCTCCCCCACTTTTTCCTTCACAAATCCACATTCCATCATATCCTCTCCCTCTCTGCATCAGAGAACACTCAACTCCTACCAAACCAGATATTCAGAGACACAGAGGCTCCCGAGATCTCATCATTGAAGTAGACCTAAAACGAACCCAACATGGTTCAGTATCTCTTTTATTTTGATGTCATCATCTCTTCCTCCTATTATGAGGGTCTTGTGAAGGTATTGCTAGGCACTGGGAGGTCATGGATATCAAGGCCAATTTTTGTCTGTATAGTTGCATTGTAAGCAGTCCTACCATTCCTTTGGATCTTACATTTTTTCTCCAACTCTTCCGCAATGAACCTTGAGCCTTGTGATAAAGATGTTTCAGTGCCAAACACTTCTCTATCACTTCTTCTCAGCACCATGGTGCCTTTTGGGTCATCCTAGCAGTCACCACCATCTGAAAAGAAAAGCTTCTCTAACCAAAAGTGAGAGTAATGTTAATATATGGATATGAACATTAAGTGAATTGCTTACAGGGCAGTTTGGTGAGCATAATATATGCATTTAGCCAGACAAGAGCAGGCATTACACTCCTAAGGCTCATGACCCCCTCCGCCATAAGCTTTTGATTAGGTTTTTAGGACCAGGCATGTATTCCCTCCCATAGAGTGGGCCTCCAGTCCAATTAGAGAGCAGTTGGTTTCCCCCAGAGCAGACATGCCACTATTGCACCCATTCAGTCATTGGCCTATCTGGACAAACTTGAGGCTTCCAGTGTCCACTGTTTCCACCACCGATGGCTTCTGTCTCCCATAGGGCTGCATGCAGTGCAGCTTTTTCCAGTTTTTAGTTAGATGGTCTTCAGGGAAGAGGTCTCCATCTCAGCCCCAGCTTCATTTCTCAGTGACCTTGTCACCCAGGCATGTGGAATCTTCAGCAATAGGATCTTACTACCTGTTTGTGGTAGGAAACCAAGAGCCTTGGCAATAGCCTGTAATGTTTGGGGGCAACAGAGAGCTCTCTGGCCAATAACTCACTGAAAGGTATCCCATCCATGTCACTGAAAATATTCTAGTAACAATCTATGGCTTCTGGGTGTGCCACTATTCAAAAAAGTAGGTTTTCATATGTTTTATTCATAATATCTTAAATTTTCTTTATTACCTACATATCTTAAATTTTCTTTATTACCTACATTTTCCTGAAAGTAGAACTGCCACATGCTGTAAATCTTTCTCTCTACCTGTATCTCATGAATTTGGTCTAAATGTGTGTTGCTATATTTTTGGTCAAAGACGAGTATCTCAATTTGAAAAAGCAAACTCAGGTTTTATAGCATTTATCATCTGTTGCCAAATTTTACTCTCCAAAGACTGAGAAGCTTAGTAACATTTTATAGCTTATAAGAAAAGTTGAATTCAAAATATGTCTCTTCATGAGTAAAGCCATCCATTTGTGTGTCCCTCCACCCCCCGAGGTAGGGTCTTGCTCTAGCCCAGGCTGACCTGGAATTCACTACAAAGTCTCAGGGTGGCCTTGAACTCACAACAATCCTCCTACCTCTGCTTTCTGAGTGCTGGGATTAAAGGTGTGCACCACCACACCTGGCTCTAATTGTGTTTTAATTGTGATTCTGCATGGACACATGTAAGGACACATTCTTACGAGTCCTTACATCTTGACATATTTGAAAGATTAGCTCTAGCCTCAAAAATCTAGAATGTAAACATCCACTAAATAACTCATGTCTACACATGATTGTTTTGAACATTTTAGTCTTCTGTGCATCAATTTCTGGGGATTATACTAGCTAAATGTTTTCTATCACAACCCATTTTTTTAAAATTTAATTAATTAATTTACTTGCAAGGAGAGAGAAAGAGAGAGAAGAGTGATGGACAGAAAGAGAATGGGCACTACAGGGCCTCCAGCCACTGCTAACAAACTCCAGGCACATGCGCCCCCTTATGCATCTGGTTTACATGGGTACTGGGGAATCGAACTGAGGTCCTTTGGCTTTTCAGGCAAGCACCTTAACTGCTAAGCCATCTCTCCAGCCCAACAACCCATTTTGAACAATGATAAATCATTTGCATTCAATGAAGTTCATAGATGTCATTGCTTAGTGCTCGGAGTTTTCACATAGTGTGTATCCATATATTACTGACCTAACACAAGACTTGAAATGTTTCCACCCCTCAAGTCTTCCCGTTTCCAGACAATACTCCCACATGTTCAATCAATTTCTGGCTTTTACTGCAGTAGATATGACTCTTCCTGGTCTAATAATCCAAGTCAGTGAGAAATATTGGTAGAGAGCAGGAAGAAGAAAGGTTTGTTCTGAGATGGGGAGGGAACTTGACAATGAGCAGTTTTGTCTTTTATCCGTGCCTTGGGAATGTGACTGTTAAAATGAATGTTAGAGTTAAAATAGTAAAGTCGAAAGCACTGGGAAAAAAAAATAAGATGGCTTGTAGTTGGGCAAACTGTCTTTGAGTCCTCTCTCTATGGCCTTTCTTTAAAGAAGAGCTCTTTCTACACAATAAAGGTTGCCTCCTTTCTACAATAAGCATTTTGTCTATAAACTTCCTGTCTCTGTATGATAACCTTTCTTCTTTAAAACTCATCCTTCTTATCTGTGAGATTCATTCCAGAATTTTCAAGACAAAGAACCTGGAGCTACTGACTTAGAGGAGCTTTTGTGACAGGTGGAGTCCAGCACCCCAGTTCCTTAGGTGCCAAGATAAAGACTTAAAAACAAGGATGAGGCTACATTCACTAAGTGCAAAATTTTCAAGGACCATTCATATTATTGTATCAGTAATTTATTCCTTTCTATTGCCATGAACTATTTTGTTTTAGGATAGCATGCAGTATCATGTATAGTCCATGAACATAATGCTAACAGCTATAGAATGTAAAAAGAAAGCAGGGCTGGAGAGATGGCTTAGCAGTTAAGCGCTTGCCTGTGAAGCCTAAGGAACCCGGTTAGAGGTTCAATTCCCCAGGACCCACGTTAGCCAGATGCACAAGGGGGCGCCCGCATCTGGAGTTCGTTTACAGAGGCTGGAAGCTCTGGCGTGCCCATTCTCTCTCTCTCTCTCTCTCTCTCTCTCTCTCTCTCTCTCTGCCTCCTCTCTGTCGCTCTCAAATAAATAAATAAACAAACAAACAAACAAAAGAAAGCAGCTGTGAACAGTTTTAGTCTTTATGTAAATACATGCTTTTATTTAATCTCCATAAATACTGAGTGGAATTTCTGGTACTTAGACTACATGTATGCTGTCTGTGTGAGTATAGATGCACATCTGGAAACAGGGATACGAATTGATTTGTAAGAACTTGCTTAACTGCATTACGGCAGACTTGTACCGATTTACACTCAGAACACAGTTACTCCACGCACTTGCGAAGACATGATTCTGCCAGTCTTCTATATGAATGGTTCTCTTGAGTATAAATTGCTTCTCGTGGTGACCTTGCTTTGTACATCATAGATGATTAATGACATTACACATCTTTTCTCTGTATGCTTCTTGGTCATTTTTATTCATTCTCACATGAAATGCCCACTTAAGGCCTCTTCCAATTTTTCATTGATTTTTTTTTACCTTTTGTATTCATTTTTAAAGTTATATTTTGAACTTACTTATATTCTGTTGTCACAAATACATAGGTTGGTATACGAACACATATACATGCATGCATATTTACATATATACATGCATAACAAATATATTTCACACTTGATAACTTGATAGTTCTTTCTCTTAAAATCTTTCAGTGAGCAGAAAATGTTTAAATTTTGATGGTATCAAATTAATAATTCTCTTTTTAAATTGTACTTAGTCTCGGTCTACTCTGAGATCTTAAGGATATCCTACCCAAGTTTTCTTACAAATATGTTATTAGCTTTACATTTACATCTATGTAAATTACATCTATGATCAAATTTTAAATTATTTGCCATGTGTGGTATAAGATGCAATCACTGGGGCTGGAGAGATGGCTTAGCGGTTAAGCACTTGCCTGTGAAGCCTAAGGACCCACAGTTTGAGGCTTGATTCCCCAGGCCTCATGTTAGCCAGATGCACAAGGGAGAGCACTCGTCTGGAGTTTGTTTGCAGTGGCTGGAGGCCCTGGCACACCCATTCTCTCTCTCTCTCTCTCTCTCTCTCTCTCTCTCTCTCTCTCTCTCTCTGCCTCTTTCTCTGTCTGTCTGTCACTGTCAAATAAATAAATAAAAATAAAAATAATTTTAAAAAAGATGCAATCGCCTTCTTGGAAATCTTTGTTTATTTAATTGCTTTGAAGAATGTGTTAGAATTTTATTGCCTAAGTAATACTGTACAGTTGCATCTATTTAGCTACTTTAGAAATGCAACACTTTCTTGGTTATTGTAATTTATAGGGAATCAACAGAGCTTATGGTACAAGTTCTCCGAATTTGTAACAGGCAGTAAGCAGCTTCGGGGAGGAGGGGCTCATTTCAGCTCAGAGTTCCAGGTTGCAGCCCCTTATGGCTGGGAAGGCGTGGCAGCAGGAGCTTGAGGTAGTTGGTGGCGTTCAGTGGACAGTGAGAAAGCAGAGAGTGGTGAATGTTGGCTCTCCGTCCACTTTCTCCTTTTATTTTTTTGTTTATTTTTATTTATTTATTTATTTGAGAGCAACAGACAGAGAGAGAAAGAGGCAGATAGAGAGAGAGAGAGAGAATGGGCGCGCCAGGGCCTCCAGCCACTGCATACGAACTCCAGATGCGTGCGCCCCCTTGTGCATCTGGCTAACTTGGGTCCTGGGGAATCGAGCCTTGAACCGGGGTCCTTAGGCTTCATAGGCAAGCGGTTAACCGCTAAGCCATTTCTCCAGCCCCACTCTCTCCTTTTTATTCAATCCTGGGACGGAGCTCTAGCCCATAGAATGGTGTCGCCCACAATTAGAGTGGGTTTAATTAACCTAACCTAGAAAATTGTTTACATTCTCAGGAATTTGTTTCCACGATGATCCTAAATTCTGTCAAATTGACAACTAGAGATTGAACCATCACAGACCCCACAAATTCCGAAACTTGCAGATCTTAATTCCCTTACATTAAAATAATTTTTTTTTTTACCATCTGCACACGTTAAATCACTTCTAGATTGTTTATATTACCTACTACGATGTCAGTGGCATTTAAACTTATTTGGGGAATAATGACAAGAAAGAAGTCTGCGCATGTTCACTACAGATGCGCTGCTTTTCCAAATATTTTCAAGACGTGTTGGTTGAAATCCATAGCTGTGGAAGCTTGCAAACACAGAGGGTTGACTTCACCACGAGGGCCAGGGGGTCATGCTATTCCCTTCAGTCAGGCCAGAAAAAAGGATCACAATTCATGTCATGGTTGAGAGAACTCTGGGCGTAAACATTGCTGTGGTGGACTGGTCTGCAGAACAAATTAAAAAAAGAAAACAAAAAAGCAGACCCAAAACGATCCAACTAATTCTAAGTAACTGAACCACAGCCCAGAACAAAGTTCGGGGCTATTTAAAGGATTACAAAAATACCCAGCACTGAAAACAATAAAATTCATAATGACTTGGCAGGCATGCAAGAAACAGGGGAATGTGACCAAATTTATGTAAAATAAAGGGAAGGCGAGTGAATGTCACACAAAGTCGTACTGCAGGCTCTGCTGTAAATTGACAGAGTAGGAATTGTTCCACAGAGCATTGCCGTGCTTAGGTTGTACCCCAGATTTTCACCCAAAACTACCATGAGTAAATTAAAGACAGCTGATAATAACATGGCATAATACTTGTGCTATGATGTTTTTAAAAAAATTATAATTTTACATGGACAGCTTGTTTGGTAGCTTTGAGTTAATCATTTAGGCTCTACAAATATATATACACATCTGCATACATATATATATATACACACATATGTATGCATATAAATATATAAATTTATATAAATATATGTATAACCATTCATCACTATTCACCACTATTGAGGCAAGATGCTCTGAGTTTTCTCTCTCTCTCTCTCTCTCTCTCTCTCTCTCTCTCTCTCTATATATATATATATATATATATATATATATATGTGTGTGTGTGTGTGTGTGTGTGTGTGTGTGTATGCGTGTGTTCATATATATAAAATGCAGATGTCTTCCTCATCAGATTGCATGACAATACAGTTACTTCTGTTGAATTCTTATTAACCATTCTTTTATTTTGAGAGAGAGAGAGAATGGGCACTCCAGGGCCTTCAGCTGCTGTGAATGAACTCCAGACACGTGTGCCCCCTTGTGCACATGTACAACATTGCACACTTGCATCACTATGCGTCTGGCTTCAGTGGGATCTGGAAATTCGAATTCATTATGAGTTCTTAGGCTTCACAGGCAAGCACCTTAACCATTAAGCCATTTCTCCAGCCTCTTATTAACCACTTTTTAAATATCTTTTATCTATCTCATATATTACCTGGTATATGGTATTCGTATTTTAAATTTTTTTTTCTGTCTCTTTTCAATAAGTCAGGGGCTTACTACTCACTGACACATGCTGAGTATCCAGAACTGTGTCTGGTACACACTGCACAACAACTGTAAGTCTGTAGGTGTGACTGTAAAGGAGTACTACAAGGAAGTCTCCATAAAGGAGTAGCACAGGGGAGTCTTGTGATGGACCCATCAGTATCTTGATTAATTGGTGACCTTTGGCATTGCTGTAACAAATACATGACAGAGGCAACTTCAGGAAGGACAGGTCTATTTCAGCTTAGAGCTTTGGGTTACATCATGGGGACCAAGGATGGCAGCAGGAGAGGTGAGCACATAAACCCATACACATGACAAAATGACCCAAAATTGTGCACGTGTAAGTGCAAAGACATTCACTTGAAACTGATGAATTCTGCAGATTATGATGACATCTGTTTCTGGTTGATAAACATGCTAAGTGAAGTGACACAGGAATTCCTGGCATCTTCGTTTTAAGTTTTCTTTAATATTTTTATTTATTCTTTTAATTAATTTATTATTTTTTATTAACAACTTCCATGATTGTAAACAATATCCCTTGGTAATGCCCTCCCTCCCCCCCCCCCCGATTTTCCCCTTTGAAAGTCCATTCTCCATCATATCCCCTCCCCCTCTCAATCAGCCTCTCTTTTATTTTGATGTCATGATCTTTTCCTCCTATTTATTATGATGGTCTTGTGTAGTAGGCCTGGCACTTTCTTTTTCTGTAGCTTTTTGTGAATCAATGTTTCAAATAATTCTTGAAATTATTGAATTAACTAGTGAAGTAGATTGAAGCTATGCTTTTAAGAACTCAAAATGTTTAAACAAAGAGATGCATATTTAATTATGCTTAATAGCTTTCTTTGACTCTTGTGGTGAGTGGAGATTTGTTGTTATCTTCATATTTAAATTCTTTTTCATATTTTTATTTATTTTCAAGAGAGAGAGAGAGAGAGAGAGAGAGAGGAGAATGGGCATGCGAGGGCCTCCTGCCACCACCAAAGAACTCCAGATGCATGTGCCACTTTGTGCATTTCACTTTACGTGGGTGCCCGGGAATCAAATCTGGGCCAGCAGGCATTACAAGCAGCACCTCCAAATGCTGAGCCATTTCTCCTGCCAAATATCTGCATACAAGGGCTGGGGAGATGGCTCAATAGTTGGAGGCACTTGCTTGCAGAACCTGATGAGCTGAGTTTAATTTCCCAGTACCCACATAAAACCAGATGCACAGAGTGGCACATGTGTCTGGAGTTCATTTGCAGTGACAGAAAACACTACAATGCCCATTCTCTCAATTCCTCCCTCTCTCTCATAAATAAAGAAAATACTTTTGAAAATATCTAGGTACAACATGGCCCATTCACGCTGATGTGTGACATTAACCATCACAGGGGTGATGTGGCAGAGGATGTTAAGATGTAAAAGTGCAGGACACCAACTCCCTTGCCTGAATGCCACCAGGCACCTGTTCCACAGAGAGCTCTGAATGCAAAATGCCAGTGCCCACAGATAGGGGCACTGTGGGACACCTCTCATTAGCACCCTGCCTCTCTCAACCTGGCCGTCTTCACCTCCAGAGACGGTCACTGGATCCACAAGGTATGGTGAGATCCAGCTGAACAACTGTTTCTCGCATGTCACCCTGGAAACTGAAGACTGTGAAACGAGCCCTTGTCACTGAGGCCTTCCTACGTTAAGGGCCCAGCAAGCTATGCCATGCCTTGTCCTTTAAACTCTCTGCTTGGGAAGCATCCAATGTGTTCGTCTGATTCAGCCTTTGCTTTCCCAACTCTAGTTGCCACACCGCTGGAATTGCCTATTGCCCACCCCGGGGGACAGAACACCATGAGACGACTGGGACACGATTACAAATCCAAACACTTCCAAAGGTCAGGTAGTCATTCATATGACCACCAAACCCAGAGAACAGAGAAAGTCCGTGTTCTTGTAGCTGATGGGTTGTGTGATAGGTCCTGTGAAAGAACGTGGGGGTTTGGAGATTTCCAACAAACCGGGGCTCCTTGCAACTGAGCTAGTGCCAGTGCCTTGTCTGCCAAGACCGATGCATTTCAGCCCTGCCGTAGCCCCTCCTCTCAGAAGCTAACAGTCAGCAGGATTTATATCTACAGACACCTCTCCGCCCCTAGGAACACACACACACACACACACACACACTTCAACAGTTTTTCTTTGTGTTGTTTTTGCTATGTAATTAGCCAAAGCTTCAGAGAGAAATCCCATCCATTCTTTATAGACAGGACATCTGAGATGAAAGCAGAAACAGTTCCCACAGAAGGAGATATAGCATGCCTTTCAGATTTGAATGCTAGTATATTTTTCCTGCAGAATCCCCGAGCTCACTCCTGAGATCACTGGGCAGTCCTGTGGGTCCTCTCTCTCTCTCTCTCTGGGTCCTCTCCCTCCCTCTCTCTCTCTCCTGCCCTCCTTTCCACCCTCCCTTTCTCTGTGTATCAGGATTGAGAGAAGACAAGGCTAGCGCAAGGGTGAACCTCTCTTCCCCAGTAGCAAGGACACACAGACTACAATGTCCTCATCAGGGGAGGTCCAGGGCAAACCCAGTCCAGCCTGTCCTCAACTCCGTCCTCCATCCCCGATCCCTGTACTTTACTTCTTCTCTGGTTATCAGTCATGTGTTCTTTGCTGACTAGCTCTGGGCTAGAGAGGAGAGGAGGGGAGAGCCAGCGCCAGGCTCCCAGCATATTTCTGACACTTCCTGGGAACTTGGGAGGACCTTTCTCACACATTACCACATGTGGTAATTCTAAAAGCGGCAGAGTTTACAAGGCTAATAAGAGGAGCTAAGAGGACAAGCCTAGCCCTCTGCTGGCGCTGTCTATTGGCTGTGCTTCCCCCCTGTAAGGAGCTGCATGATATGAAGGAGGAAGACCAACAAAGGGAAGATGGGCTGAATGCCCAAGGGAAGGGTTCACTGTAAGAGAAGTGGGCCTTGGGGCTGGCAGAGGGAGGCCTGTTGTATTCAGCATAGAATGCAACCAGGTCACAGTCACTCAGAGGGAGTAGGGACAGCTTGCTGTTGACAGAGGTTCCTGTCCAAGCAGAAGAAGGAGAAAACCAGCAGTAGAATGAAGGGACCCACATGCAAGAGGAATGTCTTACTCATGGTAGGTGAGTCACTGGGCTACATGATGAGGAGATTCGTGGTAAAGGCCTGGAAGGATCTGTCCCTCTCTATGGCCGTGGCAGGCACTCTTAATGTCACATTCCTACGTCCCGTCACCAGAATCAAACCACTTTATCCTCAACCCAGTCCTGGAAGACAGAGAGATAACTGTCACAAATAAAGACAAGGAGAGGAGCTCCCTGACCTTCTGTAATAGAGACACAGTCCCGCGGAGAACTTGTGAACATACACTGTGACATGGCCAGGGAGAAGTGAGGGTGCAGACAAAATTAAGCTTCTCAAGTTTCTCAAGTTTTGGACGTAGAGTTGGGGGGATTCACTGGGTTAGGTCCAAAGGAATCGACACAAGGGTCCTCTAAGTAACGGAAGAAAACGGAACACTTCAGAGACGAGACAGCAGCAGCCAAGTCGGAGGGATGACATGGCTGGCTCTGAAAGTAGACAAAGGGGTCTCCAAGCAGGAAGTGCCAGGTAGCACCTGGAAGACAGAGAGGTGGAGGGAAATAAATTCTCCCCTGGACTTTCCGGAAAGGATTGCCGCTCCGGCTATACCATGGTGATAGCCAGGAGAGACCCGTGCCAGGCTTCTGATGGTCAGAGCTGTAGAAAAAACAAATACGTGGTGACCAATGTCGCTGTGTGGCGATCTGTCACAGCAGCCACACGAGACGCACGCACTTCCCAACCTGCTAAGTAAAGGACGGGGGTGCTCCAAGGCCCCAGCTGCGACAAGGTGCCTGCCGGGACTGTTTGGGGGGCAACGTGGTGGTTGTGAATACCGGGATGGACACTTGGCTGTCAGCCCGGCCCCTTTAAGTCAGCAGTGGCAGCATGTCAATCACACTCTTGGCCCTTGAATTTTCATTAACTTCACCTTAAAAAAAAATCTGGTATCGTATCATATAAAGATCTATCACCACCTCCCAAAACTCTATTCGTGACCAGTGTTCAGGGTTTTATTGTTGTTTGTTTGAAACAAATTGGCAGGCTGCACTTTCAAAAGGTGGTGGTAGGTGGGGGTGGGTGGGGGGACGGACCTGGTTCTCAATCCCAGATTGGGGGCCCGAGAGTCTTGGGGGCCAGGAAGACACTGACACAAAACTGGACCTCTGAGATGTCTGGACAGCCGGATGAGCTCTGCCCACATCCCTCCTCGGCCAATCGGCTCCCAGGGACGGCCTCCTGCACGGCCCCTCTCCTCTGCCTGACTTTCCTCCACGTCCCCCAGCCTCTCCTCCATCGCCCAGGCTCTTCCGGGCCCACAAGCGCTTTCCCGGGGACCGGCTGGTCGGTGCGGCCTCCTAGGCGTCCTTTCGGGGCCCCACTCCTCGCTGCAGGGATCGGCGGGGCGCAGGGTGAGTGGGGGGGGGGGTCAAGCGATGGGGTGTGCCCCGGGGACAGGCATGCCGGGGACAAAGGCCACGGCCAGCAGGGCGGGGCGCCCCGCAGGGAAGAGCAAAGTGGGCACTGTCCCGGAGGGCGGTGAGGACCGATGTGGGGGTCCCCCAGAGGGTCCCTTTGTTCCTCCGCGTCCCTCCGCTGCGCGTTCTGCAGCTAGGGGGGGGGGGGTCTGTTTCATTCCGCCCTCCCCCAATCCCCCACCCCCGCATTGTTGCTTCTTCTGGGCTGGCCAGCAGGCGGGTGGACCCCCATTTCCTTGTTTCGCCTGTGCTCTGGGCAGGGAGCCACTGGGACTGCTGTCGGTCTGGTGCAGCGCCCAGGCCCTGTCTCCGTTTAGCCCCCTCCCCGCCCCCAGGTAAAAGTCCTTTCCCCCAGGCCTCCAAGCGCCCAAGGGCTCCAGTGAGTTCCGCCAGGGGGTTGGTGTGTGGCTGGGTGGTGCAGGGAGTGGGTGCGGGGTCTGGAATGCCTGTGGCCTGCTGGTGATGGCTTATCCAGTTCCCAGATGAACAGCCCCCACCCAGTTGGCCTCTCCTTGGCCCATCCCGCAACGCTGGGAGGCCCTAAGGACAGTATAGGAGAGAAAGATCTCTGCCAAGTGCATAATCGTGGAAACTTGGAAGATGTAAAGAACAGAATGTCTCTGTCTGCAGGCTGACCAGCCAACCATTTCTCTCTCTGTTCTCCAAACTGTGTGTCCCTCGATTGCATTTCAATTGGCTTTGCTTTAGAAAAAAAAAAAATTGAATAAAAAGAGTATATAACATCCAGGAGTAGTCTAAACTAATGATAATGAAATGAATGTTTCCCCATAGGACATTTGCAGACCTTGGATGCCATTTGGGGGGAGGTGGGGTCTCTGTCCTTGAGATATGACCTGTGTTTTGTTTTTTACTTTAATCACCGTTTGGTCGTCTTTATGGTTTTACATTTGTGTGTAAAACATGCATAAGTGCTGGTTTCCCCTGTTTTTGCCTTCATACTATTAATGTTGTCCCGCACATATTCTTAAACTTTTTTAAACTGACTATTGATTATGCTTCCCTCATTTTCATTATTTATGATTTAATGTACTGTATTCATTCTGCTATTTATGATTTAATATACTGTATTCCTTCTACTGCTCATGGACGTTTGAGTTTCTAGCTCAAGAGATGTATTAGTTAACTATACTTATGTGGTAAATTACCTCCATACCTAACAGTATAAAGTCAAAAACTAAACAAGCAAACAAGAATGGAAAACACCACTAATATTTTCCTGCCATCTCCCAGTTTCTGGAATCAGAACCCAGGGGGGTGGCTTACTGTGGAATTCCTGACGTAGGGCCTTCACAGGCAGCAATAAAAGTATCAGGGTCTTGAGTGAACCAGTCCATTCATATGTGGGGGATAATGCCCCCACAATAAGCCTTCCCATCCTGTGGGCTCTTACAGTCTTTCGGCCCTTCATCCACAATGTTCCCTGAGCCCTGGGGGACATTTTAGAAGTCAGCTTTGGTGTTTTGCTCTTCGCACACTCTTTGTTTCTGCTTTGATGAGTTTTGAGTGCTCAATATCGACCTTCATCTCCAAAGAGAAGGTTCTCTGGCCAGCTGGTGCAAGCAGCGCTCTGACTCAACCCACCACTTGCTCTGCAGTGTTCCCTGGGCCCTGTTGGGGCTATAGAGATGCTCATCCAGTGCTAGGCACTGGGCCTTGTGTTCTTGTCAGCAATGGGTGTGGAGGTATTCAGCACCATGTGTATAAAGGTTCTCTGACGGAGGGCTCATATTCAGTCAGTCCTCTGTCACAAAACAGAGGAAGGACTCCTTTGGAAGAGTAGAGGCCTCAACGGAATGGGGTCTGGGGAGAGGGGACAAAATAGGATAATGTGATGGGAGCATGACCAAATTACACTGTGTTCATCTATTAAAATTTCTAGTGAACATTAAAAAGAAATCGGGTGTGGTAGTGCACGCCTTTAATCCCAGCACTCAGGATGCAGAAGTAGGAGGATCATTGTGAGTTCGGGGCCAGCCTGAGACTACAGAGTGAATTCCTGGTCAGCCTGGTCTAGAGCAAGAGCGTACCTCAAAAAAAAATAAAAATAAAAATAAAATGAAAAAAGAAAAAACAAAGAGATCAAGGTCAGTACATTGGCTCAGGCCACAGCTTTCTCAAGGCTCCACCAAGCTGATTCACAGATGGTTGCAGGCTTTGGGCCTTCCTGACTGGTTAGATACATCTGCTCTCTCTGCCATATGGTGCTCTACATAGAGGAACTAGCCTGAACCTGACACTTCACCCTTCCTTCAGAGTGACCCTTCCAGGGAGAAAGAGAAACAAGACTGATTCTTTTGTGAGCGCATGTGGAGACCAGAAGACGACTTCAGGGATTGTTCCTCTCAAACTCAACAAGTAGACTAGACTGACTGGCCAGTGGACCCCAGGGTTCTCCCTGCCTCCACCTCCCCAGCGCTGGGGTCACGAGCACATGTGAGTCCTGGAGATCAAACTTGAAACCCCTCTTTTTGTCGCCGAATCTCTAAGGTGACATCCCATCATTTTAGCCATTTTCTGATTGAAAGTGAAAGTGCCCTCCATACTCTCAAGAGAGCAGTTTCAGAAGGCGTGAGAACATGGAGGTGGTATTGTAAAGGCTGCCTCCCACATTCAAGTCTCCTTGGGCAGGCATTTCCCTAGAGTATATCTCAGAATAGAATCACTACGGCAAGGATTTGGGTATATTCAACTTAACAGGTCATTTCCCAGCTTTTGAAAGTGTTGAGCCAGACTTCCACCGACAAAGGGTGAAGGTTCTTGTTGCCTCACGGACTTTTTCATAGCTGATTCCATTTCTGGTCACCCTAGCGGGTGTGGGCTAGCGTGTCACCTGTGATTTTAATTAACGTGTCCACACAACTAACAGCACTGGTTGTTGTTTGATGTGTTGATCAAGAATTGGGCTTTCTTTTCTGAATTTCTGATTCCTGTCTTTATCTTATTGACTCATTGGACAGCTTACTTTATCTAATCTGGGTAGGAATATTTTACTCACTAGCAGGTGCTTGCAGTTTGCTTCTGAGGTTTTCTTTCTCTGCATGTGTCTGTCCTCAGTGAACACCGTTAAGAATTGTAGTTTCAAGTTATTAGTGCTTTCTTGTATAGTTTTCTTTGTTTGAGAATTGCATCCTCAAATCATACCAGTGGCTTTTAAAAAATAAATATTTGTATTTCTTTTCAAGCAGAGAGAAAGAGAGAAGAGAGAGAAAGACACAGAGAATGGGCAAACCAGGGCCTCCAGCCACTGCAAACAAACTCCAGGTGCATGCACCACCTTATACATCTGGCTTTATGCTGGTGCTAAGGAATCCAATTCCAGTCATTAGGCTTTGCAGGCAAGCACCTTAACTGCTGAGCCATCTCTCTAGCCCCCATGTCTTAGTCCACCTGTTTATTCTAGACAATAGTCAATTTTCACCATACCAGTGATCTGCATGACTCGAGCTTTTCCATATGTGCATGGATTTACTTAAAGCCCGCTACTCTTGGTTCTGACTCTGATAATACTAAATAATATTGAATGACTCTAGTTTTTTTTTTTTAAGATTTATAGTTATTTATTTATTTGAGAAGGAGAGAATGGATGAGCCAGGGCCTCTAGCCACTGCAAACGAACTCCAGATGCATGCGCCACCTTGTGCATCTGGCTTATATGAGTCCTGGGGAATCGAACCTGGGTCCTTTTGGCTTTGTAGGCAAGCACCTTAGCCACTAAGCCATCTCTCCAGCCCGAATGACTCTAGTTTTAACATGTCCTGAAATCTGATAGGAAAAGTCTACTGACCTTCTTCCAAAGTGTTTTCTTGGGTCTTTGAAGTGCCCTATGAATATTTAAGTAAGCCTGCCGAGTGCAAGCAAACCAGCCCATTGAAACTGTGACTGCTACTGCATTGACTCTATTCTTAGTCTTGTTTGATGCTGCAGTAATATAATACCTGAGATTGAGTCTTTACAGTAAAGGGAAACTTACTGTGTCATAGATCTGGAAGATAAGGCCAAGATCCAGGAGCCAGCAAGTGGTGAGCATGAACATTATTGCTTCACCATTTCAAGGCAGAAAGGAAAAAGAAAAGAAAGAGAATAAAAGAGTCCTGAACGCGTTCTTTTATAAGAAACTCACAATAATGTCATTATTTCCACTCACCCCATCCTGAAGGCCTAACCACCTCTCATTAGGTCTCACTTCTCAACGGTGACATTGGAGATTAAATAGCCAGTGCACAGTTTTGGAGGGATCTATTGAAACAGCACTCTACCAGGACTGAGAAGAGTTGGTCCCTTTGAGACACTGTATCTTTCTACCTATGGACTTGCTATATGATGTGCTTACTCAGGTCTTTAATGCTTGACTATTCTTCTTAGCTTTCCTTTGACTCCTTCTTCATTGAATTTAGATACACTGTATTTTTACTGACATTATAAATTATAATATTTTATAGATAATTTGTAGTTTATTATTGTTGGTATATAGAAGCCTAAGTGTGTTGTGATTATTTAGCAATCAAATTTGATAGGAATACTCACTTAATTTGTCTGTAGCCTCTTTCAGATGTGCCACCAAGGCAGTCACGTGATCTGAAAGTAAGGACAATTTTGTTGCTTTTCATATTCGTGTATCTTTCGTTTCTTTTGCTAGTCTTTCTCCTTTCACAAAGATTCCCCATAGGTGCTGAGTGACAGAGAGGACCTATGTAAAATGAAAGCTTTTTTTGTTGTTTTTGTTTTTTCGAGGTACTGTCTCACTCTAGCCCAAGCTGACCTAAAACTCACTCTGTCGTCCCAGGCTGGCCTCAAAGTCATGAAGGATCCTCCTACCTCTGCCTCCTGAGTGCTGGGACTAAAAGCATGCGCCACCATACCCCATGAAAGATTTTAACACGTAGACTTTAAATATGGTTTTTATGAAGTTGTGTTGTAAATTTATCTTTCCCATGAAAAGGAAGCTTATTTCTCCTTTTGGTGACCAGTTTTCTCGTAAGTGGCTGTGTCATCAATTGTTTGAAGGAATCCTGTAACTTTTTTGCCTTTAATTACATCAATTTGCCCTGTGTTTAAGAGGTAGAGACAGGAACCTCCTGATAGCCTAATCAGTGAGCCCTGCGTTTGAGTGAGAGACACCATCTCCATAAACAAAGTGGAGAGCAATCAAGGAAGACACCGACCATCAACACCTGATCTCCGCATGCACACGCGTGCACTCACAGACATATGAACACACACACATGCATGCTCACCACACATACACACTCATGCAAAATAAATAAATAAATGCCATCTGTAATAAAGCGTAGTATTCAACTGGTAATAGTAAGCCAGTTTTTATTCCTAGAATAAACCCTCTGTAGTCTGTACATAATGGCATGCAGAGATAGGTGTAGACATAAAGGCAACCATGTCACTGTGTGAGTTGATGTTGGCCTGTGACTGTCCCTTTCTGTGCTGTCCTTATCTTTCTTGGCGTTATCACGAAATGATACAAGGCAATAGTCTTTCTGCTGCTATTTTTTTTTTTTAAAGACTTTGTGCAATACTGAAATCTCTCAGCCTTGACTATTTCCTCAAATCACCTGCAAAATTCTCTGGGTTTGGGAGTTTCGGAGGGTGTGCACATGCTAGTCCAATTATTTATAAAATATTTTTTATATTTTATTGATTTCTTTGTTTATTTGAGAGAGAGAGGGAATAGGCACACTGGGGCCTCTAGCCACTGCAGATAAACTCCAGACACATGTGCTCCCTTGTGTATATGGCTTATGTGAGTGCTGAGGAATTGAACCTGGGTTCTTAGGCTTTGCAGGCAAGTGCCTTAACCACTAAGCCTAGCCCTGATTCAATTATTTTAATAATTTATTATTTAGGTCTTCTTGTGGGGTCAGTTTTGATAAATGTATGTATGAATGTATTTTCAATATTAATAGAACAAAATTGCTCATAATATTGTATCGTTAGTTTAAAATTTTCCTTTATCATCTGCTCTGACTCCTTATCATTAGTAATATGTATATATAGTCTTTTTCATTCCATTTTTGTTTTGATTAATTCTACCTCATCTTTGTAAACTTTATTAGCTCTTTGACAAAGACACAGTATTTCTTCTCTTTGGTTTTTACTTGTATTGCTGCTTCTCTCCACGTTCTTTGTGTTTTCCTATTATTTAGTTCAAGGCCTTAAATTACATACTTAGCTTATAAATTTTCAGCTTCCTCCACAGGCTGTTAGAGCTGTCAATTTCCGCATTGTAGCTGTAGCCCTCACGCTTTGCTGTGAATTTTTTTATTATTTAGCTCTAGCACTTATAATTACTATCATGGTCTCTTGTGTGAGTCATAATTTATTGAGAAATGTGTCATTTAATTCTCATTTGGTCATAGGAAGTTTCTTATGTCATCTTGTAGGAAATGTAGCCTAACTAATTTATACTTAAAGAATATATGATTCCAAGTCCTTTGGATTTGCTTCATAGCTTTGTAACAAGCATTCTTGGGAAGAATTATAGAAGGTCTAATTATATAAGGTCTTACATATCCTTTTAAAATTAATCTTATAAATCCAATCTTAAATAGTCTCATTGATACAATAATTATAGAAAGATAAGATGAAATTTCTCACAGTAATGAGATTCGGCATTTCTCATTTTAGAGCTGATGTTTTCTTTGTAGATGTTGGTGCTCTTATTAGGTTAGTTTGGCAAGCTAGATATGCTGTAGTGGTAAGGATCCTACCTTAAGAGCACCTATTAATGTTTTTCACATTAAAATTCCAAATTTACACAGACATCCAAATAAGATCTCTGTATTTTCCACATTTGTCTCTCATCCTTTGACTTTAAATATCTCTGAATCTTTGCTTTAAAACTAGTGTGTAATACTAAACTGAGCTAAGTTTTTTAAATCCTGTAATTTAAACATTAAATTACTTGATAACTTACACTTGTAACTGAATAATTCTGAATAATTTAGTCAATTTATGCTTGTTGTAAGAGCTACGTAATTCACTTCTATCTTATTGACTATTTTTCTTGCCTTTTTGTCTCTTTCAAACACCCTTCTTTCTGCCTTTTTAAAATTTTATTGATTTTTTTTTTTATGAAATGGTTGCACACATAGACCCCTCTCTGCCCACCCCAATTCTGCTAAGAGTCTTCAGAGGGTTTATTGGTATTCGTTGTGGGGATGAAGAGGCCTCAGTCAGTCTCTGCAGGGATGGTGAAATACCATGCCTGTCTCAGGCCATGCCCACCCACCCTGAGGCTCTTACAATCCTTCCACCCCCTCTTCCAGGATGCTTCCCAAGCCTTGCTGTGTACGGCCGGTTTACCCTGTTTCCTCGACATTTTCTTCCTCTTATTTGGAAATCAAATTTACTAACTCTAGTGTTTCAGGCATATTCTGCTTTCGTAACATATTCAATATGTAGCATGCATTCTTAGGACTTATTTAAGTTAAGTAACATTGATTATTGGCTCTTCAATTATATATCATTCCTCAAATGTCATGTGTTTGTTATTATTACTGAATAATATCAGTGTTTAACTTCCCAACATATTTACTAACATATTAATATTTGTGCATGTGAATGAAACTAAACACCACATACAAAGCGTGTTCTTTTAAACACTGTTATCAGTTATTTCTTTTTGAATCACATTATTGCCGGAGAATGTTTTCTGTGTGCTTATGACTTCCTTGGGACGTGTTTTACGGGCTTTGTGCGATCTCCTTGGGAATGTGTTTGCCATTCACCTGCAATCAGGTGTTCTGTTGTTAGGAGTGTATATGAAGCATGGTTATAGGGTCAAATTTATTAATTATGTTATTATGTATCACTTTACTGATATTTGTACCCTTATTTGATTAGATTACTGAGAAATTCTTCAACTGTGTTTGTGGATTCTACTACTTATTTGCTTTATGAATTCTGCTGTCACTTTGCGTTATGAATGTTGAGGTCACATTGTTTAGAAACTTTTTATTGGCGACATCCATATGTATATACAACACGCCATGCTCATAGTCCCCTCCCACAATGTCCCCTTTCCCCCTCTTATATTCCCCCTCCACTGAGTTTCTTATTTCCAGCTAGACCCTCTTCTGTTTTTTATTAATAAATTTTATGGTGTGTGCAAAATGTATTTTGATCATAATTGTCTTGTCCCCCCTCTGTCTTTTCCATACCTCACCCCTTCCTCCTCCCTCTGTTCTTTCCCTCCATTTAGTCCCTGTACTATTATTTTTAATTGTTTATGAATTTTACTGCATGACCCTATAGGGTATTGGTTATATTTCCTCGAGGTTATACTCATATGCACTCTCCCTTGCCTCCAGTTCAATAAGGGCCTTCCTCAAGGGGTTATCAATGAGCCCTTTGGTGCCATGAATACATCAGCCTGTGTATGTGGGGGGGGGGGGTCAGTGCCATGGGATACTCCTTCCTCCCCTGTAGCTCTTACAATCTTTCCACCCCATCTCCTGCAGTGTTCCTTGAGCCCTGCTGTCTTATTATAACCTTAATTATTACTTTTACCCATTCTAAAACAAAAATTAATCTCCACTGATTGAGTCTTGCAGCTGGGTTTTGACATAAATTAAATTTTTCCATATACTTCATATTTATTTAAATTGATTTTAAAAGCCAATACTCGCTTATGTTTGCACTTTATTCTTTCCAGCGTTCTCTAGTTCTTCCATAGTACTGTGCTCCTATCTGGAATATTGTTTCCTTTAGCCTGAAGAACTTTAGGTAGTTCTTATTCTGAATTCCACTGGTCACAAATTCAATCAGATTGTGAGTATCTTCATTTCTGAGGGTTTTTTTTTTTTTTTTTTTTTTTTTTTTGCTTTCCATAGAGTTTTCGGTTGGCAGATTTTATAGTTTCTTTTTTTTTCCCCAAGCCTGTTATGTTCTTGTTTCCATCATTGTTTTGAAAGCCAGCTGTATTTTTGTTTCTTTGAGTAGAAAGTGTTCTTGTCTCTGGCTGCTTTTCAGATCTTTTCTGTGAAGTTTTGGTTTTCATCAGTTTGACTATGAAGTATCTGAGGTCAGAGTATAGATTTCTTTGTATTTATTCTGTTTGCTTCCCTCAGTTTTTACTGCATATAAGGTAAAATAGATGAAAAATTATAAAATTCAAGTTGACACCATCATCTTCTAAGATAATTAGGGATGTGGGTACAGAGAAAGTGCCAACAAAATAAATTTCACGCCTTCCCAGTTTTTGTCGTGATAGTCCTGTTCAGGTGTGACTGTTACCCAAGGACATAATCTCACTTCTAAAGTGTGATTCTTATTTACATATGAATTTTCCATGTGACGACTGAAATCGCGGGGCGTGTGCGGAACCTTCCTTGTCTCTGCACTGAGAACGGTGCGGCTGACGAGTGAGTGCTCATTTCGGTCTTGTTTGGTCTTTTTGCAGGATTTCTTGGAGTCTCTTCCTGTGTATATCAGAGGAGACGCAGAGTGACATATGGGAAATTTTAAGATGCACTTCTCTGAGATGCCTTCATATCTGAAATATTTCCCTTTGAGTGCTTTGCCAGTCGTGAACTCTTCAGACAGACAAAGGCCTCAGTTGCTTTGCAGTATGAGTGGAAAATGGAAAGTAGGAAGAAATTCGGGGAAGATGGAATCCGTGTCCTGTTTTAGGTTCCTTGAGGGTTGTAACCCCTCAAATCCTCTCCAAAAGACTTGATCGCTCATCAGAAGAATCTGCCTATACCTTTTCCAGCATGTATAGGTGTTTTGAGTGGGAGGGTTGTTTAAAAATAATACTCTTGGGCTGCAGAAATGGCTCAGCAGTTAAAGCTGCTTGCTTGCAAAGCCTAGTGACCAGGGTTTGATTCCGCAGTACCTACATAAGCCACATGCACAAAGGGAAGCATGCATCTAGAGTTGATCTGCAGCAGCTAGAGGCCATAGTATGCATAGCCCCCCCCCCTTCTCTGCTTGCAAATAAAGAAATGGTAACTCTCTCGATAGTTAAGCTTGGAATCTCTCACCATTTTGTCTTACAGATCTGTATCCTCTTCTTAAGATATACCCTGTAAAATTTCCTTTAATTGGGTCTTTTAATAAATTATCAGTGTTTGTTGGCTTAAAGATAAACTCTTAAGTAACTTGCTACCTCTAGGTAGCAATTCTACATTGTTTAGTTTCTCATGTTGAAATACCATGTTACTCTCCCTTACTACTGAGAATGCAGTGGGGAAATTTACCCATCAGTCACTTAAATAATCTCCTCTTTCCCAGAATTACTCCCCCATCACCACACAAACATGCATGCCTTTACTTTTCTACGTGCTTAAGTTCACTGTGGTATATTAAAAAAAAAATCTATCTTGTTTTAATTTATTAGGCTTCCAAGATGTGGGCATAGGGTGTTTCAAGGACTATAGAATATTTCTGGTAATCACTACTTTAGTAATGACTCTTCTATAATTTTCCTCTAAAATTTGTTTGGACATCAGATATATGTCCTATATATGTATATTTTTATATATTTTACTGTATCTTCCTTATCATCTATCCTTTCTCATACTTTCAGTCATATTTAGCTCTTAGATTGAATTTTAAATGACTTCCTCAGTTCTAGATCCAGTTCAATAGTTTATTATGAATGTTATCTCCTCTTATATGTGGTCCCTTCAATGATTTTTTATTGTGAAACATTCTTTTTTAAGCTTTTAAAATACTTTTTTATTTATGTATTTGAGAGACAGGCACAGAGAGAGAGAGAATTGGCATGCTAGGGCCTCTAGCCACTGCAAACTGCAGACTCGTGCACCATATTGTGCATCTGACTTATGGGGGTCCTAGGAAATTGAACCTGAGTTCTTTGGCATTTCAGGCAAGAATCTTAACTGCTGAACAATCTCTCCAGCCCTATTCTTTTTTAATTACACTTTTTCATTACTAGCTCTGTTTAAATATTTTACAAATATATCTATGTAATGTTCAGGTTTCTATATTTCCCTTCATTCTCTAAATGTGCTGACCATGACTATTTTAAGTTTGATGCCTAGTAATTCTAATATCTGTATTCTACCTGTTTCTGATATCTTGTTTATGGTTATTGATCTTACTCATGGCACTGCTTCCTTGAACATTATGTGATTTTCATAATCATTACTCTGTGTTGCTCCTTTGTATGGAATTTTTATTTGTAGAAATTCTTTCTATATGGATTGACATTAAATTCCTCTAGAAACAACCTGTATTAGTTTATATAATCTAGAAACATTACCAAGTTAAGATCTCATTAAATTAAGTTCCAGACGTACAAAGGTGAGGCAAGCACAAGGTTACACATGCCCAATAGGTGGCACAAGCATGTGGAGTTCGATTTCAGTGGCTGAGGCCCTGGCATACCAATTCTCTCTCCTCTCTCTCTCTGTCTGTCTGTCTTTCTCCTTCTCACTTGCTCTCTCTCTTAAAAAGAATTCTTTGCTTTAGAGCTTTCCAATCAATATATATATATATATATATATATATATATATATATATAACCAAGAATGAGAGCAGTGTGGATCAAAGGGGATAAATATAGACATTAAATTTATTTTATTTACTTAATAGAAAGAGAAAGAGACAGAGAGAGAAAGAAAAAGAAAGAAAGAAAGAAAGAAAGGAAGAAAGAAAGCTGGAGATATGGCTTAGTGCTTAAGCGCTTGCCTGTGAATCCTAAGGACCCTGGTTCAAGGCTTGATTCCCCAGGCCCCACGTTAGCTAGATACACAAGGGGCCGCACACATCTGGAGTTTGTTTGCAGTGGCTGGAGGACATGGTGTGCCCATTCTCTCTCTCTCTCTCTCTCTCTTTCTCTCTCTGTCTTTGTTGCTGTCAAATAAATAAATAAAAATAAACAATTTTTTTTAAAGTTTAAAAAAAGGAAGGAAGAAAAGAAGAAAGGAAGGAAGGAAAGAGAGGGAGGGAGAGAAGGAAAGAGAGACTGGAGAGAGAGAATTGGCATGCTAGGGCCTCTAGCCACTGCAAATGAACTCCAGACGCATGTGCCACCTTGTGCATCAGGCTTTACATGAGTACTAGGGAATCAAACCTGGGTCCTTTGGCTTTGCCAGCGAGCACCTTAACCACTAAGCCATCTCTACTGGCCTAGAAGATTTCTTGATGGATATAACCTCTTCTTTTAGCCAAGCAACAGTGGAAACTTCCTTCTAGGGTCTATGGCCTTCCAAGCCATAGATATCTGACTTGGTTCTCAGTAAGGGCATGAATTTTCTTTACTGAGCAGGTCTCATGTCCAATCAAAGAGTAGTTGGTCTCCCCCATAACCGATGTGCCACTACTGTTCTGGTGTGTACATCTTGGCTGGTGGTTGATTTTGTTCCTTGCTTGATCCGCCTCTTATTTGCATTGCTGGTAGCTTTTTCCCCAACTGCTCACATAACATTTTCCAGCACTATGAGAACTAGCCAAAAGAGAGGTGGCTTCCATCTCAGTTCCGGCATGTACCCCCCCTCCCAATAATGTTCTGTGACTTCAGCCTGTGGTGTCTTCAGCAGTGGGGTCTTACCGTTTAGTTTTGGCGAGTAACCAAGTACTTTGGCAGTGTCCTACGTTGTGTTTGGAACTTCATGGGCCTTTCTGACCAACAGCTCATTTTGGGAGGTAACCCAGTTGTGGTGGTGGTTTGATTCCGGCATTCCCCCATAAACTTAGGTGTTCTGAAAGCTAGGTTCCCAGCTGATGGGATTTGGGAGTTAACACCTTCTGGAGGCACTGTGTTGTTGGGGATGGGCTTATGGGTGTTATAGCCAGTGTCCCCTTGCTAGTGTTTGACATACTCTCTGGTTGCTCTTGTCCATCTGCTGTTGGCCAGGAGGTGATGTCCACCCTGGGCTCATGTCATTGTTTTCCTCTGCCATCGTGGAACTTCCCCTTGAGGCTGTAAGCCAAAATAATTTTTTTTTTTTCCTAAAAGCTCCTCTTGGTTGGGTGTTTTCTCCCAGCAGTGCGAACCTGACTGCAATGCCAGTTCTGGCACTGGGATTTACCAGCAATTGCTACTTTTATACTTTATATTTGTATTGTTTTTTTTTATATTTGCATTGTTTCACCAGCAGTTTAACTTGGTCATATCTAGTTAAGTGCATCTTTACAACTAAAAACCTGAAATAATTATTTTCATCACTTATAAGTATGATAAAAGCATGGAAATTGATGCTAAATGTATAGCTCCATGAACTTTTCTAAACTTAACCAATCCTTGGACCAGTACTTAAATTTGTTAAAACCAACAAGTAACAGCAACAACAACACAGACGCCTCTCTCGGGCAAGTCATTATCTGTTCCAAGGGTAAATATTATTCTAAGTTTTATTCTTAAAAGCTAGTTTTCCAGGCTTAGTGGTTAAAGTGTTTGCCTGAGAAGCCTAACGACCCAGATTTGATTCCCAAGTTCCCATGTAAGCCAGATGCACAAGGTGCTGCATGTGTCTGTTTTTTTTTTTTGTTTGTTTGTTTGTTTGTTTGTTTTTTACAGTGGCTGGAGGCTCTGGTATGCCTGTTCTCTCTCTCTCTCTCTCTGTCTGCCTCTTTCTCCATCTCTCTCTCAAATAAATAAATGAAGTAATTTTTAAAGTGAGTTTTTCGGGCTGGAGTGGTGGCTTAGTGGTTAAGGCACTTGCATGCAAAGCCTAAGGACCTAGGTTTGATTCTCCAGGCCCCATGTAAGCCAGATGCACATCGTGGCACATGCATCTGGAGTTCATTTGCAGTGGCTAGAGGCCTTGGTGTGCCCATTTTCTTTCTTTCTCTCTCTCTCTCTCTGTATCTGATAAATAAATAAATAAAACTTTCAAAATATTAAAGTCAGTTTTCCTATTTTTCATGCATGTGTGTTATACTTTTTATCCCGGTGACAAATGCCAGAAGAAGTAATTTAAGAGAGGAAAGGTTTGTTTCGGCTGGTAATCTCACGTTTCAGTCCGCGCTGGGCTACCTCCATCGCTGTGGCCTGAGGCGCGGTTGAAACGACCGCAGCAGGCCGTGGGGCAGGGGAGCTCGCTGCTCACCTCCTGGCAGCCAGGGAGCTGGAGAAGCAGACATGAACGGTCTGGGGAAAAGAGACCCTCCAAAGGCACTCCGCTAGTTTCCCACTTCCTAATAGCCCATTTAGCTGGAAGTCTGAGGTTAGCATTCATGTAATACAAAGACCTTCCTAAGAGTTCATGAGCCCTTCCTGGGGACGCTTTGTATTCAAACCACAGCAATGTGACTATGACCATCCAACATGTCATCTTTCACTTCTATCTTATTTCATATGACTGCAGTTAGCAAGACTCAGCTTCATTATATATATATATATGTAATGTATATATTATATATACATATTATATATGTTATATAATGGAAATTGTTCATTCTCATTGCTGTGCAGTATTTTTTACAGCTATACTAGCATTCACTTAAACATCCTGCTGTTGATAGTACTTGGATGATAGAGAACTGGGGTGGGGCATTGTGTGTAAGAAAGCAGGGAGGTTGGGCTGGAGAGATGGCTTAGCGGTTAAGCACTTGCCTGTGAAGCCTCAGGACCCCGGTTCCAGGCTCGATTCCCCAGGACCCACGTTAGCCAGATGCACAAGGGGGCGCACGCATCTGGAGTTCGTTTGCAGTGGCTGGAAGCTCTGGTGCGTCCATTCTCTCTCTCTCTCTCTCTCTCTCTCTCTCTCTCTCTCTCTGTCTGTCTCTGTATCTTTCTCTCTGTGTCTGTCGCTCTCAAATAAATAAATAAAATACACAAAAAAAATTTAAAGAAAGCAGGAGGGTAGCGCTTGGGCAGCTTCCGGCTTTAGACTATCACTCATGGTGCTAAGTGTGCATTGCATCTCCTACTATATACATTTCCTTTGGGCAGATCCTGAAGGATGGCGTTACCGATCTAACAAAAAGTTGTTGATTTTCACTTCCTGAAGCAACCAACCTGTGATTAATTTGTGTTTTTCAATAAACATGAAACATATATGGTAGCATTTCTCCTTACAAAAGTAGGAGCATCAGTTTTTCACTCAAAATGCATATCAAGAGAATCAACAGTGTGTGAATTAAGCTGATCCATTTCAAGAATATCTTTTAGTATGGATTTGTAATAAGTTATTCATTTGTTCACATGTTGCTGAGCTGCAGACTTTGTACCTGGAAATTTAAGTTGAGGGCTGGAGAGGTGGCTTAACATTTAAGACACTTGCGTGAAAGGCCTAAAAACCCAGGTTCACCTCCCCAAAACCCACATATAAGCCACACGTGCCTGGAGTTTGTTTGCGGTGACTAGAAGTCCTGGTGTGCCCATTCTCTGTCTATTTGCCTCTCCCTCTCAAATTAACTAAGTAATTAATTAATTAATTTTTTTAAGTTATGTTGATGATGCTTTTGAAATTTCATAGCTGTCTCTCTGACTCAGAGTTACCAGGACTGAAAGTTGTAAGAAAAAACAAGTGTAAGGGAAAGTAGAAATGAGAAAGAATAAGGACTTAAAACAAAGCTAGCAATGTGGACCCGGAGAAAGATAAAAAAAAACAAAAACAAAACAAAAAAAAAAACACTCAAGCCGGGAGAAGACCCTGTGAGACTGGAGAGAAACAGGAAGTTAAGGAGGAAAATTGGAAGAGAAGAGCATGTAGGAGAAGAGAGGCTGTGTGGGACCCGAACTTGTGGCTTGATCGCTTCTTCCAGCTGCTTTCATTCCGCCTAGGAAGTATCCCAAGGGCTTCCTTTCTTACTCCACATCCATGCTTCCTTTCCTTTGGCCTGGTGGACACCATGAAGCACCTGCTTACGGCCCCGGTAAAAATGGGGAATGGAGAGGAGAAGAAAACAGGGTTATTGGTCTACACTTCCTCTAGTCTAGGGAGTTGAAATGCAAACCGCAAGCAATATAAACAACATCTTGCATTTGACCCCCTTTAACCATGGAGTCCCCCTGTCCCTGGAAGACCCAACCCAAGCACTACTTTGAAGTGGGAGGACAAGATGGTCTGTCCTGGATGACAGTTTGGTCTGGAGACACCTTCTCCTTACAAACAAGGGTGGTGGAGGGTGAGAAGCTGATGAATGCCGAGGGGTGACAGGAACCCCCTTCACATGCTTGGGATTCAGTGAAAAGGCACAAATGTCTGTCTTCCACATTCCGCCCCTGAGCTCCCTCGCTGAGCTCCGTGGATGGGTGAGAGTCAAGGCCAGACGTGGTTAGGCACCAGGTCATGGCCACAAGATGAGCTGTGAGAGCCCGCCCTGGACTGAAATGTGTAATCCCAGCACATGGAAGGCTGAGGCAGGAGGACCAGGATTTGAGGCTAGCCTGGGCTACATAGATACATCCCTGGGGGGGGTGGGAGGGGAACAAAACTAATAAATGCTATACATCTGTTTCCTGCCTAAAGCAACTGGCGCCTGGTACTTACATGGGTAGCTTCTGTGCTATTTCGCGGCTCACAGTACAAGGTGAAAACTGTTTTCCTGTAGCAAATGGTTGTTAAGATGTTATGTGTGCACGTTCGGTATACGATGTTGGGCAGAGACAGGGAGAGCACTAACTTTCCTGAACAAGATGCAGAGATATGACCCGTCCTGCAACACAGTTGTATATTATTTTATATAGAGTTCTCTCTCAGCCTGCAATCTCAGCGCTGGGGAGACTGAGGTAGGAGGATGTGAAGTTCAAAATGCCAGCTACATATGTAGAAAGACCCTGTCTTAAAAATGTATTACTTATTGGGCTGGAGGGATAGCTTAGCGATTAAGGCGTTTGCCGGCAAAACCAAAGGACCTAGGATCGAGTCCCCAGGACCCACGTTAGCCAGATGCACAAGGGGAAGCATGCATCTGGAGTTTGTTTGCAGTGGCTGGAGAACCTGGTGTACCCATTCTGTCTCCTTCCCTCCCTCTTTCTCTGTCAAATAAATTTAAAAAAAATTTAAGACAAGAGAAAAAAGGTTACAATTCATTAGGCCTTTAAAAAAATGTATTACTTATCAACCGTTCCCAGTGTAAGAAAAAAAATCTCACATCTTAAAAAAAAGAAAAAGAAAAAACAAATTGTACTTGTGCACATCCAGGTCGAACCCCTGGGTCTCCATCCCAGAAACTGACACAAAGCTAGTGCTTGTTATCCTGTGGCCTCTAGCAGAGCACCGCCCACATCCCACACTGACCAATCGGCTCCCGGGAGCGGGCCCACCCCTCCCGTTGCAGCCCCCTCCCTCGGCGCGCCCCAGTCTCCACCTCGCACCTCCAAATCTCCTCGCCTTCAGGCTCATCTTGTCTTGTCACACCCCTGCGGAGGACGCCTCCCTTCCTCCCAAGTAGACTGCTGTGGGAATTGCCGGACCAGCGGTGAGTCTCGTCCAAGGATTGTCTCTGGGACCCCAGGAGGCCGAGGTTAGGGGCCCCTTGGGATGTATGTCTGCGGCCCAGGTGGGAGCCAGGAAGCGCGGGAGCCAGCGCCGCACCTGCGGGGATGGCACTGGGGTGGCCCTTGTGGAGAGGTTGCTTGGGCCCTGGACGCGTAAAGCATCCCTGCGGTGGCCCCATCTCTGCTTCCCCCCCCCCCACTTCTCTACCTCCGCGTTGATTTAAGTCTAAAACATTTCTGCCCCTTTTACACATTGTTCATTATATTTTTAAGTGAAATGCAAGAAATATAATATAACAAATGCCTACATATCACCTCCTCCTCTTCTCTCCTTTCTCACCCATCTTTTTCTGCACCAAGCCTCACACCTCCATCCTCAGTGGCACACATTAGCTTGTATAGCTCCCGTGGTTATTGTTGTCTTTTATTATATATATATTTTTTTTTAAGTAAGCGACGTGGTGTTGTTTTTATTCCGAATTTTACGTGTTTTCTTCACGTAACTCATTGGGAGGTTTAAACCGGTGTTATTGTTAAGTCCTGGACACTGGGGATTGGAAGCGTGGGCAGACACCCACCTCTTCTCGTGGGAAAGTCTGAAGCCTGGGCAGGAAGAGACCATCGGTGAGCCTTACCTGGCAGGATCCTGGATCCGGGTTCCCTCGGTCCTGTTCGGTCCCTCCATGAAACGCTGCCCCTGAGACCCTTTGGTTGAGGTTTCTGTAATTCACTGTGGAGAAAGCGGAAGTTGAAGGGATGGGGTTAATGTGGTGTGGGTGTGAACCAAAACCCTAGCTTAGAGTCAAAAAGATGAGCATCTTCCTGAAACATCACATCTTAGGACATCTGAATATCCGGTCGGGCATTCATCCAGAGACTTAACTGTACGCTTAAGAACGAGTATTAGTCCATCTATTTCAGCCTTCTGTAAAAGAGCTGTTCATTTATCGCCCCCGCTTTACAGGGAATAAATCAGACAAAGAAGAATTAAATATAACTTGCTTTCAGTCACGCAGCAGGTGCATGTAGTGCAGAGCCCCGAATCCCGCGGAGCTTGGTGGTGTCAGGGTGCCTGGTCCTCGGGTCCCCGCGGTCGGCTTGCTGGAGAGAGCGCCCCGGGCAGCTGTAACTCACGGAAGGGAGATCGCTGATTAGCCAGAGCCAGATTAGGACTTGGACCGTGCCCTGCAATCATCCACTCGAACTGGACATTGTTGGTTTGAGATGTTATTTTTAATTTACCCACGTCACTACGTGACAGACGCGGCCATCAGTGCAGTTACATGGTGTGTCCACCTCCCTCCCCAGTCCTCGCATGGAAACAATACGGACAGGTAGAAATGTCTTCGGTTCTCGTGATACGAAGAGGCGGTGTGCTTTCTTCTCCCCTCCCTTACAAAAAAAGGAGAAGAAGAAGAAGAAAGCATGCCCGGGCAACCATCCGTACAGGCTGCAGTGTTGCTCCCTTGGCAGGGTGTCCAGATCCCTGCATCCCACGCTGGAGAGATTGAAGTTGATTGAGACAGAGTGTGTGCGCGCGCCCTGGTGGGTTCAGCCTTTCGCTTACTAGCAAACGGACACAAACCGGGGACATTTTAATAAAACGGCTGTCCGCATCGCTGGGGTGGGGAGCCAACCCCCCCCCCCTCCAGACATCCCTAATCCACCGCAATGCCGAGCCGCCAGGGCCAGCGACACAAAGAAGCGCCGTCCCCGGCCAAGCGCCGCCCCTCGGGCTCCCCCTCCAGCGGGGAGGAAGTGGGGGGGAGGAGACTGATTGCTGGGGAGCGCCCCCTCCTCCTCCTCCCCGCCCCGGGCCCTCGGCGGCGGCTGGGTGCTCTGTGGAGAAGCCCCTGGTCGGCCTGTGCGCCCCTCCGGCGGAGCGCTCGGCCCAGGCCGCCCCAGCTGCCCGGGTGGACCCCTGCAGGGTGAGCTGCTGAGTGGTGGGCTCAGAAAGCGGGTGTTGGGGGGGGGTGTGCGGGTCTGGGTGTGCCCACAGCTGGCCCTGACTCCCCCCACACACCCCCCCCCAGTGTTTGGGGTCGCAGTTTAGCTGGGCTGATGAGGGGGGGTCCTCCCTGCGCCCCGAGCCTGTCTCGGCCGGCTCTCGCTGGCCCCGGGCCGGCTCGCGCTGGAGCGCTCGGGCTTTGTGTGCGCGAGCTCCAGCCAGGCCCGACCCCGCGCCGCGGCACCTAATCTAACCTGCGGCTTTACGCGAACTGAAAACCCTGGTCCAGGGATCAGGCTGGGCTTGCTCTGCGTCACACGGGTAGTGGGTGACACACCGACGCTAGCCCCCTAACCCCACTTTGCAAACGTGGGGGGGGGGGCTCTCTGGATCCGAGATCCCACTGTCCGCCTGGGACTCGACTATGAGAGATGTAGGGTGCAGGAGGGGGTGGGGGGGTTGTTTCCAACTCAGACAAGACCTTGGTGCCAAAGGCCTGGAGAATTCTGTAGCCAAACGTGGGGAGCTTTTCCCCTTGGCTCCCCTCCTCCCCAGGAGGCCGTACCTCCCACCCCCACCCACCCACCCCGGCGTCCCACTCCTCCTCTGACGTCACCCACATGCTCTGTCCCGATTGGCCCTGGGCCAGGGAAGAGAAAAGGGGAGAGGGGGAGGCTGCTCCAGGTTAGTGGAGTGCTGGCTGCCCCTGGAAGTTTGGGGAGCCCTTTCTCCCCGGCTGGGTATTTGAAAAGAGACCCTCTCAGGCGAGCAGACCCACAGCTAGGAGGACACAGCACCTGGGCTTCTAAACGCGAAAGTCAGGTCTCTCCACTCCCTGGCAGGGCCTCCTCAATGAGTTTGTTCTGAGAGTTACCCCAAGAAAGGAGTGAAGACATGGGAGCTAGGAGAAGACTGTGTCAGGAGCTTGGGAATGCCGGAGGCAGTGTGGTTGAGACTGGGTAGAAAAAGCCAAGTTTTGAGTTCTTCATCCTATTGGGGTATGAGGGAGGGGGGAATGGAAAGACCCAAATGAAGCCTTAAAAATAGTGGTAAAGAAGTCGAGAGCTTTTTTTATTGGTGTTTCTAAATTTACGTGGTAATATATGGTAATTTGTTTAGTTTTTAATTTTATTATTTTTTGTCTATCCATGTGTGTTACATATTACTTTAGATGTACGAATTAAATAAATTTGCCCAAGTTAAAATTAAATAAATGAGGACATAGTGGGGAAATATCCAAAGGGGAATGCAAAAGAATTGAATGAGTCTCAACTCTGGTTAACTAGAAGTTGATGAGCATTAGCAAAGGTGTTTGGATGTGTAAGAATAAAGAAGCAAAGGTTTCTTGAAGAAAATGCCATGGAAAAGAGAAGCCAGGAAGATCTGTATGTTTGTGTCATTAATTGGTTTTCAAGGCCAGGCTGTTTGCTAAGCAAGAATTCCTTGAGCAGTCCTTACCATCTGTGGCGGTCAGGTTCGCATTGCTGGTAGAAATCACCAGACCAAGAGCAATTTTGGGGGAAAAAAGGGTTTATTTTGGAGGGGAAGCTCCACGATGGCAGGGAAAAATGGTGGTATGAGCAGAGGGTGGACATCACTCCCTGGCCAACATAAGGTGGACAACAGGAACAGGAGAGTGTGACAATCACTGGCATGGGGAAACTGGCTATAATACCCATAAGCCCGTCCCCAACAATACACTGCCTCCAAGAGGCATTAATTCCCAAATCTGTATCAGCTGGGAACCTAGCATTCAGAACACCTGAGTTTATGGGGTAAATCCCGAATCAAACCACCACACCCTCCATCTTTCAGTCATATAGCCATCAAATATAAAGAATAAAATTCATTCTCTAGCCTTACACACTTACCTCTTAGTTTTAGGAGTGAAACTGAAATACAGGCTGTCAAGGGTCTTGTTTCCAGGATGGCCCACCTTCCTTCCATGTGTCTTCTTCTATAGGGACCCCCCCCCCTTTAGGCTCAGGGGGCTGTGTTGTGGTAGGCATGGAAGCTCTACACTCTCATGCTGTGGGCTATACTTGAGGTACTGTTTAAAAATATTTTTTTTATTTATTTGAGATAGAGGAAGAAAGAGGCAGATAGAGAATGGGTACACCAGGGCCTCCAGTCACTGCAAATGAACTCCAGACGCATGCGACACCTTGTGCATCTGGCTTGTGTGGGTCCTGGGGAATCGAACCTGGGTCCTTAGGCTTGGCAGGTAAGCGCCTTAACTGCTGAGCCATCTCTCCAGCCCTTGAGGAACCTTTTGCTTTAAAGTTGACTGACTGTAGCAAGTTCAAAGGGGCCACAGTGAGCCCAGGGGAAAGAGAGTAGGAGCTATGAGAAAGCAATTAAAATATGCAGATTCTTATAAAGATCGCTGTTCACCTCTTCCCTTGGTAATGTTGATCAATGCGGCCATGTTGATATGTGGTCTCCAAAGATTTACTATGCATGTACATAAAAACCTGAAAATTAAAAAGATACTTACCTATTCTTAGTGCTTAAGGACTAGACTCCATCACTCTATTTCCAAGATTTGAGTCCTCCATTCACCACTTAATGTCTATGTGACTATGAGCAAGTGACAAATTCCAAGACCATTCAGGGATTTGGATTCTCCTCACCCCCACCCCCCCTAGAAAAAAAACAAAACCCTATAAGGGCTGGAGAGATGGCTTAGCGGTTAAGGTGTTTGCCTGCAAAGCCAAAGGATCCCACTTCAACTCTCCAGGACCACGTAAGCCAGATGCACAAGGGGGCGCACGCGTCTGGAGCTCATTTGCTATGACTGGAGACCCTGGCGGGACCCCCCCCCCGTCTATATCTGTGTGTCTCTCTCTCTCTGAAATTAATAAATAAAATTAAATATTTTTTTAAACCCTATAAGATGGGGATAGTGATGATATATGCCTCATAGATCTATTGCCAGGATTAAATAAGTCATGTGTTATAATGTCACATGCCCAAGATGCATTGTATTGTTACGGCTACTCTTCTACAATTGCTGCTCTGTTATTACCATGTTCTTATCCATATAAAATGGGTTCATGGGCTGGAGAGATGGCTTAGCGGTTAAGGTATTTGCCTGCAAAGCCAAAGGACCCTGGTTCGATTCTCCAGGACACACATAAGCCAGATGCACAAGGGGCCGCATGCATCTGGAGTTCGTTTACAGTGGCTGGATGCCCTGGTGTGTCCATTCTCTGTATATATCTGCCTGCCTCTCTCTCTCTCTCTCTCTCTCCCTCTTTCTCTTTCTCTTAAATAAATAAATTAATTAAATAAATTAAAATGTTTTAAAAATGAGTTCATATCCTACTTGCCATGGGAATTCTCATGGAAAATATCTAGATTGCAGATACAAAATAGATTTAACTGTGTTTGAACTACTCAGACAACAACTATTGAAACAGACATGTGAGTCCTTGTCCCTGTGTTATAATATCACATGCCCAAGATGGCTTTGTAGGCAAACGCCTTAACCACTAAGCCATCCCTCCAGCCCACATTGTAACTTTTTATTAACATTTCCATACATTCACATAATGTACTTTAATTACAATCCCCTCCCATTAGCTTCTTTTTATCTCCTTCCCCCTGTCTCTCCCTCTGAACTCCTTTTTTCCAACTAATCCCTTGTCTATTTTGGTGTCTCCCCCCCCCCCCCCGCTTCCATTATCTGTGATGAAATATTGATAGGCTTAGTATTGTGCGGCTCTTATGCAGTTAATTATAGTCACTGTTATTTTTATAAGAAGTTTTTGTTTTTGTTTTTTTTAACAGGGGACTGGTTGGGTTTGGGAACAGGCATACCTATGAAACTAAGTTACCACTGCCAGGTTGCTTGGAGACGTTCTCTTGTCCTTTAGATTGTGACAACATCCTCAAAGCCTCACAACATTGGACATTTTTAGCTACCTCTCATTCTTTACCCTGTGTATCTTTTTTTTTTTTTTAAGATGCAAACATCCTTTATTCATTACAATAGCAAGTGGAGAAAGGGAACACGTCATCTGTCTTTCCTGGGTTGGTGTCACCATACACCAACACCACTCTCATGCTCTGCTCCGAAAGCTCTATTTTATCTACTCTTTTCTCCTCAGTTCCTAGTTCATTTTTTTTTTTATAGTCTTGTGGGAAATGTACATTATATTCTTTTGACTAGCAGAGTTAAGCATTTTTGTTAGTTTCTTTGTTTGCTTTATGAGGTAGGGTTTTACTCTAGCCCAGGCTGACCTGGAATTCACTATGTAGTCTCAGGATGGCCTTGAACCCACAGTGATCCTCCTGTCTCTGCCTCCCACGTGCTGGGATTAAACACATGCACCAACACACCCAGCTGAGTTAAGCATATTTTTAATAGAAGTTGTGATCTCTTATACAATTACATCTGAACAGGCAGCAGGTTTGGCCCAAAGATTTCATTTTTTCTGTGCCATCCTTCTGCACACACCAGTCTGTTTCTATGTACTGCAACCCTGCACAAGTTCTCAGGACACGGGTATAACAGCAAGCCTCTCACACAAACTGCTTCTAGCCCAGTCCAGGCAAAGCTCTTTCTCACCCCCATAAGCCAAACCTCGCAGTCCATAGTTCTTACTGCATTCTGGTCTTTCAACGCTGACCAGAATAGTCCATTAAGCTGTACTTACAGCACTGCAAGGCATCTCTTGGGCCAAGGTTTTAAATCCTTCCTCATTCCTCTTGAAAATCAGCTCCAAAAGGCCAAAGCCACACAGTCAGGTGTCTAGCAGCAATCCCACTCCTCGGTACCACTTTACTCTTGCAGTCAGGTTCACATTGCTGGTAGAAGTCACCCAACCAAGAGCAGCTTGTGGGAAAAAGAAGTTTATTGTGGCCCACAAGCTTGGGGAGGGGGAAGATGCATGATGGCAGGGAAAATGATGGCATGAGCAGAGGGTGGACATCAACCCCTGGCCAACATCAGGTGGACAACAGGAACAGGAGACTGTGCCAAACACTGGCAAGGGGAAACTGGCTATAACACCCATAAGCCTGCCCCCAACAATACGCTGCCTCCAGGAAGCTTTAATTTCCAGTTGCCATCAGCTGGGGAGACTAGCATTCAGAACACCTCAGTTTATGGGGGACACCTGAATCAAACCACCACACTAATACAAAGCTTTAAGACTTCAGAATATCGATTTGGTAGACAAAATTTTACCTTCTTTCCTCCTCCTGTTTCCTTCTGTGATGGAAAAGTGTCATATAAGTTTGCTCATGAGAGTTTAAGAGAATGGGGCACTTGGGGGTCCTGGACTGCACACATGGATGATGTGACGCAGATCATTCAACATCAGTCCTATGGCACGGTGGCCAGATTGCCCTGGCTACAGGAAGAGAGGACTAGTATGCCTGTTTGTTTTTTGCTTATTTCTCTATTCTTCGCTAAGCTGGGTCTCTGTTCTTCTCCACAGAAACTGATAGAACCATGGCGACTCCCTCGGCTGCCTTTGAGGCCCTTATGAATGGAGTGACAAGCTGGGATCTCCCTGAAGACGCCGTCCCATGTGAACTGCTCCTTATTGGAGAGGCCTCTTTTCCTGTGATGGTGAATGACATGGGCCAAGTCCTCATTGCTGCCTCCTCCTATGGACGAGGCCGCTTGGTGGTGGTATCCCATGAGGACTACTTAGGGGAAGCCCAGCTTACTACCTTTCTCCTCAATGCTGTGGGCTGGCTTCGTTCCTCCCCTGAATCTTCCATTGGTGTACACCCATCTCTGGCACCTTTGGTTAAAATCCTTGAGGGCTCTGGCATGGAGGCAAAGATTGAGCCAGAAGTGAATGACTCCCTGGGGGTTTACTGTATCGATGCGTACAATGAGACCATGACGGACAAGCTGGTCCAGTTCATGAAACGTGGAGGGGGCTTGCTCATGGGAGGCCAGGCCTGGGATTGGGCCAACCAGGGTGAAGATGAAAGGGTTCTGTTCACATTTCCCGGGAATCTGGTGACCAGTGTGGCCGGTGTGTACTTCACCGACAACAAAGGGGACACAAGTTTCTTTAAAGTCTCCAAGAAGATGCCAAAGATCCCTGTCTTAGTTAGGTGAGTATCTTAACCTCGTGGAAAGTTGGCTGCAGATTAAAGAAATCGATACAATTTTATCTTCTGGTTGCTTCCAGGCTAACAAGAGAATTTGAAACTCAGGTGGTTATTCATCATAGTCAACTAGATTTTTAAGATGCATTCAGGCTTAGGAATGCCAAAGTCCTCACTGATGCTGTTTTCACAGACCAGATCATTTAGTTCATAAGGGGGAAAATCTCATATTAACCATGACATTCCCCACCACTTAACTTGGTGAATATACTGGTGGCCCCAAGAGTTGGTGCGATTAGTCCAGAAAGGTTCATAGCAGAACATGTACTTCAAGTTGTTCAATATTAGGAAGAGGAGACCATGAAAGAAAGATCCTACAGGCTAAAATTTACAGAACTGTCAAAAAAACATTTTGAGGGCCTGGAGAGGTGGCTTAGCAGTTAAGGCGTTTGCCTGCAAGCCAGAGGACCCAGGTTCGATTCCCCAGGACCATGTAAGGCAGATGCAGAAGGTGGCACATGCATCTGGAGTTCATTTACAGTGGCTAGAGGTCCTGGCTTACCCATTCTCTCTCTTTCTCTCTCTCTTTCTCTCAAATAATAAATAATAAAATGGTTTTTAAAAACATTTTGAAATATTTAGCCACATATGGTTAGAGTGGAAACAGAAAACAGTAGATTCATATGTTTATGTAGCAAAAAAAAGATGGTATAAATAATATATACTAAATTTAAGATTTGAAAGAGGAGTTTTATCTTTGGGTTCAAAGATAAGATCTGATGACTGAGAACAGAGGACATAGACAGTGTCTACTGGGGCAGGCTACACTTAAAGTTCTTTGATAAAATTACACTCTGTGTGCAGTGTTGTACGTGTAACCGATTAATAAATGCTCAGTAACATTTGTTAGATGTATAATTGGATGATGGAGGATAGTAGAAGCCGGAATAATCTCAGGAACAGAAAAAGTACACTAGGCCATTCCCTAGTGTGCATTAACATTCTTAGTTTTCTTGGAACAGATGTCACTGGCATTTTTGACTGATCTGGTGGAAGCAGGGTAAGGTCAGAGTAGGCATGCTTTGAAGATACACTGAGGTCGTTAGAGGTATGGGGAATGTGCCATGATATCCCCTTGAAATGAAAATTTCAGGAAAATCATCTGGAAGAGCGTGTACACTCTAGATTTTGGGTTCAAATGCACCTTGTCTCAGTTTACTGCAAATATTGTACTTCTATGAAGGAGTTAAAATTTGCTTTTTGTTAATTCACCCATTTATTATTCCAGAGTTTACTGGATATATTCTCTGCCATAGACATTCTTATTTTAAGAATACAAATTGCAAAGACCAAAGAAGCATTGAAATAAGTCTAATAGCAACATCTAGAAGAAATGTCCAAACCCAAGTGTAACTGTTGTAGGCAGATAGCCTTGCTGTGACAGCTCAGTAGAACTTGGAAATATGTGACCTATGGCTGTACAGTGAGGCCCCATTGTGTCCTTTAAGTTCCCTTTATCCCTCTAGCAGGATAGTGCTGGAGAAGACCTGAGTAAGTCTCCCTTTGAGTATTACTGTCTTGGGACTATGGGCTTCTCAGTTGACTGTGATCCCTGTCTGTTCCCAGTGTCATCTGTCATGAATAAATGGGAGTGCAAATGGGCCTCTTCTGAGTGCCCAACTGCCCTAAGTACCTTGGTGAGGAAGCACCCTCCCTCGGAAGCCTTAATTAACCAACACTGTTAGTATGTCCTCTATGTGATCATCTCAGCCCGAAGAAGGTGCAGTGCTGTGAGCCACAAAAAAAAAACCAAAAAACAAACAAACAAACAAAAAATTGTTTGTCAAATTACTAAGGAGATTTCCAAAGTTTTAGAAGTTGGATATCTCCTTGAAATCGTCTCAAGTGACAGAAGAAAGCTGCCAGATGACTGGAGGGCAAAGATGACTAATATCTCCCACGTCATTTGGAAAGCGATATCAGGGCAGATGTTAATGATTCTATTTGTAATAAGGATCTGCATATCATTGGAGGTCATTGCTCGTTGTATGTTGGATGTATGTAGAGGTAATCAATAAAGGCAGCAGTTACTTAGTTGAAGGAAATCAATGAAATGATGAGCTACTATATAGACATACTGTAACAACACTGAGAGAAAATAAAATTTACAAGAATGAAGGAAGGGATATTAATAATCCTAATCCTTTAGATATTAAAAGGTAATGAAGTAGTATTGCAACCAACAAATTCGTCAATTTTGATGAGCTGAACAGACACAGTGTACCAAAATAGGTACAAGGAAAGAAAATATAAAGTGTATAAGTAAGCTGAATTTTAAAATATCTTTAAAAAATTTATTTATTTATTTGACAGAGAAAGAGGGAGAGAGAGAATGAGCATGCCAGGGCTTCCAGCCACTGCAAACGAACTCCAGATGCATGTGCCACCTTGTGCAGCTGGCTTATGTGGGTCCTGGGGAATAGAACCTGGGTCCTTTGGCTTTGCAGGCAAATTCCTGAACGGCTAAGCCATCCCTCCAGCCCAAAGCTGAATTTTAATTAAAGCATTCCAATACTAAGTAGAGCATGATACCCTGGATTGTATTGTAGAAGACATAGAAAAACAAGTAAAATTAAGGTAAAGTGTATACATTTGTTTGTAAGCAAGACCTCACTATGAAGCTTGGGCTTGTCTCATACTGGGATTCCTTCTGCCTTAGCCTGCTGAGTGGTGGGATTACACCTCAACCTCTAAAAGTTTATAGTTTAGTTAACAGTATTTGTCTTCTGTTAACTTCTTAGTTTTGCCAGATATTCCATGGTTGTATAATATATTATCATTCAAGGAAAATAGGTCAATGATATGCAGAAACTCTTTATTTACAACTTTTCCATTATTTTAATTGTTTAAAAATATTTATTTATTTGCAAGGAGAGAGGGAGAGAGAATATGAATAGACATGAGCTCTAGATGAATGTGTCATTTTGTGCATTTGGCTCTACATAGGTACTGGGGACTTGAATCTGGGTTGTTAGACTTTGCAAGCAAGTGCTTTAACTTCTGAGCCATCTCTCCAGCCACATTTTAATTTTTAAAATGAAATTTTTATCTAAAACAAACAAGCACACAAGCAAGTCTAACCCCTGGTAGATTTTCTGAGGAATGTCATCAAACTTGTTCAGAACAAAAAATACTAAATCTACATGTAAACTCTTCCAGAACACAGAAGTAAAATTTTCTCAACTTGACTGATTAAGCTAGAATTTCTGTCATACTAAAACCAGAAAATGACACTGTAAGGAAAGAAACAAAACTATAGTTAGCATAGGTTCAAAGTGATTAATGAAATATTCACCAGTAGAATAGGGCGATGTATAAAAAGATCAATATAGCTTAACCAAATAGGGCCATACTAGACATAGAAGACTGGTTAACATTCAAAGATCAAATTAATTTAGCATATTAACAGGAAAAGTAAAAGTCATATAATTCAATGGATACATACAAAACATCTGATAAAATCTTATATTGACTCATGAGACAGTGTGTGTGGTGGTTGGAATGTAAAATGTCCCCATACACCCGTGTGTTTGACTACTTAACTCCAGTTGGTGGGGCTGCTTGGAAGCAGAGCCTTGCTTTAGGAAGGGTGTCGCTGGGCGTGGGCTTTGAAGAGGTATATCCCTTCCCCATCCTACCCTGCTGATGTGTTGATTTGTGCTGTGAGGCTTTCTGCTCATGTCCTCCATGCTGTCCCTGCCATAATGGACTTTACCCTCTAGAACTATAAGCTGAAGTAAACCCTTTTTCTTACATAAGCGGCTTCTTGGTTGAGTATTTGGTAAGGCTAAAACAGTCACAAGGTAGAAATACAGGGGCTGGAAAGATGACTCAGCAGTTAAGGTGCTTTCATGCAAAGCCTAAGGACCCGGGTTCAGCTCTCCAGTACCCACATAAAGCCAGATGCACAAGGTAGTGCACATACCTGGAGTTCATTTGCAGTGGCGAGAGGCCCTGGCACACCCATTCTCTCTCTCAAATAAATTAAAAAAATATTTTTTAAAGCTACAAATAAAAAGAATTTCTTCAAACTGGTGAAAGGCATCGAGCTAAATGCATTGTTTTTGTTTTGTTTTATTCCGTTTTTTGTTTGTTTTTAAGCAGGGTCTCATGTAGTCTAGACTAGTTTCAGACTTACTGTATAGCCAAGCTTGTCTTTGGACTCCTGATCCTCCTGCCTCCCAAGTGCTGGAATGGCAGGTGTGTACCATCACACCCAGCTATAAAAATAATCTTAGGACTGGAGAGAGTTTTGAGTAACAGGGCTTACTGCATAAGCATGAGGACTTGATATACACACACACATACACACACACACACACTTATGTATATATGTGTATATATATTATATATATAAACACAGTTATGTATGTATATATACATATATCTTTTATTTTGTTATACACACTTATATGCTAAAGTTTAACTTATAAATGAAGCATGATATAAGAAGAGCAACAGGGGAGAGATAGCTTAATGGTAAAGGCGCTTGCCTGTGAAACCTAAGGGCCCAGGTTCAATTCTCCAGGTCCCATGTAAACCAGGTGCACAAAGTGGCGCATGTGTCTGGAGTTCATTTGCAGTGGCTAGAGGTCCTGGTGTGCCCATTTTCTCTCTCTCTCTCTCTCTCTCTCTTTCTCTCTCGCTCTCTTTCTCTTTCTCACTCTCCCTCTCTCTGTCTCAAATAAAAATTAAATTTTAAAAAATCTTTAAAAAAAGAATAACAACAGCTAATAATAAAATAGAATTATACTCTATTTTTCAATAGGAGATGTTTGAATGTGATCTCTTTCTGAGACTATCTTATTCACATTGTGTCATAATGGGACAGTGCGGAAATCCTCGCTGATGTTAACCTAGATCACAGTAACCCACCTTTTCAAAGATTTCATTTGTGAACGAGTAACACAGCCGCATCAGTGAGTGCTGGGTTCTGTGAGAGATCTTGTCTCCAAGAGTAAGGTGGAAAGCCCGGCATGGTGGCGCACGCCTTTAATCCCAGCACTCGGGAGGCAGAGGTAGGAGGATCGCCGTGAGTTCGAGGCCACCCTGAGACTCCATAGTGAATTCCAGGTCAGCCTGGGCTAGAGTGAGACCCTACCTCGAAAAACCAAAAAAAAAAAAAAAAAAAAAAAAAAAAGGGTAAGGTGGAGAGTAACGGAAGAGGGCATTTAAAATCAGCTGCTGGCATCCACGTGCATGTACAGGCACAAATGCTGTCATGCCCACACATACAAATATGAATATATATATATACAGAGCGAGCACACGCTTCTGGTGCTGAGGGAACCCACGTGGGCAGGCAGAGAACAGGTGGAGTTGTAGATGTAGGCAGTGGTGTCTTCCTGGGTTGGGTCAGGGCCTCCACAGTCAGCTCTCCTGCACTGCACTTTTAGAAAATAATTCCTTTTTTTTTTTTTTTTTTTGGTTTTTCGAGGTAGGGTCTCACTCTAGCCCAGGCTGACCTGGAACTCACTATGGAGTCTCAGGGTGGCCTCGAACTCACGGCGATCCTCCTACCTCTGCCTCCCGAGTGCTGGGATTAAAGGCGTGCGCCACCACGACCGGCTTAGAAAATAATTCTTTTTTTTTTTTTTTTTTGGTTTTTTCAAGGTAGGGTCTCACTTAGCCCAGGCTGACCTGGAATTCACTCTGTGTTCTCAGGGTGGCCTTGAACTCATGGTGATCCTCCTACCTCTGCCTCCCGAGTGCTGGGATTAAAGGCGTGCGCCACCACGCCCGGCATAATTCTTCATTAATGCTACTAACTCAGCTTTCCAGGCGATAACAAATTAACTGCATGGAAAGTATAAATAAGACTCCTTATCGGAACAACAACAACAACCAAAAAAAAAAAGTAGAGCCAGGTGTGGTGACCCACACCTTTAATCCCAGCACTTGGGAGGCAGAGGTAGGTGGATCGCCGTGAGTTCGAGGCCACCCTGAGACTATATAGTGAGTTCCAGGTCAACCTGGACTAGAGTGAGACCCTACCTCGAAAAAAAAAAATGTGATTCGCCACTTAATACTTTATATGATGTTTGAAGGGTTGTAATAAACATGAACTTAAATCTGGAATATTCTAGCTATAGTATAATATTGGGTAACCTCGGCATGATTTTCTTTGCAGTCTCCTTTTGAGAAGTCACACTTTGAAAGTGAGCAGGACAGTATTAATGCCTAGACCTTTAGTCCTCCAACAAATTTCCATTCCGGGGGAGGTCAGATCCACGCACTGTATTGTCCCAAATCTCCTGAAATAGCTAAGAAATCACACACCGTGAGTACAAACGATGCAGGTAGCCTGTGGGTGCCAGTCAGTGCAGCCGCCCTCTAACCAAGAGTGCGTGTGCCCTCTGCAGCTGTGAAGATGACCTCTCGGAGGACAGAGACGAGCTCCTGCACGGTATTTCAGAGCTGGACATCACCAACTCGGACTGCTTCCCGTCCCAGCTGCTAGTGCACGGCGCCTTGGCTTTCCCCCTGGGGCTCGATTCCTACCACGGCTGTGTGATAGCCGCTGCCCGCTACGGCCGGGGCAGGGTGGTGGTGACGGGTCACAAGGTCTTATTCACCGTGGGCAAGCTGGGCCCCTTCCTGCTCAACGCTGTCCGCTGGCTGGACGGGGGTCGCAGAGGCAAGATCGTGGTGCAGACGGAACTGAGGACCCTGAGTGGCCTGCTGGCCGTGGGCGGCATCGATACCAGCATCGAGCCCAGCCTGACCAGTGATGCCAGCGTCTACTGCTTCGAGCCCATGAGTGACGTGGGCGTCAAGGAGCTGCAGGAGTTCGTGGCCGAGGGCGGCGGCCTGTTTGTGGGCGCGCAGGCCTGGTGGTGGGCTTTCAAGAACCCAGGCGTGTCGCCGCTGGCTCGATTCCCGGGAAACCTGCTCCTGAACCCCTTCGGCATCAGCATCACCAGCCAGAGCCTCAACCCAGGGCCCTTCCGCACCCCAAAGGCAGAAATCAGGACCTACCACTTCCGCTCCACCCTGGCCGAGTTCCAGGTGATCATGGGCAGGAAGCGAGGGAACGTGGAGAAGGGCTGGCTGGCCAAGCTGGGCCCGGACGGGGCAGCCTTCCTGCAGATTCCCGCCGAGGACATCCCGGCCTACATGTCTGTGCACCGGCTCCTGCGGAAGCTGCTGAGCCGCTACCGGCTGCCCGTGGCCACCCGCGAGAGCCCGGTCATCAATGACTGCTGCCGGGGGGCCATGCTTTCCCTGGCCACGGGGCTGGCCCACTCGGGAAGTGACCTCTCGCTGCTGGTGCCCGAGATCGATGACGTGTACAGCAGCCCCTACCTGCGCCCCTCCGAGTCGCCCATCACAGTGGACGTGAACTGCACCAATCCAGGTGAGGCTGCAGCACTTGGGGGACTCCGGGTTATGGCAACCCGAAAGGACGGGGCTCATGGGGCATGCTGTGCAGTTTGATCATCCGATCATCTGCAAGGGGTCTTCTCCGTCTTTTTTTTCTTTGTCAAGAAGACGGGTGGTGGGTGCATTGGCATTGGTGTGCTGTTTGGAAGAGATCTCCGTAGGGGGCAGCGCGGAGGGGGAGGGGTGGGAGAGCTCGGGAAGGTTCAGTGGGAGCTCTGCCTGGAGGAGGGGTCACGCCTGTCCTTCCTATGCCCTTGGCAGGCACCCGATACTGCTGGATGAGCACCGGGCTCTACATACCTGGAAGGCAAATCATCGAGGTCTCCTTGCCGGAAGAGGCTGCGTCCGCTGATCTAAAGGTGAGGCCAGGCTCCCGGTGGCAGAATCCAAGTGCTCTTCTCATCTGAGCATCTTAATTTGTTCCTCACAAAACCTCACCAGCCAAACAGAACAGGCTTTCTCGCCCTTGCAAAGGCCTGAAACATACAGAACTGAAGGTTTCAGCGGGCCCTGCACTTTAACCATCTCCTGTCTCTTAAATGCTGCACTTTGGGCTTATGTCACAGACTGAGAACCAAGGGAGACCTCAAAGGGAACGTTCCAGGCCCCTCCACAGGTATTCAGTAAATCCTAGCTCACTGCGCATGCTCACATACAACGCCCACTGTAGTGAACGCATCTGGCTCCAGTTTCTTCTTGACACTAAATACTGACTGACTGTACCTTGATGGCTCAAGTCCACCTTCTGCTCTGTTGTACATGTACACACACACACACACACAGTCATTATGATGCTAAGGGTCTGTCCTGTACCTGTGTCTGTTCTGACACTTGTTTACTATCAACTCAGAGAAACAATCCCAGGCCTCTACCAAATGCAGAAGCCATTCTACCTCCCCAGGAAGGGGAAGGGGACTGTATTAGTCAGCTTCAGGTTCGCTGAGATGAACTTCCAGACCAGGCACAGTTATGGAGGAAGGGATTTATTGGAGCTTACAGATCCAGGGGAAGTTCCATAAAAGCAGAAGAAACTGGCCTGCCTTCACAGGCCCAAGCAGAGAGAGAGCAGTACAAGCCTAAAGGTCACACAACACAGCACACTTCAGGAACTCCTGCTAGACACACTTTACATATCTTTAGATTGAAACCTGAAACCCACCACCACACCTTAAGATCCACACAATGGCACTGATTCCAGCCAGGTGGCTAAAGATGCAAACTACAAACAAATAAACAACTGAAATATATTGGGGGCCATCTATTCTATTCAAACCACCACATTCTCAAGTCCACCTTCTGCTCTGTTGTACATGTACACACACACACACACAGTCATTATGATGCTAAGGGTCTGTCCTGTACCTGTGTCTGTTCTGACACTTGTTTACTATCAACTCAGAGAAACAATCCCAGGCCTCTACCAAATGCAGAAGCCATTCTACCTCCCCAGGAAGGGGAAGGGGACCGTCCACTGTCAGCCGCATTACACTGAGTGGGGCCTGTCTCTAATCAGTAAAGGAAAGGATCCCTGCAACCCCATTGCTGACAGAACTACCACTATGGGTGGTCTATACAACCCAGGACTCTCTTATAAAGACACCAGAGGACTTTTATGGGAATTGACTGTCCTCAGAATTAGACTTGCTGGTTATACCTACTCCTTGCATTGATGTCTCTATATGATCCATTGTGGAGCTGTTGGCCCATAAATTACTCCCTACGATCTCAAGAAATGTTACAGGTTTATGAGTCTACCTCCCAAGATTCGTCAGTAATGTATGGGGTCATATACTAATGACCTTTCCTAATTCCACCCTCCTGGGCTCTCTTCTTACACACACACACACACACACACACACACACACACACAGACACCATGGTAACTATGGGGAATATCTCTTGCTCCAGATACAAATTGGCTGTCACACTGATGACCTGACGAGGGCCAGCAAGCTGTTTCGAGGTCCGCTTGTGATTAATCGGTGCTGCTTGGACAAGCCCACGAAATCCATCACCTGTCTCTGGGGTGGCCTCCTCTATATCATCGTGCCTCAAAGCAGCAAACTGGGTTCTGTGCCCATCACCGTGAAGGGGGCTGTGCATGCTCCATACTACAAGCTGGGTGAGTGGAAGCTCCTTACACCTGAGGGGAGGAGAGTTGCAGGCCAGCTGGTGTCTTGGGCTATTTGATGCAGGAGATAGACACAGATCAATGAAGGGAGGAGGTTAGTTTCCTTAACTTCTACTTTGGGGAACCAAGAAGAAAAGAGCAAACTACATCCAGAGAGACGTCCTAGAAGAATGGGGAGAAAGAATGTGGCTGTTGTTGATCTTAGTGTCCTCCTCCTGGGGTCCAAGGTGTTTGTGTTAACCTAATGAGCTTGCAAAGAGGTGTTGCAAGTCCCATGGCCTCTCTTCTTAGGGGAGACATCCCAGGAGGAGTGGAAGAAGCGTATCCAAGAGAATCCAGGTCCCTGGGGAGAGCTGGCTACTGACAACGTCATCCTGACGGTGCCTACCGCAAATCTGCGCACGCTGGAGAACCCAGAGCCACTGCTGCGCCTCTGGGACGAGGTGATGCAGGCCGTGGCCAAGCTGGGAGGCGAGACCTTCCCTTTGCGTCTGCCGCAGAGGATCGTGGCTGATGTGCAGATCTCAGTCGGTGGGTGCTCTGAGCCAGCCTCTGTGTGTGCACTGCCCCAAATGTCCCTCCCCTGCCCCCCATATGCCATGCCATGGGCAGCTAGACAGGTAGAATGTTGTGCTAAAAAAGAATGTTTTGCTACCAAGATATGTAGCTGTGTTCCCTGCTACTTAAAGGAAAAGTTAAAAAAAAAAAAAAAAGGCATGTGAAATAGATAACAACTTAAGTCAGCATGTCAAGAGAAGTCCTTAAAGAAACAAGGGGCTGGGAAGATGACTCAGTGGCTACAAGTGTTTTCTGCACAAACATGAGACCTGAATTCAAATGCCAAAACCCATGTGGAAAGACGAACATGACCACACATGCCTATAGCCCCACTGCCAAGTGGGTGGGGCAGAAACCAGAGGGTCTCTGAGGCTTACTGGTCAGTCCTTCTAACTGAAAAATGTGAGCTTCAGGCTCAGTGAGATACTCTGTCTCAAAGAAATAAGGCAGAAGAGGGATAGAGGAGGCCACCTGACAACCGCCTGTGTCCTCCCCACACATGCAAACTGACCCCCACAGACAGAAAACATCAACAGAGGAAACCTGAATCTTCCCAGGGGTCCATTAGAAGGTCAAGAACTGGATAAATATAGCAGAGGGCCTTGATCTAACTCACAATCTTTGGGAGACACCGAGTAAGGAGCTCTTTGTCTGTGGGTCAAGGACCTAAAAACAGAGGAGGTGGGCCTGCAGAGGTGACTTGGTGGTTACGGCTCTTGCCTGCGAAGCCTAAGGACCCATGTTCAACTCTCCAGGTCCCACATTAGTCAGACGCACAAACTGATACAAGTGCGCAAGGTTGCACAGTGCCCACTAGGTGGCGCAAGCGTCTGGAGTTCGACTGCAGTGGCTGAGGCCTTGGCACACCAATTCTGTCTCTGTCTCTGTCTCTCTCTCTCTAAAATAAAACAAAATTTAAAAATGGAGAGATGGGTGGCACCGTTATTAAATAACCATGGAAATTTCTCTAGACCCTCATTTTCTTGGCTTGTGTAGACCATTGATGTACACTAGCATCAATGTGGGTCACTCTGTAGTTGATAATGAGAAGAAGAAACACCCTGGGAGAGTTCTCAATTTTGAGAAAATGATATAATGGCTGAGGTTCATGTGGATGACACACCAGGATGAAAAGGAAGACTCAAATTGTGCCACAGATAGCCATGTACAGCCGCCACACCCTAGCCACTCTGGCTCAGGTCAGAGGAAAGATAAAACCATCATAGCAGATTAAGCAGAGGAACAAAAGCCTGGAGGGATCTGGGCTTGGATGGGCCCTTGGGACATCAGGGATGCTTGAGGTATCTCGGTGCCAGTAGGTAGTTTGGCAGAGAAGTGGTTTAGGGAAGCACTTCATGAATCGGGTGGCAGGATGCTAACCCTGTCCTCCTCTCGTTTCTGCATTCCCAGGCTGGATGCACGCGGGGTACCCCATCATGTGCCACCTGGAGTCAGTACAAGAGCTCATCAACGAGAAGCTCATCAGAACCAAAGGGCTGTGGGGCCCCGTCCACGAGCTGGGCCGCAACCAGCAGCGGCAGGAGTGGGAATTCCCACCGCACACCACCGAGGCCACCTGCAACCTGTGGTGTGTTTACGTGCATGAAACGGTTCTGGGCATTCCCCGAGGCCGCGCCAATATTGCCCTATGGCCCCCCGTTCGGGAGAAGAGAGTCCGAATCTACCTGAGCAAGGGGCCCAACCTGAAGAACTGGAACTCTTGGACTGCATTGGAAACATACTTACAGGTACTGGGGCAGGGCTGGAGGGTGACAGGTGTCTTGGGTCCTATGGGGCCACATTGTTAGAAGATGTGCCAGTGACTGTCGAGACCTCCCAATGCATCTGCTTCTCACGCTCAGCCACACGAGACTCTGAGAAAGTCCAAGTGTAACAGTCCCTAATTGATGATGTCTCTCAGCACATGGCTTTGCATGACCCCCGAAGAGGACTTTATAGCCTCGGCCACATCCCCACAGGGAGATACGAGACAACATAATGAGCTCTGAGAAGTTATAAATCTGATAGAGACAAGTAGAGTACTATAAACACACTTTACTCTGTCTGGATATAAAGCCAGGTAGAGCTGTTGACTGAAGCCAAACTCTCCTGCTTAATAACTATCAAATCTCACCCCTCCCACACTCCGTGCATAGATTATCACCTACGTTTTCCTTAGGTGACTATATTGTCTCCTCATTGTGACTTGGCTGTGCCACAGATTCCACCTTGTGTAGAGCACTGCTTTGGACCTGGAGGTTGATGGTGTTATTTGATGCCCTTAGTACCCTGCCCCAGTGCGCCTGGCTCACTCTGAAAAGTGGCATCGCCTTGGATTCAGGCCAGGCAGGCCTTGTTCTACCTCCTCCACCTGCTCCGAGTTCCCCTCTCGTCGTGTCCTCTGATAGAAGGGAGACCTGAAACAACAGGGAATGTTGGGGTTGCTCTGCTGACCCCTCAAGCGAAGTCAGAGTTGTTCTCGGGGACTGTCCCAGAGCCTCTTAATTCAAAAGCCTTGTGACCCTGCCTAGCTAGCACGGGCTCTTTCCAATGGCTTCGGGAAAGCTGCCCTTTATAAAAGTAGAGTTTGCTCCCATTTCTGATGAGGTGGCAATACTTTGCTTCCACTCGACTCACTCGCTTCCCCAGACCATGCGAATCTCCAGACCTGTGACTTCTGATTTCAGGATAGCAGTAGGAATTTCCAAATTGCTGGAGCTCAACTTTGCAGCTGTGAAAAAATAATACAAATTGTTTCACTTCAGCCAGCTTTAAATCCCCTTGTCATAGGCCCCTCAATACTTAAAGGATCTCACCAGTAGAGGAACGATGATATTGATAGAAAATGTGATCAGTTGCTGCCATGCCCATGGCCAGCTGAGGCTCTGCTTTGTGGGGAGCGCTGTGTTAGCTCCAAGACCTTTGTTCAGATCAGTAAGTTGGAGGTCGGGGAATGAAACCAGTACACACAGCTCAGAGAAAAAGGCCAGTGGTAGATACAAAACCAGTGGGTAGCAGGTTAAAGACCTTAGATTCACTAGCAGTGTGTGTGGCTCTGTCTTTATAGATGAGATATTTCACCCACTTTCTCTTTACTCTTTCTAGCTCCAGGAAGCCTTTGGCTGGGAGCCATTCATTCGTCTCTTCACAGAGTACAGGAACCAGACCAACTTGCCCACAGACAACGTTGACAAAATGAACCTGTGGGTCAAGATGTTCTCCCACCAAGTGCAGAAGAACCTGGCTCCATTCTTTGAGGCCTGGGCCTGGCCCATCCAGAAGGAATTGGCTACCAGCCTGGCCTATCTGCCTGAATGGAAGGAAAATATTATGAAATTGTACCTCCTCACACAGATGTAAGGAGTGCCCATCGAGGTGGCAGGTAGAGAGGTTTGGGGAGGTAGGCAGAGGTGGTGGTTCACTCCTCTACCTCTGTCTCATAGGGTTTCAGCCTTGTCCTCCTAGCTCATGGCCCCTCTGTCTTATTGCCAACTTCAGTCTCTAGGAAGCAGGGTCTGGTGCACAGCAAAGTGGAGTGAAAACTTCCCAGGAACAAGGCCTCTGTTCATGTCTCTGCTCCTCTGCTCTCCGCTGTCAGGTGCCTTCCTGACGCTATATTTACTCAGCCGGGAGCTTGGGCACTTGTTTCCATACTAGCCCGTGGTCCATCCTCACAGGTCACAGATCACAGAGGGTGGTCCTTACCTTGCTCTCCATCTCTGTGGAAATCCCTGCCTCTCAGGGTTGTCAGGAAGAGTCAGACTGATCATTTTAAAGAAGTTTGTGAGCGACACAGAGCATGCCACTGAAGGGGTTGTCTCATTTCATGCTGGCCCGTTCCCTTGCGTAGCGAAGAGGTTAAAGTCAACCTTCCCACGAGACTCCTCATGTCCAAAAATCCTGTATCTTTCACTTCTTGGTGGTATCATGCTGATAAGATCCTTAACTTCTCCATGACTCTTACTTCCGCGTTCTATAAAACAGGATTTACTGTTTAGGATTATTGTGAAGAATTTTACACTCCCTGTGAAAGTGGCAGTTAGTAGGCGTTAAGAAAATGTCAGCTGTTATATTATCCAATTAATCTAAAGTGGTTTTAGAGCTATACTTCACTTTTGGATGTAGTATTTAAAATTATACATACTAATGGGATACCATGTGACATTTGCTATGTAGACATTTTGTAATGATTATATCTGACAAAGCACATCTGTCTTCTCAAACACAAATCGTTTTTTCATACCTAAACCATTCAAAATTATTTCTGGCTTTTTGAGATGTGCAGTATACATAATTGTTATCTACCTACACTATGTACACCAGCCTGTGAAAGGTTGCTGGTATGTTGCTTTATGAATGTAAAGGAAGCACTAAATTCACAATGGAAATTTTTGGATCTTCATTTGTTTAAGAAAGAGTCTCACTGTATTACCTAGATTGACCTAGAACTCACAATCTATAACTTTAGTCTCCAGAGTGCTGGGATTACAAGCATGTACCACTGTGCCCAGTTTTGCATTTTTTTAAGCTATGTAGGTTTGTTTTCTTTACCAATTTTTTCAGGTAAAATTCCTTCCTTGATGAAATCTGGAGTGGAGGTCTTGACAAAAACCAGAACAATTACAAGATAGTGTTTGTCCTTAATAAATACTAGACATCTCACTGTGTAATGGTGTTTACATTTCCACAGTGGTAGATTCAAGATAAAATCACTATCAAGAGTCACTGATTACATGCATGTAGAAAACTCACTTTGGAACAAGATAATTGAATAGAGCTAACCTAACTTTCATTTCGTTGCTATGCATTCAAAGTGCCTCCTGTGTGTTTTTTTCAGTTTTATTTAGCAATTATTTTTATTATAGTTTTAACTAGAGTTGAATATCTAGAATTGATGAGGTATGTGTAGCTGGTTTTCCTTTAACCTACATCTTTTTATTTATTTACTATAACATAGCATTTTATGTTCTTAGCTGGTAATTGGGTGATGTAGACAGTAAGATTTGACCTAAATAATATTCTCTTTGGATTTCTTTGTCATGTAATTTTTCAGTCCTTAAATGATTTCTTAATATCTGCTGTGTAGGTGCTTTGCTGAACAAATGTTGAATATACGTTCAACATTTAAAGTCATGGCTGTCAAATACATAGTGTTGAGTGCATGCCAGGCATTGGTCTGATCCATTTAATCTTCTCAGGTATCTTAGGAAATACAAACTATTGTATTCCTATTTTATGAATGAGAGAACTGAGTTTTATGGAGATTTAGTAAATTAGGTAAAGCTAATTGTTAATAAGTGGCAGATCTTTGATTTGTAGTCAGACATTCTGGTGGCAGAATAGGTAGGTATTCATCTTGAATAACCAAGCAGATGAGTAAATAAAGAAACCCTTCAGAACTCAAAAGAAGCATATGTTCTAGCTTCCAGAACTTTGGCTCCTTTTTCTAAGCCCTCATCTAATCTTAGCAGAACAAAAGTTCCTTTGTTTCTGAAAATTCTGGTCCACAGGAGGAATTTTAAGCCTCCTCCTGAAATGCTTCCCAATAGACAATGCTGGGTGAGCCCTTTAGCATCAGGCAAGTCTTTTAGATTCTGGGGTATTCAAGTATTTGTCATCTCTCCTGAGTACTATGAATGCATTTTCCAGCTTATTAAATTTTGAATGATGAGCTATTCTGATAAAGTACCCAACTGTGCAAAATCCTAGATACCTGGCACCTCATGTTCTCAGAGGGGAAATTAGAGCCTCAGTCTTTTAGGATAAAATTTTACCCGTTCTTGTTCTACTTTAATCCATTCTCAGCAGTAAAGCCTGGTACCTTTTAAATATATAAAGTTATTCATGTTACTCCCCCATTAAAAAGCCTCCAGTGGTTCTTCCAATTTACAATGATGGACTGCCACATGTCAGTTTACCTTTCTTCCTTTTCCAGGCCCCACTGAAATGGAACTCAAGGAATACAAAGGAAAACTGACATGGCTTGGCAATGGAAACTGAAGGCATTTGGTTGGAGAAGACGTCAACACCTTTCTGGAAGAGAGACCATGCATGATGCACAATAGTGGATGGACAGTGTGAAGATACCTTCAGACAGAATAGAAGCTGATCTAAACATTGTCACCCCTAAAGAGACTTGAGCACCAGAAGATCCATGTACTAAGTAATTGTACCAGTTGTGAATTGACCCCCATCCTCCTGAGCCCCCTCCCTTGCACATAGAACACAGACAACCTACTCTTGGTACCAGTGAAAATGTCATTGTTATTGTTGTTTGTATAAAGGAATCAAACCACCTGGGCAGAGGTAAGAGTTAGTGTTCCAAATAAAATTCTTTTTTGTGGAAGTAAGTGGCCCCCTAGCCTATCAGCTAATTCTCTACTAACAGTTTAGACCCCTACTCAAGTATCTGGGAGCTTCCAGTCATACAAAGAAACTTGATGAAACACACCTGACCATAAGAAACTCTTACTGAGTCCTATAAAAGCCAGTAGTTAACACTGATTCTTAGATGTGGATCTTCAGGTAGGAACACCCAGACATGGAGTGGATGAAGAAAGGGCAGGGGAGAAGCATAAAAACAACGAGTAAGGAGAAACAAGGGAGTTAAAAAATACTACAAACTGAAAGAAACAAAATTGATGTTAAAAAAAAACTAGCAAAATTCTTACTATTTCTTCAGAGAGATTTAAGGTACATTTGAAAGATGACAGGATACTAAGGGGAATCAAAGGATAGCAAGAACTCATCGAAAGCAAAATCAAACTCCCAAAAGTATACAGTAAACTGGATGGAAAATAAAGTAGAAGGACTTTCCCCAGATATACAGTGAAAAAAAAAAATTGACAGGAAAAGCAAAGGAAGGAAAGAGAAATAGACAATCAATATTTAATTATTATAGCTCCTAGGAGAGAGTACATAGCAAATATGGGTGACTGACAAACAAGAGGAATAATTCAGTGCCACCAACATCTAGTCTCGGCCCTGTGAAATTCTGGGATATTGATGGAGGGAATAAAATAAAACTACCCAAGGAAGAAAAAATGTTCTAGATCATAGTTAGCTGAACTTGGCAAGGATGAGGAGACTGGCGGCTTTTTCATAAGCAGCACTGAATGCTAGAAGGTCAGAGGAACAGTGGGTTCACACAGCTCCTGGGAAACTTTGTTCCCAGAGTTCCATAGGAGGCAGGCTTTCAAGAGTAATATAAAAGACATCTTTTGACAGGCAAGTTTCCAGAACATCTCTCTCCCTATACCCTTATTGAGGAAGTTCTGCAGAAAAATAGGGATAATGGCATTCATCCAAGTTGTTCCCCTGGAGTGAAGATTATCCAGCTGATTCATGTCTGAAAACAGCACAATCTTTGCTTCTCCATGAGGAATATACACTGTATGAAGAGTATCACGGAGAAGATGGGGTATTTGAAGAGACGGAAGACATGCATTCTTAATCAAAATAAAAAGGCAAATTAAAACTTTGTTAAGAAATTCAGATCTAATCATGAAGCAAAGTGAAATGGGCCATGATTTTCTGAGTACTTATGGAGTATATGGAGCGGCTTAATTTGATGTTGGTAGTAGGTACATTTCCATTCCGGCAATATCGACATCATGACACTAGGAATGTAAGGGGAAAATCTCTTCTACCAAATATCGTGGCTTTCAGTTAAAAAGTATTTTCACAGCTAAAATAGTGTAGATACCATTTATTGGCATACTGATCAGCCTATACAATCAAGCCTGGAAGGATTAATGCTTCACTGACAACTAAAGTGGCAAGTAATGTTGACAAGCTGAAGGAAAGGAAGGAGAACAAAGTTGTGAAATGGTTGGGAGAAGAGAAGTGAAGGAAAGTATAGGGCTACTTGCATATTGAAAGTGGGGTTGAAAAGATAAGGTCTCCAGCTAATGGAACACAAGCTACATCGTTAGTGTACTGATCAATGTTATATATCCAACCAATAGAAGCATTAATAATGGCATATCTATCAAACATTGGGAGAATGGCAGGCAAAGGAATGGTGGTGATCGTGTAAGTTAAATCCTTATCTTTTGTAATGGGGAATTATTAAAGATGGTCTAAAGTTAAAAAGTCAAGAGATTATTGTTCAAACAGTATTTAAAGCTAGAAGTTAGTTACCAGAAAAATCCAAAAATAGATATTGATAAAAGAATCTAGGGAATGGGACTAGGGAGGGGGGTGGGGTGGGAAACTCTGTTTTTCATTTCAAGTTCATCTGTACTATTTAATTTTTTTACCTTGTGCATGTATTACCTGGAGAAAGTTTTTAATAAACTCAAATAAAAGTTATTCAGTGACTTCATACTGAACGGGATAAGGTTGAACCAAAGCTGCTGGCATGGCTGACAAAGGCAGCAAGTATCTGGACCTATCTGATGTACCCAGGCTAATTGCATCACATGGACCCCATTATTCTCTGTCCTAGCCATACTATCTGCCAATGATTCAAGAATACCTCCTCTTGTTTCTACAGGTGCCCACAAAAAAAGAGGGGGGGAAGCCTTCTGCTCTTACCATGTCTGGCAATTAAGCTTCCTGTCTAACAGGTTTGCAGTATGTTTCGATTGAAAGGATGCTTAAGAGGCCATTAGCTGAAGATTGCCAACTACTATTCCTTCTTAAGGCCCTGTGAGGTTTGCCTTTAGCCTAGGAAGAAATTCTAGAACAAACATATAGGACTTTCACCTTTTCTGTGTTCCTGTTTGCTTGCAAGCTTTAAAAGGTTTTGTCTTACATGAGGCCAGCTGGTGTCAGGACTCCTGTCCTTCTATAAGCCTCTTTGGTTCTTCATTACTTTCTCTGAATCTGTTTTTAGCTATACTTGAGAAAAACCTTTGACTGTCTGATGGAAAGCTTTGTGCTACCAAGTTTCTTATGCCCTACTGTTCCCACTCTGCTAGTAGCCCTTCCTTCTCCATCCTCATTAATGCTTCTAACTGAAAATAAATATTTGCATACAAGCCTCTTACCTGAGCTAGCATCTCCGAATATTCTCCATGTGCTCACAAACAAAAGTGACCCCCATGTTGTCATTAATAACCCTAGTCCTTTGATGTCTTCCACCATATCACTCAGTCTGCATTCCTGTAAACCTGTAACTTGAAATATGCCATTTACTTATCTCTGTAACTCTAAGATCAAGTAGAACTAACTCCCTACTGGGTATTTGCTTACAGTCAGTTTTCAACATCTGTATTTGTTGTAAATCTTCCCTACCTTCTCTTCATGGCATCCACCTCTGTTATACTCAGTGCCTGAAATCAATATCCCACCCCAGGTAACAACCTCCCCTAATCTAGGTACCTAACAATCCAACAGATATGGAGAGATAGACTTGGGTGTTGACAACTTCTACTGACAATGGTAATGTACCCTGACCTATCTTTCAAGATGGCTTACCTCCTGTGTTTTCTACTTACAAAAGCTTTGGACCTTGTTCACTCCATTTCAAAACAGCTTTCTTGACTCACGTTATTAGCAAGAACCTTGCACATATGGAAGAGATATAGAAGTGATCCTCTGCTTCTCTGAGATGTTTCTTTCTAATCACAAGTACACACAAAGCAACTCTCTAAATCAAAGGAATATAGAAATGCAGTTTGCATACTTTGATTCTTATATGTTTCAGTGCTATAAGCAGTATTTTTGACAGCAGAGCCAAGTCAGTTTAGTGTCAACATTCTTATCTCAGTTCCAATTGGTTGGTTTCATACCCTCTCATGTTGTCAGAAATAATAAAGAAAAAGTAAATACTAGTGAATGAGGCATCTCCAGCTTTAAAAGATAATAAACTGTATATTAACCAAATCATAAGCCAAAGTTTATGTTAATACAGATGTGTACCTCAAGGCCATTAAACTGTTCTGTCCATCTAAACTATATAGGAACTCAAGTACACACACACACAAACACCTATACACACAAACTTAAGAAGCATGAGCATTTAAGTTCTAAATTTCTCTCTTCGAAACTACTCAAACTTTGACATCAAATTCAGTTTCAGAAACTTCCAAAGTAATTTATCATAGTTTAAAGAGTGAAATGATGCCTAGAGGGTAAGAGATGATCAAAGACAGTATATAAACCATGAAGAGGTCTCATGACATGGAAAGAAGACATTGCTCCTTCCCAAAAAAAGTCCAGAGTGTGAGTGCATGCTTCAGGGTGCATCTATACCTAGGTCTATTATCTGTGGGCTTTCTGCTTTTGTTGGGAGCCATGGAGTCTGGAAAGTGGTTCTGACTTTCCACTCTCTGCCAAGGTAAATAAAGGTTACAAGGGCTACTCCAATGTTATTGTAAAAATAAGAGTTTCTCCATTTATTCTGTCTTATAGAGGAAATAATAAGCCTCTATTAAGTCTTTTGGTATTCAATCAAAAACATAATGCTATGAGCTTTTTAGTTGATAACTGAGTGACATAAACACATAATAAAAGCATAATCACAGGTCCCCATAGGAAATGGATATAAATATCAGTGATGTCAAATGGCCTTGGGCATAAGCCTGTTGGCTCTCCAGAAGTGGGACAAGGAGGACCCTTAGAAACTGCAAAGGAAGTCATCAGTACCCTCTAGGCACAGGCCATCAGTAAGCCCAATGAGAGCTGGACAACTTGATCTATTACTTACTGCAGCTCAGGGAGATGTGCTCTGTGGGAACTGTAGGCATCTCAGCCAAAGGACATTAGAGTCTAAGGAAGCCAGGCTTTATTCTGGATTGAATGCTGTCAAGGTAAATAGATATTTCTATAGTTTATATCTGAATATATTTTATCTATAAGGAAGGCTGACTAAAGTGAGCAAAAGGCTAAAATTGTGTTTGCTTGTTACGTTGCAGCTACTCACATTTGGTGAGAGATTATTCAATATTTTGTAGGGTGAACAGGAAAGTTGGCTTTGTCTCACTTGGGAGTAGGTGCCAGTGTGACCAGTTCTGACCATTATTCTATGAACTATTTATGGACAATGAGGGGGGGAGAGGGAGAGAGAGGGAGAGAGACAGAGAGAAAACATGGCCCGGCTTGAGTGCCAGATAAGTTCCTTTTCAGAGTATTACTGGTTTCCTCGGTCACAGTTGAGTTCGTTGTCTCATGTTCACAGAGAATGACAAATGCAGACAGCAGAAGAAGGTCAAGCAAGCAGTGTTATTGAGACGTGAAAATAAGCTCCCTGCATCAGAGAGTTGCTAAAGTTACACTCTGGACCAGAGATTTTTATGCAGTAAGATGGAGCCCAGTTGGTTTGGCCCATTCTAGAAATCAGGCACCAAGTTGGAGTGGGTCTGATAAATTAATTTAAGCATGTACGTGGGATTGATAGATGGATTAGGTGGAAAAGGGCAGGCTCAGAAAGAGCCTCATGATGACGGGGTAGGGGCAGCCCAGGAAAGAGTTCCCAAGAAATGGAAGAACCAGGAAGTGAAAAGGAACAAAGGCCAGTATCCTGCCCACATCTTGATTATCCAGGGCTTTTTGAATTTCCCTCCCTGGACAGGAGATGCCTTCTGGTGCCTGCGGGGAGGAAGCTGGGAAGCTGTCTTGCTTCTAATCTCTATCAAGAGTTTTCTCAGAGGAAGTTCTTTGCTCCTCCTATACTAGTTCTTCACTAAGCACAGGGGACAAATTGGGGAGAAGTAGAAAGCACAAGGGTACATGAGAAGTGCCCTGGCAAAGACTGTCTGCTTGCTGGTCCATTTCAGAAAACCGAAATGGAATTTGGGACTACAAATCAATTTCTGTGGATTGCTTTTTTTTTTTTTTTACTGTTTGAAACATCTCCACTTCTTAAATACAGATTTTATAGCCATTACCTTCTCATTGCTAAAAATCAAACAACCAACCAGAAATAGCTTACGAAAGGAAAGGGTTTATTTCAGCTTAGTTTTGAGAAGCTTCATCATGGCAGGGAATGCATAGCAGACACCCAGCACGGGAACATTTCCAGCGCAGCAGAAAACATACTACAGTACAGTGGGGGTCCCGAGCAGGCAGGTAGCTTGGGGCTAGGCAGGATCAGGATGGCCCTTAAGGGAGGGGTCTTACCCGTCACGCCCTCGCCACACCCATCCCAGCTGGCCTTGCATATCTCAGCTCACCCTGCCTGCTTGTAGGATTCAGCATTGGCCTGTCTCACCTACTCAGATCTCTCTTGAGTGCACACCCTGCCCAGGTGTGGGTGGATTCCTTCTCTGAGTTCAGGCTGATTGGCTGGACACCTACCTGGTGCAGGTGTGTCCAGGTGTGCTGAGAGCAAACTCTGAAGTATATCTTCACTCTCTCCAGGACTGGCACAACAGCACTTTTGGGTCTTCGCATGGGTAAGATTTCTTTCTTCCACCTCAGCAGCCATGCCAGGTGGAAAGGGACCCCCTTTTTTTTTTATTACTGTCTTTAATTCTTCTTGGAAATGCATAATATATATATATCAAGTCCATGTTCGTTTACATGGGCTTCTGGACTACGTGGTGTATTTCTCTTCTCCCCACTCCACCTTCCTTAGCCCTTTCTCTGTGATAGCTGAATAAAATGTGGTATTTTAAATATAATTTTCTTGAGTCTGAATTGCCAATGCTTTGGCTAATTTGTGGATATGGACTAAGGTCTTCAGGTTCCAGGAAGCACCCCAGAACCCCAAGTTTATCCACTATAGCACTAGAGTTGAGCTGGGCTATATTACTCCAAATGCCACCCCCAGGGTATACGTCCTCCAGCGAGGCTCCACCTTCCAAAGGCCCAACAGCTTTCCCAAATTGCCACCAGCTGGGAACCAAGGATTCAAAGCACATGAGCCTATGGGAAACATGTCGTTCAAACCACACACCTGCTCAGTGGATCTGGAATTTCAGAGCCTGAGAAAGAATACGCATTCCCAATCCCAGGCTCTCTTCACTCCACTGACTCCTGGACAGTTGTAGTCTTTATATAAACTTTATATCTGAACTGGAGGTCATGGCAAAAGTTTAGAAATATAAATCTAACCCTTGCCACTTAGTAGAGGAAGATATTTAAGCGTACCTCTCTCTGCAGGGGTAGCAAAGTGTTATCATACACTTTCTGTCACTGAAATATTACTGCAAAGGTTCCACATACCTGTGATATAAGCAGATAAAAAAAAAACTGTAAGCCTAAGTTAATTTCACAGATTCACCGAAGTGCTATATGAAAGCCTTTGTGACTGAATTAAGGCTAGTCATCTCCATCGCTTTGAATGAAGCATGAAACGGGCAGAAGCTGTCCTCATAGATAGACTAGTCTACAATTTGAGTAAAGTTTTCACAAATGCATTAAAATTGAAACAGGTAAGGATGAGCCTTCTGTGAATATACTTGTTAACAACTTTACCCTTTAATCCCATTACAATGCAACTTTAATAAATACACTTGAGAATTACGCTATGAGGAGTTATAATTATAATGGTATTTGTAGTATTCAGGGTCCTCCAAAAGGCAGAAACCAAGATGGGATCAGAGGCGCAGGAGATTTATGTAGGGAAGTGCTTATGGGCTCCATGGAAAGGGAGTCAAGGAGGCTGGGAGCACCATGGCACAGCACGTTTAACCTGCACTGGTAAGGAGAGAAGAGGAAAAGCAGACACTGCATGCAGGTCTCGGGAAGTTTCTTCAAGCTTACTATCGAGTTCTTGAACCAAAATTACCCACCGACAGAGACCTCTGTCTCTCAGGAATGCCCTGGCCTACCTCACAATCCTTGTAACATTTAATCACTGGCTGAAAGAATCCCTTGGCCAACATGGCAGCATGGTCCTGGTGCCAAGGAGTCCGGGGCGCGCCAGCTGGAGCCAGCGAGCACTTGAGTATCATGCAGTTGGAAATCTGAGCATGGCATTTTCATAGCCACCATGGTAGTGATTCTTAAAACAGTTGTCAACACCTGTTCTAGAACATCTTACATAGTGGCTTAGTCAACCTCCACAGTGACTCATACGAGTGAGTGTGTATAGGTGGGTTCAACCATCCCTGTTCCTAAATTAGATCATGACTAATCCTTCCCAGATGCTTCAGGCCATCAAGAGAAAGAATAAACAGGACCACATTAATTTAAACTCATGATTAAAAACATATGAAGGAGACCCAGGGCTATTAATGATAGCACACAATTAGAAAGCATATGTATGAAGTATGCAGTATGCCTTGTATTTGGCTTACTAATAATTGAAATAGCTGTAAGGATTGGCCACTAGTTGAAAAAAATTGGACCAGTGTACTACCAGTAAAAAAATAAAAATTCTGATATTTGTATTTTTGTTTTGTATGCTACACAATTAAGTGTACCTATTATGTGTATCCCGGGAAGAGTTCGTTGTGGCAGTGCCAAAGGCTAGGGTTAGCTTGCTTGACTTAAACTAATATTATCCACACTTTGACTAGAAATAGATTCACTTTATCCTGGATCTCTTAAGGCAGAAGGGCATTATCTGTGAAAAATTGGGATTTGGCTAGGAAAAAAAAAATACATTGTGGTAGGAAATAGATATATTAAGGAGGTAACCTCAGTGCTTATTACATGGAGTTTCTTAAATGTGTATAGAGATCTTAGTATATTCCTTAATTTCTTAATATGTTAGACAACGTTCTTTAAAGCCTGTCTAAACTATGTCTATACCTGATGGCATAGCTCAGTGGTAGAGCCCTTTCCTAGAATGGGTTAGGCTTTGTGTTTGATCCTTGGCACTGCGAAACAAAACAAAAAGCCCAAATGTCTCTGCAGGATCAGCACTAGACAAGTCCTATTAATTAACTTCAGTGATGAACACTTTTGCTTTTTTTGAATAAAAATATTCTTATTCATGCAGTCAGGCTTTTGGATGTATATAGTACCATCCATCACTCTGTTTAGAGGCATCATATTTTTTTCAGGGTGGTTTTTGTTACCCTTCTCAGAATTCTTGCTCAAACATAATTGCTTTTACGTAACTAGGTAGATGGCTCCTTTGATAGGGAACTTGCCACACAAGCATGAGGACCAGAGTTCTTGTCCCCACAACCCACATAAATGCCAGGTGGACAGGACAGCCCACATGGGATTCCATGTGAATACAGGGCACTCCCAGGGCAAACAGAGCAGCTAGGCTAGCCAAACTGGTGAGCTCTGGGTTCAGAGTGAGAGAATCTACTTCAGTAAATAAAGAGGAGAGAAATCAAGGAAGACATGAGATATAAACCTCTGGTCTCCAAGGGCACACATGTGCTCACACACACACGTGAGCATGCACAATGCACACACAAAGTCCTAACAGTTGCTGCTTCCTTTGTATTCCTATGTACTTCATTTGCAGCCAATTTTGCACTTAGATACACTGGCTGTTTTCCTGTCAGTTCTCCTCTCTAAATTTATCAACTTATAGACTCATCTTTATTTAGACTTACAGAGTAAAGTGTTCCTTGTGACAGACAGAGTGCTCTTAAGGATGAGTCCAGTGACAGCAGATGGACTTTTATTGAATATTTATGTTTACCCCTAGGTTAGAAGGAAAAATCTGGGCATCTGCACCTTTCCATTAGCAATGTCCCATGTCACGTCCCATGTTGGTCACCATATTTTGTTTCCTAATTTCTATGTCAAGTATGCATGATGTTGTCTATGTTGCTTGTGCTCGTTCCTCAGGTGGTACATGCTCCTGAACGACAGACACTTGGTGATACTTCTGCACTCTGACTGAGAAAAATCACATTTTGAAAGTGAAAAGACCTAAGAGCATCACTAAGATACTTAAGTTTACATATACAGTGCTTAGCAGCTCCTCCTTGTCAAGCCGAAATTTCCCTCTGGAAAATGGATCTTATTATTTTTTTTAATCTTCTTTCAATCATCACTCTCTAGGAAAGACTATCCCAACCTGCAGACTATTCCAATGCCTCATTTAAGAATGTAAGTGATCTGCACACAGGGGCATGTACCTTTGCAAAGACTAAGATAGGAAGGTCATTAATTCAAGGCCCTCATGGGCTAAAAATAAGCAAATTAACAAATAACAGAAGTGCTGCTTTTCCTTAAAAATCGAGGTTGATATGGGGACAGTAGTTTGGCTGAAATCTAACAGCACTGGCATATCAAAAGGTGTGTTCTGAGCCTTCATCATGGACCCACACCTGCAACCTGGGTATCCCTCCTCCATCTCTCTCACCTCAGTTCTCAAAGGTCAGTTGTTTCCTGGAAGCAAATAGAAGAATTCAAATTCCTTCACCTCACATTGTAAGGATAGTTTGAAACATTCTGAAGTTCTAATGGGTCTGGTCCAGTTGTTTGTCTTGTCTGAGCTTCTTGTTCATCCTGTCTGAAATCTGAATGCATTTTGTTCCTTTCCAAGCAGATTTCCATCAGCCTTACGAAGAGCCAGTTATTTATTCACTCATCAGAGGCTATCCTTCAAATACTAACCACATATTTATTTACATGTATAATTACTAGGTACCTAATATCTACCAAAGGTGACAGATGAAGCTTGGCAATGAGGAACCAACAGTGAATAAAATGCAGTGTGACTACATTCTTGCCACTACACCTTAAAGAGAAAAAGCAGTGCTTATTAAATTATCAAACAAATGAACAATTACAACTGACATAAAAACCAAGAAGTAAAGGTACTTGGTGCATCAGGAAGAGTTCTTGGAAAAATATTTTCTAGGGAAGTAGTAACTGAGAGAAGGTAACAAAAATACTTTTTCTGAAGGGAAATTTCTCTTTAATAGGAGGGGCTGATATAAATTCTATAAATTTAAAGAAATTCATGGGGCTAAAATTCTGGTGTAGGGGGAACCACAGTGTCCTCCAATGCTGGAGGGCTGAGCTGGAGCCATGACTGTGGCAACCAATTGTCGTGTCAGTACTCAAGGCTAGTCAAAAGTCGTTGCATGGTCTTATGCAAGCAGCTGACATGATCAGCACTGAGCTTTGGCATGAACTCTAACTAAAATGTCAAGAGCATATGAGAAGGTACAAGGAGTTCATTTAGAGGGGCCATTGTAGTAGAGGAGCCATGGGAGACTTGACAGCATGCAGAAGTGTGAAGGGTTGGGGACAGAGAGAAGGGGTAGAGAGGTGTCAAGAGGTGGATAGACTGTGTATATATGTATTTTCATTGGATGGCCATTTTCACTATATTAATTCTTTCAGTCCAATTGCACTATGTTCTTATATTAAAGATTCTTGAAAACATTGAATAAAAAAGAGGTGAAAGGCTGGAGAAAGGGCTTAGTGGTTAGGGCTCTTGCCTGAGAAGTCTAAGGTCTCATGTTCAACTCTCCAGGTCCCACAAGGAGGTGCACACATCTGGGGTTCTATTGCAGTGGCTGGAAGCTCTGACATGCTAATTCTTTCTCTATCTCTCTCATTAAAAAAAAAAAAAAGCCAGTCTGTAATTTGGCTTGCCTCAATTAAAAAAAAAAAAAGAGGTTGATAGTAGGATTTGGCAACTGTAGTTTAAGGCTCATAATGAATGACTAAGGAATGGAGATGGGGCAGGGGATTTCACATGTCTATAGGTGTGGATTGACTATGCTTGAGCCTTTAGTGTGCTGTTTCCTGATAAAGTGATGACTTTAAGTAGCTGATGTCATTGACTTGCACATGACAATCATGAAAATGTTCAGAAATCTTTATGGCTGTCCAAAAATAGAGATTGTATGTGGTAGTTTGAATAGACGCCCCCAATATATTCAGTGTTTTATTAGTTTGTAGTTTGCATCTGCAGCCACCTATCTGGAGGTGGTATCACTGGGTGGATCTTAAGGTGTGGTGGTGGGTTTGGAATTTCAATCTAAAGATATGCAAAGTGTGCTGTGCTGTGTGGCTTTTGGTAGTTAGGCTTGTGCTTCTCTCTGTGTGTGGACCCATGAAGGCAGGCCAGCTTCTTCTGTCATTATGGAACTTCCCCTGGATCTGTAAACTTCAATAAGTATCCCTTCCTACATAACTGTGCCTGGTCTGGAAGCTAATCTCAGCGAACCTGAAGCTGTCTGCTACAGAAGTTGGTACCAGAAGTGGAATGAGATGAACCTGTCCATGTGGATGTTGGTCTTTTGGATCTTTTGTTTTGGAGGAATAGGCATGGACTTGGTGATTGCAACTGAAGACACCTTCTGGAGTGTTACCACATAAGCCACGTTTTATGGACTATTCTGATCAGACTTTGAGAATGCTAAGTGTAGACAATATTGAACTTCAAGGCTTGGCTTATGAGCCCTCTAAGGGGAAGGAAAGATTGCAGAGAACTTTATTGGAACTGGGCTACTGGCATAAGGTCTGGCTGCATTCTGCTGCCCAGGCTCAGAGAGTTTGATCAAGGTTAAATTTGTAATGAACTGATGTGCTTGGCTAAAGATAATTGGACTGAGAGATTTAAGATTTTTAAGCTGGAAAACCTCAAGCAAGTTAAATTTATAGGCACTGAGACTGGTTTTAGGTTAATGAAACTGCTATTGGCAACACATTAAGAATCTTAAGGAAGATGGCCCAGCTCCTTTACATTAAAACACTAGAGAGGACACCTGAGGAAAGTCTATAAGAAATGCAAACTCTATTGGAAAGAGTTGACTGGAAAAAGAATCTGTTTTTCAAGGTTACTATTTATTTTGTCCCTGAATTAAGAATATAGCTGTGTCCTGCACACCTGGTATTGGTTTTGGAAGCATGGAAAGTATGAGGAGTGGTCGTCAATTGCACATGGTTCTAGGAGCCACTGCCCTGATTCCCTGATGCCCTGATAGGCTGAAAGAGCCTTTGGAAGATGGACCTTGGTTTACATGAAGACCTGAAGATGTTTTGGATATGCCAGGACTATGCAAGGGCTACCATATAGCACACTCTTGGCCTGGGATGGAAGTGTTCCCTGGCTACTCTGCTGAATTGGAAAATCTGGAGACTCTCAGAAGTTTGATGTTTGTTTGATGGTGGTTGAGTTTTCATTGTTTTAGTCTCTCCTTGCTATGTCTTATACCAGTTGAAAATGTTTACTCTGTGCCTTTATATGTTGGAAGTATTTAATGTGTTTGATTTTATAGGACTTACTATCTTAAATTGGTCAAGAATAGAGGGATCTTTGAAACTGGACTGAGCATAATTTACAATATGTGATGGTTATGAATCTATTGGGGTCCAGGGGAGGAATGTGGTAGTTTGAATAGATGGCCTCCAATATATCTAGTGTTTTATTAGTTTGTAGTTTGCATCTGCAGCCACCTGGCTGGAGGCGGTGTCACTGGTTGGATCTTAAGGTGTGGTGGTGGTTTCAGATTGCAATCTAAAGATATGCAAAGTGTGCTGTGCTATGTGACTTTTGGTTTCTAGGCTTGTGCTTCTCTCTGTGTGTGTTTGGACCTGTGAAAGCAGGCCAGCTTCTCCTGCCATTATGGAACTTCCCCTGAATCTGTAAGCTTCAATAAATGTCCCTTCCTCCATAAGTGTGCCTGGTCTGGAAGTCCATCTCAGCGAACCTGAATCTGTCTGCTACATTGTATGTGACCATTTTTTCAAAAAGTAGTTCTCTTTTAGTCAGAAAAATAATATAAATGAAGAACTACAGAATATGGAAAGCAAAAAGCACTCTACACTGACAAACACCTGTGAATCCCTTATTAGAGAAATCAGGGTTACTAAGTACTTCTGGAAGCCTTCAGGACATTTTCATGCAACACACACACACACAGACTGGGTATAACTTTTTTTTTATATTCATAAGATCATGCTATACACATTTACCAACATTAACCTTATAAATGTTTCCATATTAGCATTTACAGCTTGGCTTCATTTCTGTTAACGATATTCCTTTAAATTATATATCTTTTTGCTTATAGGTGTGTTGTATGTTTATATGTGTGTGCACATGTGTGTGGAGATGCATGTGCTTGTGGAAGCCTCAGAGTGACACTGGATGTCGCCTTCTATTTTCTCTACCTTATTTATTGACAGAGGGTCTTCCACTGAACCCAAAGCCCACAGATTGGTTTAGTCTAGCTAGCCAGCTTGCCCTGAGAATCCACTTCTCTTGGCTTCCCAGGTGTTGAGATTACAGGTGAGTATCACTGCACCTGGCATTTACATGGGTTCTAGGGATGTGAACTTACTTAGATACTCACTCCTGAACAGCAAGCATTTTATCAATCAAGTCATCTCTCCTTGCCTAATCGTACATCTTACTTTAGCCATTAATTTGTTGAACAGTCTGAACTTTTTTTAAAAAAAAAATTTATTTATTTATTTATTTATTTTGTGTGTGAGAGAGAATGGGCATACCAGGGCCTTTAACCTCTGAAAATGAACTCAAGATGCATGTGCCACCTTGTGCATCTGGCTTATGTAGGTCCTGGGGAATCAAACCTGGATCCTTTGGCTTTTCAAGCAAACACCTTAACCACTAAGGCATCTCTCAAGCCCCAGTCTAAACTTTTGATTGAGTTGTCTATTTAAAAATAATTTTGTGAACCCGGGCATGGTGGTGCACACCTTTAATCCCAGCACTCGGGAGGTAGAGGTAGGGGGATTGCCGTGAGTTCGAGGCCACCCTGAGACTCCATAGTGAATTCCAGGTCAGCCTGGGCTAGAGAGAGACCCTACCTCGAAAAACCAAAAAAATAAAAATAATAATAATTTTGGGGGCTGGAGAAATGGCTTAGCAGTTAAGGCACTTGCGTGCGAAGCCTAAGAAGTCATGTTCAAATCTCCGGGTCCCATGTAGTCAGATGCACAGTGATGCAAGCGCACAATGTTGCACATGCGCACAAGGGGCTACATGTGTCTGGAGTTCATTCACAGTAGGCTGAAGGTCCTGACATGCCCATTCTCTCTCTCTGCCTTTCTCTCTCTCTCAAAATAAAAATTAAAAAGTAACTTTGTGATTGAACATGTTGTAATAAATAACCATCTATGCTGCCATGTAAATTTTTAAATTTTTTTGTTTATTTTTATTTATTTATTCATTTGAAAGTGACAGACAGAGAAAGAGGCAGATAGAGAGAGAGAATGGGTGTGGGCCTCCAGCCACTGCAAATGAACTCTAGACATGTGCACCCCCTTGTGCATCTGGCTAACGTGGGTCCTGGGGAGCCTCGAACCGGGGTCCTTAGGCTTCACAGGCAAGCGCTTAACCGCTAAGCCATCTCTCCAGCCCTGATTTATTGTTTTAAGTTTTATTAATTTCCTGGCTGCTTGTTAAAAGAATATGGTCGCTTTTTAGTGCTGAGCTATCAATAGCCTCTTATTTTCTGCTCAGACGAGTTTTGAGTCTTCTCAGTGGCTTTTGCCATCTCCACAGAGAAGATTCTCTGGCTAGCAATGGGAGCAGCATTTGTATTTCCACACCCTCCTTTGCAATGTTCCCTGAACACTGGTGGGTGTGATGGAGAAGACTGGTCCAGTGCTAGACACTTGGCTTTTACAGAGGAAGGACTGCCTTGAAGAGGAGGACCCTCAGTGGAATGGGGGCACAGGAGACGAGACCAAAGAGGTTGACCTGATGGGACTATGGCCAAGTTACATCGTGTTCATATCGTGTTTCCGATAAAAATTTAAAAAATATTTTATGTATTTATTTCTGACAGCGAGCAGGTGCTAGGGTCTTTAGCAACTGAAAATGAACTCCAGGTGCATATGCCACCTTGTGCATCTGGCTTATGTGGGTACTGGGGAATCAAAACTGGTTCCTTAAGCTTTTCAGGCAAGGGCCTTAACTGCTTGGCCATCTCCCCAGCACACACACACACACACACACACACACACACACAGACACACATATATATATTTGATTTTTCAAGTTAGGGTTTAGCTCTAGCCCAGGCTGACCTGGAATTCACTATATAGTCTCAGGTTGGCCTAGAACTCACAGCAATCCTCCTACCTCTGCCTCCCCTAGTGCTGAGATTAAAGGTATGTGCCTCCATGACTGACCCTCCCTTAAAACTTTTTAAAAGAATATAGTCCTATGTTTGGTTGTAGTTTGTTTACATAAGTAAAGTTAGAACATTTTTTCTATAGAGAATCTCAAAGTAGGGAGGCTGCCTTAGACCAAATTTAACTTAACAAGTGAAAGAATAACTTGAAAAAGTTCCAAGAATGAATACAGGTACAGTATCCTATTGCATTCGTTTAGAAGAGAAAGCCTGAAACTGAAGGGCCCGTCAACCTTGCGTTCAACTGTGTGGGGACTTCAGGGACAAAAGGATGGAGCATAGGTTGGGGAAGGCGTCCACTCTGTGGCCAGGGAAGGGTGCCACAAACAGAGGCTGGCTTGCAAGGTTGACCCTCCTCACCCGCAGGAGGTGGACTGCTGAAGGAAGATCGGTGTGCAGAGGAGCAAGAAAGAGTTTCGCCCAGTATATTGTCAACTAAGGAAAGAAATCAAGAGACACAAGATGCAAATGCAAAGAGACAGGGAACTGGTCAGCCAAGTCCACTCATCAAGAGAACAGTCCAGAGATGGGGTGAAAAGACAGCCTGGCAGGCTGGAAGGACAGAAGATGGAATACGAGGATTCCTTGGCAGGTTAAGATTCAGTGCGGACGTTTGTGAGCATAACTTCTGCCTAAAGTAAGGCATTATATAAAAAGACAACCATGTACTTGTACTGACTTAAAAATAAACACATGATGATTTTATAAGCTGTGCACTGGGAACCCAAAAGGGGAGGTAGAGGAAAAAGTTTTTTTTTTTTTTTTTTCCTACAACAGGGTCTCATTCTAACAGAGACTAACCGGGAATTCGATAGGCAGTACAGGCTGGTCTCGAACTTACAGTCGTCCTTCCTTCCTCAGCCCCCAGAATGCTGGATTTATAGGCGTGAGACACCTCGACCAGCTGAGAAGACGAGGTCCAAAGGCCCTTTTTCTGGCTCGCCTTCACCTGGTGGCCCCTTTGAGGGAGTCATTCGGACAGCATCTACTCCGTAACTTTAGTTTAACATCTCCTACGCGTGGTCCTGTCTGGCTGACTTCACGGTCACGTTTTCTGCCTGGGCCACATTTCAATGCATTTCAGTTGACCAGATGTCCACTCTGCCCGGGCCGTTGCAGGAGGACGCTCCGCGCTTCGGGCCAGTAGAGGTCAGGGTTAAGAGGCCCTGGTCCCGGGTGGGGACACCCCTGCTGCCCGGGCTCGGGGCGCCACAGCCCAGCCCAGGGCGCAGCCGGGAATGGCCCTGTCCTTAGGGGATTTGCTCTTCTGGAATCGGGTTTATTGGAGACTTGGGGTTCGATTTTTCTCACTGAAGTGCAAGAATAGCTTTGGCAGAGATTGCCCATCCCCGGGGAAGGTGGAGCTTGGAGCCGCCGCGACCGAGGGCGGGGACTGGTCATGGACCGAGGCTGTCCGGCTACGGTGGTCCCTCCACGGGGACCGCCCAGCCTCTGGGAAAGCGGGTCCCCCCCAAACAGATCGCTTCCGGTTTAGCTGCTCCCCCGCCCCCAGGACACCCCGCCCTCGAGGGAACCTTTCAGTTGCACAGTCCGCTTCCCGGACAGCCCCGCCCCGCGGCGGGCAGCTCCCCGCTCAGCCCCAGCCAACAGCGACAGTGCACCCCGGGGTGGCCCCGATGCAAGCCCGGCCCCCGCAGACCCCGCCCCTTCCTGCCTCGTCCCCGGGAGGGAGGCGGGGTCCCCGGAATGGAGGCGGGGTCCCCGGGAGGGAGGCGGGGTCCCCCGGACGGAGGTGGGGTCCCCGGGACCGAGGCGGGTCCGGAGCTCTGCGAGGCCCCGTGGGCGCGGTGGCAGCGCCAGTCTCCCGGGACCAGGACGGCCGAGGCGTGAGTTTTCTCAGTCCCGGGACATCCTACTGTGAAGGCGGGGGCGGAGGACCTGGGCGACCGGGAGGGGACCCCTAAAGTGCCAGAGGGGTGCTGGGGGCCATTGCCCGCAGTGTCTCTTCTCTCCAGATCTATGGTTTTCATTTATTTAGTTTTCGTAATTCTGGTCCTACTTGCTAGTTAACTCAAAACATTTCTCTCCATTCTTTGAACTCGAGTCACTAGTCTGTTAAAGGGGTGTGTGTTGTGTGTGTGCGTGTGTATGTGTGTGTGTGTGTTGTTACACACGGTTACAGCCGTGGGACTGTTGTTCCGGGACAGATTTCTCATCTGGGGATTTATTTATTTGGGATAGGGGTGTTGCTTTTCTTATCAAACCAGAGGAGAGGGATATTTTTTTTTTCCTTCTCAAAGACAACTTAAGAAGCCTCTTGGAATGTAGTAATCCTTATCTGCCTCCCACTGACTTTTTCCCGCTCAGAACCCTCTAAGCTGAATCACGCTTGCGCTCCTGTGAAATCGCTTTCCTGGGAGGGATGCCGTGAAGTTGGGGATGGGAGGTGCGGGCGGTGGGAAGATGGGCTGGACGTGGACAGGAGCTTCAGAGCGTGCTCAAAGAGGCCAAGGCCACCGGAGATGTCACCTCGGGGGGCGCGGCTGAGACGCCAGGGCTCTATCCGAGTCCTAGTTGACAGATGTTGCAGAACGCACGCGCTGACTCTCACCAAGGTGGTTTAGCGTGGATGTGGGTCTGTGCTAAGGAGCGGATCTGCCTGTGAGAGAGCAGAGATGACCTTAACCAAACCAGCGGCTTAGCAGTAGATGGGAACGTGGGAATGAACTTTCTGGAAAGGTGGCAAATGGTGCTCCAGGGTTTGAGCCATCTTCATTTTAGGTTTGCCCCCAAAGCCATACTGGATATGCGGACTTGCAGGCAGCTTATTTGAGAAGAAAGTCCAACCAGATCAAGTGAGGGAATGAGGGGAATGAGATGAGGAAGGAGGGGACCCAGCAAAGGCACGTACCACGGACGCCACAGAGCTCGGTCTGGGGACACCTAGGATGCACCTGTGGGGGGGGGGGCATGGAAAATGTATCTGTGTGTCCCTCCACGAAATGAAGCTAACCCAGGAAGTCACCTCACAGCCATTTGGGGATGCCCTGCCAGCTATAGAGGTGAAAAGGCATCTGAGTGTATAGGAGAGTCCTCAGAGGTGAGGATAGGGGCGCAGCCTGGGACGCTTGGAGTACCAGCTACACCCTTTGTGTCACTCTATGTGCCTGCCTATTGTCTCATTGTCTTACCTCTTCTTAAATACTTGAGTCGTGAAAGTGGAGTCCTCATCTGTCCTATTCTGGCTTTAGTGTCAGAGGGAGAACAAGGCTTGAGCCACAGGGGGAAATCCAATTCAATTTGTCCTAAATACATTTAGTTGTTTAGTTCTTTTTAAAAAAAAACATTATTTATTTACTTACTTGCAAGTAGAGAGAGAGAATGAGGGAATGGGTGCATAGGGGACTCAAGCAAACTCCAGATGCTTCTGCCACCTTTTGCATCTGGCTTTACATGGGGACTGGCAAATGGAAGCTTGGCAGGTAGGCTTTGCAAGCAAGCACCTTTAACCGCTAAGCCATCTCTTCAGCCCTTTGCTTTTTGTTTTTGTTTTTTTACTTGTTCCTCCATCTGTTTTGATCAACATTCCCCTCTGCTTCCTCCCCAGCAACTGACCGAACCATGGCAACTCCCACTGCCGCTTTTGAGGCCCTCATGAATGGAGTGACCAGCTGGGATCTCCCCAAAGACCCTGTTCCCAGCGAGCTCCTTCTCATTGGAGAGGATGCCTTCCCAGTGATGGTGAATGACAAGGGCCAGGTGCTCATTGCTGCCTCTTCCTATGGCAAAGGCCGCCTCGTGGTGGTAGGCCACGAGGGCTACCTCTTGTGTGCTGGCCTAACTCCATTTCTTGTCAATGCAGTGGGCTGGCTGCGGCCCTCCCCGGAGGCTCCTGTGCTGGTGCACCCTTCCCTGGCCTCACTGGTGAACATCCTGCAGGGTGCCGGGGTTCAGGCTCAGACTGGGCCCAAGCCAAGGAATTCCCAAGGGGTTTACTGTGTCACTGCCTACGGTGACACTGTGTCTAAGAGGCTGATTCCATTTGTGAAGCACGGAGGGGGCCTGCTCATTGGCGGCCAGGCCTGGTATTGGGCCAGTCAACATGGCCGTGACAAGGTGCTGTTCAGGTTTCCTGGGAACCAGGTTACAAGTGTGGCAGGAGTGTACTTCACCGACACCTATGGGGACAGAGACCAGTTCAAGATCTCTAAGAAAGTGCCCAGGATCCCACTGTATGTCAGGTGAGTGTGCCTGCCTTCGTGGATTTTCACTCGTTTTTAAAACAGTAGCTGATTCTCCTCTTACGTGAGCTTCCATTCGCTCAGTTTTGGAACCACCACAAGTGAAAACCAAGATAATTACAATGCACCACGACGTTAAGAAGAGGGCCTCTCCTCCCCCACCACTCCCTCCTGTGGACAAAGCAGTAATTCATTTGGTAGGAAAACTCACCGCCGTTCCGTTTCCATGTCTAGTGCTTGGAATACAGAGATGTAAATTTTCCTAAGTAAGTGAAGGAGCACTGGTATGTGTGTAGGAGTACTTGCCATGCCATTGGGATCCCCCACAGGGAGGACACTAGCAACGTAGCAGAGATCAAAACAAAGTGTTCTGCCCGGAAGCGCATCTCCCAGGGGAGAAACACATAGATAAGGAAGCAAATAGACAATAAGCAATCCATCAGGTGTTGATAAGAGCCACAAATTAAAATAATTGTGCAGACAACATGAAGAGGAATAGAGGCTATTTCAGCTAACATCTTCAGGGATGGCATAGTAGTTAGGCTGAATAGGAGTTCTGTGGTGTTTCAGACAGAAGGGATTTAGAATATAGAATTGATAGGAAAGTGGAAACCCGCACAGGGCTGGATCAGGAAGGACTGAGATAGAGGTCGAGATCCTATGGCCACCTGATAGATGCTAGAGCCATGCTTGATCTATCTACAAAACTGGGGTCCCAGGTGAGAGTTCTGATGGTGTGAGGCGTGGTAGTTACCAGAAATACAATCTGAAGAAGTTGTGGGTCCTTCTTTCTACTTTCCCTCAACAACTTCTGCATCGCATGGATCCAGGGGAATGAGCCTAAGACCTAAAACCTCTGCAGAATAGAGGGCAGCCAAGAGGGATAGACCATGGCCATAGAGGCAAACATAGAAATGTTGGCTTGGAAGGCTTCTTTGGAAGTTAACATTTAAAAAGACCCCGAAGGAAGGAAGGGAATGAACACATAGACAGACAACTGAGAAGATAGGTCCAGATAAAGCAGAAGAAAATGGGAAAACCTGAAATAGAAGCCAGCTTGGGATATTCCCACAATATTGAGGAAGCCAGAATAGTTGGAGCAGAATGTATGAAGGTTGTGTTGACAGGAAGTGAGCTCCCCTAAGAAGGAACTGTTGATCCAATTGATTCTGAGATGGGAAGAATGTTTGTCATATCTATAGGGTACTGACATAATGCCTTCTGGTTGATGAACAGACTTAGGTGTCAAATATAGGAAGGACACCCACCAGGAAGCCACGTGAGAGCAGTTGATTAGACTAGGCAATGAGAATGAAGCTTCTGGAAACAGGTGCAAATGGGGTACAATTCTGAGGTAGGACCCCACAGTCTTGGCCAAACAACTGAATATGGAGCAAGGGGCAAAGAGGAGTTGTGAGTTTGGGTCTTAGTGACTTAAAGACAGATGTTAGATTTAGCCTAGCCCAGGGTAGAGTGAGTCCCCACCTCAAACAAAACAAAACAAAACAAAAAAATCACATCAAAAGACAAGTGTTACCATTTACTGAACTATGGAAGACTGTAAGAAGACAGCTTAGAGGAGAGCGGGAATTTAATTTTGAATATTTTGGTTTGTAGATATGACTATTTCATCCATATGTAATGAAAGGCTCACTGTAGTAGATTAACCATGCCTGAGATTTTCTATTGTAGCGTGAACCCCAGGTAGGTAGTGTATTTTAGTATCTTTTTGATATCCCACTCATAGCCTTGCCCTCCTTCCCTCCTTCCTTCTTCCCTCCTTCCCTCTCCTTCACTTTCTCTTTCTCTGTCCTTCCTTCCCCCCTTCCCTTTCTGTCTCCCCTCTTGTCATAATGTATTGTTTTTATTATTTTTGCTGTAAGATGTCCATATTCTTCCAGACATTATAGTTACAACCAAGCAATAGTTCCTGGAATAGATACACCTGCTCTGTCTATCTTTTGTTAACTTAGAAAGTCATCTATTTTCTGGAAATTCTAGCCGTTAGACTTTCATTGATACTTCAGTGAACCTAATGTAATCATGCAGCCAACCTTAGCTACTAAAGAGTCTGAGAGCCTGGATATTTCTATACGGGCATCTCAGGAGAAAGTCAAGTTCCTGCTACAAGGAACAAGGAGTTTGTCATTCTTGAGTGACTTTCAGAACCCAAGGCCCTGGGCCTCAAGCAGCACATCAGGGTTCCTTACCTTATGAATGTGTTGGGGAACAGTTGTAGTCACCAGGGTCACTGAGGTAAATCTAATTTTTTCCAACATGTTTTTTAGTCTGGAGTTAAACTGGCAGAGTGGTCCCAGCCCCCGTGTTTTATAAATAAAGTTTTATTGGAACATGGCCGTAACTATTCATTCCCAACCTGCCTGTGGCTGCTTTCAAGATGCAGTGGCAGAGGCAGGCCCTGTCAGCAGAGACCATAAACGACAGAAGGTTCACCTGGCTCTTTAAGAAAAAGCCTCTCCACAAATACGTTAAATCTCAGCAACTTAGTTCTCTAAATTGCCCCAAGGGACACCCCTTCTCAGCAAACTAAACCTGTTTTTCTTCATCTCCACCTAAGTTGTTCACCTCTGCCACTGAATCCAGGGTTTATTTTGTATGCTTTTTTAAAACTTCAAGTGTGTGCAAAAGCAGAGAGTCCGCTGCAGTGAGCCTCCCCGGGAGTCACCAGCGACCCCGGCGACAGCCTTCTCATAGTTTGAGTCCCCACTCCAGATGATTCTGAAACAAGATCATACATCCTAATGAGAAGGGTCACCTTGAGATTGACGAAGCCTTTTCTGGCTCTTGGATGGGTTTAGCTCAGAGGCTAGGGCACTGGGAGATGTCCAAAACTCACCAAGGTCACTCTGAGCCAGGGGCTCCAGATTCTTGGTTTTCAGACTTGAAGAATGAAATTCATAGACACTGAGGGGTGAGTTCTCTAAAGAGAGAAGTTTCATTTGCAGAGAAGAAAGCAAGTTTATCAACGGAGAAGGACAGGAAAGAGTAGAACTCTCAGGGAATGGGAGAGGTGCCCAGGGAGTTGCCACTGGATGGCTGGATGGAGATGCCACTGGTGTAAGCCCAGGACTTACAGTGTTTTTGCTGAAATAATGCCTGGACTAAGAAGTTTAGCTTTGGCCCAACCACCAATACCCAAGAAGTACCCGTATGTCTTCTTTTGAATCAGGGAACTGATCCTATACCTTTCCTTCCTGGTGACTGCACTTGGAGTTGACCACACAGCCTCAGACTTTCTATGCAGGCAAAAACAGAAAAGCAAAGAGGAAGAGGCAGAACCACTGGTTTCTAGGTAACCAAGGACAAAGGACAGAACTGTTCCTTAAGGTTACTTGTTTAAACCGTAAATGTTTTGTTTTATCTGTTATATGTCCCAGGCAGACCCTGTTGCCATTTGGATTTGAAAAACACTTTCTGTTCTCTTTTTTGTCAAAAACCTGTAGACTGCAGAATGTTTCATCTCAGCAAAAGCAAGCAGAGGCTCAGTGACCTTGGAGAGCAGGCTATCTCCAAGGAATGCAGAGAGACAGAGACAGGATTCTTTACATGGTAACACTGTAACCGCAGTTTTAGAAGCACCGTTGTTGGTCTTCAAGGCCCTTGTTCTAGCTACTAGCAAGTTGCTTTCTCCTGCTCTGAACACTACCATTCCATGTATATTTCAACGTGATTTTCTTAATGATATGACAATATGGACTCTTTTGGAGGTAATATCTCAGTCTCACCCAGGTTGATTTGGAACTCACTCCATAGACCAGACTGCCCTTAAACTCACAGGCATCCTCCTGTCTCTGCCTCCAGATAGGCAGGAGCCACCACACCCAGTTTAGTGATATGAACCTTTGAAAAGGTAACTATAAGGCATCACTGTCAAACTCAAAGTACTCATCCCTTGATAGCATCATTCATTTCCATCATTGTCATATTTTTTTTTTAATTTCTCAGCATAGGCATCTAAGTAAGGTCCAGATATTTTTTCATGGTAATTCTTTTATATCTCTTGTAGATTGGATATTCTATCCAATAATTTAATTTATTTTACTTTAAAAGACTTCAGATACTCTTTCTTGAAGATTCCTTCCATCCAAGTTTTGCTGAGTGCATGTCTGGGGTGTTTAATATCCCCACCCCGTCCTTGTAGCGCCTGTAAACTGGATGTTTGATCTGGATTCTACAGCAGGAATGATACACTAAGGCCCATGAGCCAGCCCCAGATTTATAAATACAGTTTTATTGGAACACATCATGGCTATTCATTTCCAAACCGCCTGTGGCTGCTTTCAAGCTATACTGGCAGAGGAGAGTTCCTTTCAGCAAAGACCATAAACGCCCAGATATTCATCTGACCCTATAAGAAAGGCTCTCAGTGGCTACAGAGATGGCTTAGCAGTTAAGGCACTTGCCTGCAAAGCCAAAGGACCTAGGTTAGATTTCCCAGGACCCATGTAAGCCAGATGCACAAGATGGCGCATGTGTCTGGAGTTTGTTTGCAGTGGCTGGATGCCCTGGCATGCCCATTCTCTACCCCCCCCCATATGACTCTGTCTCCCTCAAATAAATAAATACAGATAATATATTTATATAAAGAAAGTCTCCCAACTCTCATTCTAGAGGTTTGGTGGTACTGTGCCCAGTCACTGCAGAAAACACAATGCCAGATTTCTTCTCTGTCACATGAGCACCCATTAACAATCATTCCTTAGCTCTACACCCATTGGCTCATTAGTGGTTATAATTGGAGGCTGTAAAGTCCTAAGATTCCTATTATTTAGAGGACTTTCCTAAAGCATTTATTCGTCAAAAACTTGCTTACCCTGTGGTGTGATTATAGGGAAAGACAAGATAGATTCTTAATTCCTCTTTCCCATCTGGAAGCCAGGTTCAAAACACTGAATTGATCCTCAGTATCTTCCAAAAGTCACCAATGTGTTTTGACATTTTAGTATAATTTTAAATTTATGATTGAAACATCATGCATTTCATTTATTATTTGTGTTGATGTTAAAACTGTCCCATGCTTAGCCACCGTGGGGCAGTTCACATTAACTACTGAATCTCTGTGCCCAACCTTGACAGACCTTCTTGTATCTGTGTCAAAGGTGTCTGCCTTGGCTCATACATGTCCCACGTCAGGTATCATCCATTGCTCTAAGGATTTTTGTCTCTTTTGGTGATAAGCAGTATGTTACATTCACATTCTTCGTGTGAGATTGTTCATTGCATTAAGTTGATCATAAGTCTCCTTTTTGTTATAATCAGTACATCATTGGGTTCATACTGACATTTTCCATTTTAATTCAGGACAATATGTTTTTTTGTTCTGTTTTCTGAATCTTAACAATCTCTTGTTGAGATTCAATTGTTTCTCATGATGAAAAACACCCCATTTAAATTTTTATTTATTTATTTATTTATTTATTTTAATTTATTTGAGAGTGACAGAGAGAGGAAGAAGCAATAGAGGGAGAGACAGAGAGAGAGAATGGGCGCGCCAGGGTTTCCAGCCTCTGCAAACGAACTCCAGACGCGTGCGCCAACACCCCATTTTGTGAGACATCAGCATAATGAAGTACTTGTTCTGTTTTGTGATTCACACAACTGTTGAAAATCCAGATAACAGTACTGCCGACAGCAGTGTGATATGGGATTGCTGAGTGACGGGGGATGGACGCATTGCTGGGCTCCCCTGCCTGCAGGCTGGGTTCCCAAGAAGCTGACTCAGAGACAGCGAATTCTGTGCTTACTAAGCTCATTAAGAAATAGTCTCATGGCTTAGCAGTTAAGGTGCTTTCCTGCAAAGCCAAAGGACCTCAATTCGATTCCCCAGGACCCATGTAAGCCAGATGCACAAGGTGGCACAAGTGTCTGGAGTTTGTTTGCAGTGGCTGGAGGCCCTGGAATGCTCCTCCCCCCCCCTTTCTCTCTCTCTCCCTTCCTCTTTATCTCTCAAATAAATAAATAAAATATATATTTTTAAAAAGAAATGGATTTCAGGGGCTGAAGAGATTGCTTAGTGCTTAAGGCATTTGCTTGTGAAGCCAAAGGACCCAGGTTCGATTCCCCAGGACCCAAGTAAGCCAGATGTGTAAGGTGGAACACGTATCTGGAGTTCGTTTGCAGTGGCTGGAGGCCCTGGAGCACCCATTATCTCTGTCTCTCTCCCTTCTCTCTAACTCTCTCTCTCTCTCTCTCTCTCTCTCTCTGCTTGCGAATAAATAAATATCAAAAAATTAGTCTCAGTGCAGAAACAGAAGGAAGAAACTGGGCAGGGGAGAAGCTACGCTCTGAGACAGATTAGATCACAGATTCCCTTGACAAGACAGGTGATAGTGCTACACCCACACTGTGGTCGCTTTATCATCCCACGTATAGGGTTCATGGGGTGGAGGAGAGGCTGGTGACAACCCAGGTGGGACAACAGGGCTAGCTAAAGTCTGACTTATGACCTTACAACCTAGCCAATGCCTTTGCCTAGTCCCTAATAAAATCGACCTACATCACATTCATCCCATAGCAAGGTTTTCTCTCTAGTTAGCGGCTTCTCCCTTCAGAACTTTATAAAAGGAAAAATAAAGTTTACAGAAGTAAGGAAAGTTTCATACCCCAAGAGCATCTGCTACTGACCACCCCAGAGTCGGCTCCTGCGGGGAGAGCCCAGTGCCAATGAAGGGTACTCTGCTTGAAGTTTGTTTTGCTGCCTCTACATGGAACTAGGTCAGAATCTTTAACAGTATTTAACAAGCATTTCTTAGCAACAAACTGTAACAAAGGTTATTGTAAGTGATTTTGTCTTCACAGTATATTTTACTAGCTATGCATAAATGTCAGTTTATAATCCTTTAATGCTCTGTAGAAGAGTTCCTCTCTGTGGTTATACCATGAGATAAATATTAATGACCACTCACTTGTTTATTTGCTCTTCCTATTTAATTTTTTATATATAATTATATAAAATAGTTGTGCACCTCCAAAGTAAAAATCTTAACCCTGTATTCTGTCTTTGTTCCCTTCCTACAACTACGTTCTTCCTTCTTTCCTTTTAAATTGATTGATGTTCTCTCGTATACATACATACACACAAACAGTCATCTATACATAGTGATATTCTTCCCTTTGGGTGGATAAGGCAGTGGCATGCTCTCTTCATTTTCCTCTACCATATTGTTTGCACTCAACATGGTCCTAATTGTCAGCCTGGATATCATCTCCTTAACAGTATACAAAGGTGCCCCACATATTTTACTATAAACCACGTGTGGACATAGTATCATTTATTCACAAGTTCCTTATGGACAGACACTTGAATTCTCAGTATGAAATTTTTTTCCAGTGTGTTTGCTACTATGAATATGTTGCAGTGAATACCCTGGTGCACGCCTTTTCACAGTTTTGCCGAGTCCATTGTCAGATGGAATTACTGAATACCAGGGGAAGTACCTGTGAATTTTTTCCAGCATTGTCAGCTTCCCCTGTTGGTTTCCTAAGAAGCTGACTCAGAGATAGAGATGCATATCTCATGAAGCTCATTAACATTTGCAGAAAAGTGAACAAAGAAAGATTGGGCCCGGGAGAAGCTAGGCTAGAGCGCACACACCAGCAGCACATAGTTCCTGACAGCATTGTCACTAATTACATGAGACACTGGAAGAAGCAAAGTTGTTTTTTAACAGGAGATTCTTCAACAATAATGTATGATATATAGTATAATCATACAGCAGATAGATATGTGCCCATCAGAAATCCTGTATTCATTGACCTTCAAAGTAAAGGAAAATATTAGTGATACAAAAGGCAACCTTAAGTTATAAAGCACTATGAAAATATATGCTAAGCTAATTAAAGCACTATACATGTAGGTAGGAATAGAAACAGAAGAAAATACAATAAAATAGTCAATGTTGATGATGGTTATTTTAATCTTTCAACATTTACATTCTCATCAAATTTCTAATTACGAATTTAGAGGCATTTTAACCTTGCCTTTGCCCTATTAACACCCTTAAACAATAGGAAAATGCTCTCTTGATCAAAATAATATGTCTTCCTCCAACCTGTTACCATTTATACTAGTGTTTGAATCCAAAGTGCCCACCCCCCCCCCAAGATATGTTAAAGGCTGCCTTGCTGGCCAGTGTGGATTATGAAGGCTCATAATGGTTTTGTAATGCAGGAGCATTATTTGGAGGTTCTGGAAATTAGGAGTCAGGGCTCAGTTGGATGAAGTAGACCCGTTGCACGGGGGGGGGGGGGAATATCCTGGAAGGGCTTATCTTGCCCCCTTCCTGTTTCTCTCATACTCTGCTTCCCGGACCCCATCTGATAAGCAGCTTTGCTCCACCACACTCTCCTGTCATGATGCTCTGCTTCACCACAGCCTAAAACCAGTGAAGGCAAAGGACCAGGGCTTAAACCATGGACCAAAATAAACCTTTCTTTCTTCCTTTATGTTATCTTTAGATATTTTGTCAGAGTGACAAAAAAAAAAAAAACTGACTAGCCAAGTTTATAGTATTTAATTGACTGTAAAAAAAAAAAAGAACAAAGAAATGATTTTTTTGTTTGTTTGTTTTTGATTTTTTAAATTAGGGTCTCGTTCTAGCCAAGGCTGACCTGGAAACACTATGTAGTCTCAGGCTGGTCTTGAACTCACAGCGATCCTCCTACCTCTGCCTCCAAGTGCTGGAATTAAAGACATGTACCACCATACTAAGCTAGAAATGAGCTTTTAAAACGTCATTTCCCTCCTGTAGTACTTAGTGTCCATTAGATTATGCATCTAAAGTTTGTTTAATACCCATTAAGCTCTACATATTATTCTAGGCAGTGGGATTTACTAGTGCCTAAGTTAAGTCTATGTTCATGTAACTAACAGATTACAGAAATGGTTACTATAAAAATAATTTTCAATGTTGCTGGTTTTCATTACTTGTAAAACTTTTAATGAAGAAAACAGTATGACATGAAAATAATTGACTACTTATAATTTCCACCAATGCTATGTTAACCACCCTCTTTTTTCTCTATTCGTTTTTACATTTTGTATGTAAACATCACATATTGGTACCATCCTTTCCCTCCTCCCTTCCCCTTTCTGAAGAGGCCTTACTCATTGGGAATGCAGGTCAACCCCATGGGGATTGTGGGTCATGCACTATGGGGGCAGCAGTCAGTTATGGGGCAAAGGCAATGTCTCTGTGCATAATGTCCCAACTTATGGCTTTAAAAATCTTTCTGCCCCCTCTTCCACAAAATTCCTCTAGCTATGCTGGGAGCATTTTAAGTCTCCTTCAGTGATGGGCACTTAGGAGCATCTGGATCTCTGGTTTGGTAGGTGTTGAGTGTCCTCAGTGTCTTTCTCCATCACCCTTGTGCTGATATCAGCTTAACTAAGAGAGCAGCACTCTTGCTCCTTTCGTTGGGACCAGTCTCTTCACTGATTCTAGAGCTTTCTGTTGTTTTGTTTTTCAAGGTAGGTTTTATTCTGGCCCAGGCTGACCTGGAATTCACTATGTAGTCTCAGGGTGGCCTCAAACTCACAATGATCCTCCTCTGCCTCCCGAGTTCTGGGATTAAAAGTGTGCACCACCACACCCAGCTTGATTCTAGAGCTTTTTGTGGTTTCTTTAACTGAAGTGATTCTCTGGTCTCTGCTCCCCACTGGACTGGGGGTACAGATGTGCATGGGCATGCCCAGCTACTTATGTGAGCTTTGGGAACCAAACTCGCATCTCAGGCCCCCTCTGGCCCTCATGTTGTACATAATTTTAACTGCTGATCCATCTCTCTAGTCCATAAAACCTCTTGTAAATTCATTACATGTTGACCATTTGTCAGTAAGAAATAGTGAATACTCCTACGAGAGTAACGTGAGAAAATTTTAAAGGGTGTATAGCTATGTAAATTATATGAAGCATAAAAAATTACTTTTGTGACTGGGGAGATGAGAAAGAGCTCTTCCTGCACGAGCATGAGGTCCTCAGTGCATCTCTAGCACCCATATAAAAATCCAGGCAAGGTTGCACATGACTAAATCCAGGGTGGAGGGAAGTGAAGACAGAAATTTCACTGGCCAGTTTAACTGAAAAACCATGTGAGCTGCAGGTCCTTTGAAAGACCCTGTCAGGGAAATATGTCAGGCAGAAGAGCAATAAATGAGGATGTCTGATGTCCTCCTCTGTCCTCCACACACGTGCATCTGTACACACACACACACACACACACACACACACACACACTACAAGTTCCAAGGTAGCTTACGGAGAATGCAATGTGACATTTTTACAGCCTTGCTTGCTGAAAACTAGCTCTAGGAAAAACATAAATAGGACTGCTTTCTCTGGACATAATGCACTAGGTTTTTTTTTTTTCTATCTTTATTTATCTGCTTAATAATTTTGTTAGAAGACTTGAAACCAAGCTGACGTACTGACCACTTAGCTGAATCAGTGGCAAGATTTCCTGGGATTGCTAGTTTAGAGTATGAACATTTTAAGATATACAAATAAGTCCACTGCTTCCCTGTTCCGTACTTTATCAAGCCTGTGACAGTCTCGTCATAGGAAGACCAGTGTCTCATGTGTCACTCAGCAAAAGTACACAGTAGCGATGATGTGCAATCAGTTATAAGAAGGTGAGAGAATGACTTGGACTTGATGAAACCAATGTCACTACAAAGTGAAAATCCCGAAAACGATAGCAGAGGGTTGCCCTGCGCCGGTGCCCTCTTCCTCCATCCAGTGGGCTTCTGCGAGCAGCCCATGAAGTGACCGTCGCCTCCCCGTCCCTCATGTCTCCTTCCCAGGTGCGGGCTGGAGTTCAGACAGGACCGCCAGCAGCTGCTGCGTGGTATCTCCGAGCTGGACATCAGGACGGGGGGAGTCCCCTCACAGCTGCTTGTGCACGGCCCGCTGGCCTTCCCTCTGGGCTTTGACTCCTCGCTCGGCTGCTTCCTAGCGGCTGCCCACTACGGCCGGGGCCGTGTGGTCCTGGCTGCCCACGAAGGCATCCTCTTCGCTCCTAAACTGGAGCCCTTCTTGTTGAACGCTGTGCATTGGTTAGCCAGAGACAAGGCAGGCAGAGTCGGAGTCAACGCCCGTCTGAAAAATCTGTATCCTTTGCTGTTGGAGTATGGCATGAACTGCAGCCTGGAGTCCCATCTGACCAATGACATGAACGTCTACTGCTGCGTGGCTTACTGCGACCAGGAAACCAAGAAGCTCCGGGAGTTTGTGGCTGAGGGTGGAGGGTTGCTGATTGGTGGCCAGGCCTGGTGGTGGGCCTCCCAGAACCCAGGCCACTCTGCTCTGGCTGGTTTCCCTGGCAACATCCTCCTCAACAGCTTTGGCCTCAGTATCCTGCCTCGGACCCTCAGTCCAGGCTGTTACCCTGTCCCCGCTGCGGGCATGCAGACTTACCACTTCCGCAAGGCTCTGTCTGAGTTCCAGGCTGTGTTGGACCACAAGGGTGGGAGCTTGGAAAAGAGGTTTCTGGCCAGGCTGGCTGTAGACGCTGCAGCCTTTCTTCAGATTCCTGCAGAGGACGTTCCCGCCTACATGTCCTTGCACCGGCTCCTCAGGAAGATGCTGAGACAGTCCGGCCTGCCCACTGTGAGCAAGGAGAAGCCGGTGGCCAGCGACTCCTGTGAGGCTACGGTGCTCTCTCTGGCCACCCAGCTGGCACATTCTGGAACTGACTGCTCCCAACTGGCCCCGAGGCTCGGCACTTGGACCTGCTTCTCCAGTCTACATCCCGCAGAAGACCCCGTCGTGGTGGAGATCAATGGAACCAACACAGGTATGGGGTGAGCAGGAAGTGCCCAGAGCACCCTTGAGCGGGGCAGAGGTAGGACTGACGGACTTCGAAGGACCGGACAGGTGCCAAGTCGGAGGAAGCCGGTCTCTGTGTTTTATTGGGCACTTCCAAGATGGGTGGAGGTTGCGGTTCTGTCTAGGGCTCAGGAGGGATGACTCCAGGAATCGTGGGAGACCCGAGGCTCAGGGAGAGAAGTGGCGAGGGCGGGAGGCTCCAGGTAGCCACTGAGCCGTGCAGGAGCATGGGACTCAGCCTTGTCTGTGCCGTTGCCAGGTAACAGTGACGCGTGGATGAGCACTGGGCTGTACCTCCCGGAAGGACAGAGCGCAGAGGTCTGTGTGTCTGAAGCTGCTGCCTCCGCCGGCCTGATGGTAAGGCCAGACTGCCCCTGCCAGCGCCATGCCAAACGCAGCCAGCGCCTTCCCACGCCCATGTTGTCTACCTCTCCCCCACTGGGTCTATCCAGTTCCTATCAGGGTTTCCAGGAGCCCAGGGAGAGGTGACTGCGCCCCTCGTAGATCGTCCCAATGGGGCGGCTAAGTCTCAGGGGCTTCTTGAGTGTCCACAAGTCCCAGCAGCCACTAACAGCAGACGCAAGGCTGGATTCAAAGTCTGATTTCCGCATGCGGCGATTTACCTACTTGCAGGCATGAGGAGGAGCACCGATGACAGATCAAGAGTCATCCTGCTTCCTGATTGCAGAGGCCTTTTGTCATCAAAAGGGTGTGCTTAATCCCATCACCCACATCACCGCAAAATATGCCCTCCATGCAGAGTTTAAATTTGGATATCTTCTCAACTGCGCATATCACTTCCCATGACAGTTGGGGGCTGCTTTGTATCAGACGCCTCCTGGTACTCTCCTACTCAAACCCAAGAAAGAAATCCTAGGATTCCAGGCAGACCCTGAAGGGGATCATGGAAAGAGGGGAGCGAATTGGTTCCCTGACCCCAGGTCAGATTCTGCAGCCTCTGGATTGCCTCTTGGTGTTCATAAGGAGCAAACTGGAATCCCCCAGGCTCGTTCACAGCATTAGAATCGCCCCATTGCTTAGGCATGGTGTGGGGACCCAGGATTTTGCCCGGTAGAAAGACACCACAAGGCGCTGCCTCAGTTAGACCTCTTGTTTCACCAACTCATGTCTGACAGATGTCCACTTGCCTGGGTTGGGAGGCCGTTTACATTCCTGGAGAAAGATGGCCTCTGTGTCCATCAGTCCATATGACTCTGGAATGCTAGTTTCAAAGTTGCCGAATATCACTCGTAGAAAAGGGAAGTTGTCATTTTGTGTAGCATTACCTCCCTCCACACGCCCCCAGCAAAATCCCAACACACATCCCTGCGGCTTTCCTGCCTCTTATATGGTACAATCTCCTATCCAGGTACAGATCGGCTGCCACACCGATGACCTGACTGAGGCCAGCAACCTGTCTCGAGCCCCTGTGGTGACTAACCAGTGCTGTATGGACAGGACCCAACGGTCAGTCCCCTGCCTCTGGGGTGGCCTCCTGTACATCATTGTGCCCAAAGGCTGTCAGCTGGGTCCTCTGTCTATCACCATCAGAGGGGCTGTGCCCGCCCCATACTACAAGCTGGGTGAGTGGCCTGGGCGTTGAGGAAGGGGGGACTTGAGGTGTTGGATGACTATGAGTTGGTTGCTGAACAAGGAGAGTGAGAAGGATCAGTGGAAATAAAAATGAAGAACTATTCACGATGGATGGACGGGCAGAGGACCACCCCTGTATCCATCCATGGAGATGCAGGGCAGGACTGAGAGAAGGATGCAGCAGCTTGTTCTCACCCACCCCATAGCCTGTACACCCTGCATGATTTCCCTGTCCCTGGAGTTCCAGGGGTAACTTTTGAAGCACAAAGGGAAGCTGAGGAGGTGCACGGCGGGGTTTCATCCTGTGTATTTGCAGGTAAGACATCCTTGGAAGAGTGGAGAAATTGTGTCCAGGAGGATATGGTTCCCTGGGGAGAGCTGGCCACAGACAACATCATCCTGACAGTACCAACCGCACACCTCCAAAGTCTGAAGGACCCCGAGCCTCTGCTCCAACTCTGGGATGAAATGATGCAGGCCGTGGCCAGACTGGCAGCCAAGCCCTTCCCTTTCCACACGCCTGAGAGGATCGTTGCTGATGTGCAGATCGCAGAAGGTGGGTACCCCACGGGACTGCTCCTTGCCAGTGGACCCCGTTACATTATGCTTTTCCCTCTTGCATAATTTCCAAGGTATGTAAGACATGACTTTGTTCATCATGCGCAAGGGGAAAGACATAAAAGCATGGCCCATGATGGGAATGAAGGACGCTTACAAGCAAGAGGTCAATGATTTCATTCACAAGGTGAGATTTCACGAGATCTCAGTCTCAGAAAATCGGTGCCAGGAGGTCAGCAGTGCCAGTGAGAAGCACATCAAGTGAAGAATGCAAAGGGAGGGCCAAAGGGATGGCTTAGAGGTTAAGGCACTTGCCTGCAAAGCCAAAGGACCTTGGTTCGATTCACTCACGTTAAGCTAGATGCACAAGTTGGCGTATGCATCTGGAGTTCGTTTGCAGTGGCTGGAAGCCCTGGCTCACCCATTCTCTTTCTCTCGCTCTCTTTGCCTCTTTCCCTCTCTGAAATAAATAAATAAAAATAAATTTAAAAAAAAAGAATGCAAAGGGAGCCCTTTTTTCCAATATGAGTCAGATTGAAAGTAAAAGGGGGAATAAGAGAGAAACAGAGGAAGAACATGAGGAACTCTGGTTCCTACATGGGAAAAATTCCTGTGGATCTCAGTTTTCTTATCTATAAAAAAAAGACAGGGCCAGGCATGGTGGCGCACGCCTTTAATCCCATCACTCGGAAGGATGAGGTAGAGGGATTCACCATGAGTTCGAGGCCACCCTGAGACCACATAGTGAATTCCAGGTCAGCCTGAGCTAGAGCGAGACCCTGCCTCAACACAACAACAAGACAGGGTCTAGGAAGGTGTCCCTGTCAGTAACGTGTCTGCTTTGCAGACATGAAGAAGGGTGTGTGTTCAGATCTCCAGCAGCCAAGTAAGTTGCTAAGCATGGTGGTTCATGTCTGGTATCCCAGCACGGAGCAGGCAGAGATCTCTGAGGATCCTTGAGGCTACTGGATCACTTGTCTAGCCAAAGTACTGAGTGAAAGGTACAGTGACACTCTGTCCCAGAAAACAAGCTCGAGAAGCAACAGAAGATGTTCAACATCAACCTTTGGCCTTCATACACACACACACACACACACACACACACACACACACACACATGCACTAGAACGCTCGCACCCCACATGTACCCACATACATACAAACATGCGTATACATGCATCCACACTACACACACACACATACATGTGAAACTAAACAAAGATAAAACAGAAAAGGGGACTGAGGAAATAGCTCAATGATTAAAGGCACTTGCTCGGAAAGCCTGCCAGCCTGGGTTCAATTCCCCAGACACCCATATACAAGCTTGACGGGCACTCATTTGGAACCAAGAGACCCTGGTATGCACACAGGCATACACACACACACACACACACACACACACACACAAGTGGAAAGAAGTAAATGGATAGATGACAGATAGATGGTTAATAGGTAGATATATGATCGATAATTTTTAAAGGACAAAGTTATTTTGTCATAGAGGGCAGACCTGGTCTCCAGTGCAGTGTGGGTGTGGGGGAGGCCTGACTGTATCCTAGCCTCCACGATCTCAGATCCAGACACTGGTCTCACTGCCACACACTCGAGTGCACGTGCAAAAGAAGTGCATGTGTACATGGAGTTCCAGCAAGGACTGCTGGCTGTGTAAAGGTCTCTCTGTTCTTTGGAACAGACTAAGGAGCAGGTCAGTTGGGGGAGGCTGGGCTGGGGAGCAGGCGGGAACTCTAAGAGAGCCGACCATCCCAGACATGTTGGAATTATTGGAGACCTCTGGGATGCTGTGCAAAAAGCTTCCGCCTTGGAAGGGGTGGGGGGAGAAGGTTTAGGCGGACCCGCTTCTAGGACCCGACCACTTCCCCTGTATTCGCAGGCTGGATGCACTCGGGGTACCCCATCATGTGTCACCTGGAGTCCGTGCGGGAGCTGATCAGCGAGGCAAACATGAAGAGGGAGGGTCTCTGGGGACCCATCCACGAGCTGGGCCACAACCAGCAGTGCTATGGGTGGGAGTTCCCCCCACACACCACGGAGGCCACCTGCAACCTCTGGTCAGTTTATGTACATGAGACAGTCCTGGGCATCCCCAGGGCCCGGGCTCACCCCGCTCTTGCCCCACTACAACGAGAAGAGAGGATCAAATCCCATCTTCAAAATGGAGCACTCCTGTGTGAATGGAATGTGTGGACAGCTCTGGAGACATATCTGCAGGTACTGGGCAGAAATTCGGGAAGGTGGGGTTGCCAGACTCCTCAGCCATGTCGTATCCCACAGGAGCTCTTCACCTCCTACAGGACCCCCACCAACCTGGCACCACCAAACTCCCATGACTTGAGATACTAGTGGCACCTCTCAGGTTATCTGCCTTATTTATGACGGAAACGAAACCTGCTCCCCTGTGATTTTGCAATGTAAGGGGGAAATGGAAAGTGGAAATTATATCACTCATTTATCTTTGTTATCTAACACATTGACTGGGGACAAAACCTCTGAGTTAGACATCTCTGAGGTAAAGTCACAATAGGTCCACCCCACTGGCTTTTTATTTGGCTCCTTAGCAAATAGTCATAGTTGTGTTCTGCTTGGCTTTCCTGCCTTTTATTTTATGGGTTGAGCATTTACAGCCTTCTACAGGGACATATCTACAAGGCAACTGCATCATAACAAGTAGGCATTGCAGGAAATAAATCACACCAGCAAGGTTATCAATCTTCCAACATCCCACTAGAGCCCAACCTTTTAACCCATAGAACACTCCAGCCATGAAGCAAGTCTACTTCAGGTGGGAAGAGCACAGATACCTCGACCCCATATACCCCGGTACACAGGGGTGCTCCCTGCTGAAATTCTGCTTTCAGATTTAATGTTTTCAAATTTCAAAGCTATGCCCAATACCATATCTTTTTCAATGTCTCCTGAAACCCCATCTAGAGGAGTTACATAGCTCACTACTCACAGTCTGATAAGTCATATGTATTTTTAATCCAATTTTTTCCACTTGCATTTTAGTTGACAATTCATAATCCTCTCTCATTACCTCCTTTTGACTCCCCTCCACATCACCCCTTCTATTGAATCACTTCTTGCCAACTTGTCCCTCTTCTACCTTGATGCATTTTTCTTCTTATATATGAGTATAACCATTGAGAATCCTGTTCAGTAGTGCTCACTTAAGTGATGGACCTAAAACTTAAAATCAGGAGGTAATGACAATCCCTAGGCCTTTGCACTTCTATATTCTGATTTTTTTTTCCTTTTGCTAAATTTTGAAGAGTGAACAGAATTAGTTCCAGTCAATGAATAACTTTACACTGGATCCATGTCCATTCTCTTGTATAGCCAGTGTGAGGGCCTGCAGAGCAACAGACCTTAACGGGAAGTTGCCCCTGGAACGTAAGTTAAATCTTCGATTCTGTTCACAGCCCTGAGCCTCAATTCTGAGAGCTATGCAGGAGCCCCTTACCATGTTGGATCCTGAGTCTGAGGACAGCCAAGCACCTGTGGCTCCCTCCACCCGCAGGAAGTCTTTCCCAACATTTCTGCTGCAGCAGCCTTAGTTCAGGTCTTTCTTATTCTCCCTCAGTCTAGCCAACTGACTTCCTAAGATGTTTCAGAATCTTGCCTGACCCCCAGTTCCTCTTCCACCCTATGCCCCGGATAAGGTGCAAAGTGAGGACTGACATCCTGAAGTTGTCCTCTGACTCTCACGTGCAAACCATGGCATGTGCGTGCCCATACACACATATACAAAACCGGATAAGTATGATCATTGTTTCTGGAAAGTGTTGAGGTCATCAGATTATGGGGTCCTCGTAGGCCAAATACGTAGGCTATTACAGTTTCTTAACTCAGACTGACAGAAACACAAGATCTGGGGATGTCTTTTTTTTTTATGAAAGATAAGAATAGTGATTGTCCTTGGTTGAATATCCTTCTCACACTTTCACGTTCTTGAGAGTCTGTTTACTAGATGGAGTGGTATAGCACCATGGCCCAGAGCTGCGTGCTCAGTGAGGGGAATCTGTGTGTGGACATAGATTGGACAGATGGAGGCAGAAGACACTAGGTGTGAAGATAATGACGGGGAGAATGTAATACACTCTGAATAAAATGCACAGTGGGACACTCCACATCCCCTTCTGCTCTCTCTCTCTCTCTCTCTCTCACTCCAGCTCCAGGAGTCCTTCGGTTGGGAGCCATTCACCCAGCTCTTTGCGGATTACCAGACCCTCTCTGGCTTCCCCAGAGACAATGCTGGCAAGATGAATCTCTGGGTGAAGAAGTTCTCTCAAGCTGTGCACAAGAACCTGGTCCCGTTCTTTGAAGCCTGGGGCTGGCCCATCCAGAAGGAGGTGGCCGAGAGCCTGGCCTACCTGCCCTGCTGGCAAGATCACCCCCTGGCAGTGTACGTGGATGCCGAGAAGTAAGGGATGTGCCCGTCAAGACAGCGAGGTCGTCACCACCGTATCCTGACCCAGCACGCACAGTGCCTTCAACCATTTTTTTTTTCTTTCAACAGTATGCTTTTCTAACAAATTTTGGTTTGTTCTAAACATCATTCTGAACTTCCTCAAGACTACAGGCTCTTCATGAGGAGAACTAGGCTAGAACATGTGCCCTTTGCCATCCCGCCTTCTCCACGCCAGGATCGTGCCCCTTTGTTTCGCCAGTACCCTTTGCCAGGTGGTTTAGCACACGAAAGGGGCTCAGGAAATTCGCTAAATAAAATAACTCTGTGACCTTGAAGTCACAATGACCCGTCCACATGTCCCGGGCACTGTGACTATGAATTAACACGTGTAAACACTCTAACCACCCCCCAGTTCACACACGAGAAAGCAGACGCTTAGGGATAGTGAACAAGTTTTCCCCAAGTCACAAATGTCATAAGAGGAAGGGTTTGACCAACACCCAAACTAGTGAAAAATTATGGAGCTGAATATCTAAGAATGATGTGCAATTTAAACAATAATTTCCAAGAAAAATAGATGGAAGGAAGTTTAATAAAGTTTTTTTTTCTGTATTCAGTATTGAATTTTGATTGAATATCATCAAATAGAATCTCCAAAAGGTATTGACATCTGATGTTCTGCTTGTCTCCACACTTATCTATTTTGATGAAAGCTTGCCTTGAATAGGATGGGCTTTGTTACCTGGGTGGCTCAATTCCACAACTAATGATGGTCTCAACATTGACATTAGGGTGGGTGTAGATGGATAATGCGTTGCCTAGGAGGCAAAGAGGAAACATAACCCTTTTGCCCCTTCTGTCTGGTAGGAGCCATAGCCCTGTGCTTCCTTCTCTGTCCTGCAATTGCTGGTTTTGTCTCTTGTTAAACATTCACAGTTAACTGTATCTGCAGCAGTCCTGAATTACTCTTAAATACATAAAAACAATTTGACAGCCTATGGGAGGAATAATCCATGATTACCGAGACACTTGCTTCCATAGTTTTACTGTTTTAAATCTAGAAACAATAGAAGAAAAGTACTCATGGACCAAATCCAGCTTGTCTTGATTTGGAATTTGTTCTTGTGGTCTCCTTTATACCATATATATATATATATATATATATATATATATATATATATATATATATATATATGGCCTAGTCATTCTGTAGGGTGCATTGTTTTGGTTTTCTGTTTCATGAGCCACTTTATTACTTTGGTTAGGACCTCATCAGCATTCCTTTGGTATCACCAACCTCCATGCACAGTCCACTTGGTTTGGACGGGCTTGGTTCACACTGGTAGCAGGAGTGGGCACAGGATCCCAGCCTGGCTCCTCTGATTCATGCCTTCTGATGTTGGTTCAAATGATGGATGAGTCTATGGTCCTACTACTCTGAATGGATTCTATCTTGTCAAATGATGGATGGAGGTCCAGGCCGGATGATGAAGTGCATGCCACAGACTTTTATTGGATATACCCGGAAGCACAAATTTCCCTTATGACTGGGGAGAGAAAAATGTAGTGAGACAGGCAAATGCCAAATCATTTCAATTAATTGAAGAGTCATGTGAAGAATCATTACTCAGGGCTGGAGGGATTGCTCAGTGTTTAAGGCACTTGCCTGCAAAGCCTAAGGGCTGGGGTTCAATTCCCCAGAACCCACATAAAGCCAGATGCACAAGGTAGTGCGTGCATCTGGAGTCTGTTTGCAGTGGCTAGAGACCCTGGCGTGACCGTTCCATGCTTCTCTCTGTCTCTCTCTTAAGCAAATAAACAAACATAAAAAAATTTAATCTTTGAAAATGTCATTACTCAACTTTTGCCTGTCTTTAGAAATTTTTATAATAAAATAGCAATGGTATTAGTACATTCTTTATAGTGATAGAAATAAAATTTTAAAATACAAATGTTGAAATAATCTCTTAGAGATTGTGGAGAGTTGGGAAGATGGAGAGGAAGAGTGGAAGTGGACTTTAATTGATTTTCCTCTAAACTCTTCATTAATACCACAGTATTTTATTTCAACCAAATACTACCTGGATACTGACACTAGTCAGAGTTCACTAGAAGGACAGAACCAATAATGTGTACTGTAAAGAGGATTCATTAGATTTCATTGGATTAGCTCACAGGACATAGGTAGGCTGCGCAGTCCAATAATGGCTTCCAGCAATGGGAAGTCTAAAACTACTGCGTTGCTCGGGGCTGGAAGCCCCAGCAGTCGCAGGCTGGCACTGAAGACCTGGAGGGTCCCTGCAGAGCCGCTGGTCTTCAGTCCACACTGGACGGCTGGGGAAGCCGGGTTCCAGCTTCCCAGAAGTGCGGCAGCAGCAGCGTAGATGTGTATACCAGTGATGCTGTGGTCTCTTGTTGCTGGCACAAAGCACCCAGCCAAAACCATCTTGCGGGAAGAACGGGTCTATTTTGGCTTGCAGAGTTGAGGGGAAACTCCATGATGGCTGGGGAAACTGTAGCATGAGCAGAGGCTGGACATCACCTCCTAGCTAACATCAGGTAGACCATAGCAGCAGGAGAGTGTCCCAAACACTGGCAAGGGGAAGCTGGTTGTAACCCCCATAAATGTGCCCCAACAACACATCTCCTCCAGTAAGGATACAATTCATCTATTTTCATCAACCAGGAATTAAGCATTTAGAACGCATGAGTTTATGGGGGACACCTAATTCTAACCACCACAAGGGAATAGCATGGGCCACCAGGAAAAAGGTCCTGGTTCCCTCAGAAGTTTCTATGTATATGTATAGTCCAACACCTGAAGACAATCCAGTCTGGGAGAAGATCTTCTCTCCATCACTCCATCCTATGAACATTCTCACACTCCCATCTAGGGTGAGATCAGACTCCTGATCTGATCAATTTGAAAATGGAATTTATACATGTTATTTCTTCTTTCTTTCTTTCTCTCTTTCTTTCTTTCCTTCCTTCTCTCTCTGTCTATTTATTTCTCTTTTCTTTCTTATGCTTTCATGTGTGTATGTGTGTGTATGCACATTTGGAGGTGAGAGAACTACCTTGGGTATCATTCCTCAGGAAACTTTCTTTTATAGGAAATATGTTTAATATAAATATTGTATTTATTTATTTAGCTAGTTAGTTTTGAGAGAGAGAGAGGGAGGGGTTTAGAGAATGGGTGCTCCAGGACCTCTAGCCACTGAAGCAAGTTCCAGACACATGCACCACCTTGTGCATCTCACTTCCATGGGTCCTGGAGAATTGAACCCTGGCACTTAGGCTTCACAGGAAAGTACCTTAATTTCTAAGCCATCTCTCCAGCCCTGTCAGGATCATTTTTTGAGACTGAGTCTGTCACTGGCCTGGAATTTTCCAAGAAGGTTACTGCTGGCAGAAAGCCCCGGGGATTCACCTGTCCATGTTCCCATAGCCCTGTGATTATAAGCTCAGGCTGCCTTTTCCAGTCCCCCCCTCCCCCATGGGCTCTGGGGTTGAAACTCAGGCCCTCTGCCTTACTGCCTGAGCTGTCTTCCAGCCCTGAGTAACGTTTCCTTACTATTGTATTTCAGAGGCTGGTGAGGAATCACAATACATACTATACATTTATTGTAGGCAAGAGGGATATTTTAAAATATTTTTTACTTTGTTTATGAGAGAGTGTGTGTGGATGGGGGCTCCAGGTCCTCTGGCCTCTGCAGATGAACTCCAGGTGCATGTGCCACACTGTGCATAGCTCTGCCTGCCGTAAACTCTCTGCCTGGTGTCTGACTCACAGTACTGGCTCTAAGCTACTAAAATCCAAGCTGGCTATTTCTAGTTACCGAAACACTGAATGATAGAAGTCATTCATCCTGGGCATGCCTATGTCCCTTAAGATATGTAATGGATTGCTGACCAGAGCTCTGTCCCACATAGACTAGAAGAGACTAAAGGTCCCCTGCTGCAAAATTGTAGCTTGGTGGAGTCACGAGGCTGCTAGTCTTAAGTCCAGGACGTTTGCATTTCTTAAGGATACTCCAAATCTATCATTTTGTCTGAGAGTATTAGGCAAGAAAACCCCTACCTTCTTACAAGGGATCAGATCCAGTATCTGAGAAATCAACATTTACAGAAAATGCATAAATGTCGAGAAGTCACCCTTAAGATACTTTAGGGAAGAAATAAGAGTTGCTTTTATATAGATGCTACCTGCATTTCCTTCTCTGAATGTGACATAGCCACTTGATACAATGGAAAAGTAGTTTTTTAAAAAGTGGAGCGCCCATTCTCTCTCCCTCTCTCTATCTGCCTCTTTCTCTCTGTCTGTTGCTTTCAAATAAATTAATAAAAATAACAAAAAAAAGTGGAACATTTAGTGACTGGTCACACTAAACAGTCCACCAAAGTCCTACTGCCAGAAAATATTGTTAAAATGAAGTAAGAGTCACAGCTGAAGAGAATCGGTTATACGTATGGTGAATGCCCCCTAGGGCTTCCACATTCTGCCACCTGTGTGCTCATTGTCTCCTCCTTGTGGTCAGGTAAAGACCTTACAGCCGGTTCCCATCAACAAGCAGGGAAACTCCATTAAGGGTAAACTCAGTCTCTCATCCCAGTCCCAGTTAAAAAGAAATGGCCATGTTACCCTTACCCTGGAGCAAATGACTGTTAAATATTATTTTCACTCTTTCTACTCCCCAAACTTTCCAAATCAGTTTCCTTTTAGGAGAAGGGAAATGTCTATTTATTCTTTGGTTTATGTTATCATGATAAAATGGACTTAGGTTCTTGGAGTACAATAGAGTTTTGGCTTAACCAATTACATATGTGCACATACACATGCATATTCATATACTCAACTAACATCTAATTAAGTTATTAAGTCTATTAATCTAAAAAAAATGGTTATTAAAACAATAAATCCCATGGGCCTTCTAGCTTTGAAATATTTCTGTCTACAGACATATAAAGGAATATACTTACTTTTATCACTTAAACTTCCTCTTCTGAAAACAGAGATGCAGAGACTAGTATGTCTTTTAGATGTTAGAGTTGGCCCATTCAATATGTGGGCAGACTTCCCAGGTCTAATCCTTTGGGATTTTCCCTGGAGAAAAGAAGTAGTAAGATATCTAAGAACTCTTAGGCCCACAGTACAGACTGGCTTTCCATTTGGCTCAAGCCATGCAGAGAAGGACACGTGGCCAGAGCGAAGCTTCCTTTGAGCTTAAGAACAAACCTTATGTTTACTTTAGAAAAGAAAAACAAAACAACGCTAGTCACAAAAGAACATCAGCTGTGTTTTAGTCCATTTTCCTATAGCATTGATAGAGGGGTTCATTGCCTCACATTTCTGGAGGTGCAAGTCCAAGAAGTCAAATCTAGCGATGGCCTTATTGTTGGAAGACTTCCGAGGTATCCCAGAGTATCAAGAGACAAGAATACATGCATGAGGTGCGTGTGTGTGTGTGTGTCTGTCTGTCCTCTTTCCCTCATCTTTTACAATCAATAGGCTTCCATCCTGAGGCTTTATCTTGATGACTTAATTTAACCCTAGTTACTTCCCAAAGCCCCTACCTTTAAACAACACAGTTGGATTAAATTCTCATCCCTTTTAGTCTCTCACACTGGGTATTTGTTTCACTACCTGAAGCCTTGGGAAACAGTCGAAGATTATCCAAAGTGCTACAAATCACTGGTTTTCTCAGTCACAAAGTCGTTTAGACTGAGATGAGCCCTGCTCAAAATGTGAAAAGTGTATTAAGAGATACAATAAAACTCAGCTCATCAGGTCTTTCACCCTGATTGAATCATTTATCACCATACCAAATGAATTCTGACCCTTCCTGAAAATCAGGGTCTCCAGCCTCCTGAGGCTGCCTCACCTTACCCTAAGTCTCTCTTCTTAGGGCCACAAGGGGAGAGCCCTGAGCTACGTTGACCACAAGGGGGAGCCCTGAGCTATGTTGACCACAAGGGGAGAGCCCTGAGCTATGTTGGCAGTACAAAAAGCAAGTTCTGTGTTCTGCCTGGAGGTCATGGAATGCTGCAGAATTTATAAAAAACAAACAAACAAACAAACAAAAAAACTTTTTTGCACGGAAAATTCCTGCACCACCTCCAATGACCCGGCTCTGCAATCCAGCCCCAGACTACTGACATATTGTACCCAGATTAGTACAGAGCAAATGGCAAACAGTGGCAATACAGAGATAAATCTTTAGCCTCATCTATTGGTCCTAACTAAATAGGCAGGTATGCATAAGCATGTATATGCATAAATACAAAGCATGAAGAGTCTAAGCAGAATCATGCAATGCATACTTATAGAGGAAACTAAGGCACACAGAACTGGCACCAGAGTCTGAGCGGAGAATGCTTATTTTTACACCAGTGTGGGCCCAGGGTAATCTCTGCCAAAGCCTGGACCCTGAGCTCTGATGGCTCAGAGTTTACATACTTGTCTTGGGCTCTTCGTTACTGTTAGTTCTCAGAGCTCAGAGCCCCTACCTAATGCCAGAGAACGTGAGTATGTGATAGGCAAGTTTTACAGAAACGGTGGAAGAACGGTCACCTAGTGAGCAGATGTCTGTACCTGCACTGAAGCAGAAGAAGCACAAGATCATTGACAACAGGGGCTGCAATACTGACCATGGCCTAGAACCAGGACAAATCTTCAGTTTCAACACCAGGTAATACATAGCACAGGACACAGCTAATACAAAAGTCTGGGCTGGGGAGATGGCTTAGCAGTTAAGGCACTTGCTTGTGAAGCCTAGGGACCCATGTTCAACTCTTCAGGTCCCACAAAAGCCAGACACAAGATCATGGAAGTGCACAAGGTCACACATGCGCACTAAAGCTGGTGCACACATCTGAAGTTCGATTACAGGGCTGGAGGCCCTGGAGCACCAATTCTCTCCTCTCTCTCTCCCACTCTGGCTTTTTTGCATAGAAAGGCCAGGCTGGGCTGGAGAGATGGCTTAGCGGTTAAGGTGTTTGCCTGCAAAGCCAAAGGATCCCTGTTCAAATCTCCAGGACCCATGTAAGCACTAGGGGACACATGCATTTGGAGTTCCTTTGCAGTGGCTGGAGTGCCCATTCTCTCTCTCTCTCTCTCTCTCTCTGTCTCTCAAATAAAATAAAATAAATTTAAAAGACCAGTTTGTTGGGCTTGTCTCAAAACAAACAAACAAAAAGTCTATGCAGTATAAGACATAATTTTGGGGCAGAGACTTTTAAATTTTCCTTTGTCCAATTTCCACCTCCATACCTTAATTAGAGATGATGCACTTTGGGAAGTCTAGGGACTCTTCTGCATGTAGGACGTTGGCTTATGACTGTGGATGCATGATTGCCTTGGAAGAATAAGAGCCATTGCAGCTCCTCTCTTGTACCCAAATTCCATGTCAACCTAACTAAGGACACATAAAGCAACAGAAAGCAATAAAGCAATGGCCTGAGGGGATATCCCAACATTCTTTGTCTTCCACCAGCAGACATATCAATGATATTTACAGAAGCAAAAGTCTCTAAACTAAAACTAGCAACTATGTGCCTAAGGTGAACCAGATGAACTGAGCTGAAGCAGATCTAAAAAGAGCCATAGCTCTCTGAATCCGCACAGGTGGATTGCACAGTTGTAGCATTTCATATAAGAAGGAAGTCATAAAAGAGCACACAAAATCCAGTCTTGTCATATTTTCAGAAGTTTAAAATCACCTAAACTGAGCTGGGGAAATGGCTTAGCAGTTAAGGCATTTGCCTGGAAAGCCCAAGGACCCCAGTTCGATTCCCCAGGACCCATGTAAGACAGATGCGCAAGGGGGTGAACCCATCTGGAGTTCTTTTGCAGTGGTTAGAGGCCCTGGCACACCCATTCTCTCTTTCTCTCTGCCTCTCCCTCGCTGTCTCTCTCTTAAATAAATAAATAAATAAATAAAATATTTTTTTTAAAAAAAATCACCCAAACTCTTTGGGACACTTCTGTGTTGAAGGCAATGCATCATTAAATTAATTCAACTGAAATATTTTCATCTATAAAAATTATGCAATTTCTTAATACCCGTACAGAGATGATGAAATCCTCAGATAGGAGTTGGGAATTTGGACACAAAAGGAAATTGGGAAATGGACTGGCGCTTAAATCTGAGCTAAAGCCTTGCACTTTGAGGGGGGAAAACAATGAGCCACAACTCTGAAGCAGGCAAAACTCAGTTAAAATTTTGTTGTTCTAACATGAAGTTTAAAAATTAAAAAGTATTTTTATGAATATGGTCATCATCTCTTCCCACATTTAATATGCTCTAGTAACGTAAGTAGATTTTTTTAGAGTCAGCATTATTTTTTGTTATAAAATATATCATGCTCACAAAAATGTACCAAATGCATTTAAAATTAAAATTAAATTAAAACTGTAAAGCAAATCACACCAGATTAGAAGATTGATGCCAATAATAACCAAAGGCCCCCATCATCCCTCCAAGAGCACACACCCTCTACTACCACCAGATGGCGCTCTAACCTGACCTGTGATCGTTTGACAGGTATATTGTCTGGGTCTACAACCCGGAGCAGTTTTGCCTGATTTAAATCTTCTAAAATTATGTTGATTACATTTTCACTAATATTTTATTACTTCATTATTATGCAAAATATAGATATAGAGCACTATTGTTCATTTTTATTTCTGCATAATATTCCACTGAGTGAGTATATAGTGATAACTCCTAGTTATCTATTCTGCTGATAGTCCATTGCGTGAATGCATGAACTCGGTTATCTATTCTGCTGATAGTCCATTGCAGGAGTGTACACTCTCAGTTATCTATTCTGCCAATATTCTATTACATGAATGTATGCACTCAGTTATCTATTCTGCTGATATTGCATTGCATGTGCTTATGCACTCGGTTAATCTTCCTTGCTGCTGCTATGCATTTGATTGTTACAAATTGGGGACGATTTGTGACTGTAAACATCTTTATATGTCTCCTGGCACATATGTAGAAGGGTTTCTCGGGAGTATACTAGAATGAAATTGCCTTGTAATAGAACATACATAGCTTCAACTTTTATAAAGACAAATAATAGACAAAAGTTAGATGCAGATAAGTCAAAACACCTTGAATACATGTTTGAATGTAAGTTCTAAGTCCTCTTGTATTACTCAAACAAGCTACAAAAGATCATTGAAAATTAGAAGTTTTTTTTTTGTTTGTTTGTTTTAAAGATCAGTATAATCAGTAAGCCTTTAGACTAACCAGGAAAAACAAAAGACTCAGAAAAATAAAAGCAGAGGTGGAAAAATGAGACATTATCATGTATACAGAAAAGTGCAAAGCTTCACCAGGGGACGTCACTGGCAGTTACATCAATGCCAATCACTTTTAAAGCCTAGAAGAAAGGAAGAGATTTCTGGACCTCCGATTTGAGTTTCTGTCACATTTTTTGTGACCAAATACCTGTCAGAAGCAACTTAGGGAAGAAGGATTGCTTTGGGCTCACAGTTCGAGAGGGGTAGGTGATCGTACCTGGGGAAGGCGTGGTGGCGTCTGTAGCCGTGGGAGCGTGAAGCCAGTGCTCCTCACATCTCAGCAGACCGGGAAGCCACGTCCGGCTCAGACTACACCTGGGGACACTCACCTCCTCCACCAGTGGTCCACTTCCTCCAGTGGGACCTAAAAGCCCCCCATCCTCCTAGAAGAGCGCCACCCGCTGGGGACCAAGGGTCCAAACACATGAGCCTGGAGGTGACACTTCACATCCGAACCACAGTTCCTACCAAAATCAAACCACGAAGACTGGGAAGACCTAAACAGACCAATCACAACTAATAAGATTGAATCGGGAATAATTTCCCCAACAAAGCCCAAGACTGATGGACTAAACTTTTCATTGGCATGTGTTAATCGAACCAATTAAAGGCTTTCATTATGACGATTTCCGTCCATGCACATAATGTACTTTGATCACACTAACCCCATTAATCTTTCTTATTCCACCTCGTACTTGCTCCTGCCTCCTAAAAATGCAAATATGTTTTTTAAATTTTTTTGTTTTATTTTTATTTATTTGAGAGTGACAGATAGAGAGAAAGAGAGGAGAGAGAGAGAAATGGGTGCGCCAGGGCCTCCAGCCACTGCAAACGAACTCCAGATGCGTGCGCCCCCTTGTGCATCTGGCTAACGTGGGTCCTGGGGAATTGAGCCTCCAACCGGGGTCCTTAGGCTTCACAGGCAAGCACTTAACCGGCTAAGCCATCTCTCCAGCCTGCAATTCACTTTTAAAAGTGGAAGTCAGGGCTGGAGAGATGGCTTAGCGGTTAAGCGCTTGCCTGTGAAGCCTAAGGACCCCGGTTGGAGGCTCAATTCCCCAGGACCCACGTTAGCCAGATGCACAAGGGGGCGCACGCATCTGGAGTTCGTTTGCAGAGGCTGGAAGCTCTGGCGCGCCCATTCTCTCTCTCTCTCTCTCTTTCTCTCTCTCTCTGCCTCATTCTCTCTGTCGCTCTCAAATAAATAAATAAACAAATAAAAAATAAAAAAAAAGTGGAAGTCATTCACATCTTTGTTTTTACCTAATCTCAAATGTGTTGTATAGGAAATATCTCCAAATTGAAATATTCCACCCACCCAGGAGGGAGGAGGGAGAGAGTTAAGAGATCAACAAGTCTGTGAGAGCTGAAACCAAATAGGTAGCAAGACCCCCTCCTTAAAGTGCGACATAGGGGAGACCACTGCTTGAGGGACACTTCCGCCCAGCTACCTGCAAGTGGTAGAGTGTGTGCCCAAGAGAAACAAGTTCTGCGAGTTGTGCCCTGTGCTCAGAAACGCACATGCCTTAGAGTCCTCCATGCTCCTGTAAGCACCCCCAGCAAGCTCATTGCTTCCCCGATTTGGGCGCTCCTGTCTGAACCCTATGTGGGTGACCAGGTGTCTGTTTGCAACTCCCCAGGGGAAGTTGCACAAAGGGAAATCTGTGAGCATCTCACCATTAACTATGATATTTAATGTTTGACACTGAACTTTAGAAATACCTATTTACAGGAGCAGGGAAATTTGCTTTCATTTTGTAAAAGTTTCCGTGGAACCACCTTTGAGCTCAATAAAAAGTGTTTATTTGTCCTATGCTTGAAATGATCAAACAAGCACCATCCTTCCAGGAGGAAGCAGGAAGAAGGGTATGTGAGAAGTCACCATGCTTCCGTCCCTGTGGACAGTCTTCAGGTCATCCATTCTCCTGCACAAATAGGTCTTCTCTTGCAGGAGAGCTGGACTACAATCATAAGACCACCAGGCAAGCTATCTGGCTATTTCTGGAATACAAATTTTCCTACTGCGCAGGCAGGCATGGAAGACTGGAGGTGATGCCAACATGACCTCTTGGTATGTTGGAGTTGATAAGAGTGCGCCCTGGGCTGTGGTAATGACACTGTGTCGGTGTTCTGTAGCTATAACAAAATGCTTGAGACAGAGTACTTTACAAGGAAAAGAGGTGCAGTGTGACCCACAGACCCGGAAGCTAGGAAGTTCCAGTTCAAGTAGCCGTGCGAGGGGGCACCTTGTGTTGCTTGACCTCACGTTGGGACGATGAACGGGCGAACCGCACCGCACGGCACAGAGAACCTGGGGTTTATGAAAACCCACTCTTGCAGCAACTAACTCAGTCCCCAGAGAAAACGAACCCCTCACTACTGTGTGAATGAACACAGTTCCCAGGGAAAGGCATGAATCCCTCCTGACGTCCCTTAAGACCCCCCACCACGCCCACGTCTCAATATCACATTAGCCATTGATTTTAGCATGCGCTCTGAAGAAGGAAGCGTATTCACACCACAGCACGCTGAGAGCCGGTGTTGCTTTAGAACCAGCTTCCCTTGCCCAGGCCTTCAGGCAGCTCCACCTCGTTGACAAGAAAGAGACATATTTATAGAGCAGAGTATCCGCTAAGCTGCAGGTACACGAAGAGCCCGTGGGAGAAAGAATGCTTATTTCCATTGTTCCTTCAACTTGCTCAGGGGTAGCCAGGCCTCTTAACTCCTCTCACCACCCATCCACTACAGCTTACAGATCTGGGCTAGGTGCTCGGATGAAAACACCTAGCCTAACCTTTCTCCTTCTCCAAATAAACAAAACCCTCTTCCCTCCTACTATCCAGCAACCTCGACAGCTAGAAGGGGTACCCCAGATGTAGGCTGTACAGCCAACCACGAACGCCTTTTCTCCATGTGTGGTCACTCACACCCTCACTTCGTCGTGATTTACAACCGTGATTGGTGGGTCTAAAGTTCCCAGCCTGGGCCCATGATTTCTATGTGAAACAAAGACTCTATCCTCAGAACAAATGCAGAAGCCTTTTACTGGGCATCTGCTAGTAAATGAGAATTTGGGTGGGGGAGGCCAAGTAATTATCTACTTGAAATTAAATTCCTTTTCTTACATTGTATGGACGTTGTCTTCGCTTCTTCCCAAGCCTGTTTCTTTTCTCTCTGGACTTGATCTTCAGTCAACTGTAATTTTGAAGAGTTTCTTTCCTTTGAATTATCATCACCCACTCTGCTGTTGTGTGTCATTGAATTCTGGGTCAAGGGCATTCCTGCAGTTGTGGAGGACCCCCAAATTTCTTTTTTAAATGTTTTATTTATTTGAGAGAGAGAGAGGCAGATAGAAAGAAACAGAGAATGGGCACACCAGGGCCTCTAGCCACTGCAAACGAATTCCAGATGCATGCAACCCCTTGTAAATCTGGCTTACATGGGTCCTGGGGACTCGAACTGGGGTCCTTAGGCTTCACAGGCAAACGCCTTAACCACTAAGCCATTTCACCAGCCCCCAAATTTCTTTTTATCAACCAAAATAACTGGAGCCCTTCCCTGACTTTCCTCAAGATGGCGGACTAAGCACAGACTGCAGCCTCTGAAACCCTGGGTCTAGACTGCTAGAAAGATGAGACCTTTTGTAAAACTCTTATCATAGCATTGGACAAGCAGAAGGCAGGTTCCGCCTAAAACAGTGAGGAAACCAAGGAGACGCTCAAGACAAAGTGCTGTAAATAACACAAATAGCCATGGATGTTCTAAAAGCAGAGGGAATTGACTGTAAAAGCCTTAAGAATGTTAATATAGTACAGTTTTAGTACATGTATACATTTATGGAATTCGCATATACAAGGAAAAACTTTTATTTGGGAGGTGGTTTGAGGTAGGTTCTCACTGTAGCTCAGGCTGATCTGGAATTCACTATGTAGCCTCAGGGTGGCCTTGAGCTCAAATTTATGGCGATCCTCCTACCTCTGCCTCCAAATGCTGGAATTGAAGGTGTGCATCACCATGCCCAGCAAAGCTCCTTTTGTTTGTTTGCTTGCTTGGTTTTTGGTTTTGGTTTTTTCAAGGTAGGGTCTCACTATAGCTCAGGCTGGCCTGGAATTCACTCTGTAGTTTCAGGGTGTCCTCAAACACATGGCTATCTTCTTATCTCTGCCTCCCCAGCGCTGGGATTAAAGGCGCGTGCCACCATGTTGGCTTGGAAAAAACTTTTTAGTTAGATTTTTTTGCTATCCTGCAATAAGACTCTCATTAGTACATTCAAAAATACTTTATGTTTCCCATTTTATACATGTATATATTTTGATCCCATCCCCCCACTTACCCTTTATTATCCCCTCCCCCTCTTACTAACAACCTTCTTCTTCCCATTAACCCTTTTCTTACTTCATGCCTTTCTCTTTTACCCACGGAGTCAAGTTGGGGCTGTTTCTCTGCTCGTGGGTGGAGTGTGGAGTGAACAACTTGCCAGTGGCTACATCACTGATGAAGCTGGCTTTCCCTCTCCCCGAAACCATTAGCTACTCTGGGGGGTCTGAGTCTCGGGCATCCTTCCCCCATCAATGATGAGGTACTGACAAGCGAGATCTTGTGCAGGAAACCACAGCTGCTGTGAGTTCATGAGTACAATGGCCATGTCGTATCCAGGTGACAGCATTTTGCAGCCCTCCTCTCCATCCTCCTGCTCTTACGTTCTTTCCATCCCCTTTTGGTGCAGTTCCCTAAACTGTGGAGGACGGTTTAGGTCACTGTGATATTTTAGTGCACATATATTATGATACTTTACTTTTATTTACCCCCTACTAACCTTCCTATCCTCCCTCTCCCCCTCTTGATGGTACCCTTGTTTCAACAAATATTTTCCCCATTTTTTTTCATGACATATATTCCATCCTCACCAGTTTCCCCCTCCCTCCTCCCCTTACACCTCTTCCCACTATAGTCCCCATTCTACTTTCATTTCCTGCATAGACATATAATTATGCATACGTATGAATTTAAATCTAAATTCTTCATATGATGCAACATTTGTCTTTCTGAGTCTGACTTATTTCATGTAACAATGCTCTTAGTTCTATGCTCCACTTTCATGCAAATGTCAAATTTTCATTTTCTTTTTTTTTTTTTTTTTTTTTTTTGGTTTTTTGAGGTAGGGTTTCACTCTAGCTCAGGCTGACCTGGAATTCACTCTGTAGTCTCAGGGTGGCCTCGAACTCACGGCGATCCTCCTACCTCTGCCTCCCGAGTGCTGTAATTTTCATTTTCTTTACAGTGAATAAAATTCCAATGTATATACATACGTGTCTTTTTTTTTCTTTGTCTTTTCTCTCTCTCTCTCTCGCTCTCTCTCTCGTTCTTTTTTGAGGCAAGCCCAGCAGACTGCCCTTTTTTATGTGAAATAGTGAGAGTGAGAGCAAGAGAGAGAGACTTGGCACACCAGGGACTCCAGCCACTTCAGTCAAACTCCAGATGCATGTACCTTCCTTGTGCACATGTGTGACCTTGTGTGCTTACATCACTTTGTGCATCTGGCTAATGTAGGTCCTGGAGAGTTTAACATCAGTCCTTAGGCTTCGCAGGCAAGCACCTTAACCACTAAGCCATCTCTTCAGCCCCACATTTCTTTATCAGTTCATCTGTTGATGACATTAAGGGTTGTTCTATATCTTGGATATTGTGCATAGTGCAGTAATAAGCATTGATGTGTAATTATATCTATGGTATACTGACAGGTATATACCCAGAAATGGTAAGGCTGGATCATATGGTAGGTCTACTTTTAGTTTTTTGAAGAATTGTCATACCGATTTCCATAGAGACTGTGCCAGTTTACATTTCCACTTAAAGGTTCCTCTCTCCCCAAATCCTCACCAGCATTTGTTGCCATTGGTTTTAATTATGATCGCCATTCTGACTGGGGTGAGGTGAAGTCTAAAGACAATTTCAATTTGCATTTCCCTTAAGGTCAAATATTTTTAAAATATTTATTGGTCATTTATATTTCTTCCTTTGAAAACTATCTATTCATCAGACTATATATTTATTGAATGTCGGGAACACAGACATAATTAGCTTTTGAGTTCTTTGTAGATTCTAGTTATAAATCTTCTTCCAGATGGATAGTTGGGGAAAATTTTCTCCCATCCCATTCTAAGCTCCTCATTCACTCTGCTGATTGTTTCCTTTGCTGTACAGACATTTTAATTTTATGCAATTCCTTGTCAAATTTTGGAATTATTCCCTGTGATGTTGGGATACTTTCCCAAAAATCTTTGCCTATTCCTATAACCTTGAAGTTTTCCCCTGTGCTTTCTGCCAACACTTTCAGAGTTTCAAGCCTTTTAAGCCTTATGTTGAGTTTTCTGACCTAGTTTTGGGTTAATTTTTGTGTAGAGTAAGAAATATGGATTAGCATTCTTCTCCATGTAAATACCAAGTTTACCCAGCACTATTTGTTGAGGAAATTGTCTTTTTCTCCAGTGTATGCTTTTTTGTTTTGTTTTGTTTTACTTTTATTTATTTGAGAAAGACAGACAGAGAGAAAGAGGCAGATAGAGAGAGAGAGAGAATGGGCTCATCAGGGCTTCCAGCCACTGCAAACGAACTCCAGATGCGTGCGCCCCCTTGTGCATCTGGCTAACGTGGGTCCTGGGGAATTGAGCCTCCAACCGGGGTCCTTAGGCTTCACAGGCAAGCGCTTAACCGCTAAGCCATCTCTCCAGCCCTGACTTCCACTTTTAAAATATATTTGCAGGCTGGAGAGATGGCTTAGCCGTTAAGTGCTTGCCTGTGAAGCCTAAGGACCCCGGTTGGAGGCTCAATTCCCCAGGACCCACGTTAGCCAGATGCACAAGGGGGCGCACGCATCTGGAGTTCGTTTGCAGAGGCTGGAAGCTCTGGCGCGCCCATTCTCTCTCTCTCTCTCTCTTTCTCTCTCTCTCTGCCTCGTTCTCTCTGTCGCTCTCAAATAAATAAATAAACAAATAAAAAATAAAAAAAAAGTGGAAGTCATTCACATCTTTGTTTTTACCTAATCTCAAATGTGTTGTATAGGAAATATCTCCAAATTGAAATATTCCACCCACCCAGGAGGGAGGAGGGAGTTAAGAGATCAACAAGTCTGTGAGAGCTGAAACCAAATAGGTAGCAAGACCCCCTCCTTAAAGTGCGACATAGGGGAGACCACTGCTTGAGGGACACTTCCGCCCAGCTACCTGCAAGTGGTAGAGTGTGTGCCCAAGAGAAACAAGTTCTGCGAGTTGTGCCCTGTGCTCAGAAACGCACATGCCTTAGAGTCCTCCATGCTCCTGTAAGCACCCCCAGCAAGCTCATTGCTTCCCCGATTTGGGCGCTCCTGTCTGAACCCTGTGTGGGTGACCAGGTGTCTGTTTGCAACTCCCCAGGGCAAGTTGCACAAAGGGAAATCTGTGAGCATCTCACCATTAACTATGATATTTAATATTTGACACTGAACTTTAGAAATACCTATTTACAGGAGCAGGGAAATTTGCTTTCATTTTGTAAAAGTTTCCGTGGAACCACCTTTGAGCTCAATAAAAAGTGTTTCTTTGTCCTATGCTTGAAATGATCAAACAAGCACCATCCTTCCAGGAGGAAGCAGGAAGAAGGGTATGTGAGAAGTCGCCATGCTTCCGTCCCTGTGGACAGTCTTCAGGTCATCCAGTCTCCTGCACAAACAGGTCTTCTCTCGCAGGAGAACTGGACTATAATCGTAAGACCACAAGGCGAGCTATCTGGCTATTTCTGGAATACAAATTTTCCTACTGCGCAGGCAGGCATGGAAGACTGGAGGTGATGACAACATGACCTCTTTGTATGTTGGAGTTGATAAGAGTGCGCCCTGGGCTGTGGTAATGACACAGTGTCTGTGTTCTGTAGCTATAACAAAATGCTTGAGAAAGAGTACTTTACAAGGAAAAGAGGTGCAGTGTGACCCGGTGCACAGACCCGGAAGCTGGGAAGTTCCAGTTCAAGTAGCAGTGCGAGGGGCCACCTTGTGTTGCTTGACCTCACGTTGGGACGATGAACGGGCGAACCGCACCGCACGGCACAGAGAACGCCGGGTTTATGAAAACCCACTCTTGCAGCAACTAACTCAGTCCCCAGAGAAAATGAACCCCTCACTACTGTGTGAATGAACCCAGTTCCCAGGGAAAGGCATGAATCCCTCCTGACGTCCCTTAAGACCCCCCACCACTCCCACGTCTCAATATCACATTAGCCATTGATTTTAGCATGCGCTCTGAAGAAGGAAGCGTATTCACACCACAGCACACTGAGAGCAGGTGTTGCTTTAGAACCAGCTTCCCTTGCCCAGGTCTTCAGGCAGCTCCACCTCGTTGACAAGAAAGAGACATATTTATAGAGCAGAGAATCCGCTAAGCTGCAGGTACACGAAGAGCTCGTGGGAGAAAGAATGCTTATTTCCATTGTTCCTTCAACTTGCTCAAGGGTAGACAGGCCTCTTAACTCCTCTCACCACCCATCCACTACAGCTTACAGATCTGGGCTAGGTGCTCAGATGAAAACACCTAGCCTAACCTTTCTCCTTCTCCAAATAAACAAAACCCTCTTCCCTCCTACTATCCAGCAACCTCGACAGCTAGAAGGGGTACCCCAGATGTAGGCTGTACAGCCAACCACGAACGCCTTTTCTCCATGTGTGGTCACTCACACCCTCACTTCATCGTGATTTACAACCGTGATTTGTGGGTCTAAAGTTCCCAGCCTGGGCCCATGATTTCTATGTGAAACAAAGCCTTTTACTGGGCATCTGCTAGTAAATGAGAATTTGGGTGGGGGAGGCCAAGTAATTATCTACTTGAAATTAAATTCCTTTTCTTACATTGTATGGACGTTGTCTTCGCTTCTTCCCAAGCCTGTTTCTTTTCTCTCTGGACTTGATCTTCAGTCAACTGTAATTTTGAAGAGGTTCTTTCCTTTCATCACCCACTCTGCTGTTGTGTGTCATTGAATTCTGGGTCAAGGGCATTCCTGCAGATGTGGAGGACCCCCAAATTTCTTTTTTAAATGTTTTATTTATTTGAGAGAGAGAGGCAGATAGAAAGAAACAGAGAATGGGCACACCAGGGCCTCTAGCCACTGCAAACGAATTCCAGATGCATGCAACCCCTTGTAAATCTGGCTTACATGGGTCCTGGGGACTCGAACTGGGGTCCTTAGGCTTCACAGGCAAACGCCTTAACCACTAAGCCATTTCACCAGCCCCCAAATTTCTTTTTATCAACCAAAATAACTGGAGCCCTTCCCTGACTTTCCTCAAGATGGCGGACTAAGCACAGACTGCAGCCTCTGAAACCCTGGCTCTAGACTGCTAGAAAGATGAGACCTTTTGTAAAACTCTTATAGCATCGGACAAGCAGAAGGCAGGTTCTGCCTAAAACAGCGAGGAAACCAAGGAGACGCTCAAGACAAAGTGCTGTAAATAACACAAATAGCCATGGATGTTCTAAAAGCAGAGGGAATTGACTGTAAAAGCCTTAAGAATGTTAATATAGTACAGTTTTAGTACATGTATACATTTATGGAATTCGCATATACAAGGAAAAACTTTTATTTGGGAGGTGGTTTGAGGTAGGTTCTCACTGTAGCTCAGGCTGATCTGGAATTCACTATGTAGCCTCAGGGTGGCCTTGAGCTCAAATTTATGGCGATCCTCCTACCTCTGCCTCCAAATGCTGGAATTGAAGGTGTGCATCACCATGCCCAGCAAAGCTCCTTTTGTTTGTTTGTTTGCTTGGTTCTTGGTTTTGGTTTTTTCAAGGTAGGGTCTCACTATAGCTCAGGCTGGCCTGGAATTCACTCTGTAGTTTCAGGGTGTCCTCAAACACATGGCTATCCTCTTATCTCTGCCTCCCCAGCGCTGGGATTAAAGGCGTGTGCCACCACGTTGGCTTGGAAAAAACTTTTTAATTAGATTTTTTTGCTATCCTGCAGTAAGACTCTCATTAGTACATTCAAAAATACTTTATGTTTCCCATTTTATACATGTATATATTTTGATCCCATCCCCCCACTTACCCTTTATTATCCCCCCCCCACCTCTTACTAACAACCTTCTTCTTCCCATTAACCCTTTTCTTACTTCATGCCTTTCTCTTTTACCCACGGAGTCAAGTTGGGGTTGTTTCTCTGCTCGTGGGTGGAGTGTGGAGTGAACAACTTGCCAGTGGCTACATCACTGATGAAGCTGACTTTCCCTCTCCCCGAAACCATTAGCTACTCTGGGGGGTCTGAGTCTCGGGCATCCTTCCCCCATCAATGATGAGGTACTGACAAGCGAGATCTTGTGCAGGAAACCACAGCTGCTGTGAGTTCATGAGTATAATGGCCATGTCATATCCAGGTGACAGCGTTTTGCAGCCCTCCAATCCATCCTCCTGTTCTTACGTTCTTTCCATCCCCTTTTGGTGCAGTTCCCTAAACTGTGGAGGACGGTTTAGGTCACTGTGATATTTTAGTGCACGTATATTATGATACTTTACTTTTATTTACCCCCTACTAACCTTCCTATCCTCCCTCTCCCCCTCTTGATGGTACCCTTGTTTCAACAAATATTTTCCCCATTTTTTTTCATGACATATATTCCATCCTCACCAGTTTCCCCCTCCCTCCTCCCTTTACACCTCTTCCCACTATAGTCCCCATTCTACTTTCATTTCCTGCATAGACATATAATTATGCATACGTATGAATTTAAATCTAAATTCTTCATATGATGCAACATTTGTCTTTCTGAGTCTGACTTATTTCATGTAACAATGCTCTTAGTTCTATGCTCCACTTTCATGCAAATGCCAAATTTTCATTTTCTTTACAGTGAATAAAATTCCAGTGTATATACATACGTGTCTTTTTTTTTTCTTTGTCTTTTCTCTCTCTCTCTCTCTCTCTCTCTCTCTCTCTCTCTCTCTCTCGTTCTTTTTTGAGGCAAGCCCAGCAGACTGCCCTTTTTTATGTGAGAGAGTGAGAGTGAGAGCAAGAGAGAGAGACTTGGCACACCAGGGACTCCAGCCACTTCAGTCAAACTCCAGATGCATGTACCTTCCTTGTGCACATGTGTGACCTTGTGTGCTTACATCACTTTGTGCATCTGGCTAATGTAGGTCCTGGAGAGTTTAACATCAGTCCTTAGGCTTCGCAGGCAAGCACCTTAACCACTAAGCCATCTCTTCAGCCCCACATTTCTTTATCAGTTCATCTGTTGATGACATTAAGGGTTGTTCTATATCTTGGATATTGTGCATAGTGCAGTAATAAGCATTGATGTGTAATTATATCTATGGTATACTGACAGGTATATACCCAGAAGTGGTAAGGCTGGATCATATGGTAGGTCTACTTTTAGTTTTTTGAAGAATTGTCATACCGATTTCCATAGAGACTGTGCCAGTTTACATTTCCACTTAAAGGTTCCTCTCTCCCCAAATCCTCACCAGCATTTGTTGCCATTGGTTTTAATTATGATCGCCATTCTGACTGGGGTGAGGTGAAGTCTAAAGACAATTTCAATTTGCATTTCCCTTAAGGTCAAATATTTTAAAAATATTTATTGGTCATTTATATTTCTTCCTTTGAAAACTATCTATTCATCAGACTATATATTTATTGAATGTCGGGAACACAGACATAATTAGCTTTTGAGTTCTTTGTAGATTCTAGTTATAAATCTTCTTCCAGATGGATAGTTGGGGAAAATTTTCTCCCATCCCATTCTAAGCTCCTCATTCACTCTGCTGATTGTTTCCTTTGCTGTACAGACATTTTAATTTTATGCAATTCCTTGTCAAATTTTGGAATTATTCCCTGTGATGTTGGGATACTTTCCCAAGAATCTTTGCCTATTCCTATAACCTTGAAGTTTTCCTCTGTGCTTTCTGCCAACACTTTCAGAGTTTCAAGCCTTTTAAGCCTTATGTTGAGTTTTCTGACCTAGTTTTGGGTTAATTTTTGTGTAGAGTAAGAAATATGGATTAGCATTCTTCTCCATGTAAATACCAAGTTTACCCAGCACTATTTGTTGAGGAAATTGTCTTTTTCTCCAGTGTATGCTCTTTTTTTTGTTTTGTTTTACTTTTATTTATTTGAGAAAGACAGACACAGAGAGAAAGAGGCAGATAGAGAGAGAGAGAATGGGCTCATCAGGGCCTCCAGCCACTGCAAACGAACTCCAGATGCTTGCACCCCCTTGTGCATCTGGATAACGTGGGTCCTAGGGAATCGAGCCTTGAACTGGGGTCCTTAGGCTTCACAGGCAAGCGCCTAACCGCTAAGCCATCTCTCCAGCCCTCCAGTGTATGTTTTGATAGTCTGACAAAGACGAGATGGTTATGGCTGTGATGGTTTATTTCTGGGACCTCTACTTGGTTACATTGCACTCTCTGTCCATTTTGTGTCATAACCATAGTGTTTGTTATTATGGCTTCATAGTATACTTTGAGATCAGGAACTCTGATGTCTCTAGCATTTCTCTGTCTTCTTAGGATTGTGTAGGCTCTCTAAGCTTTCACAAGCTTCCATATGAACTTTAGTGCTGTGTTTTCTATTTACAAAGACAATGTCATTGGAATTTTGATAGGGATTGCATCACAATCACTTTTGGTAAATATAGTCTTTTTTACATATTAATCCTTCAAATGCAGAAGCATGGGATTTTTTTTTCCAACTTCTGATGTCTTCTTGAGTGTTCACCCCCTTGGTTAAGTTGATTCCTAGGCATCAAACTTGTTTTGGTGATACTAAGGTATACAAATTAAGAGGCTTTTCTTGATTTATTTACCAACAAGTTCATTATTAGTAGAGCAAAAAGCTATGGGTTTGCGTATGTTGGTGTGTATGTATTTTATAACCTACTAATTTGCTGAAAGTGTTTATCAGTCCTACATGCTTTCTGGTAGAGTCTTCAATGTTTTAATTGTAAACAGGGGTAAGTTGACTTCATGGCTTACTGTTTGCATTCTCTCTCTCTCTCTCTCTCTCTCTCTCCCAACTGTGCTTGTCTTCCACCATCTTTGCTGCCCATAGCTTTGGATTGATTCCCCCTCCACTACCATAGCCACATTAGGATCACAGGTATATGTGCCACTTTGCATCTGGCTTTACGTAGGTGCTAGGGAGGATCAAACTTGAGTTAGCAGGCTTTAGAAGCAAGCATCTTTAACCACTAAGCAATCTCAGCAGGTCTCTCACTTTATTTCTTTACCGATTTATTTCTCTAGCTTTCTTTCATTCCCCCTCCACCTTTACTATAATGCTTTCTCTGGGTTTGTCATACATAACCTTTATTATACTGAGGTATGTTTGTTCTATTCCTTGTTTCATGAAGGAATTTTGAAGTTTGTCAAAGACCTTTCCTGCATTTATTGACATGATTGTGTGATTTCTGTCCTTAAGTCTATTTATGTATGGTCTGTCTTGCATTTATTGATCCTTGTAAGTGGAACCATCCTTGCATTCCCAGAATAAGACCAACTTGGTCATAATATATTATATATTGTCCACAGTTTTCTGGTTTTATTTTGTTCATTTTAAACACTGGGGTGATGTCAGCTTTGTGGAATGAGTTTGAAAGTGTTCCTTTCCTTTTTATTTTCTGAAACATTTTGAGGAGCATTGGTGTTAGCTCCTCATTACAAATTTGGAAGGATTCAACAATAAATCCACCCAGTGTAGGAAAAAGACCCTGAGGATACTTAACACCTACCAAAGCAGAGATCCAGAGACTCCTAAGAGTTCATCACTGAAGTAGACTTAAAATTCACCCACCACAGTTCAGGGAATTTTGTGGAAGAGGGAGCAGAAAGATTGTAAGAGCCACAATTTGAGACATCATGCCCAGAGGCATTCCCTCCCCCCCAAAAATATCTGAGTACTGGTCCCACCATGCATAAACTACAACCCACTGGGGGAATACCTGCAACCCCACTGAGAAGCATCCCCAGTGGAATGGGGCAGCAGGGATGAGGGGAAATATGGTACAAACACATGATGTATCCATATGAAACATCTTGTTAATAATAATGATAATAATAAACATTAAAAAAAACAGTCATGAAGTTTAAGGAAAAAAAAAATAAATCCACCCAGTCCTTGGCTTTTCTTTGTTGGGAGATTCTTGATTCCTATTTTAATCTTGCTTCATGTTATAGATCTACTTATGTTATTTATATCCTCTTGCTTTAATTTTGGCATGTCATGTATAACCATGTACTCATTTCTTCTAGATTGTCCAGTTTTTTAGGATAGAGGTTTTTAAAGTATTTCTAGTGATCCTCTAAATGTCATTAGAAGAGGTTTGACACAACCCCTCTCTCCATGTCTAATTTTGTTCCTTTTATTCTTTTAGTTAGATTGCCAGGGATTTTCCAATCTTTGTTTTCAAAGAACACACTCTTTGTTTGGCGAATCCCATGTATTGTTCTTTCAGTCACCATTTCATTAATTTCTGCCCTGACTTTTTTATTTCTTATCCCCTACTGCTTTCAGACTTTATTTATTTTTGTCTGTCTTATACATGGAAGTACATAAGTAGGCTATTTATTTAATATTCCTCTGACTTCAATGCAACCACTCATACCTATAAACTTTCCTCTTAGAACAACTTTAGTTGATCCCAGAGGTTCTGGTAAGTTCTGTTTTTGTTTTCATTTGATTCTAAAATTTCTAGATTTTCTTCCTTGATTTCTGCAATGACCAGTTATTCGTTCGGGAGTGTATTACTCAGTCTCCAACGATTTGTGCAGTCTGTGGTTTCTCTTCTGATTGATTTCAAGCTTTACTACATTAGGACAATGTTCAAAAATTATTTTAACTCTCCCATATTTGTTAAGCCATTGTGACTGAGAGTATTATCTAGTTTAGGGAAGGTTCCGTGGACTGCTGAAACGAATGTGAGTTCTGTATCTGTTGCCTGAAACATTTTATAAACTGATTCTTTATGTCTTTGGATTTTGTCTCAGCTCTTTGTGCACCATGGATTCTTAGCTTTGGTACATGGGCTCATAAATCAGAGTTCTTGGAAACTGGCATCATGTTGAATTATCATTGTTTCTTTATGATGTCTGAACATGGTATTTCCTTCACCCTGTCTTCCATCCCTCATATTCTTTCTTCTGCCTCCTTGAATGTCTTCACTATGATTTTTTCTTGTTTTTCCTATATGTTCTCAGTTTGCTTTGGTCTTTGCTTTTGTTTCCTGTGAGACAGAGTCCCACTCTGTAAGTCAGGCTGGCCACAAACTTAGATCCTGCCTTGATCTCCTGAGTTCTAGAATTATCAGCATGAGCAACCATGTCCAGCTTCAGTGTGCTTTCCATTTGATTCAGTGAATTTTTCATTTCCAACATTTCTGGCTTTTTGTTTTTTCAAAATCTTAATTTCCTGCTGTTTTTTTTTCTTCCATTGTGCTAAAGTGCTCATCCGTTGCTGTTTACTCTCTCCTTTGGACTGCTGGCTTTACCCCAGGTCATGGATGGACACCTTAATTTATTCACCTGATTTTTTACAAGGAAAACTTTAGGATCATGCTAAAAAACATGTTGAAGATAGTCAAGTCCCATTCATGATTAAATGTTTGCTGCATAATAAAACATAAATAAGTCCCCTGCAAGAAACAATATATCTACCAGAAATCTTCAGCCAGAAATATACTCACTAGGGAAATTCAGGAATCCTTAGTAAATTCAAGAAGAATGGAATGCTCTATCTCACTGTTACCAGCAGTGAATCCCCATGTGTCCTCACTAATGCATTAAGAAAAGTGGAAAGTAAGAGCCCAAGGAAGCAAGAAATGTGGTTCTCTGTATTTGCTGAGTGGAACAAATAACCCTGCATGATTAATTGAGAGTCATGAAGAAAAGAGAGATTAAATATGAAACCATGCTATTCATACTTTCAACTGAGATAATGGAAAATGAGAATATGAGAATGGAAAGAAAATATCAAAGATATACTTTGATATATAAGTCTAGACTTTAGGTTTAAAGGATAGGGCCAAGAAGAAATGTTATATAGCTTAGATAGGCAGCTTAATAAATTGATCTAGACTTCAGAACAGAGGTCAGATCTGAAAATATAAATTCAGAAGTCATTAGAATATGTATGGTATTCGTGGCTTTGGGCCAAATAGAGTTACTTAAGAAGAGAATGCTGAAGGCCATCACTCTAATGGACAAACATGATATTAGGAAGGACTAGCCCCACTAGATAAGAGGAAAATCTAACCTTATTAGAGTGTCATGGGACTGTGGGGAAGATATAATTTTTCAGAGGTTGAGGGAAGCACATCAATTGTAATATTCTGTTGAATGTTGATTCAAATATTGTGGCTAATGATGGAAGAAATATAACCTCAAAGCTTACCTATGTGGAAGCTGTTGGTGAGGTGGGCATGGACGAGTTAGAAGTCCAGATGGACGGTTTCAATGAGGTGAGTTATTTGATACAACACATATTTGCTCTTGATATATTTTTCTTGGTAAGAAAGCCAGGAAATTGAAAAATAAAAGACTAAGGGAAAAGAAAAGTGTGTTTGTTAAGACAATGAAACACCAAATAATGTTTATAAAAGTTGTAAATGAGAGCCGGGCGTGGTGGCGCACGCCTTTAATCCCAGCACTCGGGAGACAGAGGTAGGAGAATCGCCGTGAGTTCGAGGCCACCCTGAGACTCCATAGTGAATTCCAGGTCAGCCTGGGCTAGAGTGAAACCCTATCTCGAAAAACCAAAAAAAAAAAAAAAAAAAAAAAAAAAAGTTGTAAATGATTCAGTGAGGAGAAATAAATTATGATCTATAGGTCTAAAAGACAAAGGTAAGTTAAATTTAGTTTTTATAAAATTATAAAGACATTTTCAAAAAGGAAAGAATAGATAGAATACATAGGTCATCAAGATGATTGCTTTATTATAAACTCAGTTAGATTTTAATTTTTATATGTTTGGTTTTTAAAAAAAACTAACAAATGATATACCTTCTTTTAAAGAAACATAACTAGCTCAGAGATTATTTTCCTAGCAGAAACAGAACTGCTGTTTTCCCCTTGATAATAGCACCTTACTTCTGAACATAGCCATAGCAATTGGATATCTGATTTTATATATACATGTATACATATATGCACAGGAGTTATTAATTCACAACTAAAACAGTCTATGGATAAAAATATGAATGCCAAGAATAATACGGACTATCTGTTCTCAATTCATTCAGTCCTGGTTAATTTTGAATAGACATAGGGAGCTTTTCACCTCTCTCTCTCTCTGTCTCTCTCTCCACCAGTGCCTTATTCTCAGAATGTGGATCCTCATTTAGTTTGAGGCATCATGAACAATTGTAGTATGAGTTAGAAACATGGTCATTCTTCATAGTGCAATAGCTAAAAATCCCAAGTACATATTTTTCCCCTCGACTCTTAACAGTGTGGTCAGCCCAGGTCCATGAGGATGTTGAGTCTTCAGTAGAAATCACAAAGATATGACTCATCATGCTGGTGGCCACAGCTGAGACATCATCACCAAACTCTTTGGGGTATAGCTTTTGCTGTGTTTCTGATTCTAGCTCCTGGTTTCTAGCACAGTCAAGGTCAGTTATCTATACAGGTTTTCAACCATGAGTATATTTGTCACTTGTACCTCAATGTGACCAAAACAATTGAAAGAAACAATTTAAAAGTGGAAAGATTTATCATAGCTTACAGTTTCTGAGGGTCTCAGTACATCATGGCAAGAAAGAGGGGGTGATGGTTCATGGTGTTGAGAATACGTGGCAACTCTTCACTGCCTGGTGGACCAAGAACCAAAGTGTGTCAGGAACTGGGGACCAAACCAGAATATTCAAGGTGTTGTCCCTGTTGACCTACTTCTGGTCAACTAAACCTCACTTCCTAAAACTTCTATAGCCTCTTAAAATATGCCACCCATTGTGGAAACAGCATTCAAAACATGAGTCTGTAGGGGACATGTCAACTTCAAACCATGCTTGTGAGAGTTCTTCAAATGTCTTCTAATACATCCTATCCCTGTAGAGTGAGGCAAGGGGATCTTTTCTGTTGCTTTACAACTGAGAACCCTGAGTGATAGATTCATTAGGTATACTCACAGTATAATATCCTCAGCCCAGCCTGACAGCTTCTCACTGCAAAAATTATACCCAAGGGGCTGGGAGATTGCTTAGTGGTTAAGGCATTTGCCTGCAAAGCCAAAGGATCCTGGTTCAATTCCCCAGGACCCACATAAGCCAGATGAACAAGGGGACGCATGCATCTGGAGTTCGTTTGTAGTGGCTGGAGGCCCTGGTGCACCCGTTCTCTCCCTCTCTCTTTCTCCCTCTCAAATAAATAAATAAATAAAATTTAAGAAAGTTATTTTAAAAATTCTACCCAAATCTTGTAATCTATGGAAGCCCAAAGAGTATCTATGTCTTCTATTTTGGATCAGGTCCTATTTGACTCATGGAGGTCTAAAGTTTAGTCCAGCTCACGGAGTTTTAGAATTTCCTACATAAACTAGAGAAAAGATGAGTATGAGAATGTTGTTGTGTGTGTCGGAGGGGGGGGGGTTAGTGTGTGTGTGTGTAATGTGTTGGTGGTGTGTGTGTGTGTACTATTGTATATGCACATGTATGTGCCCATGTCCTTGCCTGTAGTGGAGTGTGCTTGCCTGCTGTGGACAGAGCAGAATGGCTGGTGGCCGGCTCCATCAATCTTCCATTGTATTTGAGCCAGTTTCTCAGAGATCCTAGAACCTTCGAGCGCCAGCCACCCACATCTACTTTGGGTCAATGGTCCATTATGTGACTAGGGTTGCAGGCCAGCATGGCCATGCCAAACTACTGATATGTGTCCTGGAGATCAAACTCGGGTGTTCTTCTCAGGCCTCGTCGGTCCTTCGTGCTTGCACAGGAGGTGCTCTTCATTGCTGAGCTGCTTCTCTAGCTCAGGAATGTTCATATAGGGATTGTGGGTCGTGCAATGTGGGGGCAGCAGTCAGTTATGGGGGAGAGGCAATGTCTCTGTGCATAATGTCCCAACTTGTGGCTCTAACAATCTTTCCGCCCCCTCTTCTGCAAAATTCTCTGAGCCATGTTGGGTGTGTTTTAAGTCTACTTCAGAGATGGGCTCTTAGGAGCCTCTGGATCTCTGGTTTGGTAGGTGTTGAGTGTCCTCAGTGGCTATCTCCCTGACCCTTGTGCTGATATCAGATGCACTAAGAGAGCAGCACTCTTGCCCATTTCACCAGTTCCTCTGTAGTTTCAGCGGGGGCCGGGGTGAAGTGTGCTGGGTCATTTACTTCCTCAGGTCCTGCTCCCATCTGAAAACAGAAACAGATTCTCCCACAGAGAGTGACGGCAGCCCAGGTTAAATGGGATATCTATTGTTAGTTTAGAAAGAATTTAATATCCCCGGCTTATTTTTTGAGACAAAGTCTCTCACTGAACCTGGAGCTTACCAATTCAGCTAGACTAACTAGGCAGCAAGCATCAGGGATCTCCCAGTCTGCACCTCCCCAGCGCGGGGACTACAGGTGTGAGCCACTGTATCCGGGTTTTATGTGGGCGCTGGAGATCTGGCCTCAGGTCTCCACGTTTGTGCAGCAAGCCTTTACTAAATGAGCCATCTTCCCAGCCCCTCTATTCCTCCCTCCATTATACCCACAAACATGCTCTGCATATCCTTATTTGAAAAATAAAGAAGTCAGATAGGCCAATGTAACTTTCACCCAGAAGTTTCTTTGATTGGGAAATAGGTATACATAAAATTGAGACTATCATTTGAACTCTATTGAGCAAAGTAAAAATAGGATTTTTTTTTTTTTTGTTGTTGTTGTTGTTAGAAGAGAAGTGGTGGGGTTAAGAACATCTATTTCTGGGGCTGGAGAGATGGCTTAGCGGTTAAGCGCTTGCCTGTGAAGCCTAAGGACCCCGGTTCGAGTCTCAATTCCCCAGGACCCACGTTAGCCAGATGCACAAGGGGGCGCACCCGTCTGGAGTTCGTTTGCAGTGGCTGGAAGCCCTGGCGCGCCCATTCTCTCTCTGCCTCCTTCTCTCTGTCACTCTCAAATAAATAAATAAAAATTAAAAAAAAGAACATCTATTTCTCCTGGCACAAAGTAGAACAACTATAGATTTACTTAATTGGTAGAAGTTGTAAATTCCCAGGTGCTTATGTAGAAAGGTAACAGTGCCTACTGTCAGTTGCAGTACAATGGCCGTTGTCAATGTCACCTCTGAGGAGCTGAGCAAGCCCACATGCAAGGAACATTCACTAATGGCTACCCTGTCCCCGCACAGGTTAAAGTCGCTGACGGGAATGGCTCAGCTGGGTTTTAATTAAACCTCCGCTCCTGCTCTTCCTTAGGGTTTTCTACCACGCATGTCTTTTCCATCCCATCTTCTCCCTTGACTTCACGAAATCCCATGGTGAGGAGAGCTGAAATAATGAGACCCTTGGAATTAGTTCAGAGCCTGCCATAAAACTTTTTAAATTAAACCCTTGAGATTTCGAATTGTAATTAGAGTTCATAGTTAGAAGTGACCTCACACAGCCTAGCTGGAGCCCTCCCAGTTCTGCTGGGCTCTGGGTACCAGGAATTTAGAGGGAGGACTATTTCCAGCCATTTGTTATCCTGCCCCAAAAGTGGACAGTTCCTTAAGCCTTTTGTGTAGTGTCCCCAGTTTTCCTCTGTCTTGAACACACTTGGAGTACATTTAATTTTCCACTAATAGAACGGGATATTTTAATGAATACCTAGCTATGTCTTTGTAGTTACAATGTTTTTCTTGAACACAGATTCCCAGAATTAGAATTATAGAGTTAAAAAAAAAAAAAGCAGGAGTATTTTAAGAACTCATTAAAGCTATGCCACATCCCTTTCCTTTTGCTGACTTATGTAAACATTTATTGAGCATTGACTGGATACAGTGTGTTCTTTAGGTGCTGAAATTGGACAGTAAACAAGAAAAAACAAGGCTTCTGACCCTCTGGAGTGCCTACCCTAGTGGTAAGGAAGACAATCAAACATTAAGGGAAAAGATAGATGGAAGAACAAAAATGACAGTGAATGATACACAGCGTCTTTCCTTTCTTCATGTTCTGTGGAATTTGCCATCAAAATGGTCCACCTCACTCTCCCGTGTGCCACCAAACTGAGTCTCTTCTTGGCACTCCCGCTGCCTGCCGTCTCCCTTCCACCACCCACACCACCGCCAGCTCTGCCCTAGACTTTACAGCCCTTTCCCAAGAGCTCTCCCAGGGTCTCCCCAGGCCCTTCGCAGGGAGGAGCCTTCTGCTTTTGCCACAGCAGCCGAAGGGACTCGCTGGCGGTGGGTGAAGCCAGATCATAAACTCAGTCGCAAAGATATTTCCAGTGGCTTCTGCATCCTCCCAGAATAAAACCGAGGTCATTCCCAGGCGGGTGGAGGAGCTTGACCCGCCCTTCCTCGCGCTCTCCTCTCCAGCTCCAGGCTCTCTGCTGGGGAGAATGCTATGTCCTTGAGCGTTTCTCGTTCCTTTAGCTTTTTGCTCAAACATCACCTTTTCATAGAAACAGTCACTGATGACCCCAGGTACAAGCACCCCGTGCTCTTCTTCTTTATCACATTCTAGTTTTATCATGGTCAACTATTACTCCGTGCAGTATATGCATATAACGTTATTCCCTCACCCCTGTTCCTAATTCCCTGGGGCCCTCCTCACTACATTTTTGGTATGTTTTTATTGACATTATTTTTTACACACTAACATCTAAATTTTATAGAAAACGGATTCTTCTCATTTATTTCTGTATCCTAGCACCTAAATTAATACATTTTAGTATAGATTCAGTGATGTTGAACGAATAGAAAAATCACTCCATGAAGAGTGTGTGGATTGGCAGCTGGATAAACCTAGTGAGAGGTTTCCTGGGATATTGCTGTGTTCTCGGACCATGTGCCCTTTCTTATTTTTCAATTCTATCAACCACATGGATCAAGAAATGGCAGTTCTCCAAAGTACTGTATGCGCCATCATCTATCAAAAGTATCTTCAAGCCGGGCATGGTGGCGCACGCCTTTAATCCCAGCACTCGGGAGGCAGAGGCAGGAGGATCTCCGAGAGTTCGAGGCCACACTGAGACTCCATAGTGAATTCCAGGTCAGCCTGGGCTAGAGCAAGACCCTACCTCGAAAAACAAAACAAAACAAAACAAAACAAAAAAAGTATCTTCACTAATATGTCTCAAACTATAGGTTATGAAAATAATTTAGTAAGTTACGAGAAAACTTTTTTATAGGGAGAATGAAAGTCAAATCTAGAACAGAATTGAATTGGAATAAGAAGACAAAATTAATCATGTACAACATAGGTGTTCAGTGAAAATTTATTTATTTATTTATTTTTATTTTTTTGGTTTTTCGAGGTAGGGTGTCACTCTAGCCCAGACTGATCTGGAATTCACTATGGAGTCTCAGGGTGGCCTAGAACTCATGGTGATCCTCCTACCTCTGCCTCCTGAGTGCTGGGATTAAAGGTGTGCGCCACCACGCCAGGCTAAAATTTATTTTAATTACATATAGTGGTTATTTTTAAAACATACTGAAATATGATAGAAAGTAGTTTTTTAAAAGATACACTTTTTTATTATATATGTAATGTAGACCAGTCTGGAGTTTGTACCAGCCTCCCATGTGCTGAGATTACAGGTGTACACTGCTCTATTCAGTTTAAGTGTCTTTTATTATAGGTGATATGATATACATCTAAAAGGTAATGAACTAAATTATGGACTTTTGGAAATCAACTCCAGATTTCAAAGTAGTAACAATAGTAAAAGATATTATTGATGCACACACACACACACACACACACACACACACACAAAACAGTCAAAGAAAGTTAGAATCAGAGAATTAATGAACTAAGAAGCTGGTCCTTTGGAAAAGCTAGTAAAATAATAACTGGCTAGTTATCTTGCCCATTATAAAAAGAAAACACAAATTCTAAACTCAGGAATGAAGAAAATAAATGACCATAGATTCTGCATAAACATAACAATGGGATATACACTTTCCTTGAAAGACATACGAATGTAAACTTAATGGAAAATAAATGGATATCCTTAGGAGTTTAACTGAAATTATGGTTAAATTTTTTTCAAAGAAAAAAATGTATATATGATTCTAGATGGCATCCTAACAATTCTCCTTAAACATTTCACGAAAAAAATGATAAAAATCCTATACAATATTTTTCTATAAAACTTAAAAAGGAACAAATGGCATTCTATGTATTACCACAAGAACATGATGTTTTCAGACAGTGAGATTTTTAGTAGCACCAAAAACATGACATACTTGGGTATTAATTGAGCAAAAAATACTCATGACCTATGTACTAAAAATTCCAAAACAGTAATGAAGGAACTTGAAGACCTAAACAAATGCAAAGTGTTCTTTGTGAGTTACATGCCTCAACGTGTTGTCCGTATCCTTGTGTTGAGACAGGATACCGGTGTGTACTCCAGGCTGGCCCAGAGCTCATTATCTAGCCCAGGCTGGCTCAAAATCATGGTCTTACTTCCTTCGCCTCCTGAATGCCAAGATTACAATTTTATTATGTCTGATAAGTTCAACTCAACCTTAATAACAAAAAAAATCCTACTAGAACATTTTTATAGAAATCAATAAACTAGTTTTAAATTTTATATGGGAAAATCAAAGGAACTGAAAGACATAGAATGATTTAGAAAAAGATAAAATTGGAGGACTTACATATGTCATGTTGATTAATTAGCAGGTACAAATCAAGATTAGTGTATAGCGCTCCCTCAGGGAGAACAGGGTACTATTGTGAGAGGATAATCATATTACTGTCACAGAATCAGTTATAGATACGGACTCACATATGCATCATTCATCAATTCTTGTCAAAAGTACAAACAAGTCAATACAGGATAATCTTCTCAACAAATGGTCCTAAATTAATTGAAAATTTAGATAAAAATACTTGACAAATGCCAATTTTAAAACCATGTATAAAAAAAATCAAATCTAAATCTATCATAAATTAGATGACATAGAAAAAAAACAGGATAAGATGTTTATTATCCTAAATGGAACAAAAGTTTATTACACATGAAACCCAGATCCCAACCCATGAAGGTGAAATTGATAAGTAGTAACTCATCCAAAGTTTAAATTTCTAGTTTTTGAAAGACACTTAAGAATATGAAATGATAAGCTACATACTGTGAGATATTATTCTCAAAACGTGTTTCTGATAAAGAATCTGAGTCCAGAACACAAAGGGTACTCAAAACTAAATAAGAAAAAAACTATTTTTAAATGAGTAAGATATTTTATCAAGCATTTCACCAAAGAAGATTCATAGATAGTAAATACAAGCAAAGACGGTCAAATCGTCTGTAGTATTCCTTACTTATTTTTTATTATTTTAGAAAGAGCGAGAGAGGCAGAGAGAGAGAGAAAATTGGCACGCCAGCGCCTCAGCCACCGCAATTGAACTCCAGATGTTTGTACCACCTAGTGGACATGTGCAACCTTGTGCTTGCTTCACCTTTGTGTGTCTGGCTTGTGTGGGATCTGGACAGAGATTGAACATGGGTCCTTGGGATTTGCAGAAAAGCACCTTAACCACTAAGCCATCTCTGCAGCCCCATCTGTGGTATTCTTTAAACTTTCTTATATTTGTTTTTTTCTGCTATTAAGAATACTTTCTATAAATTCATAATCACTTTAAAATTAGTACCTACAACTTATAAACATGTATATTTTAAATCAGAGATCACAACTGTTAACACATCACATTTTTATGATTGACTATTTTATTCCTTTTATTTTATCATATCTAAAACTTTTACTTCGTAAACATTGTCATTTTTTGTCCAAGAAAAAGTATAGGTGGGTTTTAGAGATGGCTCAGTGGTTAAGGTGCTTGCCTTCAAAATCTGTGGACCTAAGTTCAATTCCCTAGTACTCAAGTAAAGCCAGATTCTCAAAGGGGTACTTGCATCTGAAGTTTGTTTGTAATGGCAAGAGGTCCTGGTGTGCTCATTCTCTCTCTCTCTCTCTCTCTCTCTCTCTCTGTGTGTGTGTGTGTGTGTGTGTGTGTGTGTGTGTCTGTGCTTGCAAGTAAATAAATAAAAATATTTTTAAGTATGTGTTAAAAAGTCACTTTCTCTGAGAATGGACGATGTGAGGAATCTTGATTTTCAAGCTCATGTGCTGTATCAACAACACCTCTTTCCCTGACACCAATAATCTATGCCTGCCCTCGTCTCTCGAATCCTTGGAATCAGCTATTCTGGGTACCATTTCAACAAGAGTGTTGATGGCTTCAAGCACACTCAGAGGAAAAGGGTTAAGAACACAAACAATCAGGAAAGGATGGCAGACCTGGAATTCTAAAGAACCTTATCTCAAGAAAAGTGTGAGGGTATTATTTGCTTTTTAGGATGTCTTGCAGTTACCTCCTTCTTTCTTTCACAAAATACCTGACCAAGGGCTGGAGAGATGGCTTAGTGGTTAAGGTACTTGCCTGAAAAGCCAAAGGACCGAGGTTCGACTCCCCTGGACCTACGTAAGACAGATGCACAAGGGGGCACATGCATCTGGAGTTCGTTTGCAGTGGCTGGAGGCCCTGGTGCCGCAATCTCTCTTTTTCTCTCTCTCTACCTGCCTATTTCTGTATCTCTCTCTCTCCCTCTCCCTCTCTCTCTCTGTCTCTCTAAAACAAATAAATAAAAATAAAAATAAATCTTAGATTTAAAAAGCTGGACCAAAAGACGGTTGTGGGAGGAAGGGGTTTATTTTGGTTTATAGACTCAAGGGGAAGCTCCTTAATGACAGGGGAAAAGAGGGCATGAGCAGAGGGTGGACATCACCTGGCCAACATCAGGTGGACAACAGCCGCAGGAGAATGTGCCAAACACTGACAAGAAAAAGCTATAACATAAGCCTACCTCCAACAACACACCACCCCCAGCAAAGCCCCAGTTCCCAAATTACCATCACATGGGATCAAGCATTTAGAACACATGAGTTTGTGAGGGACACTTAATTCAAACCACCACAGGCTGAGACCTAAAAAGAATGGTATTTTTCTTCTAACTATCAAAATAATGGAATTCTGTTGATTGTTAAGAATATCTCTGGGGCTGGAGGGATTGCTTAGTGGTTAAGGCATTTGCCTGCAAAGCCAAAGGACCCAGATTCGATTCCCTAGGACCCACATTAGCCAGATGCACAAGGGAGCACACGTGTCTGGAGTTCGTTTGCAGTGGCTGGAGGCCCTGGCCTGCCGATTCTCTCTCTCACTCTCTCTTTCTCTGTCAAATAAAATAAATAAATAAAAATAAAATACTTTTTTTCAAAACAGAATACCTTTGTCCAATATACATTTAAGAACTGGAAGAATCACCACCATATGGGTTTAGATAACTGTTTGATCTATTTTGAGGCCAACATGACAAGACTGAATTCATCTATTGAGTCTCCCAAACTCTGTCTCTGACTAAAGGAAAGCAGTGGTAAGTGACATTCCTCCGATGTTTCCTCCCTGCCATTACCCAGTACTTCCTGTAAGTCTGAATAACCGCGATTCCCGGTCTTCCCAGCTCATTCAGCTCATGTTCGTTGAAGTTGAGGACCAGTACCGGAGTTTTTTGAGACAGGCTTTCACTGAACCAAAAGCTTACAGATTTGGCTAGACTAGCTAGCCAGTGAGACCCAGAATTCTGTCTCAGCCTTCCCAGGTACTGCGCTGGGATGACAGCCACACATCACCACACCTGAGTGCCGTGGATCCAAGCTGAGGTCCAGCCACTCAGCCTTGCTAGTGTGATCAAGGCCAAAGTCTGGAGCCAAATCCCTATTGTGTATCCCTGAATGGGGGGGGGGGGGCTCCATGGGGAGCAGGAGCCCATGATTATTGCAGTGTTTCTCTCCACCAATCAGTTTTGAAAGAACAGCGAATCTGCTGCGTCCCACGTGGGTTTGCCTTACTGTGTGGAAGAAACAAAGTACTTCTTAAACGGTGGGTCATGACTTCATGTGGGGTAGGTAAATATGGGAGTTGTGAAAATTTTCACAGCAGCGAAGGTTTTCTGAACATGGAACAACCAGACACGAGTTCAAAATCAAACCTGTGACAGGTAGAAGCGGCGCCTGGAGTACTGACCCATGTTGCATTGTGCTACCTCGCTGCAGCCTTGGTTCTGAACACACAGACATGTGCCAACGAACTCCAGGTGCATGCGCCATCATGAGCATCTGGCTTACATGGGACCTGGAGAATCAAACCTGGGTTGTTAGGCTTCGCATGGCATGTGCCTTAATTACTAATTACTCTCCAGCCCCTGCATTAAGTCTTGTCAAGTACTTGCAAACTACTCTCAGTAATATTCCTAGGATTTCTGCCAGCATAATTGGACAATACCTACAGTCTTTGAGTGCATCAAGTTTTACTTTGAGTAGTTGCTTCATCAGAGAAGTGATGGCATGAAAGAAATTTAGAGAAGAATCATTTAGTGAAGGAAGAAATGGCCTCTTCAAACAAACAAAAAAAGAAGGAACTGTTTCTTCAGATGATAAAAAGGAAAGTATTGGGGCTGGAGAGATGCCTCAGCCGTTAAGGAGCTTGCCTTCAAAACCTAACAACTGGAGTTCGATTCCCCAGTACCCACATAAAGCCAGAGGCACAAAAGGGGTGCATACATCTGGAGTTCGCTTGCAGTGGCTACAGACCCTGACATGTCCATTCTCTGTCTCTCTCTTTGCTTGCAAATGAACGAATTTTTGAAAAGCGAAGTAGTTCCTTAGAAAAGGAAGACTCTAGGATTAAGCGCCTGCTTCAGAGAGATTAGGTTGGCAGTGGCCAACCCAGCCCGCTGTGCCCACCGGGAAGAATCCCCCAGGCTCCTTCATTCACGCCACACTGGGCTTTTGACTATCATTCCAGAAAAGAATTTCAGGAAGAGTCAGCAAAGTTGGGGTTTATTAAGTAAACTTAGGTACACACTAGAGACAGATCCAGAGTGCTGGCATTAAGAGACATGCTTACTATCTTAACAGCTATATGTGTGACTTTGTGGCTTTTGAAATCACATTATTCAAGAGACATAACTTACAAATGGGGTCAACGATTAGGTAGTTTAAAAACTAATTGTAAAATAGGAGATGGTTTGTTTGTTTCTCTTCTCTTAAAGAATGTCCTCTGGTAAACAAGGCTGTGGCAGGTTTAAGAGTGCATTGTTCAGGTGTCTAGTGAGAGAAGAGCGTGAAGAGATTAAAATCAAATATCACAAGGATTTAAGACATACACTTTGGCCTTAATCATTGTCAGTCGGCTGTTTTAATACTCTTGATTGAGAAAGTTCTCAGAAAAGGAAGTAGTGTCTCTGCGGGAAATCTCCACAGCAGTTTTGGGTTTGTTATTTTTGCCGAAATTCTTGACTCAGCCATCGAGGAATGCAAACTAGATCCTGGAGGTGGAGAGGAGCTAAGAGACTCGCTTTCTCACGTCATCCCTTTCAATTTCCCTTCTTCCTAGCCTGTCTACAGGAGGATTATATCATGGTGCCAGAATGGCATTAAAATGTCTCCTCTTTCATGGCCTCATACGAGTGGAATTCATTCTTCCCCATGCTTGGAACTCAGCATCTGATATTAAAACAAACAAACAAACAAGCAAAACCCTCGATTTTATGTAAGACTCAAATGCTTCCTGGGTGGGGAGTTTCTTATTCTGCTGTTCCCAGCATGAAAACACATTCCAGGTAACCACTTCCCTTCCAGTTTGGACCCAAGAATGAAAAGCTGAGATCAGACTGCCCCAGCCAAACCAGAGATACATAAGTGATTAAAAAAAAAATGCATCTTGTAAACTGTTGAGATTTGAGGTGGTTTGTTATACTGGTTCCCGCCCAGAACACAAGTTAGTACCGAGGTTAGATAGTGCCAAAAACTTTAAATATCTAATAGTGGTTGTGAACTGCAAGAAAGCTGCAGGTGGAAGATATATGATAGCAGCAGGGACCATGTAGTGAAAAAAAATGTATAACAGTTGCCTGGGATACATTATGAAATAGAAAATGTATTTAATAAAATTACAGCACTATGCAAAGAAACTTGCAGGAAGAATGTTGAAAGATGAGTTTTTCTACCAGCTTCATTACATTGGACTGGGGAAGTAACTGATCAGTCTGCAAGAACTTAAGGGGAATTTAGCAGAAAAAGTTGCAGCATTGACTAATGGGCCAGATTCTTACCAGTTCAAATGTATGGAGATTATTATATTGTCTCAGAATAAAGACCAAATCAAGGGTGAAGTTATCACATATGCTAAGATGTCTTAAGAGATTGAGGCTTGGGGGCTAGAGAGATGGCTCAGTAGGTAAAGTGCTTACTGTATAAGCATGAGGACCTGGATTTGGACCACAGCATCCATGTAAAAGCCAATTGTGTCAGTGCATGCCTGTAATCTCAGGGTTGGGGAGAGGAAGACAGAAGGATCCATCCCCAGAGCTTGCTGATGTCCCTAGTCTAGCTGCATCGGTGAGTTCCAGGTCCAGTGACAGACTCTGTTTCAAAAAAGAAGGTAGAGAGCAATTGAGGAAGACACCTACCATCAATGTCTGGCTTCCACATGCACTTGTATACAGATGAATCCACACTCATACAAGCAAACAACCACCGCACGCACACACACTATTCATATAAAAAGATATAGATTGATTTAATCAGATCTTTATAGCTGAGTGAAAGGTTTAGCAGATGGCCAAAGGGAGGAGCCTGGTAAGTCCCAATTAGCTATAAGTAACTCTACAGGGAAAACATGTCTTATAAGGAATAATGGTATGTTTGGGAAACATAGTTAAATGGAATCAAATATGTATAAAACTCACAAAATTTCTGAGAGAATAGTACTAGCAAAAAAAAAAAAAATGTCACCAGCTTGGGCTAGAAGAAGCTGAGATTTTATGAGCTATAAAATGACCTCTGAATCTTAACTTTATGGAAGAAGCTGTGTGATGATGGAAAATGACAGGTCTTCCGGTGTGCAGAGCCAAGAGGTTTGAGCAACAGATTGGGACGCCGTGGCTGTGAGCTCCATGTTGGGAGAAATCCCCTGACCAGAGGCAGCTTATGGGAGGAAAGGGTTTATTTCAGCTTACTGCCTACAGGGGAGGTTTCACCAGGGCACAGAACGGAGGGTGGACATCACATCTTGCCACAGCAGCTGCCAGGAAGCAGCAGAAGGTGAGCTTACCTGTGGCGAGGAGGCATTACGCAGCCCACCACCTCAAGCAAGGTGCCTCAGCCCCAAAGGCCCCACCTCCCAAACTGCCATCAGCTAGGGACTGAGTATGAGGCTTCCTCACAAATACTTGAGGCTTTGTGAAACATTTCACATTCAAACTACTACCAATGCCACTCCTAAAGACCACGGGAGAAATGGTTTCCCTTTGTAAAGAGACCCAGAAATGTTTGCCCAACAGGACTTCAGAAATAATAATGATATGCATAGCCTCTCATCTTGCCTTTCTTTTTTTATTTTATTTATTTGAGCGAGAGAGGGAGGGAATGGGTACATGTATTAGTCAGGGTCCTCTAGAGGAACAGAACTGCTAGAATGAATTATTTTTAAAAGGGCATTTATTGGATTATCTTATGGTAGTCTAATAGTAGTTGCAGGCCCGAGAATCAGGGAACCTGGTAGCTGCTCAGTCCTCGTGGCCAGATGCCTCAGAAGTCCCGATATAGCACTGCAGATGGTGCTGGGAGGCCTGGAGGCTTCCTGAGGAGCTGCTGGGTTTCGATCCACGCAGGTCTTCAGTTGATGCTGGTCTTCAGTCCATGCTGGTCTTCAATCCATGCTGGAAGGCAGCAAGCAGCTCTGGCACCCAAGTTGGGAGAAGAAGGGCTCCCTTCACCCAGAGCTTCCTTATATGAAGTCCCCCTCTGAGCAGGGCCACCTGCTCTGGGGGAAGGGCTCACTCTGGGGAAAGGACTTCCTCCTTTAGTGGATCCTTCCTGGAAGCAACCTCCGAGACCCACCCGAAAGGGATTTCAGTGGATTACTAAGCAGACCAAGTTGACAACACCTTAACTATCACAAGTCCACCCCTTGTCAACTTGGCACCAAATCATATCTCCTTATATCATACTTAATTTCCAAATGAAAACAGTAATAAGCTCATAATCCCACCTAGCGTAACTATCCCACATACAACTGGAAATGCAAAATCTTCCCCCCAACACAAAGCTTAGTCTCTAATAAAATAGGTCTAATATAAATTCAACAGTTGGCTAGTGATATAATCTTAATGTTGGTGTAGATATGTACACTCTATATCAAGGTAGGCCAGAAACATTGCAATTACAATCCTCGGTTCTGTAACTGGTCACATGACCTTAGCTGGTATTTGTAACTGCCTTCTTCTACTACCCATTCTGTATTTCCTCCACCTTCAGCAAGCACCTCAGCAGGTCTTGGTTCTTTACCTGGAGGGGTGACCCATGCCTTCATTCCTGAAGGATCTGGGCCATTTATCACACTACTTCTTTTGGGTTGTTGCAGTCGTCCATTGACTATGATAACAGAGCATGGTACCACTAAGAGATGCCCTAGAGGATCTCCTGCATTCCAGACATACTCTTCCTTACCTCCATTGTGGAGAAGCAGTCCAATTTCCCCCTGGTAATCTGCATCAATCACCCCTGCTAACACTGTAACTCCTTTCTCAGCCTGTTCACTCAAGGGCATTAGGAGCCCAAAGTGACCAGGGGAAGTCTTAGCCTCCAGTTCAATGGAATGTTCTTCGTGTCTCCTGGAAAAAGCACTCCCCCCTCTGGGACCAAGACTTGTAGGCCAGCAGAGCATAAGGTTGTGGGAACAGGAAGCAAAAATTTAGCTAATGGGTCACTTGGGGTGATGGTAAGTGGGACCATTCCTATTTCCACCCCTTGATTCTGGATCCATGAATCTGGGCTATAGGAGAAACAGTACCATATATAGGACACTGATTCAGAGCATATACAGCCTGCTGGAGGACACTCCCCCAGCCCTCCAAGCTATTGCCACCTAGTTGGCGCTGTAGCTATTTCTTTAAAAGGCCATTCCATTGCTCTATCAAGCCAGCTGCTTCAGGATGGTGGGGCACATGATAAGACCAGTGAACTCCATGATCATGAGCCCACTGCAGTACTTCCTTGGCGGTGAGGTCAGTTCCTTGGTCAGAAGCAATGCTGTGTGGAATGCCATGATGGTAGATAAGGCATTCTGTAAGCCCATGGATGGTAGTTTTGGCAGAAGCACTACGTGCAGGAAAGGCAAATGCATACCCACAAGTGTCTATTCCTAGAAGGACAAAACGCTGCCCTTTCCATGATGGAAGTGGTCCAGTGTAGTCAACCTGCCACCAGGTTGCTGGCTGGTCACCCCGAGGAATACTACCATATTGGGGGCTCAGAGTTGGTCTCTGCTGTTGGCAAATTTGGCACTCAGCAGTAGCCATAGCCAGGTCAGACTTAGTTAGTGCAAGGCCATGTTGTTGGTCCCATGCATAGCCTGCATCTCTGCCACCATGGCCACTTTGTTCGTGAGCCCATTGGGCAATGACAGGGGTGGCTGAGGAAAGAGGTTGACCACTATCCACAGAATGGACCAGTTTTTCTACTTGATTATTAAAGTCATCCTCCAATGAGGTCACCTCCTGATGAGCATTAACATGGGACACTAGTATCTTTGTATCCTTTGCCCATTCAGAGAGTTCTATACACAAACACCTTCCCCAAATGTCCTTCTCACCAATTTTCTAATTGTGCTCTTTCCAAGTCCCAGACCATCCAGATAAACCATTGGCCACAGCCCACAAATCAGTGAATAATCACACATCTGGCCATTTTTCTTTTCCAAGCAAAATGCACAACCATGTGCACTGCCCAAAGTTCTGCCCATTGTGAAGACTTCCCTTCACCACAGTCCTTCAGAGTTGTCCCAGAAAGGGGCTGTAACGCTGCAACTGTCCACTCCTGGGAGGTGCCTGCATAACGTGCTGAACCATCTGTAAACCATGCCCTAGACCTCTCCTCCTCAGTCAATTGATCACAGGGCACACCCCATGATGCCATAGGTGCATGCTTGGGGACAGAAGGCATTGCAACAGGAGAAGCAATCATAGGCATTTGGGAAACTTCCTCATGTAACTTACTTGTATCTTCAGGGCCTGCTCCAGCCTGATGATGTATATACCACTTCCACTTAATGATGGACTGCTGCTGTGCACGTCCAACTTTATGGCCTGGTGGGTCAGATAACACCCAGCTCATAATGGGCAGCTTAGGTCACATAGTAACTCTGTCAAATGTTCAGTTTCCACTAAGGCCCAATAGCAGGCCAAGAGCTATCTGTCAAATGGAGAAAATTGTCTGCAGATGATGGCAGGGCCTTGCTCTAGAATCCCAAGGGTCTCCACTGTGATTCACCTATGGGGGCCTGCCAAAGGCTCCAAACAGCATCCCTGTCTGCCACTGAAACCTCAAGTACCATCGGATCTGCTGGATCATATGGCCCAAGGGGCAGAGCAGCCTGCACAGCAGCCTGGACCTGTTGAAGAGCCTTCTCTTATTCTGGGCCCCACTGAAAACTAGTAGCTTTTGGAGTTACGTGGTATATGGGACAGAGTAAGACACCCAAGTGAGGAATGTGCTGTCTCCAAAATCCAAATAGGTCCACTAGACATTGTGCATGCATCTGGAGTTTCTTTACAATGGCTGAAGGCCCTGGTATGCTGTTGCAGTCAGGTTCGCATTGCTGGTAGAAATCACCCAACCAAGAGGAGCTTCTGGGTAAAAGAGGTTTATTTTGGCTTACAGGCTCGAGGGGAAGCTCCAATGGTGTCAGGGGAAAACGATGGCATGAGCAGAGGGTGGACATCACCCCTGGCCAACAAAAGGTGGACAGTAGCAACAGGAGAGTTTGCCAAACACTGGCATGGGGAAACTGGCTATAACACCCATAAGCCTGCCCCCAACAATACACCGTCTCCAGGTGGCGTTAATTCCCAAATCCCCATCAGCTGGGAACCTAGCATTCAGAACACCTACATTTATTAGGGACACCTGAATCAAACCACCACATCCTGCCCCTGGCTCTCATAAAATGATAAACATATGTGATGTAAAATGCAATGCATTCATTCAACTTTAAAAGTCCCCAAAGTTTTTATCAATTCCAATGATGTTCATACATGCCCATAGTCCAAGATCTTTTAACTGAGCCATAATACCAAAAACTCCACACCAAAACCCATAATGACACAGAATAAATATTCACACTGCAAAAGATGGCACTGGGCATAGCAAAGAAATACTCAAGCAATACCTGATTTAAACAGGTCAAACACCAAACTCTGCAGCTTCAAGTTCAACAACTCTAGTTAGTGACAAATCTCCCAGTCTGATAACTCTAACCAGCAACAAGTCTCTGGACTTCCTATTCTGCCTCTCCAGCTAGGCTACTTACAGTCCTGGAAAACTTCACTGGGGCCAGCAGCTTTCCTTAGCAGCCATCTCGTGGTCCCAACATTTCTACTGGGTCTCCACTGTAATCCATGGTTCATCCTCATGGGCCCATGGAGTCTCCATACAGGCATCTAGCAAACCTGCTTCACACTACCCATGGCCATTTCCAAAACACATGACCCTCTTTACAGCATTTCTTATACTCCACAATACCAGGTAGGGTGCCAATTTGTTAATCCAGGGGTAATAAAGCAGACTTTGAAAAACAGGACATTTCTTGAGCACTCAGGCCCCTTCAAAAGCGTCTACATCCTTCCTGTTGCCCCAGTGAAGGTCAGCTAGCCCAGTCTCAAAAGTTGTAATTGCAGCTAAATGGGCAACAGAAATAAATAGGATATCATATTATTCAAAAAATAGAACATCAGTCAATAACATCATAGATTGAACAATAGAAATGAAAATTTTCATATACAAAACTTAGGAAAGAGTTGAGAAAAATATGCCATAAATTCTTTTTTAAAGACTAAAAGGAAAGTTAGAGAAAATACCATATTGGAAAAAAAAAAGAAAGCTGTCTAGGAGGTTGAGTAACTTGAATAGGAGTACTAAAGAGAACTAGCAGATGAGCTGGGGAGACACTTCACTGGATAGAGTAAGCATGAGTACCAAAGTTGGGAACCCAAGCACCTTTGGGAAAAACCAGATGCTATGATATGCATTTGTAATCCTACACATACCTGTGGGCAAGGAGAGAGGCTGAGACAGTAGACAGTCTAGAGGATAAGGAACTAGCTCGTCTGGCTAAAGCAGCAGTAAATGAAGTGAGACCCTGCCTCACAAATGGGGTAGAAGGACAGGATGGACACCCGATTGCCCTCTGACCTCCACACCAGCAAGCCTACATTTGCAAACATGAAGTGTCCTCTGACCTCCACACCTGCATGTCCACACTCACACGCATGAAGTGTCCTCTGACCTCCACACCTGCATGTCCACACTCACACGCATGAAGTGTCCTCTGACCTCCACACCTGCATGCCCACACTCGCACGCAGGAAGTGTCCTCTGACCTCCACACCTGCATGCCCACACTCACACGCATGAAGTGTCCTCTGACTTCCACACCTGCATGCCCACACTCACACGCAGGAAGTGTCCTCTGACCTCCACACCTGCATGCCCACACTCACACGCGTGAAGTGTCCTCTGACCTCCACACCTGCATGCCCACACTCACACACATGAAGTGTCCTCTGACCTCCACACCTGCATGCCCACACTCACACACATGAAGTGTCCTCTGACCTCCACACCTGCATGCCCACACTCACACGCGTGAAGTGTCCTCTGACCTCCACACCTGCATGCCCACACTCACACGCGTGAAGTGTCCTCTGACCTCCACACCTGCATGCCCACACTCACACGCATGAAGTGTCCTCTGACCTCCACACCTGCATGTCCACACTCGCACGCATGAAGTGTCCTCTGACCTCCACACCTGCATGCCCACACTTGCACGCATGAAGTGTCCTCTGACCTCCACACCTGCATGCCCACACTCACACGCATGAAGTGTCCTCTGACCTCCACACCTGCATGCCCACACTCACATGCATGAAGTGTCCTCTGACCTCCACACCTGCATGCCCACACTCACACGCATGAAGTGTCCTCTGACCTCCACACCTGCATGTCCACACTCACACGCATGAAGTATCCTCTGACCTCCACACCTGCATGTCCACACTCACACGCATGAAGTGTCCTCTGACCTCCACACCTGCATGTCCACACTCACACGCATGAAGTGTCCTCTGACCTCCACACCTGCATGCCCACACTCACACGCATGAAGTGTCCTCTGACCTCCACACCTGCATGTCCACACTCACACGCATGAAGTGTCCTCTGACCTCCACACCTGCATGTCCACACTCACACGCATGAAGTGTCCTCTGACCTCCACACCTGCATGCCCACACTCACACGCATGAAGTGTCCTCTGACCTCCACACCTGCATGTCCACACTCACACGCATGAAGTATCCTCTGACCTCCACACCTGCATGTCCACACTCACACGCATGAAGTGTCCTCTGACCTCCACACCTGCATGCCCACGCTCACACGCATGAAGTGTCCTCTGACCTCTACACCTGCATGTCCACGCTCACACGCATGAAGTATCCTCTGACCTCCACACCTGCATGTCCACGCTCACACGCATGAAGTGTCCTCTGACCTCCACACCTGCATGCCCACGCTCACACGCATGAAGTATCCTCTGACCTCCACACCTGCATGTCCACACTCACACGCATGAAGTGTCCTCTGACCTCCACACCTGCATGCCCACACTCACACGTATGAAGTGTCCTCTGACCTCCACACCTGCATGCCCACACTCACACGCATGAAGTGTTCTCTGACCTCCACACCTGCATGTCCACACTCACACGCATGAAGTGTTCTCTGACCTCCACACCTGCATGCCCGCACTCACACACATGAACACACACACACTCAAATACATACACATCAAAAAGAAAAAAATAACAGAGAAAGGGGAGACAATTTTGTTCAACACAGCATAAAATAGCACACCCTAGAATTAGCAGCCATGACTTTCAATACTGAATGGACACACCACTAAACCCCATGATACCTTGTGAGCCAAATCAAGGAACATTTGTTAAGCTATTTTAGGTTGTTCGGGACAAAGAGAAGGCCGCAAATGTTTCCACAGGACAAAAAAAATAAAAATGTATTATATGTGAAAAGGGTTGAAAATGAGAATAGTATCAATCACACTTCTCAAAAGCGACACAGGAGGCCAGTCACAAAGGCATGCTTCTTCAAAATTCTATGAGATAATGATTTCCATCAAAAAAAATTGTATGCCCACCCAAAGTATAAATTCAGTGTATAGGCAGATAAAACAGATGTTAAAAGTTTTCAGATAGTAAAAGTCTTATCAATTATATTTTTCCATATATCCTTTTTGACAGAAGTTCCTAGCGGGACTTTTCTTTAAGCACTGAGACAATGAAGAAGACGGAGAAAGAAACCCAGCGTGCAGGGAATAGTGAGTCAACACGGCACTAAGTGGCCGGCAGACAAGCAGGGCTCCAGGGGAAATACCCGCAGGAACGTGGTACAGCAGACACGTCTCCTGGAAGGCATAAATGCACTGAGACTTATGCTGTTGGCTCAGCATTCCGGGAAAAGTATTGATAGCTAAGCAAACAATAAATGAGGTCATTATATACTCCAGGGGAAATGAAAGTTTTACAAGAAGGTGTAATAATTAGTGATGATAAAATAAATTATGGCTCAGTCATTAATGCGAGTGTAGTTATTTAGCCAATGTTGTCAATACCGAAAATATGATGTAATTATTAGAAGGAGAAGTGTGTGTGTGTGAGTTTATGTGTGTGTGAACGGTGGCTGCTCTGTGCTAACTGAATCAGAATGAATGAGATGATGATAACCTGGGGCGAGAGGGACGATGGCTCAGTGGGTAAAGTTCCTGTTTAACAAGCATGAGGACCTGAGTGCAACCCCAAATACTCATGTAAACTGCAGGGCATGGTAGCATGCTCCTGCAATACCAGTGCTGGGTAAGTGGAAAAAGGAGTCCCTAGGGTTCACTAACCAGTTAGTTTAGCCTAAGTAGTGAGCTCCAGACCAATGAGATCCTGCCTCATAAAGTGGTGGGTGGTATATCTGAGGATAATGCCCCAAGTTTCCTCTGTCCTGGTAAGTGCAGGCAGGCGTGTACACATAAGGGTATCCATACACATATGACCACACACACGTGTTCACCGAGTCCCGGAAGTAGGATGGTGGTGTGTGTTATCTGCTCCTCCCCAACGCTCTTCGATGCTCACACTGGGGCACAGGGATGTGGCAGCCTCATTTGAAGCCGGTCTCAATACCGCAGGTCCTGTTCCTGCTGATTGCAAGGTGGTGAGCGGAGCAAATTAGTTCACTCCTTTGGACTTCGGTTCCCTCGTGTGTGGGGTGCTAATAATAAAACTAGGTCTGATGGCTCATGTCCATGATCCCAGGGTGTAGGAGGATGACCCAAGAGAATTACCAGGGGATTCAAGGCCAACCTGGAGGGTGAACGAACACCCAAAGTTGTCCTCTGACTCACACAGACACACACACTAGAGAGGGGGGGGGGGAGAATAAGTAGAGAGGAAGAGGAGGAGGAAGAAGAATAAGTTGTTATAATAAGTAGTTTCTGACGCATAGTAACTACTAGCATTAATTGAACTTAGTGTAGTTTTCTTGCTTAAGATCCCCTCAGCTCTGGGACTAATGCTTCTGGTTATTTTGCTAACCCACTGTTGCCAGGCTTGCCCTTGCTTCTGCTCCACTCCGGGCATTACTATCCTCAGGACTTTATATCCTTAGCTTCCATCTCAGACCCACTGACTTGAGCATCCTGTGATCTGAGCCTTCATATCACGAACTGTCAATGGATAGGTCTCTAACAATTACGCTCAGAACTCCTTGTTGCAAACTTTTGCCCACCTTGCCTTGCCTGTCATGTAGCCGTATTTCAACTCCACGGATGCTGGCATGCACACAGACATGAATTCTAGTGGGCTTTACCTGCTGTCAACTTACTCTGGGCTGTTGGCTGGACCTGGAGTTTATAGTTGAGCTTCCCACATCCATCAACTCATCACTCACAGTACAACTAAAATTGCTTCAGCCCTTTAAAATTTGCAAAGCAATTTCACAAATATTATCTAACTCAACCTGCAAAGTAATCATTTTGTTTAGACATTATAAGGCCCCACATATATAAGATTCAAACAAGATAAATAACTTTACCAAAGCTTCAAGAAAAAGTAGCAGCAGAGAATTAGAAATTGAGTTTTCTGTTTCTAGACACTGAATTCAGACCTTTTTTTTTTTTTTTGGTTTTTCGAGATAGGGTCTCACTCTAGTCCAGGCTGACCTAGAACTCACTATGTATTCTCAGGGTGGCGTCAAACTCACGGTGATCCTCCTACCTCTGCCTCCCAAGTGCTGGGATTAAAGGCGTGCGCCACCACGCCCAGCTCTAGACACTGAATTCAGAATACCACGTTACCTATAAAGTCTGTATAGATTCCGTATCCGTCTGCCACAGCCCGAGCCATCATGCCCAGCCCCGCCTGCTCTTCTCTGCCTTAGAACCTCCAGTTGCGGCTGTTGTGCTTAGTCACCTGGACAGCTGCTGAGCATCGGTTCCGACCTCAGCATCCTTTCGGGGTCACTAGCTGTTTCACAGCTTGCTGTTTGGTTCCACTTCTGTCAATGGTCTCATATTTCTCCTGGATCCCAGACCTCAGAATCATGCTTGACTTCTCCTTCACCCTCAGCCATCACATTCTGTTATCTACTGAAACTGAGGAGTCTCTCTTTGGTTTTACAACCATATGTCTCTTCAATTCTATTCATATACGCACTGCTCCCATTAAGGCCCTTGTTACCTCACTCTGTAGTTGTACTGTAATTGTCTCCTTGTTTTCATTTTCTCTGTTCTTTTTTCTTTTCTTTCTATCTATCTTTCTTTTTATTAAGGCACACTAGCCCAAGTGGACCTGGAATTCACTATGTAGTCTCAAACTCACAGTGATTCTCCTACCTCTGCCTCCCCAGTGCTAGGATTAAAGGCATGTGCCACCATGCACACCCAGATAATTTTCTCTCTTTTCATTTGCTTTAAAACCACACAACACTAATACTGGTAACATGTCCATTCATTCTCAGATGAAGAGTTTTGTTGTGGCTCTCCATAACCTTTAATGTAGTACTAAATTCTTAACATGATCCTAAACTGTGTTGAGAAACACCAGACTTCCAATAGAGTCATACTAATAGATGATTCATTAAAGAAAAGGGAAAGAGAAGAAGATAAATGGAAGGGAGAGAAGGGGAGAAAAGGGAAGAAAATAACAACCTATGGTCACTGCATTAACCACTTTCCTTGTTACTGTGACTGAAGTATCCAAGGAAAACTAGAGAATGGAATTCATTATTTTAATTCATCAGTTCAGGTCATCTGGCTATTTGTGGTTGGGCAGAAATATGGCAACAGGAATGTGTAGCAAAGAATGTTCTTAGCTAACAGGAATGTGTAGCAAAGAATGTTCTTAGCTGATGGCCAGCAAAAAACAAAGACAGAGGTGAGATGTGGCCAAAGACAATGTATACACCCAAGAGACTCACTTCCAGTGACCTATTTCTTCCAGTCATATTCTACCTCTTAAACAGCATCACCAGCTAGGAAGGATACTTTATTGCAAGCCATTACAAATCCACTTTACTTACGCATCACCTAAGAACCAGAACACATTAATATATTTTAATATTCATATATTTAAATACTTATATATTTAAAAATACAGTGGAGCATAGAATTATTTTTTTTCAGTAAACGCATAAAAATCAGCTTGATACTAATGTTCTACCAGGTGATTTAAACATTCACTGCCTCACCTCCATGCCCTCTTTGGATCATATCTTCTAAATGTTATACAATACAAATATCTCTTGCCTTAAATTGGCTCCTGAGAAAATAAAACCAAGTCCTACCTACCTTGAAGTTTAATAACATCCTTCTCTGACTACCTGAAGGCCAAGAAGGGTTCTGGAATTTAGCTCAATGTGATATGGACCACATGTTCCAGACTTTCCACATGGTCTTTGCTTTATAAGAGTTATCCTTCTCTAAAAAGAAGGCTCAAATGTAGCATAAAAGGGGAAATTTTATGTTTTGAGGGATTCATTCTGATTTGTTTAAACTGAGGTATATTTGACAAATAAAAATTGCATATATGTAAGGAGAACAATGTGATGGTTGGCCATGTCTACACATTGTGAACTACTATCACAGTCAGCCTGATTAATGCATCCATAACTTAGAGTAAATCAACTTACATGTTAGAAAAAAAGTCCCTTGTTAAATTATATATATTGATTTCTCCTTTCATAGTTGTTGAAAGCAAGTCTATTTTTTCTACTGCTGATCTGAGGCACTTTGTTTAGAACTAACCCTTTATTACAAAGACAGAGGGATCCCAAATTAATAATCCGACTGTCCACCTAAAGGCACTGGAAAAACAAGAAGAATACAACCCAATGATCTCTAGACAGAAAGAAATAATCAAGATTAGAGTGGAAATTAATGAATTGGAAACTCAGAAAACAATTTTTTAAATTGATGAAATGAAGAGCTGTTTCTTTGAAAAAATAAACAAAATTGACAAACCCTTGGCAAAATTGATCAAGCAAAAAAAACCCAGAAATCTCAAATTAACAAAATCAGAAATGAAAAAGGAGAGATCACAGGAGATACCAATAAAATTGGAAGAATCATCAGGGCATACTTCCAAAACCTCTATTCAACATAATTAAATAACCTGAAAGAAATGGATGAATTCCTAGACACATACCACCTACTAATACTAAACTTAGAGCAGATTAATCTTCTAAACAAATCTAACACATCCATGTAGATTGAAAATATAATCAAAAACCTCCCCAAAAAGAAACGTCCAGGACCAGATGGCTTCTCAGCTGAATTCTATCAAACCTTCATTGAAGAACTGAAATCAGTTTTCTCAAATTGTTCAGCATAATTGGAGACCATAGAATCCTCCCTGACTCCTTTTATGATGATAGAATTACCCTAGTAAGAACACCAGACAGAGATTTAAAAACAAAGAAAACTATAGGCCTATATCCCTAATGAGCTTAGATGCAAAGATCCTGAACAAAATCCTTGCAAACGAATTCAACAACACATCAAAATCATGACCTACCTTCATCAAGTAGGCTTCATCCCAGGGATGCAGGGATGGTTTAACATACAGAAATTGGTCAACATAATATACCACATAAATAAACTGAAACATAAGAACCATATGATCATCTCAATTGATACAGAGAATACCTTTGACAAAACATAACACCACTTCATGATCAAAACACTGGAAAGGATAGGCATGAAAGGTTTATATCTCAACACAATAAAGGCTATATATAAAGCTCTTAAAACCCAAATAATGCTTAATGGGGGAAAACTCCAAGAGTTCCCACTGAGATTGGGAATAATACAGAGGTACCCACTCTCAACACTGCTCTTCAGCATAGTACGAGAAGTACTTGCCCAAGCAATAAGAAAGGATAAAGAAATAAAAGGAATTCAAATTGGAAAGGAAGAAGTCAAGTTATCCCTATTTGCATATATAAGTGACCCAAAAATCTCCATCTCACAACTTCTAAAGGTGATAAATTCCTTCAGCAAAGTGGTAGGATACAAAATCATTGCAGAAAAATCAGTAGCTTTTCTATATGCAAAGGACAAATATACAGAGAAAGAAATCAGTGAGGCCATCCCATTTTCAATAGCAACAAAAAAATTAAATACCTTGGAATAACACTATCCAAGGATATGAAAGATCTATATAATTAAAACATAAAAACACTCAAGAAAGAAATAGAGGAGGACTTGAGAAGATGGAAAGTACTCCCATGCTCCTAGATAGGTATAATTAGTACTGTGGAAATGGTAATTCTACCAAAAGCAATATACGAATTTAACACATTACCAATAAAAACACCAGCATCATTCTTCACAGAGACTGAAAAAATGATCTCAAAATTCATATGGAATGGCAGATGGCCTTGGATATCCCAACATATCCTCAGGAAAAATGAAACAACTCTGGTGGCACTACCATACCCAATCTAAAGTTATGCTATGTTACAAAGTAATAGTGACAAAACAGCATGGTACTGGAATCAAAACAGAAACATACATCAATGGAACAGTATTGAAGACCCAGACCTTATGTCAAGTAACTGCAGCTGCTTGATCTTTGATAAAGGTGCCAATAATGTAGACTGGAGAAAAGACAGCATCTTCAACAAGTGGTATTGGGCAAATTGGATGACCATATATAGAAAAATGAAATTAGACCTGCTCATTTTTCCATATACAAAAATCAAGTCCAAATGAACTAGAAACCTCAATATAAGACCTGAGACTACTGGAAAAAAATAGGAGGCATTCTCCATGATATAGGACTGGGAAAAGACTTCCTGAACACAACCCCAGTAGCCCAGGAAATTAAGCAAGCACTCAATCAATGGGATCTTATGAAACTAAAAGCTTTTGCACAGAAAAACATACCATAAGCAGAGCCAATAGATTACCCACTGAATGGGAGAAAATCTTTCCCAGGTATACCACTGACAGAAGCCTAATATCTAGAATCTACAAAGAACTCAAAAAGAAAAAAAAAAAGCTAAACAATGAAAAATCAAACAACCCTCTCAAAAGTGTGGCAGAGAACTAAATAGGGAGTTCTCAGAGGAAGAATTACAAAGGGCTAACACACACTTAAAAAAATGTTTAACAACCCTAACCATTAGGGAAATGCACATTAAAACAACTATTAGATTCCACCTTATATTCCACCAATAACAAGCATTAAAGAATCAAATGAAAGCAAATGTTAGTGAGGCTGTGGAGAAATAGGAACCTCATTCACTGTTGGTGGGAATGTAAGCTGGTACAACCATTATGGAAACCAATATGGATACTCCTGAAAAGGATAAATATAGAGTTACCAGCAGACCCTGTTATTCTCTTACTGGGCATTTACCCTAAAAGCTCCACATCTCAGTTCAGAGATATTTGCTCAACCATGTTTATAGGTGCTCAATTCATAATAGATAAAAACTTGAATCAACCCAGGTGGTTATCACTGGATGAATGGATAACCAAGATGTGGTATGTCTGCATGGTGGAATTCCACTCAGCAATAAGAAAAAAATTACACATGAAATTTGTAGGAAAATGTTTGAACTTGGAACAGATCATTCTAAGTGAACTCACACCATCTCAGAAAGACAACCATCTCATGGTCTCACTCATCTGCAGTTCCTAATTTGGATCAGCCCGAGTTGCTAACATACCTGAATAGCATCTTGAGGCTTGGACAATAGGGAGGGGAGACACAAAACTGAACCCAAATTGAACTGGTACCATACAATCCTATATCCTGGAAGTTAGACTAAAAGGTGGAACCCTCAAGAGGGCCTTAGAGGGAACACCTAAATCGAAGAGCCCTGGAGAGAGTGAGATGAAACCTAACCTTAAATTTCTCCTGTTTCTCTTTTGATTTCTTCTTTTCCCCTGGCACTGACCTGTAATTCCCTATACCAGGCTGTGGTTTACAATCACAATGAGCTGTTGACCAGAGAGACCTACTAGATCTCCCAAAGCAAACAAGACAGACTTCTGTCAGAGCACTTGAGTACCCACCAGAGGTTAATGGTAAGACCCTAATACTGAAGACACCATACACTGTTGGCATGGACCATGGAGAGACCTGCTGGAATCTGGACGACAGCCAGTTCCCAAACAATTAGCCCATATAGTGCTGGAAGGTACTACATAAGCTACTGGTGGAAAGTGGCCAACATCTATACAAGCAACTCAAATTTTAAGTGACTCAGAAGCAAACAATCTGAAGTGATGCTCACACAAGTGCAATAGTGGCACACAGCCATAGTGGGTAACCAACTGCTCTTGGATTGGCTAACTTCTGCTCAGTGGAAAGGAAACCATATCTGGAACTAGGAAACAAGTGAGAATCATATCAAGATAATGATTCTGATTTCCATTGTCAAGCTCCCACTAACCTTGGGCTATAAGAGGGTTTATACCCTTTAAATTCTCTCTAACTTAATATTGGTTATCCCATTTAACCAGACCTGACTTCATTCTCCATTGGAGAATCTGCTTTTCTTTTTCAGAAAGGAGCTGGACCTGAGGAGATAAATGAACCAGTACACTCCACCCCAGCCCCAGCTGAAACCACAGAGGAATTGAGGAAATGAGCAAGAATGCTGCTTTCTCAGTGAATCTGATATCAACACAAGGGTGATGGAGTTATATACTGAAGACACTCAATATCTACCAAACCAGGGATCCAGAGGCTCCTAAGTGCCCATCACTGAAGTAGGCTTAAAATGCTCCCAGCATGGCTCAGGGAATTTTGTGGAAGAGGGGGCAGAAAGATTGTTAGAGCCACAAGTTGTGACATTTTCCACAGAGACATTGCCTCTCCCCCAACCCATAATGTATGACCCACAAGCCCCATGGGGTTTATCTGCATCCCCATTGAGGAAGACCTCTTCAGAAAAGGGGCAGGGAGGAGGGAAAGGATGGTACCAACATGTGTTGTTTACATACTAAATATGTCCATATCTAAGTTTTTTAAAAATTAAAAAAATAGCACTTTAATTTAGAGGTGGAACCATATTTATGTATCTCAGCCAGTTACACAGTACAGGAATTTTTTCTCATGCCCTCTGCCTTATCAGCCACTATGAATAAAATCTGGTCTGTATCGTTGACACATTAATCATTCACGTCAGATGTGAAACATTTACTCATGACACATTTCTATTAGAATGTTTTTCTTCAGTTATCTGTCATCAATATGAATGCACGACACAGCAAGTAGTTTTTTATGACTCTCTTCCCTCCCCACCTTTTTTTTTTGTTTACAGTACCTTACATCTGTGTTTTTCCGACTATAATGTGAACTTGTAAGTGAACATGGTCTTATTTTTCCCCCAAATCTTCCTCAATAAACATCTATATATTAAAAAAAATAACAGGCTAACATGTGTGGTGAATAAATTTCAAGGCAGAGTATCATTAAGTCTATGATGTGGCTCCTGTTGACTGTTCATATTCAGATGTGCAGTGAAAGAGAGCCACACGGAGATCAAAAGGATATAAAAACAGAAAGCTTAACAAGAAGTTTGATCATGTGTGAAGTGTACCACAATGAGCAGTCTGATGCTCTAATTGTTTAAAAGATTAGTATCATTAAAGAGAAACCTGCTGGGGCTGGAGAGATTGCTCAGGGGTTAAAGGTTCTTGCTTGCAAAGCCTGGTGGCCCAGGTATGATTCCCTAGCATCCACATAACTCCAGAGACACAAAGTGACATGTGCATCTGGAGTTCACTTACAGTGGTAGAGGCCCTGGCATGCCCATACACACCCTCTTTTTCTTTTTCTTTTCTCTCTCTCTCTCTCTCTCTCTCTCTCTCTCTCTCAAATAAATGAATGGAAGGAAGGATGGATAAATGAATAGAAGGATGAAGAGAATCTTACTGCCCTGCATTTGGGCAATAGAAAGGGCACCCGGAAAGCAAATTTCCAACCATTAAACGCTCAAATTTGTAAAAATACAACTTCTTTTGAAATAAGAAACCAAGGAAGAGTGCTGAAGGAGTTCTATGCTCCCCACAGTGAGCATGCAGTGGCTGCTGCAACTGTGGTCCAAGGCCAGGCTTCATCTCAAGTTGGTAGCTGGGCTTGGAAGCATCAACAACATGGTACTGGTTATACAAGCATAAAAAGTACAATGGTGAGGGGGTCGTGGAATATTTCACCATGGTTCCAGAGAGCCACTGAGGCTAAGCAATGTACGACAGGGTTGTAATCCATACAAGGATGCCTTGAGTGACCACTGTGTGAAGCTGTGAATGTGAATCCTAAGTGGCAATGGAGACCCAAGAATGCTATAGATGCCTGGAGCATGAAACATCTGCCAAGGAGAGGCTCCGAGTGGAGCTGGCCCATGAGAGGCAATGTGTACTACAGGCAGCTGACCTGGGAAGGCAGGGGTATCCAAGGCTTTTGCAGCCCATTTAATTTTATCACAAGTCCCAGATACTGAGATGGTGCTTGTCTTGCTGAGGTTTTGGTCTTGTTATGGTCCAATCTTTCCTTGTTCTTCCTGATTTTCCTCTCTTTTTGGAATAGGATTGTTTACTGTGTGCCATTACATGTTGGAAGCATGTAAGTTGCTTTTTGATTTTACAGGGTGTCTCAGTGGGAGATTGCCTTGCATCTCAGAAGGGAATTTGGACTTCTGAACGGTGTGGAGACTATTGGAGTTAGGTTTGGATGGATTTTGCTTCATAAAGATGGTCATAAGCCCGTGAGGGTCAGAGACAGAATGTTGTGCTTTAAGCGGGAAATGCCCCTTTAGGCTCATGTATCCGGTCACCAGTTGGTGGAACTGTTTGGAAAGATTGTGTTTTTTAGGAGGTGGAGCCTTGCTGGAGCCTTGCCTCCCTACTCGGGGTGGGCCTGGAGGCTTTATGATCCAGGCACACTTCCTGATCGTTCACTGCTTCCTGACTGCAATGTAACAAGCTGGCTCCTTTCTCCTGCCACCATGCCTTCCCTACAGTGATGGAATGCATCCCTCCAGAACTGAAATGAAAGCTGAATTAACCCATTTCCTTACTTAAGTTGATTCCAGTTAGGGATTTTTTTTTTTTTTTTTTACAAAAACAAGTAACTAATTCATCAGGGGTTTTCAAGACAAGTTAAGCAGACCTGGGCATACTTGAAGGCCAAGAGAGTAGCCAACACAGGGACAGACTATGAAATCTAGAGAAAATGTGGTCTTGGGAGTGATAGGATGGTATGAAAATACATGTGGTGGTGTTAGACCTGGGAAGGGTGGATAAAGGAGGTAAGTGGAGGTTGTCTTAAATGGCGTCAACTTTTTCAGTATAGATGTATTCACTTAAGTGAAATACAAACAGACCTGAACACTTCGCATTGGTTTACTCTACAGTAAACCTAGAATGCTTACCAGTAATATGTTGGTGGTGATAGCCTAAAGGTGCCAGCAATTTAGTATATGTTGAACATATAATAATGAGGGTATAATAATATAATGCTAACATAGTAGAATAAGAATAAATATAAGAAGAGGACCCGTGCATGACTAACGATGTGTCACAGCCAGTTAAAACTGTCATCCATGAATGTTTCCAAGCTGTTACAGTGATATTAAAGAAGGTGGAAAGAACAGGAGTAGCAATAAGGAATGCTTATTTAAGATAAAAGTGAGCAGGAGCAACATTGAGAAAGAGAGAGAGAGAGAAGGTTGACAAAGATACTATAGAACTTTCATCAGAAAATGAGCAGCCATCATTAAGCATCTATAAAGACCATTCAGCAATGAAAAGTCTGGTAGGTACTGGTAAGAAATCTAGAGGAATGGACAGGAAAAATAGGAACAGTTTTCTGCAACATTGCTTCAAGGAGGATCTGATTATGTAACCACTCCGAGATTAAATAAAGTAGTGCCTTCGCCCCCACATTGCACAGTATTAACAACCAAAAACAGTCAAAACTGATAAAAATTAATCTTAGAATCATACTAACTACAGTGAAAACATTCTGATGTGGATGGGTAATAACACAGATGTGGGGTTTGGGTTAGATGTCCCCCATAAACTCATATGTTCTAAATACTTGGTCTCTGGCTGATGGCATCTCGGGAGGTGGAGCCTTGCTGGAGAAGGTGTGTTGCTGGGGATGGATGTTGAGGTTTATTAACTCCCGGTTTGCCACTGGCTCACTCCCCCCGCCCCCACTGTTGTCCACCTGCTGTGGCAGAGGGGATGTCCAGCCTTGGCTCACGCCATCCTTTGCCCTGCCATCATGAAGCTTCCCCTTGAGACTATAAGCCAAAATAAAACATAAACTTTGCCTCCGTCTGCTGCTTTTGGTTGAGTGCTTTGTCCCAGCAATAAGAAGGCAACTCCTACAACAGGCCTCAAATGAGAATGGGTGAGAGGTGAAAGATCTGCAATCAGAATGATATGAGTTAGGAATAAGCAGTGGTAATTTCAAAGAAGAAAGACAAAATGTAAGACCAGGATTAACAAAGTGATAGAACAGAATGTGCTACACAAGAACTGTGAAAGGAAGGTGGTGTGACAGCCACACTGACCCACACTGTTTCTAGCTTCCAATATTTCTATTTTTAATTTTTATTTACTTAGTGTGAGCAGAAGTGGTGAAAAACTGGTTTGTGATCCAATATCATTAGTCAGGTATATGTCTTCTTATATTTAAATTTGCTGTTATGCAATGTTGATATTATATGCAAATATTCGTTGTTGCATGCTTAACATATCTGGAATTTGACTACATTTCTCTTTCTTACTTTTTAAATCATTATTATATTTTGAAAATGTTGGTGTAAATATACTTAAACCTTGTAACCTGCACATGGTATTCATTATTCACTGATATTAAGTTTTACTTATCATTTCTCTTCTAATGACCATTCAAGTTATTTGCAACTGCTTGCTGTTTCTACATTTATAGAATTCTGAGAGCTTACTTCTGTATAGTGGTGGGGATCAATCCCAGGCCCTTTTGCCTGCTAGGCAAGCACTCTAGCACTGAGCTGCACTTTTCCAAGTAGGACATGCAATTAAGGCATTTTCGAAAAGTTGACATTTTCACAAGGCAATTACTCCCCATCTTGAACATATATTTCTTCATTTATTTCGTTTGTCTTCAACTATAATTTTATGATTTTCTTTATAAGGCTTTTATGATTTTGTTAAATTACTGTATATTTTGTGAGTTTTGTTGCCGTAATAGTATACATGCTTTCTCTAATTTGGGGTTCCTACATTTTATATAATTATATAAATTATATATGCATATATATGACATGAAAGCAGAAGTGAAACTGTCTAGGCAAACAAGTGACTAAGAGAAGAATGAGATGAGGGGTGAGAAAGGGGAGGGCAGGGGATATGGGATAAATATACCCAATATATAATATATACTTATATGAAAATGTCCTCATGTAACACATTGCCATGTACAATGAGTATGCATATATTAAAAATTCGAATAATAAAAATAGAGGAAATATAATTATATATTGAACTTGCATTGGAAAATCTTTCTAGGCTTGTTAATTTATGTGACTAAATTTCTATTAAAACTATTGGATTTAAAAGTTAAGTGATTATATAATCAGCAAGTAATTTCAACATTTCTCTATATCAAGTTTTTTTTTTGTTCTTTATTATATTTCTAGGGCTGCTATACTGTGCTGGCAAGTATCACTTATGCATAGCATATGTATCTTGTTCCTGACTTTAAAGAGAATGTTTCAGATTTTTCCATTAAATATGACACTTGAATATATAAGTTTTGTAAAGCTTCTATTCCTAGCTTTCTAAGAACTATCATCATTTCTTTCAAGTGTATGAAGACAAGTCTGTTCTCCTTTAGTCCACCAGTATGACAGTGACTTAATGGATTTTGTGAAATTGAACAATCTCTATATTCTGGAAAAAAAATGACGAGTGATAAAAATATGTTGTTAAAAAAAATGGGAGCTGGGTATGGTGCCATGCACCTTGAATCCCAGCACTTGGGAGGTAGAGGTAGAAGGATCACTGTGAGTTCAAGATGAGCCTCAGACTACATAGTGAATTCCAGGTTAAACTGGGCTAGAGTAAGACATTACCTGAAAAAAAAATGGAGGCTGGAGAGATTGCTTAGTGGTTAAGGTGCTTGCCTGCAAAGCCTAAGGACCCAGGTTCAATTACCCAGTACCCATGTAAGCCAGATGCATATGGTAGTGCATACTTCTAGAGTATGCTTGCAGTGGTTAGAAGTCCTGGCATATCAATTCTATCTGCCTCTTTCTCTCTCTCTCTCTTCCTCAAAGAAGTAAATAAAATATAAAACATTTTTTAAAAAATAAACAATGTTATGCATCCATACTCCTACTGACATCAATGGAGAAAGACAAAATGTAAGGCTAGGGGAACTGAGAGTAATAAAATAATATAATAACGTGTGCAACACACATAAGGGGAAAGGAATTTTCTTGAATAATGATTTTAAATATTTTCATTGATATCAGTAGAATATACTTTTATATGATATACTTAAATGATTTTGATTTAAACTGTGCAAAATTTATAAAGTGAGTTGAGTAGTTTTTCTTCGGTTTTCTTGAAAAACATATGTAACATTTGGAGATGAAGTGTCCCTTGGAATGTTGATAAAAATCTACCTGTAAAGTTATTTTCCAGGAGAAGTAGAGAGAAGGGCAGAAAGGCAATGTCTTTTAGACATTAATCTCATGAACAAATACGTTGGGCTTTTATTTTTAGATTTAAATCTACTGTATCCATAAGTGCTTTTCTAATACTATTCTATTATTGTTTTAATATTTTATTTATTTATTTATTTTAGAGATAGAAAGAGGCAGATAGAGAGAGAGAGAATGGGCATGCCAGGGCCTCCAGCCACTGCAAATGAACTCCAGACACATGTGCCACCATGTGTATCTGTCTTATGTGAGATCTGGAAACTCAAACTTGGGTCCTTAGGCTTTGCAGGCAAGTGCCTTAACCACTAAGCAATCTCTCCAACCAACCCATATTAATTTATTTTTAAAATTACACAAATCTCCAGAAGAAAGAAGCTTCACCTTAGCTTAATTCATTGGTGTAACCAACCCCCTCAGAGAGCACAGTGTCTTACCTCCCGAGAAGCTAGGTCCCTCCAGTCCATCTGCAACCTGGAGGCAAACAGCTGATGAGTGCGTTGATGATGCAGGTACTCGGTTCATACCCGGGTTCCACATGATTCCTTGTCTGACCAAACTCATGCAGTAATCTATGCAAGGACAGCAGCACCAGTAATCTCAGGAACGCCGGGGCCTGGAAACGGATCTCCACTTGTTGATACAGCTCTTCAAATGAAGCCACTTTCTGGCCAAAGAAAACACTGTGTAGAAAACTCCAAACTCCTGTCACTGGTAAACTTTGCTTTAGCTCAAGACTTAATGTCCTCTAGAAATTATCTGCAAAATCCTCTCGGCATGATTTCCAAAATTCTGAACCGTGGCCACGTTGCATTTTATGAATGGTGTCGTCACATCTGCAGCTCCTGATCACTGAGAAGGCTTGTCCACTTCTGCAGTTTCCTTTGAGTTGCTGGCACAAAGCAAACAACCAAAGTGTGTGTGTGGTGGGGGGGGGGTGTTTTAGCTTACAGACTCGAGGGGAAGCTACATGGTGGCAGGGGAGAACGTGGCATGAGCAGAGGCTGGGCATCCCCTCCCGGCCAACATCAGGTGGACATCAGCAAGAGAGTGTTCCAAACACTGGCAAGGAGATAACACCCATTAGACCACCCCCAACAACACACTTCCTCCAGCAAGGCTCTAATTCACAAATTGCCACCATCTGGGGACCTAGCATGCAGAGCACATGAGTTTATGGGGGACATCTGAATCAAACCACATGCAGTACAGATGCATGTACCTATCCTCCCACAAGTGGGGAGGCAGAGACAGGAGGATCTTTTGGGTTTGCTGGCTAGCCAGATGAGCTAAATTGGTGATCTCTGTCTCAAAAAATAAGTGCAGTTGAGGAAGACACCCAAAGTTAACCTCTGACTTCCATAAATGTGCACACACATGTTCACATGCACACCATAACACACACACATATGAACATGCACGCATATACACACGTGCCACACACACATGCTAAAATAATAACATATTAAGAAACCTTTGCACTTTAACATTATTATCCTTTCACTTTAGTCATGTGAATTAAGTCGCAGAAGTAACACATAAAGTATACATAGCCAAAATGTTGGCAAATTTGGGATAAGAACCTGGAATTTTATAACCCACAATTTTTTTTCCCCAAACTTTCCTCCTCCAAGGGTTTAGGATGGGTTCTCACTTCTTACATAAATGTTATTCAATCTTCCACATGACCTTTACCCAGGAACTATATAGGTACTGTAATTGTTATTTACTTTTAGTAGGGAAAATTATACTGAAAAGCAAAGAATTATTATATGTATGTGTGTGTGTGTGTGTGTGTGTGCATGCATATATGTATATATTCTATAATGATGTGAGTCAAAATGGAGGATAAACAGAACACAATCAAATGGTCTTCTCTGCTTAAAAAACTGGACCATAGACTCCCCCTTCATCTCTCCTTCTGGTTTCTTCTCATCTTGGTAAACCAATATTATAGTACCCCAGGGCTCACCTTTGGGGGCTTTTTATTTTCTCTGCTTATACTCAATCCCAAAGTGATCTCACATGGTTTAATAACAGTAACTGGTGAGCTCAGATTTATGACTGCCGTGGTCCTCTCCCATGAACTGTAGGCCGTACATCCTCCTACTCATAGATTTGCCCACAAACTCCCTGTCTGATATCCCAAACTTAACATGAAAGTTTCCTGCACGAAACTTCTGATAATGCTCCTAAAACTTGCTCTGCCTAAAGCTTCCTCGTCTCAGGTATAACACCTCTGTCCTTTCTGCTGCTTTGTCAAAAGTAATTAAGTAAATAAGTAAATAGGAGGACATTCTGGCCCCTGTCTTTCTTCCCACTCTATGGCCAACTTATTGGGAAATCCTATTGGTTCTGCAACTTAAAATATATACAAATACAACCGATTTTCATCCCTTCTACTGTAAATTTGACTCAAGTCACTCTTTCCTACCAGGATTATTGGGACTGGGTATGTCACCAGCTCTTTGCTTCTTCCCCGTAGTCTGTTATCAAACCAACAGCCAGAGGGATGCCTGGCATCCAGTCCTCAGGCACCTACAAGTTACCCCTCCCTATTGGTTTTCCTATTACCCTGTGTGGTGGTTTGAATAGAATAGATGGCCCCCAATATATTCAGTTGCTTATTTGTAGTTTGCATCTCTAGCCACCTGGCTGGAGGCAAGGTCACTGGGTGGATCTTAAGGTGTGGTGGTGGATTTCAGATTACAATCTAAAGATGTGCAAAGTGTGCCTAGCTGGAGTTCCTGAAGTGTGCTGTGGCTTTTGACCTTTAGGCTTGTACTCTCTCTCTCTCTCTGCTTGGGCCTGTGAAGGCAGGCCAGTTTCTTCTGCCATTATGGAACTTCCCCTGGATCTGTAAGCTTCAATAAATCCCTTCCTCCATAACTGTGCCTGGTCTGGAAGTTCATCTCAGCGAACCTGAAGCTGACTAATACACCCTGCTAACCCCATCTGCTTCCGACCTCACTCCACAGGACCCCACTGGCCTCACCCCGGTGCCACAAACATGCCAAGCCTGTTCCCCTCATAGGACCTTCCATTCTTCTGCTTGGAATGCTCTTCCCATATTCACTTCCTTACCTCCTTCAAACATTGCACCAAATATCACTTTTACAAAATGTCCCCTTTTAAGCATCCAATTTAAAAGCACATGCCACTCCTCATATTCCCAATCTTCATTTATTTCTTTCAATTGTATTTATCAGTCTCAACTATGGCATATGACTAGCTTTATTTATCTGCTGTTCCTTCTCTGTAGCATCTAAGCCCAACAAGGACAAAATATGTTTGTCTATTGTGTTCACTGACTTGTACCAAAGTTCACAGGTAAAAGCCAGGCACATAATACTGCTGGCTTAATGAACAAATGAATGAGGCCGGGCGTGGTGGCGCACGCCTTTAATCCCAGCACTCGGGAGGCAGAGGTAGGAGGACTGCTGTAAGTTCAAGGCCACCTTGAGACTCCATAGTGACTTCCAGGTCAGCCTGGGCTAGAGTGAGACCCTACCTCAAAAAAAAATTAATTAATTAATTAATTAATTAAATAAATAAATAAAACTGATAAACTCTCCTAAGCTTCTAGTGCATATGTGATCTTGAAGGATAATAACTAAATCGTCAAGGACATGTTTTCAGGTCCCAAATTTTGAGGAGATCTTTCAGAATTATCTAGCTTCTTGATTATCTAGCTAATGGGTCTCAGAATTATCTAGCTAATGGTCTGGGGTCAAAAGCATCACTTAATGGGCTTCCTGCAGAAGTTTTCTGGGGTTCCTGAGCAGTGTGAGAGCTAGGGGACTCATTCATACAACTCAATGGCCCACTCCCTACTGTGGCTACAGGACACATTAAGGTATCTTACATCTGCCCAGGGACCGGACACTTCACCATGGAGTCTGAGCCGCTGTCTGTTCCAGCGGGCGTGCAGAGATGGGAACAGTCGTGTTGAAAGAGAAGCAAGAAACACTCAAGGGAAAGTGTGGTGCCAATGGGACAGACCACACCGTGGGCAGATGGATGACTGGAAACAGGAAGTTATTTCTCTCTGGACAGCTGCAGAGGAGTTGTACGTGTGCCAAGCCCCTCCTAGGTCTCCAGCCTTGAGAAGGGCCTTTGTGGGGAGCAATTAATCACAGGATGCTTTTGCCCTTGCTCTCCCTTTGGAAGGGACAAGTATGCTCCTTTCCTCCCTCTCACCCCATCTCTCGTGGGATGTAAAGCGAGCTAAGATTATAGATTCGACCAGACACGACTAATCAGGAACTCCTGTGACACTCCTCCTTCTGGGTGTCCTCCGGCCCTACATTTCTCCACATCCCCACCCTTATCAGCTTCATCTTTCTTGTTTTCCTCCTCCTCCGCATTAACCCACTGCAACTCCTGCTGCCCTCTTTGCCTGGGATCTGGCCAACCTCTAGCCCATCACGACATGAATCACTTCTGCCATCCCCAAGCCATCCCTTTCTGAGCTCAGGTAAGACGTGTGGAGACTGGGGAATTGGCAGGCAGAAGATGAAGATAAAGGGACACCAGCACTAGAGCGTGGAAATAAAGAAATAATTTCTGATTAGATTTTCCCTAAAGTGGTACCTCTAGTGAGACAGGCATTTATTTTCCTGCCATCTCCCACCCTTGGTGAGATCTAGCATCCCCCTCCCCACAATAAATCAGCCAGAACAGTATGCACTCAGCTGCAAAGCTTTGAAGCCTTGGGTTCACTCACATGAAGTGGGGTGGAAGGAATGGACGCTAAGACTCTAAAGTTTGGCTTCCATTTTCTTTTAATGATTTTTCCCCAAATATTACACTATTATTTTAGCTTTCCCCATACACAACTGAAAAATCTTGTGTTCTTCAATAAACAAAGGTTTATGCTGGTAAGAGATATCCAGTGATATGTTGTTTCTATAGAATAACTTCTAACAATATAAGGGTTGTTTCTTTAACTCTTAGGAAATGCACAAGATGATGATTCCATAATCATTATGGAACTCTCTAGGAGGCAAGAGGCTTTGCCACTGATAATACCAAGATAGTGAACACGCCTTTCAGCCCTCCCATCTTGGCCAAAGGATGAAATTCTCACAGATCAGACCTTCCCATTGTAGAAATGGTAGATTCCTGTCGTAGCTCGGCCCCAGCTAGCAGAGTCTCCTACATTCATCTCATTAAGTCTAGTTATTTGTTATCCTTCCTTCAGTTTTCAGGGACAGTGTTCCTGGAACATTCTCCACAGAAAGGTGTCTGACCAGGGCATGAGCATTTTCCCCCATCAGTGTCTTTCTGTTCCTGTTTTTATATCAATCTTGAAAACATCCTAGCAATACCAGCATAGCCTTCAAACAGCTGCCTTGCTTATGACTTAACTAGTTTCACCTCTCAGTCTGAGGCCAGCAAAAAAATAAAAATAAAAATAGAAAACCATCTTTTAGAAAAAGAATTTTCTGAGTTTTCAAGAAAGACTGCTTGCTGTCTTGTAGCTCAAGATGCAAATTCAAAATTAATAGCACCTTCAAGCCTGTTCAAACCACCTTAATGGAAAATGGTCATTAATTTAAAAAACTGATTTTGAAAACAAACTAATTTTTTGTGTGAAGCAAAGATACAAATATTTTAAGTACATAAAGTAACTATTACCAAGCCATAAGATACTTTTCAAAATTTAACAGTACAGTGATCATTCATTTCCTGTGATGAAGTTGACCTTCACAGACTCAGGACTGGGCCAGTCTCTTCACCAGAAAGTTCTGATGTCGAACATGAAAGTGTCCATTTTTGAAGCTTATCTCTCTTCCTCTGGAAGCCTGGTTTGGAGACATTCATTAAAACGTGCTGTTTCATTCAGATGTGGACTCTTTCAAAGCATCAAAAGCAGAAAGCCAGCTCTAAAATCAGTAGGACTCTTAGATTTTCATGGTTCAAAGTTCCTGTCAGATGAATATAGGTGGGAGCAGGAGAAACCCTTTTCCAAAGTCCTCATCCTACAATTGGCTTTTGAAGACAGAGACTAAAGAATCGTAACTGTCCTGGAAGCTCCAAACACAAGTGCTCTGGTCACTGAATTGTCAGGAAAGTTGAAGAGAAAATGTTGGTCAAGGTAGCACACTGATGTAGAGCTACCAGACCATGAGGTCAGCCACTGAAGATCTCTGGGGCAACATGGAGACTAGAAAGACTACACCTGTATGACATGGAGGACCCCTAAATACTTAAGAAACATCATGAAGGGGAAGGAGCAAGATTATTTACCTAAGGAAAATATTCCCTAGTATACTCAGATTCTTTTAGTGGAAAAAGACATGAACAAGAAACTAACAGATTTCTTTAGCTCAGGTTACAGTCATCAGGAATTCAGCAGGTTACATTATCTTGTAAAAGGAATAAACTCGCCAGACAAAAGCAACACATAGGCAAATAGTACATCTCCTGGGGGTCAAGGCTCAGATTATAAATGGCTGAAAGACAGAATACACAGTGTCACCACTAAGTCCTGGGCTGGTATTTAGCTCCTCCAAATAAAGAAACTGTCCAACTGGTGAGAAGACAGCACTTACACATGTTTGCACGAGGAGAAATAAAACAAGAATGGTAAATGAGTTTTAACCCAAGTGACTTTATTTCAGAAAAAAAGTAAAATAAACAAAAGAAGAAATATATAATGATGCAAATCTATATAAATAAAAGTTTAAGCTACCTGTTAAGCTACCTGTCATGAACCTAGGTAAAACTCTATGTGACTATGAAAAGGAGTCAGGACAGTAGTGATTGTTGTCACAGCTGTGCAGAGGGAGGCCAAAGGCTGACATGTCACCACAGAAGAGAGTTTTGCTGTACAATGAGACACCATTTATATTTTATTTATTTATTTGAGAGAGAAAGACATATATAGAGAGAGGGGGGAGAGAGAGACAGCGAGAGAGACAGACAGACAGAGAAAGAAAGAAAGAGAGAGAATGGGTACATTAGGCCCTCCATTCACTGCAAATGAACTCCAGATGCATGTGCCACCTTGTGCATCTGGCTTACATGGGTCCTGGGGAATCAAACTTGGGTCCTTTGGCTTTGCAGACAAACACCTCAACAGCTAAGCCATCTCTTCAGGTCACGAGTTACATTTTATGTAACTAGCACTGTGCTATGGGATTTCTTTGTATTGTTCCTAATTCTCATAGCAACTCTATGTATCAGTCTTTCTTATCTCTGTTTTGACTCAAAGAGATTAGAGATCAGGGAAATGGAATGTATCATCCAAAATTAATGTGGCTAGCAAATAGCTGAGCCAGGATTTGAGCCAAGAGATATCTTCTCCCATAGCCAGTGAAGTTGCAGAAAAGCAATAAATTACCTAGAAGAAAAGAGAATCAGGACAGACAGGTAGAAGTAGATAGATGCAAGATATAGAGATGATTGATGGATATAGACATAGATATAGACTACAGATCCATATAGAAGGAAGGAAGATGATAGATATTTATTTGAGAGAGAAAGACATATATAGAGAGAGGGGGAGCGAGAGAGACAGCGAGAGAGACAGACAGACAGAGAAAGAAAGAAAGAGAGAGAATGGGTACATTAGGCCCTCCATTCACTGCAAATGAACTCCAGATGCATGTGCCACCTTGTGCATCTGGCTTACATGGGTCCTGGGGAATCAAACTTGGGTCCTTTGGCTTTGCAGACAAACACCTCAACAGCTAAGCCATCTCTCCAGGTCACGAGTTACATTTTATGTAACTAGCACTGTGCTATGGGATTTCTTTGTATTGTTCCTAATTCTCATAGCAACTCTATGTATCAGTCTTTCTTATCTCTGTTTTGACTCAAAGAGATTAGAGATCAGGGAAATGGAATGTATCATCCAAAATTAATGTGGCTAGCAAATAGCTGAGCCAGGATTTGAGCCAAGAGATATCTTCTCCCATAGATAGATAGATAGATAGATAGATAATAGATGGATTGACTTATCTATGTCTGTTTACCCACACCCAGCATACAGTGTACCCCCCGGAAGATAGAGCAAACACAAAATACTTGAATGATCCAGTCAAGGTCTGATATTTCTATGACAGAAAGATGAATACTCAAGAAATTATATAACTTAAGCCTGTTGAGTCATAGGATATAAGGTGTGAATGCTTATAGTGTTCTTACATACACCTACCCGAAGCTCATCCATGCTTTCTCAGCGAATCCTCCTCAAGTCTTCTTTTGTGGTCCTCACTGCACAGTGATTCCCTAAGACTCTGAAAGAATTAATTAGCTTACCTCCTCCACACCAAATCCAGAATCCAGAAAATGGCAAAGCAAGTTTAAAATATGAATCCTCCATCTCCTTCAGCAAGAATTGAAGCTGAGGGAAGAAAATATCATCTTTCAAGTAGATTGTATCTTATTCCTTAAAAAGAGAAAGCAATGAATACGGGTTTCCATTATAATTTATTAAAAATCATAGACTAAAGACCTGTGACAAGTGACTAAGTGAAGTCAAAATATCCGAGTTAATGTGCACCTTTCTAAGTTTAACTTGCTATTGGACAATGATAAGATTTTGCTGTGACCTTTCTTTTTGATGCTTTTGTAAACTGTGATACTAGATCGATAAGCCTCGGTCTAACTATGCAGCAATTATTGCAAAAAATAGAAGTATTTCACGAAGACTAGTGAGATCTGGCTCTAATCCAGTTCTGCCAACAGACATCAGCAAGGCTCCAGACTGTTTGGGCCTCACTTGCTGTGAGACTCTTGTAGACAATTTGACCTTTAAGCTCTATACCAAGTCAGCAATGTACAGAACTCCCAAGAGTGGAAGGAGCCGGGTTTGTCTGTCTCTCACATCTCCCATCCATCCCACAATGGACATTTAGAAGTGCTTTGATTGACTATTGAATTGACCAATGAAGAACATCATTATAGCAGATAATTTTAATTACCCTACACAGCAAAAACTGAATCCAAGATCTTCATCTCTTGCCCAGCAAAGCTTCCAAGCACATCCAGATGTCCTGGGCCGCCCGCCAGCCATGACTCTGTGGATGCTCCACCAGAACAATAACAACAGCAGTGATGAATGTTACAACTAAGGAGAAATTATTTTTAGGTCTGCCTTCTTCAATTATCTGCATCCTGCTCACATCCCATGTCCTCGAGAGAAATGTCAGTGAAGGGAACTCCGAGGACAGAAACACTTAGGAGACTGGGGGTTGCCTCCAGTCTGTGCGAGATGGGAACCATGGAAAAGGGATAGTGTGCATGTTTTGTGAGGCGTTTTTGGGAAAGTCACAGATAAGGAAAACTGCATAGGGTGTATGACCATAGATTCCCAAGGGCTAAACTTATTGGGGGTAGAAATTTGGCTTCAGTGGCTAAGTGGCTATGTGAAATTCAATCTCCTTGTCTATAAAATGGGCTTGATAGGCACCCACTTACTTCAGTGTGTTGTTGGCAGAACTAGGTGGGTTATATGTGTAAAGTCCTTATGAGCATTTTTCTAACACTCCCTTGGATGTTAGTTATTATTTCTGGATAATAATCATGCAGAAGAGTGCAAATACCTGTCCTTATCTCCATTGGGGGAAGAAAATGATCCAGACAGGTTTTCTCTATGTATTGCATTTTTGAAAGTATCTGTTGTTGTTTCCTCTCCCATGGGTGCAAGTCTAGCACCCATGCCTAAAGTTTGCAACCATTCCTCCTAAAAGCTAAGCAGAGCAGAAATGCTCCTTGGTCACTTTCTTTCAATTGCCCCATCCTGCTTGCTTTACATAGCCTAGTTGTCCTTGGGCAGCTGGATGGTGGGGCTATCACCCAGTGCCTCTTGTCACCCCACTGCCTGCAGTACAACAGTGAAGGCAGCTGAAGTGATTGTCTGTCTCTACCACCCTCCCACACCCACCCCACGCAGCTTCTCTAAGGAAGTGAAAAGGAAGAAGGGGTGAAGAGACGAGCAGAGGTAGCGGGCAGAGATCTGTCCCTGTTGGGGCTACTCCATCGGATTCATGTGCCTGAAGCCCCTGGATGCCAGTGCTCACCCAAGATGCCAGTTCACACCTAGAACACCAGTTCACACCTAATGCTACAACTGGCTGGCTGGCTGACAACAGGAACTCACCTCAGGTTTGTTAAATTTGTGCAGTAGATCAGTGAATGGCCTCCGCAAAGGAGGGAAGGGCTCTAAAACACATGGAAAGTCCATTCCATCTCCCTCAGACTCAACCCTATTCTTCTTCCATATGACCATAACCTGTGTTTGCAAATGTTTCCAATGCCCTGAGAAGAGCTCAGAATGATAGTGATCAATAAAAAACCCTCTGAAAAGAGAATTCCAAGACAAAAGCCAAGCTCTCCACACTCCTGGTAGTCCTTCCTTCCAATGTAAGCATTGCCCTTTCCCCCACCATTTCATAAGGACTGTGGACAAATTAAACTTCCAATATTGATTAGGGATGATGATGATGATAAGAAGAAGGGGTAGTGGCATCTATGATTAAAATTTAAAAAAATAAGTAAATAAAAAGACATACTAGAAAAAAAATCAGACACCATCCTCCAGGTCACATAACCTCAAATTTCTTTGCACCTCATATCTGCTCTACCCAGAAGGCTGTCTGACCCACACAGTGTTGTTTTCCAGAAGTCACATACAAAGGAATCACTGGGTGATACTTAGGGATAACCTGGGGTCCAGTTTGGAAGCTATTGCCCATACAGTGTTCATCCAAACGTCGGGACCACTTGGACCCTGGCCAGCCCAGCAAGACCTCCATGGACCGTCCTTGTGCCTATCTGCTTCCATGCTTAGAACAGGCCTCAGGCCCTGCTTATGTAAATAAATATGAATTATTTGGTTGACCCCATTGACCTTATTCCAGAACAGCATATGGGTCGTAGAAAGTGCTGGATTTAGTCTCAGGAATTCGGATTTTGTTCCTAACTATTAAACCCTTCACACTGAGCCCCAACCTCAGCCTAGCTTTATTTTCCTCCTTAAGATTGTAAAGTTGTAGGAGATGACCTAGAAGATCCTACTGGCATTGGGCACTTGTGATTCTGGAACACACCATATTAAGGGACTTAAGCATGACAGAGTAAGGCAGGGAAGAGAAGTAGAGAACACAGATACATTTCTCACCTTGGAGAACCTTAAACAGAGGTAGACTTGATACGCATGGCTACATAGAACCCCACAAAGTCATTGATTATGGGGGCACTGTGATTCTACGTAAGGGTTAGTACAGAATGACAAAAGGCCAGGGACTCAAATCCGGGCGTCTTTGAAAAGCACCCAATAAGGATTCTCATTTAGGAAGCAGAGAAAATCGCATTTTTTTTTTCCTAAATAAATCCTTAAAACTTCCCTGCTGGGGCCCAAGGGCTATGAACCACTGACCACTTCCAACACATTCCCTGACACCCTTGTGACCCTTTCTCAGCGTTCAGAAAGGTCCCCACCAGCAAGTTCACCCTTCCTCCGCTTGTCTTCCGCAGGCCCCTCCGGGCTAACCGTGCATGGACGACCCCAGCAACGCCACCACGCCCTGCGGCTTTCTCCTTCAAGGCTTCTTTGAGTTCCCGCACCTGAGGCCGTTGCTCTTCCTGCTGCTGCTGGCCGTGCACCTGGCCACCCTGAGCGGGAACCTGCTCATCTTGGTGGCTGTGGCTTCGGTGCCCAGCCGGCCACCCATGTTGCTTTTCCTGTGCCAACTGTCAGCCATCGAGCTGTGCTACACACTGGTGGTGGTACCCCGTTCCCTCGCTGACCTCACCATGCCTGGCCACCAGCGGGGCAGCCCCATCTCTTTCCTGGGCTGCGCCTGTCCAGATGCAGATGTTCGTGGCGCTGGGTGGGGCCGAGTGCTTCCTGCTGGCCGCCATGGCCTATGACCGCTACGTGGCCGTCTGCCACCCGTTACGCTACGCAGCCGTGGTGACCCCGGGTCTGTGCGCACGGCTGGCCCTGGCCTGCTGCCTCGGGGGCCTGGCGGTGTCCGTGGGGCTCACGGTGGCTGTCTTCCATCTGCCCTTCTGCGGCTCCCGCCTGCTGGTGCACTTTTTCTGCGACATCACGGCGCTGCTGCACCTGGCCTGCACGCGGAGCTACGTGGACGAGCTGCCCCTGCTGGGCGCCTGCCTGGTGCTCCTGCTGCTGCCCTCCACGCTCATCCTGGCCTCCTACGGGGCCATCGCCGCCGCCCTGCGCCGCCTGCGTGGCTCGGCAGGCCGTCGGAAGGCCGCATCCACCTGCGCCTCCCACCTGACTGTCACCTTCCTGCACTACGGCTGTGCCACCTTCATGTACGTGCGACCCAAGTCCAGTTATTCGCCGCGGCTGGACCGCACGTTAGCGCTGGTGTACACTAACGTCACACCCCTGCTGTACCCCCTCATCTACAGCCTGCGCAACCGCGAGATCGCCGCGGCTATCCACAGGGTGCTGGGGCGCGCGGGAGCCCGGTCAGTGTGAGTCCCCCGCGCGCGGACAGTCGGTCCAGAGCGGACAGCGCCTCTCCCTCACGTTTCCCCAAGCGTGCAGTTGCTGCATCGGGAGAGCCACGGGGGAACTCAAGGATAGAATTCATCAGAGAAAACTTGGGAAGAAGAGAGAGATACAGGATGGCCCCATCCTCCCCTCCCTGGAGGAATGGCCTGGAAGTGCGGCAGAGAGGTCTAGACCTGGATTATTTAGTGTTTCCTTCAAGCTTCCTGAGCGTTTCCCATAATCCCAGGCCTGTGCAGTGTGGTGGGGCTTGTGTGATGAAGAAGAGGGCACAACGGGGCCTCAGAGAGCTCCAGACCCCTTGGAGGGAACAGACGGGTGAAGGGTAAACAGAAAGCGGAGGGAGTGGCTCGAGGCCCTCACCGGTGCTAGACCTTTTCAGGACTGAGTCCCAGAATGCTTCCTGGGGTCAGGGTTAGAAGGCCACATGGAGTACTGGAGGATGTGTACGGTTGGCAAGAAGAGATTTGTGGAGAGAGCCCCAAAAAGAACTGGTTAGCAAGAGCTGGAAGGGATGTCCAACCATTTCTTTTTAGGGGGATAAGAGAGAGGTTATTCTGGAGCCAATATGAGTGACCATGGTCCACGAACACAGATTTAGGTTACCCCAAATTCCATGGTCCGACGTGTTGACAATTTCCTGAAGGTCTCACAGTTACAGACCAAAAGAAAGTCATAAACCAAGGCGCTTTTCAAATACATTGGCTGACCCTCAGGTGGCAGGTTACGGCAAAGTGGGGAATCTCCACCGTAGGGCTCAGACGCTGTCTGATGACATTCTCAGACCTTGGTTTGGTGGAAGCTGGGGTCTGTGGGTATATCCCCGAAAGGGTCACTTTTGATCAACTGGGAGTCACCAGGAGGTTAGTTCAGACACAGAGGTGGGCAATAAATGGCTATTAAGGGGTTGAAGGCAGCCCAAGGTCATTTGGCTCTGACTTGGAACATTCCATCTCTCTGTGATCACACCAGCTTCCTCAGTCCGTTCAGCCTTGCTGGAAGTGGGTGCAGCAGACAGAGCTGTTTTCTGGGAACTTTAGTTCAGAGTCCCCCCTGTTGGCCAAGCACCACATTTTGTGCATGCAGAGGCCAAATATTATATTGAATGTTGTAGCTAGGAAGGCTCATTCCTAGGGTCTAGTGCAGAAGAGGCTGATTGACAACCTCCATCCATATACACAGGATACCATGATCAGAATCCCTCCCACCACCCTTCCTTCCTCCCGTCCTCTATCCTCCCTCCACTGAATTCCTTCTTCCTTTCCCACTAGTCTCTCTTCTATTTTGATGTCATCTTCCCCTCCCCCTCTTATTATGCAGGTCTTGTAGCCACTGTGATGTGATGTCCAACCTTTTGACATTGCCATACGATGTTGTCATCTACGAATGCATTGGGTTGTAGTCAGAGCTATCCTGGGACCCACAAGCCACAGGTTGGACATGCCTGAGAGATATCACACCTGGGGGGACCTGGCAACTGCTGAAGGATCTGAACTCATGGAGAGGTGTGATGACCCGCTCCCTGTGTACGAGAGCTCAGGCTTCGGCGTGGCGCGCAGACTTGGGTATCTGTTGCCATGTCCCTCGTGAGACGCAGCAGAAGCTGGGCCATGATGTCTGCATGGGGAATTGAGTCACACGAAGGCTGAGGAAGCGGAGAGTGCAGGTCTCTGATGGGATGTGTGCTGAGGAGAAGTAGTCAAGGGCCGTTGCTAACCCTGGTCACTGGGTGGGTGAAATGGAGAACACAGGAGCGGGAGCAGGGCCAGGGGGGTGGGCAACGGCTCTGGCCCTGCTGTTGGGAGAAACCAGTGAAGACACTGACAGAGGGAAAAAGAAAACCCACAAAGCCAGGGCTCAGAGGACAGGCTCAAGAGGAGGGACCAACTGGGAGCTACCAATGGCTGCTGAGGTCATGAATGAGGGTCTTACCAGCCACAAAGCATAGAGAAGAGGCCCAGCCAAGCCCAGAGTTGGGGTGCGGCCTGTGAGGAGGTGGGGAAGGGAAGTGGGCAGAGCTGAGCGTGGCTGCTGTGCACCGTGGCCTGGCGTGGGCCCTTCCTTCAGCTCTCCGGCCTCAGTTGCCTCACCTGCAAACAGGGCTGAGAGTAAATGTTCTATAAGGGTTCTTTCGACTCTCTGGTTCCTTTAGAAGGAATGTGCAAAGATACATATGGATCACTTGAAAAGAGGAAGTGTCAATAATTGAGTGCCAACTGAATGCATATGGAACAACAAATGGGTAATTAAGGATGAGGCACAGACGGCTTCCTTTGGGAAGGTTTCCTGAAGGAGGCTATGTTGTCTGAAATGGCTTTTGCCAAAAGGGGTTATTTTTGCTTTCATTTACATCACTTGGAAGTCCATGGACACACACACACACACACACACACACACACACACGTGTACCCCTCCCTTCAATCTGATCTGATTCTGAGAAGGCTTGTGAGAGCAGAGGGAATAGATTTTCTTAGACTAGGGAGAGATTCTCTAAGCACAATGGCAAGGGTCACAAAAAGGACTGATAGGTTTGATGGTAGACAAATTAAATTCCATGTTTATTTAAAAGTAATGTGAAGGTCTGTGGAGATTGCTCAGTGGTTAAAGGTGCTTGTACAGCCTGCTACCCTGATTCTGATTCCCCAGTACCCACATAAAGTCAGACACACAAAGTGGCCCATGCAGCTGTAGTTCATGTGTAGCAGCAAGAGGCCCTGGCACACCCATTCTCTCTCTCTCTCTCTCTCTCTCTCTCACTCACACACACACACACACACACACACACATATATACATATAAATAAATAAATAAATAATAAAAATATATTAAAAAGTAACATGAGGCCGGGAATGGTGGTGCATGACTTTAATCCTAGTACTCGGGAGGCAGAGGTAGGAGGATTGCTCTCAGTTCGAGGCCACTCTGAGACTACATAGTGAATTCCAGGTCAGCCTGGGCTAGAGAGAAACCCTACCTCAAAAAAAAAAAAAAAGTAATATGAAAAAAAGCAATGTGATATATGTGAACATATCCACTTAGGTATACAAATAATTTTAAGGCAATTACAAATTAAATCATGTAACAGCAAAAAATAAATGGCTAGTGTAATAGTTCTTACCTTTCCTAACACTGGAAAAAAGAACCACTAAGAAAAATGGAAACATCACAATTTATTGATTTATTTGAGAGAGAGAGAGAAAGAGAGAGAGAGAGAAAGGGAGGATGGGCTCCTGCCTCTGCAAATGAATTCCAGACACATGTGCCACATGGCTTTATGTGGGTGCTGGAGAATCAAACCTGGGCCAAAAAACTTTGCAAGCTAAGTGCCTTTAACCAGTGAGCTATTTATCCAGCCCCTACATCACAATTTTTAAAATGGCTAACAAGACATAACAGAGAATTCACAGAATGTCCTTAAAAATATTTTTCTTAAACTTCATTAGTAGCAGAAAAAAAAATAAAACAACAAAATGTCATTTGTCTCCACTCAAACTTATACTTGCCCCAACAGTTTTGTGTCACCAAAGTGACAGTGAGAAGATTTTCTTGGGTACTACCATGGGCAGTCTGTGACAACCCTATCCTACTTCTACATCGTGATTATTGCAATATTCCTCTTCACTGACCCACTAATTCCACTTCTTAAATCTTTCTGAAAAACATCAGCAATGTGGAGTCTGCTTTGTAAGGGATAGTAACTGCACTTTTTTTTTTTTTTTGGCTTTTTGAGGTAGGGTCTCCCTCTAGGTCAGGCTGACCTGGAATTCACTGTATAGTCTCAGGGTGGCCTCGAACTCAAGGTGGTAATCCTCCTACCTCTGCCTCCCGAGTGCTGGAATTAAAGGCATGCACCACCACGCCCAGCTTGGAAATAAACTTTTTAAAAAAAAAAAAGTTGTTTATTTTTATTTATTTATTTGAGAGTGACAGGCAGACAGAGAAAAAGAGGCAGAGAGAGAGACAAGAATGGGCGCACCAGGGCCTCCAGCCACTGCAAAGGAACTCCAGATGCATGCACCGCCTTGTGCATCTGGCTTACGTGGGTACTGGGGAATCGAGCCTCGAACCGGGGTCCTTAGGCTTCACAGGCAAGAGCACAACCGTTAAGCGCTCCAGCCCTGCACTTGAAAAATATACATATATATTTATTTATTTGTAAGCAGAGAGAGAGAGAGAACAGAGACAGAGAAAGAGAGGGAGAGAATAGGTGCACCAGGGTCTCCAGCCACTATAAACAAACTCGATGTGTGTGCCATTTTGTGCATCTGGCTTTATGTGGGTACTAGAGAATCAAACCTGGGTGGTTAGGCTTTGCAAGCAAGCACCTTAAATGCTAGGCAAGCTCTCCAGCCCCCTAACTGAACTATTTTTACATTAGCAAAAAAAAGAAAAAAAAATCAAAGCAGTATACAGGTCCCATATTGTAATAATGATTTAATAAATAGGGTGGAACATTTAAAATCTTAAAAAAAGGCATGGGTGATTTCTCTTTCTTTTTCTTTCTTATTAAATAGAAACTTTGTATGGATACATCATGTGTTGGTACCGTCATTTCCCTCCTCCTGCCCAGACTCCACTGAGGGCCCTCCTTAGTGGGGTTGCTGTTATTCACCATGGAGTTGTGGGTTATGAGTTGTGAGAGCAGCAGTCAGTCATTGTTGGGGGGGGGGGATGCTCTGGATATCCCCCTCCCACCCTGTGGCACTTATATTCTTTCTGACCCTCTTCTGCAAAATTTCTTGAGCCTTGGTGGGTGTGATTTAAGTCTACTTTAGTCTTGAAATCTGAATTTCTGAACTTCTGAATGTCTGCTTTGTTGCATTTTGAGTAGCCTCAGTATCTATCTCCAGGGTGATTTATTTTGACTTGAAGAAAAACTCATGATGCAATATCAAGTAAAATTTGCATGGGAACCAGTGACCCCCAAAGTCATACATAGTTGTACATATGTTCACTGATACATGAAAAAATGTGTACTTTTTAAACATCAGCTAGTAATTGTTCTCTGCCTAGGTATATTTTATTGTGTATTTTGCAAATTCACATATCCATTGTATACTATGCCCTCATCAACAACACAGTAGGAAAGAGGAGGGGGCCAGGTCCAGAGGACAGTACGGCCCAGGGACAAGTGCAGGGCTGTATTCATGTGCTTTGTGAATGAGAGTGTATGGAAGTATTTTTATCCACCAGAAGTTTGGAGGAAACATCACTGTCATTAAGAAAGACAAAATCCATGAAGAGGAGAGTCAAAGCCCACATTGCCTTCTGAAAAATGATCAGAGGGAATAAATTCCTCTGATGAGACTGCTCCTGTAGAGTGTTGCTTCTTCAGTATATCCTAATATAATAAATGACACAAATGAGCAAAATACTTAGGCACATATACAGGGTGGGAGATTCCAGAACTTGCTCGTTCATGCACAGATGTGGTAAATAAATGTTTATGGATTTCCAATCCAAGCACCAGACAGCTGCGAAATCAACAGCAACCACCATGCCACTCTATTTCTGGAACATATCCAAATTCTGGAAGGAATGAAGAGGAGGCCCACATGGAGTTTAGAGGTAGGTGATTTGGGCAAGTAAACCGGCCATTAGAACATGATAGATCATGTACTATGGTGGGGAAATGTGAGATTATGTAGAAAAAGCTGAAATATAAACTACTTTTAAAAAATGGACTGGAGAAATGGCTTAGCAGTTATGGCACTTGCCTGAGAATCCTAAGGACCCAGGTTCAATTCCCCAGGCCCCACATAAGCCAGATGCACATGGTGACACATGCATATGGAGTGGATTTGCCATAGCTAGAAGCTCTGGCACGCCCATTCCCTCCCTCCCCTCATAAATAGAAATAAATTTAAAAAAAAAAGTAAAGTAAAAGCTAACCTAGACCTGGGGTAACAGGAACCTCAGGGTGTGGTAATTTTTCTTATAAGAAATCTTTAAAGTCTAAACCCAACGATGGAGAGCCAGAGGTAGACAGAGAGAGCTGAGAATGGAGTGTCCCAGCGGAGGACACAGTACATGTGATGCTCCAAGACAGAAGAGCACCAGGCGCTCCAGACAGCAGCCAATGTGACTTGTTCTTATCGGCAGTGATGGGGACGGGGATGCTGTGTAGCTGCACTGGGATATTGCAGTGAAGTTATGAAAGAGACTCGTTTCACTACTATATAAAGCGTTTCAACCAATCAATAAGGAAAAAGATTAATGAGCCCAGAGAAAAGTAGGCAAAGGTCGTGTTCACAGAAAAGGACGTGTAAGTGGCCTTTGCAGTGCTTCAGCCACTTTCATAAGAAAAATGTGAAATGAAATTTCACAGTGGTATTTGAAGTTGTCAGACTGACAATGTCCTAAAAGATGAACTACATAAGTCCAGGTATGTGAAAAGGGTTACTCTCACACACTTATGTAAGTATCTGTAGAGCTGCCATGGGTGGAAATTGATCAAGATTAATTAAAATTAATGACACGTGTGTTTTATTTCAATAATTTTATTTCAGGGTAACAACGTATACATTTTCCTTGGGAGAAAAGTTAATGTTCAAATATATTCATGTCAGTGTAATTTGGCTTAGCAAGTGTCTGAAAATTTATTTGCAACTGGCATATAGTAATTGCACAAAGGTATAATGTATGTAAAGATTGAACACATGTACAATGGCATATATACATGCATAAATTTTGATGCACATTTATGTAATGATGAAACAAGATAATTAGTGTATCCATCACCTTAAACATATGCAGTGAAACATTCAAAATGCTTCCTTTAGTTATTTTTAAAATAAGTTTATTGGAAATTTTAATATATGAACAAATTGGTCATATTCCCATGAGGTTATCCACTTTTAACCCCTTCCCCCCATCCCAATGGTAAGCACTCTATTAGCTGCTGGAGGATAAAAGTCACCAATAGTGTGAACAAGCGGTGAATCCTTCAACCCACAACATCAACCAGCCAGACAAGATGTTCCCACCAATGCAACAGTGGTACGTAGGTTATGGGGATGCTCAACTGTTTTCTGATTGAATATGAGACCTGTTCAGTGGGAGGGAATTCCTGGTACTGAGAATCAAGTAAAAAATCCACAGCTTATACACACACCCTAGAGAAGCCTCTACTGTTCTTTCACTAGTGGAGAGGTTATGCCCATCAAACAGTCTTCTAAATGTCTGTTTATCTGACACATCCAGATACAGTGAAATGTATATTACATTATTCCGAAGTAGAGCCACCCTAGAGAGCCCAAACTTATTCTTCCTATCCATAACTTCTTTGTATCTGCTGTCCAACTTCTCCCACTCCAACACATGATTTGTTAGAAACACCTAGTTTACCCCCGTGTTGGAAACCTTTGCAATTGCTGAAAAAGAACTTGGAAGTTTTATCCGTCTGTGAGAAGTACGAAGTGAGGTCTTACTTAAGTCATTAAGTAAAAACATCAAGGCACATGACGGCATTACTAAGTAGTCATCCTCAATTCCATTATTTTCTTGATACTTTTGATTTCCTTTCTGGAGTGCTCTCCCCGCATAGCTTTCCATTCTGGCTTCCTGTGCTTCCTTGGCTATATTGACTTGACCTCTGACTCCCGGAAGAACTCCTCATAACCACTCTACACAGTTCCACCTCTTCCCCTCTCTCACATTGCCATGCGTTAACTTTATGACCATCTTTCATTGTTGGAAATTGTCATACTGTTTGTTTTGTTTTACTTTGTAATTATTCTTCCCAACATAATGTGTGAAACTCCAGGGAAGGCCATCTGCTTTACTCGTCATGATATTCTCAATTCTTTCATGACGTCTGGCCTAGAATAGCTACTCAATAAATTGCTGAAGTCTAACAAATACATCAGTCAACATTAACACAGACATGAGGCATGCATAGTTTCACTGACTACCCTATTTAAGCATGTGTGCTGTTTGTTTAGTACATGCTTTTCAAAACAAAAAAAAATACAGGAAAGAATATAAAAGAGGCATAGGGAAAAGAGGGTTTAAGTTTGTTTTACTTTTTAAAAAAAAAAAAAAAGAGCAGTCAGAAAGTAGAAGAAAATCCAATAAATTGTGGTGTCATGGAAACTAAGGAAAAAGAAATTGAGGGAGTAATCACAATTCCAAGAAACACTGCTATTTGTAGGAAGCCATGATTCTAAATCCAGAGATGGGTTTACAGAAGTGTAATGCAGTCCCCAAAGCAACAAATTCCCTACATAAACCTCAGCAATCCACATGCACAGGCCACCGGTCAAGTAACGACACACACACACACACACACACACACACACACACACACACGACAGTCTAGCCAGAAATGATGTGGCTGCCGACTCCGGCTTGCATGGATAAAACAGGATAAACCAAGTGCCATCCGTCTAACCGGCTGCCAGGGTAAGATGGAGTACTGGCTTTTATTTCAAATGCTGACATATTTAACAGTTTCAAGATCTGTACCTGAGACATGCTTTAACCAGGTATTGAAGGTGAAAGACTTCATTGTGAGGCTGAGTTTTCCTGTGGAAAGTTTTTCTTTCACCATCTGTTATGTGGGATACTGTTGCTGGGTAGAGCAATTTGGGTTGGAAGCCATAGGTTCTTAGGCTTTGCAGTGTTCCTCACCAGTCCTGGAAAGCAGAGTTTCGCACACACACGAAACAAAAACTAAATATAGTTAAATAAATAGAGAGTGGGTAAATAAAGATGACCATCTTCAGTTCTCAGACTCGTGATTTCCACCAGAACCCAAGGTTGCTCTGACCAAGGTTCCGCAGCATAGTCCTCCCATTTCTTTCTTTTTAAAAAATAGTTTGGGGGCTGGAGGAATGGCTTTTCGGTTAAGGCGTTTGCCTGCAAAGCCAAAGGACCCAGGTTCGATTCCCCAGGACCCACATTAGCCAGATGCACAAGGGGGCGCTCGTGTCTGGAGTTTGTTTGCAGTGGCTGGAGGCCCTGGAGCGCCCATTCTCTCTCTCTCTCCCTGTCTCTTTCTTTGTCAAATAAATAAATAAATAACTATAATTTTAAGACAGAGAAGATGTTGGTTTGGTATATAAAAGTTAGAGAAGGGTTGGAGAGATGGCTTAGCAGTTAAGCCCTTGCCTGTGAAGCCTAAGGACCCTGGTTCGAGGCTTGATTTCCCAGTACCCCACGTAAGCCAGATGCACAGTGTGATGCACGCATCTGGAGTTCCTTTGCAGTGGCTGGAGGCCCTGGTGTGCCCATTCTCTCTCTCGATCCCCCACCTTCTCTATCTGTTGCTCCCAATTTAATAAATAAGATTAAAAAAAATTTTTTAAAAGAGTTAGAGAAAAGAGGTGCTTAGGGAATAGGGAGCCTAGGTTAGGTGATTTACATATGAGCATTAAACTTGCAGTATAGTCAGTCATTTGCTGTCTTCAAGGATTTCTAGAAGAGATAGACTCTTCTAGCCCAGCAAAACCTCCAAGATGTTAAAACATCATTGTAAATGAAAAAGAAATTGAATAATGATCAGGATAAACTCAGACTATATAATCCTTAAGGTAATATGTATGAAATGATTTTCTTTTGGTTCTTCAATGGAACCATCCCTGATTCCAGCTGGCATATGCCACAACTGCCATCACAGACATGAGACCAAGGCCTGCCCACCTCTCTCCACCACAGCCTCTTGCTTGCCAGCCTTCTTTTCCTGTGCCCACACACACAGTGGCTCAGCCTCGCCCTCTATGCTCTTTCTCTGCCAGACCTTTTGCTGCTTCCCTTTACAGTCAAGTTCTCCATGACTGACTTAGTTACTTGAACCAACACTCTCACCTCCATTGTCTCTCTTCTCCACATCCAGTAAACGTACAAACCTTCATGCCATCCCTAACTCCCCGAATATGAATCTGTGACATTTAGCAATGTCAATGAAAAGAATCAGCATTGACGGCATCCTAATTCATAAGATCTAAACTTAGCCTGACTCAACTCTCTGCCCTGCAATGCTGCAATGTCAATACTTCAGCCTGGCCAGCCTGGCATCACCCAAAGACCTTTAAATATGCTGGCATCTGTGCTCACAATAGATTCTTACTTACTTGGCCTTGGTGTGAATTTGGCATTGATTTTTTTTTTTCATAGCTCCTTTTTAGTGATTCTGAGATGAATCAAGACTGCGAACCACTGCCTTCGGCAACAACTCTGTGGACGATGTCTTCCTCCAAATGAAATGCAAACCTCCTGTCTGAGTTCCGTTTCCATCTCCCCTCTGCCGCCTCTGTGAAGACCTGTGACTTTTCTTACTGCCGCTCCCTCCTGTACTGTGAACTCAGGTATATGAACTTTGCTCTCAGACAGGAAGTTCCAATTATTTTCATAGTAAGAGCCCTCATCTTTGGAAAGCCAACTTCCTACACGAGTGAAGTATTTAGATTAGAGGGCTTTGCACATCCCAGCCTATGAATGCCTACCCAGATGAAGTCAGTTACCAGACAAGAAGAAAGTTAGAGGAGGGGGCAAGTGGGAGGGAGCAAAAGCACCAAGATCCAGAAAGAAAGAGAAAAGGTGAAGTAATCTGGAAAACACTTATCAAATAATCTTCAATGGAATTTGTTCCTGTGAATGTTTTCCACATTTAAGCTATGACTCACCAGCAGAAGCAGTATTTGTGTTAGCCCTTTGGGGGGCAACATTTCTCTAAGAAATTTGACTTGTAGGTAATCGCCTAGCCTGCTAATCACTTAGGTCTTTGCCCAGAGCTTTGGAAATTCCAACCCCACATGGTGGAGATTAAGATTTCTGTGATCTTGGGCTGAAGAGATGGCTTAGTGCTTAAGGTGCCTGCCTAAGGACCCAAGTAAGCCAGATGCACAAGGTGGCACGTGCATCTGGACTGTATTTGCAGTGGCTGGAGGTCCTGCCGTGTCCATTCTCATTCTCTCTGTCTGACTCTCTTCTCTATATCTCCCTCTGCTTTCAATTAAATAAATAAAATATTTTTAGGAAAATATTTTTTGTGATCTTTCTGACAATGGGCAGATGCATTTTGTTTCACATTACAAGGGAATGAAAAGGCCTGCTAGCCAAGCAGCCTTCCTTCATCCATCAGATGGCTGCTCTTGGTGTCCATATTCCCTCCAGTGTCTGCCTCTTTTCCTCCTCTGCTTGCTCCTGGTTTTCCCATCTTAGTCCCTCACCATACTGTCTCCAGCCTCTAGCTGCTCCCTAAAGGAGTTGATGCTTTATAGGAAATAGTCCATCCAAGAGTGCTTAATCCATCCTATAGTGTTACTATTAGACAGAGAGAAAAGTAGCATCTTTCATCAGAAAATTTCTAGAACACAGAACCTATACAGCCAAGCTAGACTTTGCAGAGAAAGTTTGCAGTACGCTGTCATAGGGACAGGAAATTTGGGTCTGAGTTCTGACTGGAACCCTGACAGAATCACTGTAGCTTCTCTGGGCCTCTGAGTCTTTGTTGAGAAAACTGGAGTCGGTATGAACACTTGCCTCACAGGTCTACAGCCATTCATGGTAATTCAAGAAATGTCCCTGGGATATAACCAAGATTGGTGCTGAAGCCCAGGGGTGTTTCTAGGTAAAGCAAATCACCTGCCCTTGTACCTAAGAACCCATATCGTGGGATGTCATCTCTGGAAGAAAAGTGAATATATAAATAAATAAATATATATATATATATATATGAATAACTAAACATCCTTTCCATAAATAGAAGTCTTCAAAACCACTTCACTGATCAAGCTGGTAGAGTAGGATTGCAGTACATGTTTGGCGGTGGAGACATTAATAACTCTTAAAATAAGAGGCTTCCTGTCAGACTACCTACTTCACTTAGGCAACATTTGACTTTGGGCCAGGCTTGAGTCGCCTAATAATTCTGCTATAATTTTCTCCTTCCCTCAATGAGGTAATGTTTGTGAATTTCCTTGAAATGAAGCACTGTACAAATGTAAACGTTTTCTGCCTTTCATGGGTGAAGCGAGAGTCAGACAGACACCCTCCCAGCATGACAGAGTTAGAGAGTAGTCTGTCAAGGGAGCTGAAATTTCTCTGAGCTTTTTTTGGCCGGACATGGGTGAAGGTGGGAAGGTCTGTAAGGCAATGTCTAAGGGCAGCATCTGATCCTCTTCTGCCCTTTCTTCGGTGCTCTGGGGGCATGATTACCTTTAGTAATCATTTAGTAATGGAGGAAGTAGGAAAGGACTCTTGTTGCTTTCATGAAAAGCTCTGAACCCAGTCCTGTCCTTGCATAGTTACTCCAAGCCCCCAGGTCATTTTCTTTGTGTGGCCAACGTCTGGCATCAGTGTTGCTGTGTTCACCCCGCTTCGTCCTAAGAAGGCTTCTTCCACTGGAATCTATCCTTTCCTTGGGGGCCATTATATTAGGATTTGGGGTCCATGGAGGGATTAAATTCCACAAAGATTCAGGAGATCCATGGGCCGTGGACTCCAACCTTTGAGTTCTTGTCTAAATTAGTAAAGAATTTTTTTTAAAAAAATGGACTCTGTGAAGGGTAAATGATGAATTATGAGGTTTATTTTAGGGAGAATTAAGATCCAGAGGGAAGATTAGCTGAAAAACTCAAAACAGAAGAGAATTCTCCCACTTGCCCAGCTAGAAAAGAAGGTGGCAGGGGAGGAGTGAGGACAATCTTCACAGAAAGAGCTCCCAGGAAAATGCCTCTGGAGAAGACAGAGACAGACAGATGGACAGACAGACACACACACACACACACACACATACACACAGTCTCTTTCTCTCTCTCTCTTTCTCCACACACACACACACACACAGAAAAAGAGAAACAACGCCAGCGTGGTGGCACACACCTTTAATCCCAGCACACGGGAGGCAGAGGTAGGAGGATTTCTGTGAGTTCAAGGCCACCCTGAGCTAGAGTGAGACCCTACCTCGAAACACCAAAAAAAAAAAAAAACAGTTCCCCTTCATCTTCACCTGCACACAGGGGTCAGGGTTGACCAGGACATAGGGTAGTGAGAGAACACATGTGTAGCGGAACAGAAAAACATACAAAACCAACAAAATGAAAACTCAGCCTGGCCAGGAAGGGGAAGAGCTTACCCGAGCGAGGACTGGGAGGGTCAGGTGCCAGGAGAATAAGAAGGGATAAAAGACACACACACACACATGTGCCAGACCCATTTATAGGTTGAACATCTGATTAACATGAACCTCATCATCAGGTTCAGTTACGGAAGAGTGACTTGACTGGTTGGTGGACTCCAGGTGGACTCAGGAGGGTCCAGCCCATCCAGGTCAGTGAGTGCCAAGCTGAGGAAGAAGCTGGAAGCTGTTGCTGGGAAGCATTTTGGATGAAACTGGATCAGACGCGGTTCTAGTCCTGCCAGGGGAGGCAATATGGCTTTCATGTTCTCCTTGTACCTTTGTCCTTGGCTGACTGCCTATAAAAAAAAAAAAAAAAAAAAAAAAGCTATCTTTCAACTGGGCATGGTGGCACACGCCTTTAACCCCAGCACTCGGGAGGCAGAGGTAGGAGGACCGCTGAGAGTTCGAGGCCACCCTGAGACTACATAGTGAATTCCAGGTCAGCCTGAGCTACAGTGAGACCCTACCTCGAAAAAACAAAACAAAAAAAGCAGCTATCTTCCTCTTGTCTTACTTCAATACCCCAGCTCCACCTGCCCCATCTTCCACACTGCCCCAGCTCAACCTCCACCCCCAACAGCCATCTGTGGCCACAGACATCCCCCAGGGGCATGGACATGAGGACTCTGAAGCGCTATTCACGTAACGGAAAGCCTGAGGAACAATACCAAACAATGAAACTTCTAAAAAGTTGCTTCCAACATCCTTCTAGCAACTCCCAAGGGTGGCATGAAACACAATGGTTTTGATGCAGAGAACTGTTGAAACAGCTTGTATTTTGCAAGAGAGAAAAACACACACACACAAAAAAAATGTTGAGTTTACAAGACTCAGTAGAAGAAAATGTGTTAGGAAATAAAACTTCGTTTTTGCCTGGGTCTTGACATGTTTCCAAACTGTTGAAAGTTTTTAGCATAAAAAAAAAAACCTTAACATTCCTGGAGAGTTGAAGGCACAGTGGATGTGGGTGCAAGTTTCACAAGAATTATCTCCCCTCAGCCTCACAGAAGCCTCGTGTGACAGAAATTATCACTCAACCATTTTACCTTAGAAGAAACGAAGGCAACAGAGACCTTAAGTTGTCCGTTGTAAATGCATTGACTGTGGACTTGGGATTCAAACTTGGGCACTCAGACTTCAGAAGCTACAACTTTAGCCACCAGGCCGAGCTATCTGTAAAGGACTCAGGTTCAGCTGATAAGGGTAAAACGACCTCAACAATATAGCATGTATCTGAGACTAAGACCAGTTGAGAGTCTCAGGAAAATGTAACTGCCGGGATGGGAATCCCAGGCTCCAGGGCAACAGATCTAAAATCTACAGTGCTCTGGAAACTGAAGGGAACTGACTCATTGAGCAAGCTGAATTCACAAATTACAAACAGAAAGCGGCAATGGCCCCAGTACCTTCAAACTGCACCGCACGGATAGTTCTTTCTCTTCCTCTGGCCTCAACTCACAATATGTAGCATAAAAGTCTTGATTACTACTGGAAAATTAGAAGTGTTGCAGTTGCTTTGAGTCCCCCACAACATGCTCATTTCATCCTCAAAAATATCTAGCCCCATGGAAACTCAGCTCTGAGTCATATTCTATCATGAGAGCTTCTTCTCACCTCCACCTCACAAACATAAGTTGGCTTCTTTCCCAGAGAGTTCTAGCCTGCTCCTCCTTACCTTCCTCCATGCCTGGCCTCCCTAAATGACTTCAGATATGCCCCTGGTTTGGGAAAAACACATGTTTTGTTAATGGACAACTGTGCCATCTATGAGCAGATTCCCAAGGCTGGATGTTTGTACCTTCACTTTTTCCTCAGAGATTCTTCTACTGAACTCAGCATAGCTCCCTTGGTATAGGCAAAACTATGTCCACCTTCCTCATTCCCCAAGTGGCCCCTTCCTATCTGCTGACCACATACCATTGTACCCTCAAACCATGAGTATCTCTATATCCACTGTGGTGGTTTGAATTAGATGCCCCCGGTGTGTTTTGAATGCTAGGTCGCAACTGGTAACAACTTGGGAATTGGAGCCTTCCTGCAGGGGGTGTGTTGTTGGGTGGATATAGACAGCTTCCCCTTGCCAGTAACCAGTTCACTGTCCTGCTGCTGTTTCCCGCCTGCCATGGCAGAAGTGATGTCCAGTCTCTGTTCATGCCGTCCTTTCCCCTGCCATCATTGAGCTTTCTCTCAAATCTATAAGCCAAAATAAAATCTTTCCTCCCATCAGCTGCTTTTAATTGGGTGCTTTGTGTCAGCAGTAGGAAGGTCACTACAACATCCACCTTCTCTGTGGAGGTCACATTTCCCCTCCGCTCTAAATAGTCTTTTAGGTGGGACGAAACCTGGCTAGCTCACTCCCTCAGAGCCCAGCTCTGGTCCACAAGAGCCCTGATCACCTCCACAGTACCATCAGGAGAAGTGCCAGGCAGCCCACTACTGACTCTGCTCTGACTGCTCAGAGCCCTCAAACTGTTGCTCCTTCTCCCTGTCCTTTAACTTCCCAAACCTCACTGGGTGCAGAAGGTCTGGCTCTAAAGAATGCATTGTTTAAAATGAAGGAGAAACCTACCTATCTCTCATGCATGTAGGTGGGAGAGAAGAAATAGGAAAATCTATCAACTTTTTCCAAAATGTTCTCTCTCCTGTAGCTTCCCCTACCTCTTCAATTTCAAACTGAGATGGGGAGTGGCACAAGAGCCACCAATCAATTTTGGAAACTGTCTCTGAAGGCACTGTTTAGGTGAGCAAACATTTCACTTCAGGGAGGTGTGAGCATAAGACATCCATCTGGTTGTGCTCACAACAAAGACAAAGCTGAGACAGAATCAATTTTAATATCCTCTTACACAAGTGGCAAAAGCAGAAGGGAGCCACGCCATCAGAGGTGAAGAACTCCTGGTGTCCAGTGACAGATATATTAAGGAGCTATTAAGATACAGAATGACCCTGAAGCCTGTGATGCCCATCAGTCATAAGGATGTTGTTAATCATGTCCTTAAGATAACCCACTGCTGGAGCCAAGAGCATCCAGATGCCATCTCAAATGTGAAGGAGGCCCCTTAAACTAAATCAGCCAGAGACATTCCTTCACCCTGGACTCAGAGGAGGCAGAGACATCCCTGATTCTACGAAAATACAGACTCTCTCACTGGAAGTACATGCTCACTGGATGAGCAATTCAAAACCAGGATCCACGATTAAGGGACATATCTGACAAGAAGAAGGGGATCGGGTTCAAGAAAATCAGGCAAAGTACAAAAAGAAACTAGAAAATGGTGAATGGGAATAAAGAGGATGTTATAGTCTGTATTAGTTCTCTGTTGCTATATCAAATTGCCACAGACTTAGTGGCTGAAAACAAGGTAAATTTATTCTCTTGCAAACTGAAGTTATCAAATGCAAAATCAGTTTTGCTGCCTGAGGCCAGGGATCAGGAGGCTTCATAGAAGGGCTTATCTCCTTCTTCTTCCCACCTGTGGTGGCCACCTGCTTTCCTGACTGGTGTCCCCTCGCTCATATCATTCCAGCCTCTTGCTTCTGACATTGCATCTGCTTTTTCTGATTTTGACCCCCTGCCTCCCTCCTATCAGGACCCTTATGATTATGTTGGGCATATCTACATCATCCAGTAAAACCTTCCATATTGAAATTCTTGACTTAGAGCAGGAAGATGGCTCAGTGGATGAAGCACTTGCCGCACAGGTGTGAGTGCCTGAGTCGGGATCCTCCGAACCCACTTAGAAATCGATAGATGTTTTCGCACATGTCTCTAATCCCAACATGCCTACAGGTGGGAAAGAAAGAGACAAGAGAAACTGCCAGAATCCAATGAGCTGAGCAGTAAGCAATGAAACCCTGCTTCAAAGAAGATGGAACGCAAAGACCAACACCCAAAACCTCTCCTCTGACCCCCACACATGCACTGTGGCACATGCATGCCCACCCCACATACACACCAGGAAAAAAAAAAAAAAGTCCTTAAGTTAACCACATCTACAAAATTCCTTTTTGCCATATAAGGTAACATGTTCACAGATTCTGAGGATGTGGGATAGGGACATGTGGGGGCTACACAGCCTATGCGAGGCAAGACAGAGGCAAATGCTTAGGCCTGAAGGTAGACCAACAGGTTCTACAGACGAAAGTCGGCTTCCTCCAAACTGAAGATGGCTGAGCAGATCAAGCAGTTGCGACGCAAGCATGGGTACCTGAGTTCAGATCTTCAGAACCGAGTAAAGCCAGGCTCAGTAGTGGGCATCTATAAACCTGGGGCGCCTACAGAGAGACTGAAGGAGTTAGGAGAATCCCTGAAGCTCACAGGTCAGCTAGCATGGCAAATACAGCAGTCAGCAATGAGATGTGTCTTAGTGAAGGTGCAAGGTAAGGACCGACATCTGAGATGACCATGTGACCTCCACATGTACCCCATGGCACGTGTGCATCTACACACACACACACACACACACACACACACACACTTTCTTACCTAAAGGCCAGAAAGCAAATTCTATCCAATAAATACAGGAAACACTTGGTCAGACCCCTTTCCTATCTTAAAGCAATCGTTTTGCTTAGTTGGAGCAGGAGAATGGTCCAGAGAACAGACAGATGCTGCTCTCCTCTCTCTAAGCTGCATGCTTGGGATTTCAGGGTGTCAGAGCATGCACAGGTCTCCACATTGTTCTAGTACAGCCACTTCCTTTCAGAGTGGAAGGAATGCAAGCAGCAGACATCAAAAATATCTCAATTTTCATCTCATCTGGCTCTTCACCAGCTGTCTGGCTCTGGCCAAGTCTGTGCCTACCTCCTCATCATTCTCAGTCTGGAAGAATGAAGCTTCCTCCCTAGGACATGCACATACTCAGGCCTCTCTTTAGGATTCACACCAAGTTGCTGAATCTTTCAAAAAGATTCACACAGGCCTTCTTAACAAAATTCTTCACATGCCTCATGCTAAATGATCATAATGTAGATGTCCTATAGCTGCTTGGAGCTGTTGTCTTACCTATCCTGACTGAATTCCTGCATTCCCTCCTCTGCTCACAGAGACCCTCAGCCCCAGGCAGCTGCGTCCATGGATGAACCAATGGAATGGAACAATTCACAGTTCAGACCAAAGGCTAAGAAGTAGTTGACTGATAAATCAGGACCAGGATGTTTATGGAGCAAAGACATAAAGGAAAGTTAGATATCCGTGGAGACAAGGAGTCCCATAGCAGAACTTGCTTCATGGACCAGGAGAGGGACAGCCATGGAATAACTGATGGCTGCCCCCACAATCTCCATAGGGAAGATGGGCATATCCAATGAGGAGGGTCCCTTTGGAGGGGGAGTAAGGGTGAGGGAAAGGATGGTACCAACATGTGCTGTTTACATACTGAGTATGTCCATAACTAATAACAAAAAATGGAGGCTCAGTCTGTTCACTCTGTCTGTTTGTTCACTAAGGTCCAATATGATGAACTGACTAGAGAAGAGAAAATACACCAATTTCCCATGCAAGATGGACACGGTGCAGAGAGTAGTAAATATAGCAAGGGTGATATGTGGCAAATATTAGACCAACATATGTTTGTCTTTATTCATCCCTGGCAGGAGGTGGTGGTTTAGGAAGAGCCAGAACCTCAAAAAGGAATGAAAGAATATAAAGGATCTGCAGTGATACGTCCATCTGAGACCTGCTCAAGGTTCCCTAAAACAAGATGTGTGTGTCTCAAGTCTTTGTATGCCTCAAAAGAGAAGGTACCGGGCTGGAGAGATGGATTAGCGGTTAAGCGCTTGCCTATGAAGCCTAAGGACCCCGGTTCAAGGCTCGATTCCCCAGGACCCACGTTAGCCAGATGCACAAGGGAGCTCATGAGTCTGGAGTTCATTTGCAGTGGCTGGAGGCCCTGGAGCACCCATTCTCTCTCTCTCTCTCTCTCTCTCTCTTTCTCTCTCTCTGTCTGCCTCTTTCTCTCTCTGTCACTTTCAAATAAATAAATAAAAACAAACAAAAAAATTTTTTAAAAAAGAGAAGGTACTATATATGCCAGAGGAATGAGCTTGGCAGTTCCATAGCTGATGACTACAAGATGTCAGGGCTCCAGAACTCCAGAGGGAATCACAGTTCCCAGAAGTGAGCAGTGTGTGCGTGTGTGTGTGTGTGTGTGTGTGTGTGTGTGCGTGTGTAGTAAGCATCAGAAAATGAGACAAGAGATAATTTTAACAAAAGCATCTCTGAGTCATGACAAAAACAAGACATCAGAGATAAGTTAATTTGAGTTTTGTAAAAACAGAATATGGGCTGGAGAGATGCTCAGTGGATAAGCTGATTGCAGCACAAGCATGAGAACCTGCGTTTGAATCACCAGCGCCCATGTAAAAGCCAGGTAGACTGTACCCACAATACTGGTGCTGGGGAGGCAGAGACACAGGAATCCCTAGGACTTGCTTGCTAGCTAGTCTGGCCAAAGCAATGAGCTGCTGGTTCAGTGAGAGACCATGTCACAAAAAGAGTAAATAACTAAATACAAAAAGGTAAATAAGTTGAAAGTGGTTGAAGAAGACACCTGAAATTGACTTCTGGCTTCCACATGCTAACATGCACAGGTGCAAGAATATTCTCACATAGAATAGGAAAAAAAAAAAACTGACTTGGAGGGTCAAGGTTAGCAGGCAAAAATATGATTTAGCAGTTTCGTGGGGTGAGCTAAACTATTGGTGGTAAGAGGAAATTTTGTAGCCGGGAGACATTAGGATGAGGGAGGAGGAGCGACGAGGAAGTAAGCTGTGCTGACAGAACTCTAAAGGGATGGAAGGAAAGACCCACATGAGCAGCCTGCCTGCGGCTGCACAGCTGTTGCAGGAAATGCACTGCATCCAAAGACTCGAGGCTACAAAGTTGTGCATAAAATTTTGACTCCTTTCATTAAGCTCTCGATATGGCCCAGGCTTAACAAAGAATTACTTGCGTCCTGTTAAGTCCACAGGAACACAAGATAGAATGGTTTGGGTCTCACACCTCAAAATCTAGAATCTTGAATGGAAATAAAATACTATAACCTGCACACTGAGAAAATCGATTTCCAGAACCGCAGATTTCCTTAGGTTTAATCCAATCACTCTTTTTCCAAAATGACATAACTGAAATCATGTAGCTGGCCAAAGACATGAAGCTCTTTATGCTAAAGCTAGAGTGTGGACATATTTCCTTGCCTCTAATCCACAGTGTTCTCACCGATTGTACATATTATCCAAGGCTTGTATTTATATCTACTTTGCTGAAACACAATTTTAATCATACCTTCTCTTCACTTTTTAACAGTCATTCATGTTGCACCAAGGCAGTTTCCTAATGCTTAACACTAAGAACTTTGATTTCCTAAGTGCGACTATCTCAATGGAACATGTCAATGTCAATAAAAGAAATTTTAATTCATTCTCATAATTTAAAACGTATGTTTAGGGCTAGAGAGATGGCTTAGCGGTTAAGCACTTGCCTGTGAAGCCTAAGGACCCCTGGTTCAAGGCTCAATTCCCCAGGACCCACGTTAGCCAGATGCACAAGGGGGCACAAGCGTTCGTTTGCAGTGGCTGGAGGCCCTGGAACACCCATTCTCTGTCTCTCTCTCTTTCTCTCTCTCTGCCTCCTTCTCTCTGTCACTCTCAAATAAATAAACAAACAAAAAAATTAAAATGTATGTTTATTATCAACATTTAAAAACACTAATGAACAAAGAAGAATAAAATGAAAATTATACTCCTATAGCTCAGCAATTACCTGCAAAGACTTCAGGGTCATCCTTCCAGCTCTTTCTCAGTGCCTCATTCTTTACAGGCATCCAACTGTATTGTTTTTCTACTATTTTCCAAACTGCTTTTTACAACTCTTTTTTTTTTTTTCAGGAAAGATACAATCTATTCTTTTCTAAGCAAGGAAACATTTCATGGCATGATGGTAGTATGTAGTGAAGAAAATAATACCTAAGAGTTTTCCTTCACCTTTGGTAGGAGCTGTGTCTCTTCTTACACACTCGACCCCCACAAGTATCACCTCTCAGAGGTTGCTCTCTCTTCCTTTTCTCACTCATGATTCCTTCCAACTGTTTTGCAACTTTGCCTTCCTAATTTTTGGTTATAACTCTCAGAAAGAAGTCCTATATCAGGTTTGCCTTTTGATGGAGCTTAAAATTGAGAGATCTTCAAGTCCAGGAGGATCTTAGGTTTAGCTGGATGGTAGATGGACAAAAGTGGACCTTAGCCTGTCCAAAGAAGGGCATGGGACCATCCTCCTATTCCATTATCATAACAGTGGTAAATCTTGCAGATGAAATCTTTGTCTGGCTAATATGGACTCGCTAATATTGAAATTTTTCACTAGCATACAATGATGTCTCCATCCTCTTTTCATCTGGCAAAAAAAAAGGCATTTTCTATTTCCATTTAATTGGAAATGTAAACATTAGTAATAAAACTCCATCTTGACTTTTGTTGCCTCTGTTTCTCCTCTAGGAGAAATTTCTAAATTTCAGTCAAGAGATTAAAACAGTAGGAAAATGTCAGGAGCCACAAGATCAAGATTAGTGAAAGGAGGAAAGACTTCTGGTGAGCTGAAAGTACTCAACTTATAGAGCAAAATGGATGGGTGACATGGGAGACCACCAAGGAGTGTGTGGAAATATTTTAATGACTGTTAACTTGGGACTGCTCAGTGGCTCTCAGACCATAGTCAGTGGACATAAGAGTTCTACTGTTCTGTTCTGTGGTGCATACTACAATGCTGTCAGATAGATAAATAGTAGATAGATAGATAGATAGATAGCTAGCTAGATAGATAGATAGATAGATAGATAGATAGATAGATGATAGAAGATAGAACAGATTTAAAATTAATTATGCATATAAATGTATATATATATATATATATATATACAATTAATTTCAAATGCATCCACATATGACAGAAAACATATAATGCTTGTCTTTCTCAGCTGGCCTATTTAGTTTAACATAGTTATTTCTAGTACCATCCATTCTGAATGTTATATTTTATTACATACATATATATATAATTTTCTTTATCCAGTTCATCTGCTGATAGAAATCTAGGCTGGTTCTATATCATAGCTATTGTGAATAGTGCAGCACTAAGCAAGGATATACAGGCATGATGACTTAGATTCATTTAGTTATCTACCAAAGATTAGTAGAAGCCTGTGTCTTAGGGTAATTCTATTTTGAGTTTTGTGAGAAATGTCTACACTGATTCCATAGTGACTGCACAAGCCTACATTTCCAACCGAAGTACATAAGGGTTCCTATATACCCAAATTCTTGTCAGCATTGCTATATGCTTCTTGATGACAGTGGCCCTGACTGGAGTGAAAAGGAATATCAAAATAGTTTTTTTATTGATTTGCAAGGAGAGAGACAGAGACAGAGAGGAGACAGACAGAGAGAATGGGTACACTAGGGCCTTTAGCCACTGCAAACGAACTCCAGATGCATGTGCCCCTTGTGCATCTGGCTTACATGGGTACTAGATAATCAAATCTGGGTCCTTAGGCTTTGCAGGCAAAGATCTCTCCAGCCTCAAAATAGCTTTGAAATTGCATTTCCCTGATGGTTCTGAATATTGAGCACTTTTTCAAGATCTATTGATTGTTTATATTTTTACTTGATAACTTTCAAATTCATGAACCCGCTTGCTGATTAGCAGATTTGGTTCTTTTTAGTGTTTAATTCTGCAAAGTTCTTTATATAATCTGTATAATCCTCTGTCAGATACGAGTTGATAGTTGATAGTTTTCTTTGCTGTGCAAAGCCTTTTTTTTTTTTTTAACTTCATGTGATCCTAGTTGTCAGCGCTTGATATTATTCCCTATGCTATTGGGGTCCTTTTCAGAAAGCCCTGGCCTATGTCTACATCTTAAATTATCTTATTACGTTTTGCTCTAGCAATTTCAGAACTTCAGATATTAAGTGAAGAGCCAATTATTTCCGACCCCTTCTAGCCAGGCCACGGAAACAAACATTCCTGTCTCCTGACTCCTGAGAAAAGCCTCCAGTGACGTGATGGTCTTGAAAGGCAGTACAGGAGTCCAAAGCATTAAGGAAGGCCTCGTTAGCCTGTTAACTAGGAGGACAATTAAAAGTCGAGGTGAAATGCATTCAGAATATGTATTCTACATGGGAATTCAGAAGATGGGGTGGATGGGTTGTGGAGAAGCAGCTATAGGAAGAAAGAGTAAGAAGGCACACCAAGAGTAATAATTGCCCTCCAGGGAATCCCACACTCTGGAAAGTTCTCAGCTCAGGCTGACGAAGTGCAGCCTCCACGCCCTGAGAAAAGGGGCACGTGCTTCAAGGGCGTCCTAAGAGGTGAGTGACAGACTCATGCAGAGTGAGCACTCAGCCTCAGGGGTGCCCTGCAGGTAAAGTCAAGAGGAGGTGATGAGAGGGTGGAGCGCAAACCTCTGACGGCAGCCCAGCCGGGAATGCACTGGTAACCTGCTGACGTGTCTTTCTCACTGGCTGCAGCTGGACGTGCTTTGAACACCTCCGCTGACAGGTCACGTAGCTCATCACCCTCGGGTCACTCCATGGAGTCCGCTTCAGTCGGACACCCAACACAGGGTTAAAATGAAATGCGCAGAATATGTAGGCAGACACTTACTGAACGAAATGCCAGAGATTAACAGTTCTCTTCTTGGCCTTGAAGTATGATGTTGAGGAATGAATGCCCGAGGAAGGCTTGGAATGAGTGAAAGACCCAGAGACAGAAGCAGAGAGAAGATGGTGAGTATTTCCAACTGCCACAGGGTTAATTCTTACAGGTTGAAAGCAGGTTAATCCCAGATCTGATAGAAATTCATTAGTGCGATCAGGATGAACTTGAGAGAGGTCTCACGTATCTGAGTATTAGAAGCATTTCAATATAACCAAGTCAGTATAACCAAATAATTTTGCCAAATCTAATGGTTATGCCTTCCCCTATCTCTTTATTCATTGTCTTAAGGATAACAGATGCTATCTCTTGGTCTCTCAACAAGCAATTGTATATGGTCTGAATACTTTTTCTGGAAATCAGTGACCCTTAGTATTTTCCGGCTTGTAATTCTACGAACTAGGAACATAGTGAAAAGAAGAAGAAAGAATTGACGTTTTCCAGTCATACTACTCTAAACTACAAAATATCTGTACATTAGTTTATCACAAATCTTTAGATCTAGATGAAATATCAATGTCCACCAAAGCTAACATGCTTATTCTAAAGATGAAGAAAAAGCTATTCTATAAACTATAGAAATTGCCAGATGATACCAAAGTAGAATTTATTGCAGGGTGAAAGCAGGTCTTACCTTGCCATACCTGCAACCATAAGACAATTTCAAGAAAGAAAAGCATTTCCTGTTTCTGCACTTCTAGCTCACAGCTTCTGTGAATCTCTTGCCTATTGACATAGGCAGCCCCTGTCTCCAGGTCTACAGTGATGCTAGAGTCATGGTGACTCATCCTCTCTGACCTCCATGATAGGATGAGTCCCTGGAGAGGGACAGCCACCACCTACCCATGCTGTTACCCTGCCCCTGGCCCTGGCCAGGCACTCACTACGCTTCTTCACTAAGTGTCTGTGAACAGTGGAATGGAATTCTCTAATTATCCAAATAGCTGAGAACACAGCCACCTATCAATAAGCAGAGCTTAGCCTCATCTAAAACCAACACCTAAATTCTACTGGAATACAGATGTGGAGTTCGTGCTTATGCAAAGCATGGTGCTGACGCTGGGTATAGAGAGACTCGACCCTTAAGTCCTGAAACGTGTCTAAGCAGGGGCTTTGTAGTTAGGTTATTTGGTCATTAGAATTTATTGAAAATGTTCTGGTGGACACACTATATCAACTATACGACTTTCCTAGAACCTGGTCCTCTTATCTCTTGCCCTCAGTTACTAGACAGATTTGACCTCAGTGGTGTTGACTTTCTGAGTCCACTCCTGTTTTCCAAAGCACATTCATGCTCATTAGTTCATGTGGTCTTAGTCAAAATACTATGAAGAAGGCATTAGTAGTAGTAGTAGTAGTAGTATTTACTCAGACATTTGAGATAAAGAACATGAGGTTAGAGAAATTAAACAACTTGTTCAGAGCAGGCTTATGAGACCGGAAAACTAAAACTCACGTCCTCTGACTTCCCATGTAAAGCTTTGCCTTCTCTCCAAAGGATATTTCTGCAAGGCAGGACACCATGCTGAGCCACCCTCCTGCACCAGACCTGTTCACAACTACTTTCCCTTCTCCCTGATAGGCTGGCTGGTGGCTGAGATCACAGGAACAGACTTGATTGGCTTTGTGCTTGGTCTCCAGGTGGTTCTGAGTCCTAAGCAGGTCACCTCACCCTTCCCCATGGTTTCATTGTCTCTAACATGGAAGGAAGGGATGTTGGGTCTCTGTGGTTCATCTCATTTCCTGGAGCTTTACCTGGCTTCTGGAGAGAATTTTCATCCTTCACATCAACTCTGCAGATGAGGATTCTCCAAAGCAGCACATACCCTAGGAATGGCAGCAGATCCAAATGAGTGACTCTCTGTGCTGACTCACAGGACAGGCTCTGTGGGCTGCCAAAGGCTCTCTGGGCAGTGCTCTGAATCCCAGCAAAGCCTCCCCAAGATCTGACCCTAGGCCCCTATCTTCACTCCTAAAATACAAAGCCAATTTTTACCCTTTGTGATTCCACAAACGCCTTCCTGGCCACCTCAGAGCTAGGGCTGAAGGAATGAGGCAAGATCTGCCTGTTCTGTCGAGTGCTCTGCTCTCTCCCTTCCCCGAGTAAATAGGGCTCCAGCAAGTACTCACAGCCAGGAAAAACCAGAATGGGGTTATGCTCTTCAGTTCTCTTGTATTTGATGCCATGGTTCCACTGTGGTTTTCTTAATTCTGCTCTACTGCCTCTGTCCTCTGTCTGGCAGCACTGGTTAGCACAAGCTGGAGACTTGACTTCCCACAGAATATGCCGAGGTCCAGTTCCTTAATTTTCTTATTTGATTCTGTGAAACCACTGATTTTGTAAACAGAGACTTGAGATCAGAAGGGAGTTTATCCTAAAGGACTGATTGAAAGCATAGAGTATGCTGTATGCAATAAAATTTTCAACAAATGAATTGTTATTCACTGGATATTTTGAATGTAGGAAACATCTAAGGATTTCAGTGTCATTCAGAGATCTGGTGGCACATTCATCACGCGTGCTCTCACTGAGCATCTGAAATGTGCCTAGCCTAATCTGAGATATTCTGTAACTACAAAATCCATAGTGGGATTCAAAGATCTTTTATTTTAAAAGTATGTAGATTGTCAGTCCTTTAACGTGCATTACAGGTTAAAATGATAATATTTAGTTACGAGTTTTTGAGACAAGCCTTTTTTTATGTGAGAGAGCAACAGAGCGAGAGGGAGAGAATTGGTGCACCAGAGCTTCCAGCCACTGTAATCGAACTCCAGATGCGTGTGCCACCTCGTGAGGATGCGCTACCTTGTGCACTAGCGTCACTTTGTGCGTCTGCCTTATGTGGGATCTGGAGAGTTGAACATGGATCCTTAGGCTTTGCAGGCAAGTGCCTTAACCACTAATCCATCTCTCCAGCCCTAGTTACATATTTTAATTCCATATTTCTTGTTGTAACATAGCTAGGAGATTGTTTTGAATCACCTGGTAGGCAGTGTTGTTGCACGCCCCTGGTAAATTGCAGTTGAGTTTCAGCATGACACAGTTAGGTTCCTCTTACTAATTTTTTTATCTCCTCTGGGTGCGCCCCTCCTCTGCTGGTAGGGAAGCATCAGAGCTTAAACATTTGTCGCTTCTAGATGATCACTTCCTTGTATAAGCTAATGCTTGCCTAACTGCTTCACACACTTGTTATAAGGTTAAATAAAGCACAACGGTAGGTGGAGAAAGAGAAAGCTGATGGCATTTTCTTTTTCTAGAGAAGCAGACAGTTATCACGAAGAAAGGGACATCCCCTCCACAAGCTTAGCTGAGACAGGAGAATTCACAGCAGTGAAAAGCTGAAGAGCCTCTCCATCACTTCCCACTCAGTGTCCATATGATACTGCTTCCCAAGTGCTTTAACCAGTAGTTAAACATCTATATAAATACTTGAAACTTGCTATATAAGTTACACATGCTAGAGATGTAGGGAATATCTACAGAAGTAATTTAATTACAAAGATTGAAATTTAGAACAAGGTCGGTACTTGGATAATTAAATCACCTTGTTCCCTCCAGAGTACTTATCACAATTTAACTTAATTAATTTTTGCAATTAACAAGTTAATGTCTGCATCTTTAGTTGAACTGCAAGCATCAAGAACATAGCACCCACGCTTCCGTCTCTCTTGTTCACAGACAGGTACACCTTGTGGAGCGCAGTTCCCGGCACGCAGCAGAACCTTAACAGACTTCCATGTCAAGGACACGAGAGTCCTCAGGACTGATGAAGTGAGGAGGGTGTGAGATGCCTAAGCCATGACCTGGAGAGGGCCTCATGAGATGCAAGGGGAAAAACAGAGTAACAGGGAACAACACAGAGAAATGCTCTCCTCTTGCTCCCACATTTCTGCTTCTAAGATTTTCACCATTGACACACAACACTGAAGAATCCTGTCTTTCTGTCCTGTTTGTCACTTTCATTCCTGTTTTCATACCTTACTTCTTTAGTTTTCTTTCTCCTTTGCCTTTCTTTTTTCTTTCTTCGATGATGCTTTATTCCTTTCCTCATTGCTTTTCTTCTCCACCTCACCTTCCACAGTGATAACTTACCTCCTATGTAACAAGACTTGCAGGGCACCGGACATAAAGTAATGACCAATGAGGAGCTCTGTTCGTTGAGAATCTCATACATTTGTGACAGAAAGCAAGTCTCCTTCGATCCCATGCCTTCATCATGCCCTCCCCCCACCACCCAGGTTAAGAAGCAGGCTGAGTGTCCCAGCGGCAGTGCCAATCCTAGCCAAGAACCTAGTTCAGGATTCCTGTAGGGAGACCTCTCCTTTCCCTTCCCTGAGCCGACTTCCTCCAACCCTGCTGCTACCCACCCGCTCCATGAGGAGGGACAACGTGACCTGGGTGAGTGAGTTCATCCTCATGGGTCTCTCCAGTGACAAGAACACACAGGCTGGACTCTTTGTCCTGTTTGGGACCGCCTACCTGCTGACCCTGCTGGGCAATGGCCTCATCCTTCTCCTGATTGCCCTGGACCCGCGACTCCACCTGCCCATGTACTTCTTCCTGTGCCACCTGTCACTGGTGGACATCTGCTACACCACCAGTGGGATCCCCCAGATGCTGGCACACTTCCTCTTAGAAAAGAAGACCATTTCCTTCACCCTTTGTGGGACCCAACTCTTCTTCTCGCTGACTCTTGGGGGAACGGAATTCCTGCTGCTGGCTGCCATGGCCTATGACCGCTATGTGGCCGTCTGTGACCCCCTGCGCTACATGACACTGATGAACCCTCAGGTCTGCATGGCACTAGCAGGTGTCTCTTGGTTTGTGGGTGCGGCTAACTCTGCTGTGGAGACAGCAGTCACCATGAGGCTGCCCACCTGTGGGCACAACGTGTTGAACCATGTGGCCTGTGAGACACTGGCCCTTGTCAGGCTGGCCTGTGTGGACACCACCCTCAACCAGGTGGTCATAGTGGTCTCCAGTGTGGTGGTGCTGCTGGTGCCCAGCTGTCTGGTCTCTCTGTCCTATGCCCACATTGTGGCTGCCATCCTGCAGATACGTTCCACCCAGGGACGCCGCAAAGCCTTTGGCACCTGTGCCTCCCACCTCGTGGTGGTCTCCATGTCTTATGGAATGGCCCTTTTCACCTACATGCAGCCGCGCTCCGCGGCCTCTGCTGAGCAGGACAAGGTGGTGGTGCTCTTCTATGCTGTGGTCACACCCATGCTGAATCCTCTCATCTACAGTCTGAGGAACAAGGACGTGAAGTCCGCTCTGAGCCGAGTTCTGATGAAGAGTCCGAATCAAAACAGTAGGAAGTAATTTCTGTAGACAAGTCATCGCTCTCCAAACTGGGCCTTTGGATATATACCTCCCCATGCTGTGCATGTATGTGCACATATGTGTGTACACATGAAAGCGTGTGGTGTGTGTGTGTGCGCGCACACACACACGCACAAAGGAGCAGCTAGGAGGATCCAAATCTACACTATGCTCCTTTGAGCTAACAAAGAACTGAGATAATATCTTGGTACCCTATTTTGTGATTTCTGCCTTATTACAAAGTTAATTACACCACCTTGAAGATGCATAGGCCATACTAAAAGTTAAAGAAAATGTATTCATTTTCCTAAAGAAAGAGTAACAATGACACAGAAACTATATTAACTAGAAAGGAAAATTACTTCACAAGTCAGAGAAGTGCAAACAATGTATGTTGAGAATCTGTTTTGTTGGCAAAATTTGCAATTGTATAAAAGTCTTTTCCATAGTCAGTGAGAAAGGAAGAAGAAATAAGCTATAAGTAGCAAAATGATCTTGGTCCATGAGAACACACTAGCTTCAGGTCAAAAGTGTAAAGGTCATATGATTTCCAGTGGGTCCAGCCCACCTCGCTGGGGTGGGGAACAGGCAGCTGGGACCAAAGTCACAGTCATAAGCCCCAAGCCCTGGTGAGTGAGCTCATACCACGTGCAACTCCCATGGACGTCGCTGTCCTTCTTTCCCTTTCCAGCTGTAGGGGAGCAAATAATATGCCAGTGATTCCTATTTTCAAGACCTCAACCAAAAAAAAAACCCAAAATCTCTATATGCAACAAGCACATTCTCCTGGAAAATTCAGGAATATATTCAAAACTCATGCTTGCTTTTAAGGCCACACCACACATTCTCAGAGGTAAGTCAAGGTATATAGAAAGAAAAATTATTGGAAACAATTTGGTTCATCTATTCTAACACACACACATGCACACACACACACGCACACAGGGAGTGAGTTCTAAACACCCTAGACCACAAAGCAGAGCAGTAGTGACTTGATCCTGACAAACGTTTAAGCAGTGTTCAAAGAAGCATCTATTTCCTGAATATTACAGACCTCTAGTTTGCCTTGACCACAAAACAAAACAAAAACATAAATCAAATCATTACAAACTCTTACTCAATATATTTATAGTATATTAAATAACTGAGGGAAAGATACCATCTTAAATTTCTGTTAAAAAATATTAAATTCATCAAGTTCATATTACATGGTTTACATATTTTTTTCCACTTTAATGTGTACAGATCATTGGTGTTTAGCATATACACATAACACAATCTCCCATCTGTTTAGCTCCAGAAGATAATCATCACTGCCAAAGAGATGGCCCATTCCTATGAAGTAGTCACTTCCTCTCCCAGCTCCTGACAACCCCTGTCACGGACTTGACAACTCCGGATAGGTCACACAACTGACTCACCACAGACGTGTCCTTCTGAGCCTGGCCTCTTTTACTTAGCGTTATGGTTTTGATCTCCGTCCATGCTGCCATACGCAGCTTAGGGGGACTCCCTTTTGTGGCTGAATCATAGTCAGTCATATGTACCTACGACCACATTTGTTTGCCTAGTCATGGTCTGATGGACATTTGGACAGTTTCCACTTTTGACTATTATAAATAGTGTTGCTATGAAGAGGCATGTACAAACGACTGCTTGAGTTCACTTTTTTTTTTTCCAGATGTTTTGGGTAAGGACACTGGAGTGGAATTTCTGGGCCACACGTTAAATCTGTGTGATTTTTTTCAGAGGAATTGTCCAGCTGCTCCCTTGTGAAGATGAGCCTCTTACATGGCCTCCAGCAATGAGTAAGGATTCCACCTTTCCCACATCCTCAGCTCTTGCTTGTTTACTTAACAGAAGCCATGCTTGGGTTTGCCGTGGAAACACACCATGGTTTTACTTTGCACGTCCACATGACTACGGAAGCGGGAATCCACTTGTGTGCTTGTATATCTACTTGAATATCTACTGCAGGAAACTTTCCAGCCAAGCTCACTAACTTGTGGTTTTATTTTATTTTATTTTTGCTTTGTCTTTCAAGGTAGCGTCTCACTTCAACCCAGGCTGACCTAGAATTCACTATGTTGTCTCAGGCTGGCCTCAAACTCACAGCTATCCTTTTACATCTGCCTCCCGAGTGCTGGGATTAAAAAGACCTGCGCTACCACACCCACCTAACTTGTGTTTTTAGGCCTCCTATTATTGTTTCCTTCTCTCTCAAGACTGCAAATACCTTTTGCTTTTAGTATTCCTGCCCAGACTTCTCCTATCCAAACCAAAGTTTCCATGTTTAGAGTTTTGCTCAGTGTCTGCATTTGGTGTGACAAAGACATCTTGGGAATTCTTCCTCCTTTGTTGAGGAAGGAGAACAAATTGAAGCTTACATCTATTTCCATATATTGTCCTATGTCTTCCTTTGACCTCACCATGTATCTATGGATCATTGGCCTTTGAGTCCTGTGACATCCTAGTGCACTGTTGACATACTCTGGTACCCAAACCATCACTAAAGTACCTGGTTGAGCAAAGTGTGAGCATGAGAGTACTTGGGAAATGAGTGAAAAGGTGAAGGGTGTCAACCATCGGCAATGATGTTGGGCCAGCACTGGTTGACCTGTGATCCCTTTTCACTAAATACTTATACAGTATAGACAATCTACTGGGGTGTCATTTAATCATAATAATTAAAATAAATTTGTATCCTCATGGCACAAGCGCATATGTTGAGTTTGTTCAAAGAAGGCATCTAGCTATTAATTGATATATTCAGAGTGAGAAATATTGAAAATACTTCCTTTTACCCCACTGTTTGATTTTTTAGAATTTAAGCTATGGGGGGGGGTGTCCCTTTAAAGAGAAATTAAAATAATATAATGAATGCAGACTAATCAGGAAATATTTGGCCAGTGCTTTAAGTCTCCTGTCAGGGAAATCACTCTTGAGATGGCATTACAGAGAAGATCCTATAAAAATATTTTTAAAAAGGAAGGTTCTAGCCGGGCGTGGTGGCGCACGCCTTTAATCCCAGCACTTGGGAGGCAGAGATAGGAGGATCGCCTTGAGTTCGAGGCCACCCTGAGACTCCATAGTGAATTCCAGGTCAGCCTGAGCTAGAGTGAGACCCTACCTCGAAAAACCAAAAAAAAAAAAAAAAAAAAAAAAAAGGAAGGTTCTAACATCTGTGGTCAAAATGCAACATAATGAGCTATCACATCACATCTGTTAGAACGGCTGTCATCTGACAGATAAACAGCTAAGGAGATGGCGCTGTGGTAGATCACTACCTAGCAGGTGGGGAGCCCTGGGTTTAATGACTAGCAAAAAAGGGGGGAGGGGCTGAAGAAATGGCTCAGCAGTTAAGGGCACTTGCTTGCAGAGTCTGAAAGTCTGAGTTCAACTCCCCAGTACCCACATAAAACCAGATGCACAATGTAATACATTCATCTGGAGTTCATTTGCATGTAAAGAGGCTCTAGCATGCCCATATACACTCCCTCTCTCTCTCAAATAAATAAACAATTTTTTTATTTTTATTTGAGAGAGAGAAAGCAGCAGATAGAGGGAGAGAGAGAATGGGCACACCAGGTCCTTCAGCTGCTGCAAATGAACTCCAGATGGGACAAAACTTCAATTCTCTGGGTCTCACGTAAGCCAGATGCACAAGGCAGCATATGTGTCTAGAGTTTGCAGTGGCTGGAGGCCCTGGTGTGCCCATTCTCTCTCCCTCTCTCTTTTTCTCAAATAAGTAAATATATATTGTTTTTAAAAAAATTGTTTTGAAAAAAAGGATATCTACACTTCTATGTATGTTGGATCATTATAAACCATAGCCAACCTATGGAAGAACCACAAGCTCCTTCAACAGTGGAACTAATATAGAACAATAACAACGTGCCTGCGGTGGTTTGTTTCAGGTGTGCCCTGCAAACTTAGGCGTTCTGAATGCTGGGTGCCCAGCTGATGGAGATTTGGGAATTAAAGCTTCCAGGAGGCAGTGTGTTGCTGGGGGCAGGCATATGGGTTTCCCCTTGCCAGTGTTTGGCACACTCTCCTGTTGCTATTGTCCACCTTATGTTGGCCAGGGATGATGTCCACCCTCTTCTTATGCCATCATTTTGCCCTGCCATCATGGAGCTTCCCCTCAAGCCTGTAAGCCAAAATAAACCCTTTTTTCCCAAAAGCTGCTCTTGGTTGGGTGATTACCACCAGCGATGCGAACCTGACAGCAATAACGCACAATAGGATGCTATACAGCTTTAAAAAGAAGGAAACTCTGTCATTCATGACAAAATAAACGGAATATTGACCTCTAGCCTCCACACATATACACGTGCAAGCATTCTCACTTATATGAACATCCATACATCACAGAACATTATTCCAAGGGATTCTGCAGGAGACACCAACCCTGGGAACAATTAAGGGGGCGACCAACGAAGGAAAGGGTTTCCTTTTTCTCCTCATGACATATTCTGCGCTCTTCACTTCTCCAACGTCCTGCACGAGGAGATGCATTTGAAGAAAGTACTCCTCAGCACGATGCGCCGTCAGTCAGTCAGTTCACCAGCTCTGTCGAGAAAGTCAGCAGAAGCAAAACAGAATGTCGTCAGAACCTATGGCGTTCCAACACCATGAGCAGAGAGGTCCTTGGGCACACTTGCTTGATGACCATGTCTATCACAACAGACGAGCTAAAAGCACTTCCAGCCTGATTCTCTGAGAGGCTATTTAGGAACAGCCAGTCCTACCTGCAGCCTTGCAGTAGTGTGGCTATGAAGTTTGTCTGGTAACAGGCCATCTATTTACAGCACCTGTGGGAGATCCTAGAACAAATGAATGTTTGTTTCAAGAATCTTCATGTTCTGCCTTTCAAGGCTCCTCCTTGCCTCCACCTCCCTGGATATGCCTATGGTCCTCCACCACATCCATACACCCCGACATTCATTCCCAAATATGTTTTTGGAGAACCTTACCTGTATTATCATTTTAGGTTCAGCTTATATACCAGTCTCTGCTCAGAAACTAGAGGGAATTCAGTAAGAGGGAAACATCCCTCAACTTTCCAGCAACTAATTTGTTAGAACTCAGAAAAGAGAAGTAGAAGAGACAAGACTTGTGAAGATTTTTCTACCCTGGGTGTGGAGAAACTTGAGAGGGCAGTGTGTAGCCTGGAGTCTCTCTACAACTATGGATAAAACTCACAGAGGTCATGAGGTGTGGCCAACTCAATTCCTGTCCTCTGTCCAGTCTGAGTCATTCTCTGCCTTGCATAATTCTATGGCAGCCGAAAGCCTCCGCAGCCCCAGAGGACCCATATCCCAGCCACTAAGCCTTTCCTGACCTCCTTCCTATCTGAGCCAAACACTTCCTCTGCTGCTCCCCATGAGCGGCGGCACCATGGATACTGTGGAAATGCAGTGGGCCGTGTGGTCCAGGTCCACCTCCAGCCCTACCCCAGCCTTGCAGAGCACCTTGAGCCCACCGCTTGTGCTCTCTGAGGCTCAGCTGGACTGTTTGTTGAGGAAAGCAGTGAGGTTCAGTGGATGATCCGAAAGACGCTTCCAGATGTTTTCATTCATGTTATTTTCATTTTTCATCTCCTTTAATGATGAGAATTTGGTGATGATATAAGGGTCCAAAAATCGCTGAAGAAAGACCTCAGACTCAAATAGAATGTAAAAGTAAAGGCTATTTATTCTGCAGAATCAGCCAGCATGCAGGGCTTGACCATTCATACAAAGTGGTGACAGACTTGAGGAGCACACAGGCTCCTTTTAAGCACAACTAGGGGAATTCCAGGCAGGTTTAGGTAATCTTCTAACATGATTGGCCAGGCAAGCAGCAATTACAGGTGTATATCTCTGATTGGTTGGGGCAAAAGGGACATGTTTGGGCATGTCTGGACATGTCTCCAAGAGCTGATCCAGCCCCCAGAGCACAAAATGGCAGCTATCTTCCTGGCCACATGTCAGGGTCATTGTTGATTAACAGCCCACCCTTTGTTCGTGGTTTTTCCCAGAAGTCTTGCCTGCCTCTCTGGGAAACTGAAACTTAGGCCTAGTTAGAGTGGCACCTTACTGAAGCCTGTCATGGCATTAGTTTGGTCCCTTCAGTGACACTAGGCACTCAAGAGGGAAATTTGTGACCAGTATTTGGTCATTGACTATGCTGACAGAAAGCACATCTACTATGGGGGAAACTAACAGCCCTCTAATTTGACTGGAGGCCCGCTCCCTGGGAGGGAATATATCCCTGATACTGAAAACCTACATCAGACATAGTCACAAGCCCTAGAGGTGTAACATCTGCGGCTGTCTGTCTAAATGTATACACTATGCTCACCAAACTGCCTGGTAAGCACTTCTCTTAATGTTCATTTCCATATATTAATGCTAATCTCACTTTTGGTTACAGTAACTTCTCTTTTCAGATAGCAGTGACCTTGAGATGACTCAGAAGGCACCTTGGTGCTGAGAAGAAGTGACAGAGGAGTGCTCAGTACTGAAACATCTCTATCACACCTTCCAAGGCTCAGGTCCATTGCAGAACAGGTGGCAGAAAGAATGTAAGAGCCAAAGGAAGGGTAGGACACCTTACAATGTGCTCCTCCAGACACAAAATGACCTGAATATCCATGACCTCACAGTGCCTGACACTACCTACACAAGACCATCATAATAGGAGGAAAAGATCATGACATCAAAATAAAAGAGAGACTGATTGAGAGGGGGAGGGGATATGATGGAGAATGGAGTTGTAAAGGAGTAGGAGGAGGGAGGGAATTACCATGGGATAATGTTTACAATCATGGAAGTCATCAGTTAAAAGAAGAAGAAGGAGAAGGAGAAGGAGAAGAAGAAGAAGAAGAAGAAGAAGAAGTATAAAGCCGGGCTGGAGAGATGACTTAGCAGTTAAGGCGCTTGCCTGCAAAGCCAGAGGACTTGAGTTGGATTCCCTGGTACCCATGTAACACCACATGTGCAAGGCAGCACATATATCAGGAGTTCATTGCAGTGGCTAGAGGCCCTGGTGCACTCATTCTCTCTATGTCTATCAGCCTCTTTCCCTCTATTTCTTTCAAGTAAATAAATAAATAATTTTTTTAAAGCCACATGTGGTGGTACACGCCATTAATCCCAGAACTCAGGAGGCAGAAGTAGGAGGATCACTGTACACCTGACCAGCCTGAGACTACATAGTGAATTCCAGGTCAGCTTGGGCTAGAGAAAGACCCCACCTTGTAAAACAAAACAAAACAAAAGAAGAAAGAAAGAGAAAAAGCCCGGGGTCCCAGGTGCTAGCCCCAGGAATTGGCAGTCGGTGATGTGCAAAGTAGTTTTTAGTCTTAACCTTCGCTACAGTGACACAGAGGAACTGAAGGAAGGAAGGAACAAGGTAAGCAGAGGGTAGGGTCCAATAGTTTCTGCCGTCTCAAACCACCTGGGGCCCTATATTCCAACTCTATTAGAAACAGGTGGGTTAGTAAATTCTCATTTCTCTTTTACTGGACTCCATGGCCAATCCCTCACATCTTTTCATTTATATAATGTTCTGAAGTTTATGAAGGACTCCTTCACATCCCAAACCACCATTCTTACCTGAGTCTAAGATGTTCTAAAACATTACGCTTGGTAAAGTCCTCCAAAATTCAAGGGTTTATAATGGGTAAGACATCAGGTTAGTTTCTCATTGTTTGCCAGGTAATTTCATTTAAACTACCATGATTCATTCTTCCTTCCTTCCTTCCTTCCTTCCTTCCTTCCTTCCTTCCTTCCTTTTTTTTCAAATGAAGGAAGATGAAGTCTGACCCAAAGATCTTTCCTTATCAAAACTAATCTCAAAACATACTCCTGGGGACTGGGGAGATAGCTCAGATATAAGAGCACTTACTACACAAGGGTAAGGATCTGAGATTAATCCTTGGCAGGTTCAGTTAGAGGCTCTATCTCAGTGAAATCAGGCAGAAGAGCTATAGCATACATTTTCACGCATACACACCCACACACACACAAACACACACACACACACGCATGCTCATACCACATACTACAGACAATACACAGCAAGAAAATAGTTTTCAAAAACAAGAGGCTGGAGCCAGGCGTGGTGGTGCATGTCTTTAATCCCAGCACTCAGGAGGCAGAGGTAGGAGGATCACTGTGAGTTCAAGACCATCCTGAGACTCCATAGTAAATTCCATGTCAGAGTGGGTTAGAGTGAGACCCTACCTCGAAAAACTATAAAAATAAGTAAATAAACGAGAGTCTGGAGGTGTGCCTTTGCAGAGTATTCTTGCACAGAGACATAAGCATGAGGGCTGGGGGACCTGAGACTGCTCAGGCTAGATTCCCCAGCACCCACATAAGCAGCTGGGCATGGTCATGCATATGTGAACCCTAATCCTGAGGGAACCAGATAAAATGACTGGGCCTTATAGAAACCTGGCAAGCTCTGGAATCAATACAGAGATTCTATCTCAAGACAAAAGAGGCAGACAAGCGACGGAGGGGACAACAGACACTCTCCTCCAGCCTCCACAGGTGCTCACATGGGGCACCACACTGGCACATGTACATGCATGCACACACATCTCATCACACATAGTACACACAGGCCAAAAAAAACCCACATGTCTCTCTGAAAACATATTTTAAATCTTTTAAAATTTGCTGGGCATCGTAGTATGTAATGAAGCCCCAGCACTTAGGAGGCAGACATAGGAAAAAAATCTCTGTAAGTTCAAGACCAGCCTGTTCTGTATCATGAGGTCCAGATCAACTAGAACCACATAGTGTGGCCTCATTCTACCCTCAAGCTCTCCCCTCAAAAAAAAAAAGGAGGGGGGAACTTCAGTTAGCACAGTGATTTTCAGACTTAGCTTCACAGTCTGACTGCCTGAGAAACATTAAAATCACTAATAGGTTTAGACCTAGATCTCGCCCACCTGAGATTCTGACTTAACTGCATCGGAGTGTGATTTAGGCTTCAAGGGTTCAAAGCTTCCAAGTGGTTGTAACATACACCCAATGTTGGAAGCATTGCTCTGTGGTACTTCATAGGCAACCCCTAACTTCTGAAGTCCTTCATGTCTCCCATCATCTTGTCCTAGTGGGCATCAGACGGGCTTTCTAGCAAGCAGGATCTTTTCCATTTCTCTGTGGTCTCTCCATTTTTCTCATAATAGCCATTTTCACTCCTTCTCCCACTAAGTTTCAAAAAGATATGAAGTGAATACTGAAAGGTGAGCTAGTGTAGTTTACTATTAACAAATGGAAAAGGCCACAGATATCTTGGCGCCCTTGTATTGAGAAAGAAAAAGCTATTATCTTTACTCTTGGCTGAAGATGAGCAAAGAAAACAGAGGCGTTCTAAGGGCAAACATGTCTTTGCTGCGACAGAGTTTATCCACAATACAGCCAAGGGACCCGAGAGGCACTCCCTTGCTGACTTCATCTGTGGGCACTGTCGGCCTCCAAATGCTGTCATCATGACTGGTGTGTGCATTCATCTTGTATTAATCACCTACTGCCACAGTCAAGCCCCTGCCAGCATTTCACCATGGAGACAGCATAATCTCAAAACATTGGGACATAATTATAGTTGATAGAATGTCCTATGATGAGGGTCTGATCTTATCAGGAGAGAACTAAACCTGATTAATCAGTGAGAACCATATGAGCAGTTTTTAAATTTTAATTTTATATATATATATAACTTAATTATATATATATATATATATATATATATATATATATATTAACAGGTTATATTCTTTTATCCCCTCATCCCTGCTCCTATTACCCTGGGGCCCCTCCTCAGTGTGGTAATGGCATTCACTATGGGGTCATGAAGGCCTCAGTCAGTTCCTGTGGAGTACTGGGGAGACTGTGAGCAGACTCTTGATTCTGTCATTGATCCAGCCCAGATTATGGAGAAGCAAGGAAGACCCTGGCCTCTACTCGAATAGTAAGGGCAAGGAGCCTGAACCCAGACTCTACATTTTGTGATCAGAAAAACAACTCTTAGGGTATAGGAAGATGGTTCTGCAGTTAAAGATGTTTGCTTAAAAAAAAAAAAAAAACAGACCTGCCAGCCTGGGTTCAATTTCTCTGACACCCACATGAAGCCAACTGCAGAGCGGCACATGCGTCTGCGATCCCAGCCGTGCCTACGACAACGGGAGACAGCGCCACGAGAGACTCATGTGCAATGGCAAGAGAACTTGTCTCACAGAAAGTGGAACACAAACACTTCAAGATTGTTCTCTGACAACCTTGTGTGCCATGCGGCATGTAGAAACCCCCCCCCACAGACACACACACATGAATACATGTGCATATGCAAATTAATTAATTAAAATAAGAATCTTTAATACATCATAAACATATTTAAAATATTTTATTTATTTATTTATTGAAAAGAAAGAGTGTGTGAGTATGAGCATGCAGGGGCCTCTTGCTACTGCTAACGAACTCCCAAGAAATGCACCACTTTATGTGTCTGTCTGGCTTTACTGGGGAATTGAACCCAAGCCAGCAGGACTTGAAAGCAAGCAGGTGCCTTTAACCACTGAGGAGTCTCCACAAGCTACACTTTTTTTTTTTATTTGAGTACTTGACAAAAATAATGATTATGAAGTACACATTTGGACTGTTTGTGTTTGAAAATTCAGCGAAGATCCCTGACTTCAAGAAGCTCAAAGCCTAGTTGAGAAAGCATTCCGGACTCAGAGCCCTTTGCAAGGCCTACCGCTCTGATCCCAATGGTGAGTTCTCACTCTGATTCGGTTTCTCCAGCTCTCCTTTCAGATTGGCCCACCCGCTCCATGAGGAGGGACAACGTGGCCTGGGTGAGTGAGGTCATCCTCCTGGCTCTCTTCAGGGACAACAACATATTGGCTGGACTCTCTGTCCTGTTTGGGACGACCTACTGCTGACCCTGCCGGGCAAAGGGCTCAGCCTTCTCCTGACTGCCCTGGACCCGCGACCCCATCGCGCATCTACTTCTTCCTGTGCCCCCCGTCACTGGTGGACATCTGCTACACCACCAGTGGGATCCCCCAGATGCTGGCACACTTCCTCGTAGAAAAGAAGACCATTTCCTTCACCCTACCTGGTACCCAGCCCTTTGCCTCACTGAGTCTTGGGGGTAAGGAGTTCCTGCCGATGGCCACAGTGGCCCAGGACTGCTATGTGACTGTTATGGCCCCTTGCATTATATGACCTTTGTGAGCCCAAGACTTTTCTATGGACTGGCAGATGTCTCTGGGCTTTAAAATATGTTTTATTCTGCCATAAAATCGGGAGACATCACATGCCTGTCCGCTTGTGGGGATGATGCCCTAAACCCCATGGCCAGAGTGCATTTCACACACACACACAACGTTATCATAATGGCCAATGATATAGCTGCGTTGCTGGTGCCCCGAGCTGAATACTAAGAAACTCCAGCAGAGAGAGAAATGCACAAAACTCAGGGGTAGAAAGGACAGGCAGTTCCCTAAAGACAATATGCCTTATTCCAAGACATAAGGATGCAACTCTACAAAGGATGTGTGTGTGCGTGTGCGTGTGCGTGTGCGCACGCGCGCTGGAGGATATACTCTTTGCTTTTGAAGGCCTGATTAAAAAATTCCTTAAGCGTTGGAATATTTTTCATAGCTCTGGCCTTTTCCTAACAAGATTCAAAAGCAGTTTATGTCAAACAGAAATTCACAGCACATATTTGTTGACTCAGTGAACATCAGAATAATTGCCCTAATCATTCGCATCCTTGCCCTAAATATCCACTCCTGTGTCTGCAATCAGTCCAATTCTACATTTAACAAAGAGCTCATCTGGGCCCAACCCTAACTTCCTTCATCACCACTATTGCCCCAATTCTCTCCTACTGTGTGTTAAGAACATCACAGGGACCCAGGACACCACACAGATCTTGGAAATAAATGTAAGCTAGGACAGAAATCCACACCAAACAGTACTGAGTGAGCACCCAGAATCAGGTTCTGCGAGAGACACAAAAAGTCCTGAGTGGGAGCTGGAGAGACGGCTTAGCAGTTGAGGCACTTTCCTGTGAAGCCTAAGGATCCAGGTTCAATTCCCCAGTACACACATAAGCCAGATTTCTCTCTCTCTCTCTCTCTTTCTCTCTCTCTCTCTCTCTCTCTCTCTCTCTCAAATAAATAAAATATTTCTTTTTAGAAAGTCCTGAGTGAAGTCCTCTCACAACCTGGAGAGTGTATGAAAAGATCAGAGGTAAACTCCAAAAATAAATACACACAAATTGCGACATAACCCAAAAAAACACGAGTAAAACTTTACAATATTTGATTAATTGCCAAATAGATAGAGGTCAGAAACTGGGAAATTCATGCAATGCCCCTCAAAAGAGAAGTCCATGTGGTTTGCAAAGGAATTAAAAGGGAATTAAAAAAAAAATAAAGCGGGTTTCAAGAAATGGCAGTTTTTCTCGGTGGCTGGGCAGAATGAGGGAGGCTCATTCCTGGTGAGTGGGGGAATGGCATGACCCAGAAGAGGAGGGAGAGAAAAGGAAGGTACGACCAAGGAGTCACCAAGACAGTTTGGAGAAAGCAAAGCCTTCATTTTGAGGAGCCGTGAGGAGGAGCCAGGGCTGCACAGGGAATGTGAGTGGTGGAGACACTGAAACACGAGGCCAAGGAAGTTACTTTATGGGCAATGACGACATTGCAGAGTGTTTGATATGGAACAGGCAAGCGCACTATGGAACGTGGAAGTTCTCCTCTTACCCTCTCCCCATGCGTGGGGACAGACAGAGACAAATATTAAATAAAAAGAAAAGCACAATTGACTTTCTCCATTAGTCCAACAAACTCCATTTCACACTGATAGGGAAGCAACTATTTATAATGCGGCTTCCCTGTCGTCAGGCAGGTTCCGCAGACCAGGCACGGTTTCAGGTGGGGTTTTTAAAACAAAGCACCAGCAAGTGTACAGCAGACCTTAGGTAGGAAATGGGGAAATGTTAGAAGTAAAAATAAACAGATCTGGATGTTCGGAATTAACTGACTGGCACAACTACAGTTAAGTACCTTCTGCTTTGCTTCTTTGGTGTTTTTTATTGTTGTTGTTTGGTTGGTCTGGTTTGGTTTTAATGTGAGAAGACATCACACCATATGAGTAATCTCTGAAACCCAGAAATAAACAGAGCTTCCTCGATGCTTTCCGCGAAGCGTCACCTGTGATCACAACCACATCTGACCTCATGCCGTGGCTCAGAGAGCAGAGCCCTGGCTAGACAGGTGCCACCCTGGCGAGGGAGGAATTTGGAGTCTCTTCTCTGATAACTGACTCGCCAAACAGAGCCTCGATCTCACCAGAGGTTGTAATCTGGGAAAGACTTCCAATGTTTTTCATGGGGAGTAACTCAATGTATGATAGCTCTGGGAGCCAAAACACAGGTTCTGAACAAACCTGAGAACTCGCAGACAGTGCTTCCTCAACAGCACAACCTCCCTGCCTCTCTAAAAAAAAAGCAGAAACCAGGCTGGAGAGATGGCTTAGTGGTTAAGCGCTTGCCTGTGAAGCCTAAGGACCCTGGTTTGAGGTTCGAGGCTCGAGGCTCGATTCCCCAGGACCCACGTTAGCCAGATGCACAAGGTGGTGCACACGTCTGGAGTTCGTTTGCAGTGGTTGGGGGCCCTGGCGCACCCATTCTCTATCTATCTGCCTCTTTCTCTCTGTGTGTGTCACTCTCAAATAAATAAATAAAAATAAATGGGCTGGAGAGATGGCTTAGTGGTTAAGCGCTTGCCTGTGAAGCCTAAGGACCCCGGTTGGAGGCTCGATTCCCCACAACCCACATTAACCAGATACACAAGGGGGCACACGCGTCTGGAGTTCATTTGCAGTGACTGGAAGCCCTGGAGCGCCCATTCTCTCTCTCCCTCTGCCTCTTTCTCTCTCTGCCTGTCGCTCTTAAATAAATAAATAAAAATTAAAAAATAAACAAAAAAATTTTTAAAAAGCAGAAACCCAAATTCTCCTATCTAGAATGCAATGTCCCTGTACAGCATTATTTGCTTCCCATAATCCGCAAAGAGCAGCCCTACCCCAGAGAACAAGGGTTCTGGGCTGGGAGCTATCCACAGACTTCAGTGGGTTGCCCCCTGGAATTAGGATTCTAGATGTCCACTCAGTCATCCTTCTATCCCTGTTTAGAGAATCAACCTCGCCCCAAGTCTCTGCCATATGAAGCCGTTTCTTCCTGCTGTGCACACTAGCAGGCTTCGTGCTGTCCCACCATGCCAATCTTTCTCCTTCTAATGATATGTTTGTGCAGACATATTACTTGTGACACTCGCAAGCTCACCAGTTCCCAGAAGTCGGAGGCTATACGCATGATGCCTCCAGGTGTGACCCATGATGCCTCCAGGTGTTACCCACGATGCCTCCCTCCAGGTGTTACCCATGATGCCTCCCTCCAGGTGTTACCCATGATGCCTCCAGGTGTCACCGCAGCACAGGAACTGCCTTCAAAAGCATACTCAGAAGTTTCCACTAACGGCCGGGCGTGGTGGCGCACGCCTTTAATCCCAGCACTCGGGAGGCAGAGGTAGGAAGATCGCCGTGAGTTCGAGGCCACCCTGAGACTCCATAGTGAATTCCAGGTCAGCCTGGGCTAGAAGGAGACCCTACCTCGAAAAACCAAAAAAAAAAAAAAAAAAAAAAAAAAAGAAGTTTCCACTAACTGAGTCAGTTCTCAAATATACATGATAAACACACTCCATCCCGCAGGTCAAATTGTGTGAATACTTTTTGTTGTCGTTTCATAAAACCTTTACCAGTGAGCTGTGATGTTTGCTGCTGGCTGGTGAGATGGGGCTGTGGATAAGACCCTCACAACCCCAAAGCAACCGGACATAGCACCAGGCATCTCCACCAGGAGAAGGCATGGGAACATTTCACCCCTGGTCCAGGCTCGATCAAGACACCTGATTTCCCACTAATCTATTCTGGTTTCAGTACACCTGGTTTCAATACCTTATACAACACGATACTGCAAAGGATTATTTAAAGAAAATAGCCATATGGTATTTCTCAACTCTTAATTTTCTTATTATAACTTCCTATTTTTTCTTTCAAAGGGGAAAAATCTCTCTTACTCTTTTCACATTCCATTACCTGATGCTAAAACACTACTTAGGGAGCTGGAGAGATGGCTTAGTGGTTAAGGCATTTGCCTGCAAAGCCAGAGGATCCCGGTTCCATCCCCCAGGTCCCACATAAGCCAGCTGCACAAGGGAGCGAATTCATCTGGAATTTGTGGGTGGAGGCCCTGGCATGCTCATGCTCCCTCTCCCTCTCTCTCTCTCTCTCTCTCTTTCTCTATTGGCAGTTCGATATTTGAAAGGGTATAAAAAATATAAACAAAGTGAAGAAAATAAATCAGGAAGAATAAAAGGAAAAACCAGTCTTTGCTGAAGGCCAGAAAAAAAAATCACTGCTATATTTTGCTTACTCTGCTCTCTTCATACTGATGTAGATATGGAAGATAATAAAACCTAATAGCATCAATTATGAGTGATGATAATTATTTAAAAGCTAAGATGAGTACAACTTGCATGTCATGAGGACATCATGTATGTCCACCCCCACAACTACCCTGAGATCGCTTCCCCACTTAACATACCACAACTGCTCCAAGGTAGTGTACCCACTGAACACACCTGGAAACTAAGTCCTAAATGATTACATATTTCTATGAATACACACAGCAAGTAACATTGAAGATCTGTCTTATTTTTTAAAACATTTTATTTATTTACTTATTTATTTATTTATTTATGTGAGAGAGAGAGAGAGAGGGCCTCCAGCCACTGTAAACAAACTCCAGATGCATGTGCCACCTCATGCATCTAGCTTATGTGGGTCCTGAGAAATTCAACCTTGGTCCTTTGTCTTTGTCGGCAAGTGCTTTAACCACTAAGCCATCTCTCCAGCCCCAAATATCTGTTTTTGAAAAAGTTAAAACATTCCCCAAAGTAGCGAAAGAGCTCTGAATAGTGCACTGTGTTCTTGTATGGTCAGATGCAACATCATGGAAATGTAGGTCTCCTGACAGGAAATCATACTTTTAACAAGATCTCAATTAGGAGAGAAATCTTTGTTTGGGCCTACACAATAGTATTCTAAAAATAATAGACAATGCATTTCTGGAAAAGATTTGTCAAAGATCAGTTTACCAGTAAACCAGTAATTAAACGTATCATAAGTGTGAAGTAATTGAAGTTCTGTGGGCACAGCACATGTACCAACTCAGCAAAACTAAGCAAATGTTAGAACAAGGCCAATATGTAGATGAATTTGACATATGTTAAAAGTGAAATTGTAAATCAGTAGAGAACAAAATTACTGAATAGTACGAACACAATAAATTAATCCTCAAGTATATTAATCCATGATGACTTATCTCAGGATCAGTTCCAGAAGAGTAAGATATTTAATTGTTTTAATTTTATTAATTTGTTTTTATTTGAGGGAGAGAGGCAGACAGAGAGACAATGAGTGCGCCAGGGTCTCTAGCCACTGCAAACAAACTCCAGACACATGCACCACTTTGTGTATCTGGCTTTATGTGGGCTCCAGGGAATCGAATCCAGGTCCTTAGGCTTGGCAGGCAGGCACATTGACCATTAAGCCATCTCTCCAGCCCAAGAAAAATATTTAAATGTAAAACAATGAAAGTTTGAATGTACCAAAGGATAACCCAAAAATATTTTTATATCAAAGTGAAGAATGCTTTTTAATTATAAGACAAAATCCCAGATATCATTAGTTTTATAAAATAAGCAAAAATTTCTACGTGGAAAAGGCTACTATAATAGAGGAAAAGAGAGACAAACAATGGGTTTTAGGCTGAGGCACGAATGAGGAGGTAGGTGAAGGAACTCTTCCGTGGTGACCAGACAGCTCTGCGTCTTGACTACGCTTGTGTAAATCTGCGGGAGGAGGAAGCTGCGTGGAATCACGAGCGCGTGGCCGTGAGCTTGAAAAGCACCACTGAGAACTAGACAGTGTCCGTAGACTCCTTAACAGCCAGGGTCATAGTCCTGCCTTTATGTCACAGCACAGTCACGTAAAATGGCACCCCCAGGGGAAGCTGAGGAAAGGGTCCATGGGACCCTGTGCTTATTTTTTTGAATTTCCCATGAGTTGCCACTACTTTTAAAGTGATTTTAAAAGCAAATATTGAAATCAAGGAGAAATTTTAACCTCCAGGATTTGGGGATTACTGTCACAATGGAAGAGTTGATTTGCTGCGATACGAAGCACTCCTACACACCAACGAGCAAATGCCAAGAACAAAATCCAAAAAGAGATAAGGACTGTTCACATAAAATAAACATACATGTCTCAAAGCACATGAAACAATGACAATCCTATTCATAATGACTCATACAAAGCACAAACACATAGGATACTTGTTTAACCTAACAACTCATCCAAAAATAAAAAGTGTGAAAACAAGCAGATTGCTGGTGGAAAAGTAAATTGATGCAAACCTACAGAGGGCAATGGCTGTCGACATTATAAATGCATATGCCATGTGACTTAGTAACCCCAATCCATGCAATTTAGTCTATTCTTCATCTGAGCATGTGCAAGATCACATATGCAGAATAAAAGGTCATTACTGTATTTCTGGAGTAGCAAAAGAAAGGAAGTAACCTGGTTTAGTCACATGACTAAAGAAATTATGATACAACCATACCAAAAAACACAAAGAAAGAAAAAGTACTATATGTATACTGGATGCACCAATGTTCTGTCATGGGTGATAGAGAAAAGAAGGAGTGAGAGAGAGAAGAAAGAAAGAAAGAAAGAAAGAAAGAGAGAGAGAGAGACAGGGAAGTAAGGAAAGAAAGAGGGACAGAAGGGGGAGGAAGATAGAAAAAGAAAGAGAGAAGGACATTAAGGTAGAGGAGGCACTAGTTGGAAAAAACAAGTAAGATGAGTGAAGTGGAGGGAATGGGGGGCAAGAAAAGAAAAGTAGGTAAAAGAAGAAGATTATAATCAAAATAATTTAGATAGGGCTAGACAGATGGCTTAGTGGTTGAGGTGCTTGCCTGTGAAGCCTAAGAACCTGGCATTGATTCCCCAGTATGCACATAAGCCAGATGCCCAAGGTGGCACATGCATCTGGAGTTCATTTGCAGTAGCTGGAGGCCCTAATGCTCCCAGCAGTCTCTCTCTCTCTCTCTCTCTCTCTCTCTCTCTCTCTCTCTCTCTCTCATCAATAAATAAAATAAGTTTAAAATAATATATATATATATACATGTATGAAAAAATGACAAAAAATACTATGTGTACCCAAACACATAGACCTCCAAGGTACAGTGTGATGTGGGAAGAGCCAAGAGTGGATCAGTGCACATATTATACAACTATTCGCACAGAAAGACACACAGATGACATAATTAATGGGTTATTTGATTATTAGTATAGAGTTACCAATATGTAGGTCATTTGACTGATTTATTATGTAAGCGTTAAGATAGAAGAAAATATCTCTAGAGGAACAAGCAAAAAACCAATGAGTGCCTCAAAAGAAAATAAGTAAAAGGGGGATTTTCTACATATGCATTTCAGGAAAGTTTGAGTTATTAGCCATTTAGATGCATTACCTGTTTAAAATGTTTGTGTTAAAAACATAGAACCAAGCCAGGTATGGTGGCACATGCCTTTAATCCCAGCACGTGGGAGGCAGAGGTAGGAGAATTGTAGAGAGTTCGAGGCCACCCTGAGAAAACAGAGTGAATTCCAGGTCAGCCTGAGCTAGAGTGAGACCCTACCTAGAAAAACTGGGAAAAAAAAATGTAGAACTATTTTCCCAAATCTTCTACTTCATGAGCTTGTGTCCTCTTAGCAACACACACTAATTAGTAGGGAAAACTGTCTTCACTCTCAGAGGTTTAAATCTCTGCAGGAATCTAGTTTTAAACAAGACTCTGATGTTTTTACATTGATGCCATTTAGCAAAAGCTTTTCCCCCGACAATGTCAGAATTAAAATAATAAATTCACAATCTTCACCATTTTCATTGGCTTTCATTCCCTAAGCACTGCTAATGTCACAGAATAGACACTGTCACTGGAAATCATTGGTTCTTTTAGTTCCATCTTTTTAACTATATATATATATATATACACATACATATTTGGCAGAGAGAGAGAGAGAGAGAGAGAGAGAGAGAGAGAATGGGTGCACCAGGGCCTCCAGCCACTGCAAACAAACTCCAGACACGTGCACCACCTTGTGCATCTGGAGAATCAGACCTAGGTCCGTTGGCTTTGCAGGCAAACGCCTTAACCATTTAGGCCATCCTTCCAGCCCTTTTATCTCCATCTTAATTACTAAAACTTACTCAGATCACACATTACATTTCACACACACAGGCATACTGCACAGAATATTACGCAACGGCTACAAGAGGATTAAAGAGGCCACGGCATTCAGAATCAAGAGCAGAGAGCTGATACCAATTAGCAAAAGCCATATCTAATTAACTTTTTTTCAAAATTATTTTGCAAAACATTTGTATAATAATTGCAGCAGGTTATTTTTAAAACAGCACTTAGGTATAAAATATAATAGGCTGATTCTTTATTAAACATGAGAATGGTATTTCTAAGTAAACTGAGGGAAATTCTTGAGTTTCTGGGGTTTTTTTTCTGAATAAAATTTCATGTTTATTCAATGCAGATGTGACTTTGTGACATTTGCTTGAGGGAGGAAAAAAAATTTCCAAAGACGATTTGGAAAACAAGAAAGCTACAGTGTGCCTTCCTCTAAAGGAATAAGCGTGGGGCGAGCTCTGCGCCCCCCCCCCCAAAACTTCAGAGGGGAAGAAATCAAAGGCAGCGCGGTGGAAATATTAATGAGCAGAGAGATGGAGTCGCATAAAAAGCCCTCCCTGTAATCTTAACAAAATTAGAACCAAATTGTCCTAGCTTGGCAAGAGTAAAAGGCTCTCCGCAGGGTGAGTGCGGGGTGGCTAGGGACTCCCAGCCCTGGCCTCTGCAGCCACAAGCCCCTGTCCTCCGGGGCTCCAGGACCGACTGCTGTCCTGCCCTCAAGACCACCGCTGCTTTATCGCCCACATGCAAGACCAGTTGTAGACACAAACGTTTCTTTCTTAACTCGCTATCTGAGATGCGATGGCTCAGTTAATCTAGACTTTTAGCTGAAGGAAGGCTCAGCCAACAACAAGGGGTAACAAATATGAAAATAATGTAAAATTTTGAGGATTACACTGTGGGGCAATACTGACTCTCTAGGATTCAGTGTCTCCAGGTTAATAGTATTCCAAGACAAGGAAGCATGCTCAGAGAGTTCTTGAATTTTCCTTTCTCTTCTCCTTCCCAGAGAAAGAACCCCATTGCATGGTCCCCCCAACTTCCTATAAAGACGTTTGCAAGTGGGTGGCCTTCATTGAGTCTCCTCTAGGGATGGAAAGAGAGAGAGACAGAGAGAGAGCTTGTCACTTAGGTCCCCCAGAAGCCCCTAGCTAACAGGAGAAACTGTCTGGATATGCCTCAAAACTTGAGGTTGTTGAAATGCGGACAAAGGGATGTATAGACATGCACAGGTAGAGGATAATCGGCCAGGGCCAGTACTGCCCACTGCCCGAGGTGATGGAGACTGTCCAGTGGCCATGGACACGAAGGACAGAGCATAGAGCACAGGAAGGAGATGAGTGACGTCAGAGCTCTGGTGTGAGCCTGGGCACTGGGGTCCGGCGGGCTATGCGCGTTGAGTCTCCACAGGGAATTGACCCACAGCAGAACTGAGACCCGAGAAAGAGAGTAAAGAAGTGACATCGTGACAAGTCTCAGAGGCATGAAATAGCCAGTTTCCCAGACTCCTGTTCCACTCGTAAAGGCTGTGTTCCCAGAAAAATTCCCTACTTAAGAATGCCTGGAATGCCTTATCATTCCCCCCGAAAGAACAGCAGAGTCACAATGAGGGGCACCAAGACAGAGGCCAGCAGGAGCCAAGGGATCAAAGCCAGGGAGCCTCCACTTCAAGAGACCGAAGGAGGGCGGGAGAAGTCAGCAGTCTTGATGCAGAACAGCACACTTGATCCAGGTGCAAAACCAGAAAGTCGCCGAGCTCACCAAAGCCCAGTGGAGGGGAAGGGGGGTGTGGAAGGACTCAACCGGATGCGGGAAGTAAGAGACGCTGTTCACCCACACCGCACAGTGCTGGCAAAAGCGAGATGCGCCCAAGCTGAGCAGGATCATTTGGGGTGGGGGCAGCCGGCCACGTGGCAGCCATTCCCGGCTGAACGTCAGGACAATGAAGCCATAGCTCCCTCCTCTGGTCACCAGAGGAGGCCTGGGCCCCTGGATCTCCTCCCTGCCCCACTCTTCCCTGGAGATGTGAGAACCCAGAACCTGTCTTAGAGATAAGGATGCTTGGGAGATCGAGGGAAAGCGTGCCCTTGGCTCAGAGTTGATGCAAATTTCCCCTGGGCTCAGGTACCACTTGGGCACCAGCTGCCTCTGATTTGCTTTCCCTGGTTTTGCCTGCGTGCTAACCCTCATCGGCACAGTATCAACGCAGAGGGCTGGGGTTTTTCGGTCTCTTTAAATGGGCTCCACTCTCCTGATTCCATCTCTGGGCTATCTTTCAGATGCATGGATCAGGTATAGAGTGACAACCAGGAAAAAAGAGTGGTACCAAAGAAAGCAGTCTCGGCTGAATTTCCCTGCTACACATCCACCCTGGCCGTGAATAGTCATTCTTTGACGTGGAATGCCTTGGTCTACCTTGACAACCCCATTTCTACGTCATTGCCTGTGGGGTAAGTAAATTGACACCAGTTTAAACTACTCCGTGTTTCCCTTGAGAGAAGGTGTTTCCTTGGGGTAGTAAGACTAACAGCACCTGTTTCCTACTGGATTTCAGGACCTAAAGGTTGTCCCTCATCTTGGCCAAAGGAGCCATTTCAACATGATCACTGAGTTACTTCATCAGACCAGCAGGGGGCGTCTGGCAACAAAAATCAACACACTCCTGAAAATGTCACCCAGTCTACTTTGCCATATATACTGTAGGCTAGAAGTGCCCAGCTCTGTCATGTCAATATACCACCGCTCAGAGGATATACACACATGGCATGTCTCCACGACAAAGACACCGCTACCAGGCCATGTTCAAAAGCCAAAAAAAAAAAAAAAAAAAAAAAACTGTGACATGTCTATCACCCCCTACCCATTACTATTTTTCAACTATTTTTTGTGTGTGGCAAAGCAACAAAAATCTTACCATCTTAGCAAGTTTTAAGTACCTAGCACAGTGTCGTTAGCTGCAGTCATGTGGCCATGCATTTGGCCTCCAGAGCTGACGGGTTTAGCATAACTGAGACTTTGTGTCCTGGAGCCCAACATGTCTCCCTGCCTCCCTCACCCTAGCCCGACAAACAATCACCATTCTACTCTGGACTTCTATGAACTTGATTGTTTTCAGTCCCACATATAAGGGACATTATTCAGAATTTATCTTTCTGGGTTTCGCGTGTTTTATTTTGCACAGTGTCCTCCTGAGCATGACGTTCATCCGCGCCGTTACAAATAGCAGGATATCGGTTTGTAAGCTGAATAATATTCACTTGCACGCATAGACCATGTTTCTGCGTCTTGGCTGTTGTGAATCACGCTACAAGGAACATGAGCATGCAGACAGCTCTACACACTAGTCTCATTGTGCCCACCAAAGCCTGTGTTGAAGTTTGGTTCCAGGGCGACCATGTTAGAAGGTGTTGAGAGCCAGGCATGGTGGCGCAAGCCTTTAATCCCAGCACTCGGGAGGCAGAGGTAGGAGGATCACCATGAGTTCGAGGCCACCCTAAGAATACATAGTGAATTCCAGGTCAGCTTGGACTAGAGTGAGAGACCCTACCTCGAAAAATACTGAAAAAAATAGTCCTCTCAAGGTGTTGAGGACCTTAAGGGAGTAGGTCATTAGGAGGAATTGATGCTTTTATCAGGTAATTTCTCACCCTTCTCTTTCAGTTACCTTAAGAATATAAGGTGATGTGTGCACCTCCTTCCTTTTGCATATATGTATTTCTCTTCTACACACACACACACACACATACACACACACTTGCCTTCTACTTTCCTGCCATAAAACCTTTGCCAGAAGCGGAGCAAATTCCAGTGCCATGATACTGCACTTGAGAACTGTGAATCAGAATAGACCTCTTTTCTTCATGAGTTACCCAGCCCCAAGTATTTTGTTATAGAGACAGAAAATGGACCAAAGCTTATTCCCAGGATTGAGACTGCTGAGTCATCAAGTAGGTCTAGTTTTATTTATCTTATTTATTTTGCAAAACTTCCATTTTGTTTCCTCTGCTAGTGACACCAACATACAATCCAACCAGTAGCATACAGGAGTTCCTTTTCTCTGCATGTTCTCCAACCTTTATCCATTTTTGATGAGAACCACTCAAAAAATGAGGCCGTGCCTTACCATGACTCTGATAGGCATTTCTCTGACGGTTAGTGACGCCAAACACTTTTCAGTGTACCCAAGGGCTGTTTGCCTCCTTTGAAAATTATCTGCTCAGGTCCTTTTCTTGCATTTAAATCAGGTTGCCTAGGTATGTTTTTACTATTCAGTTGTATAAGTACTTTACAAATTTTGGAGATGAATTCCTAATAGATGGCGGACAATTTCTCCCAGTCTGTGGACTGGCTTTCTACCCTGATGAGTATTTGCTGTACGGAAGCTTCCTAATTTGATGCAATCCCCTTTCGTAGTTTCATTTTTCTTGTCTGTGCTCTGAGTATCCTATCTTAAAAGTCATCACCCATGCCAATGTCAAGATTTGCTCTACATGTTTCCATTTTCTTTGGCTGGTGTGTGTGTGTGTGTGTGTGTGTGTGTGTGTGTGTCACACGTCTATGTGCCCTTACAGCACCCCACATACTCCCCTGTGGCAGGTGCGCTCATCTGCGGTGGCCAGAGCCACTCCATCACTCTTCCTCCTAGCCTGCTTTTGAGCCTGAAGAGTCTCTACTATCTCAGGAGCTTGCCAGGCTCCAGTGGCTCGAGGATTCTTGGGTCTCTTCTCCCCTGCAGAGCTGAAGTGATGGGCACATGCAGTCATGCGCAGATGTTGACATGGGATCTGGAAAGTGGAGCTCCGGTGGGCTTCAGGTCCCCTCGGGCCTTCATGCTCTGGCCGGAAGCATGCTTAACTACTGAGCCATCTCTCCAGCCCATAGGTTCCCTTCTTCAAGTTTTAGGATTAAAAGTCTTACACTTAAATCTTTACCCTGTTTTGAGCCCATTTTTTTGTGTGTGTATGATGGAATATAAAGGCTAGTTTCATTCTAAATGTGGATGCCCAATTTTCCTAGCATTGCTTACTAAGGAAGCTATCCTTTTTTTAATTTATTCATTTATTTGAGAGAGAGAGAGAGAGGCAGACAGAGAGAATGGGAGCACCAGGGCCTTTAGCCATTGCAAACGAACTCCAGACGCATGCGGCCCCTTGTGCATCTGGCTTATGTGGGTCTTGGGGAATTGAACCGGGGTCCTTAGGCTTCACAGACAAACACCTTAACTGCTAAGCCATTTCCCCAGCCCAGAAGCTATCCTTTACTGTTGAGTGTTCTTGACACCCTTGTACAAGTTCAGTTGAACATGTGTATGTAGACTTATTTCTATGCTCTCTGTGCTATTCCATTGGTCTGTATTTCTGTTTGCATACCAGTGTCATAGTGTGTTGATTCTTTGGGGGCTGCTTACTGGAAATTTATTATGTTCCTTTTGCTTTTGTGTTTCCTTGACGTTCCGTTTAACCTTATGCGTGGTCTCTGCACATTTGAAGGAGGCGTCATCTTTTCCAGACTCTACAGACTGGCTCTCAAAGGAAACAGCAATTTAAAAAGAGCCGGGCGTGGTGGCACAAACCTGCAATCCCAGCACTTGAGAGGTGGAAGCAGGAGGATCATGAGTTTGAGGTCATCCTTGGCTACATAGTGAGTTCAAGGCCAGCCTGGGCTACCTAATTCCTTGTCAAAAAATAAAAAGTAACTGGTTTTAACATATGCATGGGCACTGGCTGGGATGAACAACACAAACGGAGCTCTGGGGTTGGGGAATGACAGTGGTGGCTTCAGTTTCAGGAGGGTGTCATGGCTCTGACCCAGGGGCAAAGAGCCCATTAGGACTGTGGACAGTTCCATCAGCTGGAGTCAGTGGAGGCCACCTGAGACCTTCTGATCCATGTTCCAATCATGAGGAAGGAGGTAGATGAGGGCCTTCTTGTCATTGAGCTGTGACATAATGTGAAGAGGGCTGACACAGGTTAAATGCTTCCTACCCTTTACTGTGAACCTATCCTATATTTTTTGTTTATTTTGTTCTAAATTTGGTCTGGTGGGCAGATACAGCCTCTTCATTGTACCCTGGAGTCCATGGAGCTACTCTTATTAGTGAGCAATTTGCCAGATCATTGTTGTGTGGGAACACATGGGTTGTGACCTGTGGTCTGCCATCTTATCCCAAAAATAATTTCTTCAGTGAAATTATATTCAAGTTGTATGATATGATAATGCGTTTTTCTGCTTAACACTTCAAATGTTCCTTCTAATTTGTCCAGAACTCTTTTTTAAGCATTTGTATATTATTTTGGGTTATGGTTTTATTGCGAGCTAACTGAGAATATTAATTCAACAAATAATTTCAAAACTGTTAACACTATGCATAAGTGTTGAATTAGTTATTTTACTTGCTGCTGTGACCAAATACCTGGCAAGAAGCAGATTGCAGAGGAAGCTTTCACTGCAATTTGCAGGTAAGGAGGATACTTTCCATCACAGCAAGAGAGGTATTCCTCCAAGTGCGGGATGCTGTTTGGTCAGATTATATCCACAGACAGGAAGAGAGAAAGGATTAACTATGGCCCAACCCTAAAAATTAAAAAAGAAATTGCGTCCTTCTACCATAATGGCATAGAATGAATATTTCTATTCCAGAGCCAGGTGTGGTGGCGCACGCCTTTAGTTCCAGCACTTGGGAGGCAGAGGTAGGAGGATCATTGTGAGTTTGAGGCCACCCTGAGACTGCATAGTGAATTCCATGGGCTACAGTGAGACCCTACCTCAAAAAAAAATATGTGTGTGTATATATATATTCCAAAAGGGAGGAATAGGAACATAGCAAGGAAATGTTGGGCCAAAGCAAAATTAAACCCCAACAGGGCAAACACTCAATCTTGCAGTTCCACATCCACTCACTGATGGCTTGAGTCATCCCACCCCTACAGATCTTTTGCCTGAAGTGCACACAGCCTCTGTCTTGGACCAGCTTCTCTCTGAGCCTACAGCTTTCCTTGGCAGATCCTCCATGGTCCTAGCGTCTCCAACACCCTGAAGCCTGCACTGCACCTCGGACTTCTTCACCACTTCCCGTGGGGTTTTGTTGCAGGGAACATAGCCTGCCCGTCCACTGCTTGCCCTTGGCGGCTCTCTGAAGACACACAGAAAGAGGCCGCGAGCCCCTCAATCTTGTGCCTTTCATCTCTATGAATCCAGTACCAGGCCAAGGCTGCCGGTTTCTTCTGCCGGCTGTGGATGAAGCCTGGGCTCCTGTGGATCACAGCTGTGCTGGTACCTGTATGCTCTGGTCTGTGAACCTGAGAAAACATTTTCCTAGGCAATTGTTTCTGGGCAGGAATGACTTTGTATGCCTTTCTCCTTCCAGGGAATTGGCATTTTCACAAGTTAGAGCCTTCCTTGGTGGGATGTAGCCCACTGAGCACCTTTTTTCTATTGTCTTGGTGAAAAGAGAAGAGCATCCCTTGAATAGCATTGATCTCTCTAATGTCTTTATCACCTACAGATGCGTGTTTTGTCAGTGACCGTACCCCCGCGTGGAACTTTAAACTTGTTCACCAACCCTTCCCTCCTAAGTTTTACTTTTTTCGTCTCTTTGTTCTCTTTCGCTGCGGATATAAATAAAAGCAGTGAGCGATGACCATAACACGGACTCATTGCTGTCTGGAATTTTCCTCTGCCAATCACATTAATTGATCACCTTTAAATTCAAACTTTCTTGAGGTCGCAGTACATGGACAGTATGCATACAGCTAGATTTATTTTTGCCAAAATATAATATGAATTGCCTTTAGCCCAGTTACCAACAGAGTCCTTGTTTCCTTCTGAAACCACAAGAGCCATGCCTCCACAACCCTTGGTCTTCTGGTCTTCCAAACTTGTACCAGAAGGGTTCCTTTTTTAAAATCTTTCATTTTTATGTATTTATTTGAGAGAGAAAGGCAGATAGAGAGAGGGGGGAATGGAGCGAGAGAATGGGCATGCTAGGTCCTCTAGCCACTGCAAACAAACTCTAGACACATGTTCCGCCGTGTGCATCTGGCTTACATGGGTCCTAAGCAATCAAGCCTGGGTCCTTAAGCCTCGCAGACAAGTGCCTTAACCACTAAGCCATCTCCGCAGCCCCAGAATGGTTCTTTAAGCTCTGCTTACAGTATTGCAGGGTGCCACTAGCCAAAAGTCTCATACTTCCCAATTATCCACCACAAATGCATTCCAACAGCATGTGAACCATATGGTCCAGTGTATCACAGCAACAGCCTCACTCTTGGTGACATATTGCTATATTAGCTCCCTTACTCATCACTGTCACCAAATACCTGACAAGAAGCAGCTTAGGGCAGGAAGGTTTCCTCTCAGCTTACAGTTCAAGGGTTTACTTTCCATTGTGATGAGAAACACATGGTGGCAAAGCGCCAAGACACTGGCTGGTTACGCTGCATCCAACAGCAGGAAGCAGAGACCCAAACAGGAAGTTGAGCCAGGATACGAACACTTGAGCTTGTCCCTAGTGACCCACTTCCTCTAACAAGGCTCCATCTCCTAAAGTTTCCTCAACAGAACCAAAGAGTGCCACTAGGTGAGGACTGAGAGTTCAAACTCATGAGCCCATGGGGGACATTTTTACATTCAAATCACAAGCGTAGACAGTTATTTCTTGAGATCCATGTGAATATCATGAATCATGAGATTGGTTCTGTGGCCTCCTGCAGGAACTAAGATCATAAAGATGCTCAAGTCCCTTCTGTACAATTTTTTTTTTAAAAAAGAAAAAAGTTGTATACAACCCATGCACATATTCCATGTGCTTTAATCATCTCTAGATTATTTATGCATAGTTCAATTTTAATACTATGTAAACAGACGTCTTATCGTATTATTTTGGTAATTACAATAAGTAGAAAAGTCTGTACGTGTTCACAACAAATGCAGTTTTTTTTCAAAATTTTACAGCTACTGTTGGCTTAACTCATCAATGCACAACCCTGAATGCAGAAGGCCTATGCTAGTCATATGAAAGTGATAACTCAAAATTGGAAGAAATCTCGTTGAAGTTGGTGGAATATTTTTCTTGTACTGTTTTCATTTGTTCACTTACTGCTCAGCAAAACACGCATGGGTGTTTAATTTGTATATTTGTTGCAATAATGGGAATTGAACCTAGAGACCCTCACATGTTAGGTAAGGACTCTTCCAATGAGCTATAATCCCTAGCCCTCAATAGGAAACATATAAAAGCCCTTATACTTCTAGCACTATTCTAGTCTATAAGCACATAGCAGTGAACCAGCCAAGCAGATCCCTGCTTTTATGGCAATTGAAGTCCAATAGAAGGTAAGTGATAATAAGCATTCACATGAACGAAACATTTTCAAATAGCAATTAGTTCTTTGAAGAAAATAGAACAATAAGATTGTTGGCAAATGGCTGGAGAGTGAAAAGTTGCTCCTCCAGACTGACAGGAGAAGGCAGGTAGAAGAGGAGAAACTTTCTCAAGAGGCAGCATGTGAGCTGCAGGGCTATGAGACAGTACAGCCTGAACCTGTTACCACCGTCTGCACTTGCGATACTGCCAACTTGCGTTCCTTCTCCACCACTCCTGCAGACTTATCCAGAGAGGCTCTTCCCTGCTGCGGAGTAAGACCCCAACAGAACGCAAATGCTCTCCCTCACTCGATCAAATGGCTCGTCACAGGATGGCTGCAAGTCACGCAACAGCCTGAAACGAGTCCAATAAGCAGGTCCTGGTCAACCAGGCGACAGCAGTATCAGCCCGCCTGAGAGGAGCGAAGGCAGGAGATGGAGAGGGGCAGACAGGCCTTATTTGGACTAGCTCCAAAGAACCTGACTTTGTGCTTTTGGGGGCCTAGAAAATGATTAATACTAACCTCTTCATGGGAAACTTTCAGAGCTCTGGAGGCTTTTTATAACTTCCTACAGCTCTCCTCAGTGGGGAACAAACAGCTTTGTTTTGATCAATCCTTTGTGATCCCTTCCTCTGCCCTAAGCATTTACCACCCAGATTTCCACACCACACTGAACATCCCTTATAGTAAAGTCTCAACACTCTCACATACATACTCATACTCTCTCTCTCTCTCTCTCTCTCCAGTTGCGTGGCTGTAACAAAACCACCTGAGGCTGGGATGGGGAGGAGTGCTTCGGTACACCATCATCTGGACATGAAGCGACCTGCACACATGGCCTCCTCTGCAGCTGCCACTGCCTCTATCAGACCTGCACGATATTGGACCAGTCAACATTTTGGAATGAATGATGAAAAGGGACCAAAAAAAAAAAAAAGACCCTGACATCAAAATAGAAGAGGGAGCCGGGCGTGGTGGCACACACCTTTAATCCCAGCACTAAGGAGGCAGAGGTAGGAGGACTGCCGTGAGTTTGAGGCCACCCTGAGACTCCATTGTGAATTCCAGGTCAGCTTGGGCTAGAGTAAGACCCTACCTCGAAAAAAGCAAAAAAAAAAAAAAATAATAATAGAAGAGGGACTAATCAGAAAGAAGAAGGGGTTCAGTGGAGGAGATATGGGACTGGGGGACAACAGAAGGAAACTGGAGAGATTATGATCAAAATACATTATGTACGTGTTTAAAATGTGTCAATTTAAAAGCAAGAAAATGATCCCAGAAGCTAGAAAGTCCAAAATCAAGCTGCTAGAAGATCTGCTGTTTGGTCAGAGCTGCCCTCTGTTTAAAGATGATACCTGTTGCATCCATGTATGACGGAAGACAGAAAGACCAAAAAAAAAAATCAATTCTCTCCAGGTCCTTTCACGAAGGCCTAACACAATCCATGGGTGTGTGGCCCTGGTGACCTCACCTTCTTCTGAAGGCTCCAACTGCTAATACTGTCCTGAGAGTAGTTAAGTTTTAATACATGAACTCAGGAAGCCATTCAGACCATAGCATTCCTGATGGGCCACAGCCGACCTAACCCTACCTGACAGTTTTAATGCAGCCTCTCTCTCTTGACTACATACTAAAACTTAGCCAAATGGCCTCTTAGTTTCGAAATAAGCAGAAGCAAAACCCCAAATTCACCATGACTCCCAAGTACAGATTTAAAAAAAAAAAAAAGTATGCTTTCCTGACGTCACCACGAAAGCACAGGACCACCACTAGTGTTGAGGAAGAGGAAGAGTTCCCTGTCTTTCTCTGTAGAATATAAAATGGGACTTAGAACTATTCTTCAAATAGTTATCTTCACAAAATCTTCCCTCCTTAGCTGTTCCAACCCTTTCATTTTATCAAAGGGTTTCTTTAAAAGCTTTGAACAGGTTTGTAGTGAACTGGATGAAATCTGGTGCCATTAAATATTTGCACCTGGTAGAAATATCAATGCTGCCATCCTGTCACTTAAAAATCTGGAGTTTGTTTTCAGTGGCCTAGAGGCCCTTGTGTGCCCATTCATTCTCTCTTCTCTCTCTCTCTCTCTCTCTCTCTCTCTCTCTCTCTCTCTCTCTCTCTCTCTTGCTGTCAAATAAATAATAATAAATAAAAAGGAACATCAAAGGGGCTGGACAGATGGATTATCACTTAATAGTACTTGCTTGCAAAAAGCCTGATGTGGGCTGGAGGGATGGCTTAGCAATCAAGGCATTTGCCTGCAAGGCCAAAGGACCCAGGTTCAATTCCCCAGGACCCACATTAGCCAGATGCCCAAAGGGACGCACGCATCTGGAGTTCGTTTGCAGTGGCTGGATGCCCTGGCATGCCCATTCTCTCACTCTCTCTCCCTCTTTCTCTGTCAAATAAATAAATAAATAATATATTTTTTAAAAAGCCTAATGGGCCCAGGTTCAGGTCCCTAGTGCCCATGTAAAGCATGTGCCTGGAGTTTGTTTGCAGTGGCCGAAAGCCCTGGTGCGCCCATATTCACTCTCTTTCTGTCTGCTTCTTTATCTTTGAATCTTTCTCTCTCTCTCAAATTAACAAAATAAAAACATTTTTAAAATAAAATTTAAAAGGAACATCAAGAAAGTTGCATTGGTCTTGGCAAGAAATTTAGACATAATTCTAGTGCAACTTAAAGGCATTTGAGGGTTTTAAAAAAATGAGTACATAATCTAACTTATCTTTTTAAGTGGATCCCCTGGGCTGTGATTAATGCTAGCCTGCTTTATAGGAAACTTTCAGAGCTCTGGAAGTTTCTTACTGGACCCTGCTACACCTCCCCTCACTAGGAAGAGAACTGAATGGGCAAGGGTGAAAGAAAGCAGCCAGAGAATACTAGACTGTGTGCAAACAGACAAGAGCTTGTTCTCATATGGAAACACTGGAGAAAGAAAGTAACAATGAGACGCTAGCATGTTCTGAAGGCAGATCCAATATAGTTTATCTGATACAGGGTAGGAGAAGGAGAAGAAGCAAAGTTTTAACATTAGGAGTTGGAGAGGTCTTGTAGTCACTTGCTGAGATGAGGAGGAATGGGAGACAAATGTAGGTGGGAGGAAATCTGTCTTGGTGTGCTGCATTTGAGATGTCTGTTAGATACCTAGCCTGAGACATGAAGTAGACAATTGAAATGTTTAAGTCTGGACCTCAGCGAAGAGCGAGGGCTGGAGTAACAGGTTTGGAGAGTCAACACTTGCATGGTATTTAAAATTATTAAACTAGATGAGATCATCTGGAGGAAAGATTGTTGATGGAGACTGTGAAGGGGCTGGGAACAAGCCTTGTGCCTTCAGTTTTGAAGGGCTGAAAGTCTGAGGATCCAGCAAAGCAGATTTGGCTGAAAGTAATTAGGGAGGTGCTCCGCTCTGAGCTCATGCTTGGGACAAAGGGAAGAGGAAACACACGGGTGGGGATGGCAAGCACTGCAGTGAAAATTATGCCCAAGAGCTTCTAGATCCCCAAGCAGATCTGCACCCAGGGGTTATATGCCATGCTCTCTGGAGATGCTCTGAAAAACACAGGCTTGGAATGTTCTGAGATCTGAAATGTCTTTGGGTCCAAACACGGCCAAACACAACAAAATTACCGGGATTGCAGGAAAAGTGAGCTGATGATTGTCTCTGCAGTGCAAGGTTACTTATGATACACCCATTGATCATAACCAACTCCTCGTTCATTGTCTGCCAGGCAATATAGCAGGCACATAGGTACAAAGCCTGAGACAGTCTCCTGACAGAGAAGAATCATTAACTTATACCTAGGGCTGCTATGCATCCTCTTGCACTATCTTAAGTGCTTTAAATACATTAGTATTTTAATTCTCACATAAACTCAATGTAGTTCAAGATTGATACGGGGATGATTAGATATCCATACATGAAAGAATGAAGTTAAATCCTTTTCTCATTCTTTACCCAAAAGATTAACTCTAGGTGGGTCATAATGCTGAATGTAAGAACTAAAACTACAAAGTTGTTGGAAGAAACCACGAGTAAGTCTTCATGATCTGCAGTCAGACAAAGCCTCCTTGGAGATAAGACTGGAAGCACAAATAACACAAAAATAGATTCAACAGAGTTCATTAAAATTAAAAATGTTTTTGCTTCAAAGGATATCACAACAACCTGAAAAGCAGCCAGACAACGATAGAAAATATTTCCAAATCACCTTTTGGATAAGTAATTTGCCTTCAAACGGAGAAACAAGATTTATAATTCAACAATAGAAAGAAAAATAACCAGACTCAGAACTGGGAAAAGGATTTACATAGACATTTATCCAAAATATGATGTAGAAAATAGCCATAAGCATAAGTGGTGGTAGACTCATTCACTACTGTAAGTTGGGTGCTATTTATTCACAACAATTTGATTATAACCATGCCTTTGTCTCTAGAGTCACCAGTGGCACTTGTCCTATCTCAGACTCTTCAAACCACCATAGGCCCATTTATTCTAGGAATAAAAAATTCACTTTACAAAAGGAACTCGGTGATATTCAAAGTTCTCCCTCTGAGACTCTGTGATACTCAATGTTCTCTAAGAATCTGTGATACTCAACGTTCTCCCTCTGAGAAGTCTGTGATACTCAACGTTCTCTCTCTGAGAACTCTGTGATATTCAACATTCTCCCTCTGAGAACTCTGTGATACTCAATGCTCTCCCTCTGAGAAGTCTGTAATACTCAACGTTCTCCCTCTGAGAACTCTGTGATACTCAACGTTCTCCCTCTGAGAACTCTGTGATATTCAACATTCTCCCTCTGAGAACTCTGTGATACTCAACGTTCTCCCTCTGAGAAGTCTGTGATACTCAACGTTCTCTGTCTGAGAACTCTGTGATATTCAACATTCTCCCTCTGAGAACTCTGTGATACTCAATGTTCTCCCTCAGAACTCTGTGATACTCAACGTTCTCCCTCTGAGAACTCTGTGATACTCAATGTTCTCCCTCAGAACTCTGTGATACTCAACGTTCTCTCTCTGAGAACTCTGTGATACTCAATGTTCTCTCTGAGAACTCTGTGATACTCAATGTTCTCTCTCTCTCTCTCTCTCTCTCTCTCTCTCTCAGAACTCTACAATACTCATTGTTCTATCTCTGAGAACTCTGGGATATTCAATGTTCTCCCACTGAGAACTCTGGGATACTCAATGTTGTCTCTCTGAGAACTTTCTTTCATGCTTTCCGCATCCCACTTTGCCTTTGGGCCACTCTTTCTCCCCTCCGTGTGGATTGAAGAATGCTATCACCATGCACCATTTATCCAGTCATGGTTCAGAGGTATACAGTAACACAGAATGACCAATGAAAGTGTTTTATCCAGGCCAGAGGTACTCTGTCAGGAATGGACCACTGTCCCAAAAACCAATCTAGAGTTTCTCTAAAATTTGTTATATGAATGAAGTTCAAATATCAGCATTTTCTCACACTGAGAGGGTGATATGCAGTGGCCATCTACTGTCTGCCTCAGTCTCATGCAGGACAAAACCAAGCACAGTGTTCCAAGGACATGGTGGGAACCACTGGACAACATCCCATCTGACCAGTACAACTACCCTAGATTTCCATGGTACAAATGTCAAAATACCTCTTCATCTTCTTGGCTTACTTTGAGTATATTGCTACTTGTATCTGAAAGAGCCCTCACAAATAGCCAAGAAAGAATGTTGTCTACAAACTTATTTAGAGAAAAACAGTAGAACACATGAAGAAATGTGGTTGGACTCTGCCTCTATAGTAGGCAGAATTACAAGACGACCAAACATTTCCAAGCCATAACTTCACCTGGTGATTTAGTCAAACACAAATATAAGTACCAACATGGGACAATTTCAGTTGTAGTAAAAGCCCCAAATCAGAAACTTTAAAACTGGGTGATTTTCAAGGTAGATATGATTTATTCACATGTGCCTTGAAAGGCAGAGTTTTGTCTGGCTGGGTACATAGAGAAATTCAGAAAGGCATGTACAGTCTGGCCTGTAATAAAGCAAACATTTATGTTGTGGGATGTTTATGGGAGCTATTGGCAAACAAAGGGAGGCTTCTAAGGCCTAAGAACAATTCCCAGCCAAGAGCTAGCGAAATGCTGACTTCAATCTTACAGCTGAGGAAATGAATTCTTCCAGGAACCAGTGAGCAAGGAAGAAGACCTCTAGTACCAGACAAGAATCAAAATTCAGAGCCAGGCATGGTGGCACACACCTTTAATCCCAGCAGAGGTAGGAGGATCACTGTGAGTTTGAGGCCACCCTAAGACTCCATAGTGCATTCTAGGTCAGCCTGGGCTAGAGTGAGATCCTACCTCAAAAAAAAAAAAAAAAATCAAAATTCAGTTTAGTAAGAAGCTAAGCAGAATCTGGCTAAATGAATATATCATACCTACCAAACTTTCTTCTAAATACTGACATTTATGTTCATATGTTAATGCTACTCTCAGTCTTGGTTAGAGAAGCTTCTCTTTTCAGTGGCCGCTGGGGAGAGACTCAACATCTACCAAAGTGCTGATGAGAAATGACAATGGTGTGTTCAGCACTATGTGAGACATCACTATCACATCCGCCAAGAGACCATTACGGAAGAGGTGGTGGTAAGATTGTAAGGGCCAAAAAAAAAAAAAAAAAAAAACAGGCTGAAGAGATGGCTTAGCAGTTAAGGCGCTTTTCTGTGAAGCCTGAGGACCCATGTTTGACTCCCCAGATCCCATGTAATACACAAGGTGATGCATGCTCAAGGTCACACATCCATACAAGGTGGCGCATGTGTCTGGAGTTTGATTGCAGTGGGCGGTGGCCAATTCTCTCTCTCTCTCTCTCTCTCCCTCCCATAAACACAAAGGGAGGAGCACTTTGCAATACTGTCTTCCACATACAAAGTGGCCTTGATATTCACGATCTCACAATGGCTGATGCTACCTACATAAGACCTACATAATAGGAGGGGGAAATAATAACATCAAAACTGAAAAGACACTAGTTGGAAAGAAGAATGAATTCAGTAGAGGGGTAATGCAGAAACAGGAAAAGTATGGGTGGTAGGGAGGATTGTGATCATGTGATATCATCTATATGTATGGAAGTTGTCAATGAAAGTTTTTTTTTTTTTAAGTTTTTAAGCAAAGAATCCGGCTATGCTAGGCCTACTTCACTGACTTGCAGAAGTATAAGCTAGTAAGAATGATATTTAAGAACTCTGAGTTTGCCATTCATTCTGGAGTAATAGAAAAATGAATAGTCGCTTTTAACAAGTTCTCTGAAGCCTACAGCACAGACCCTTGAGTAAATTTGAATATAGAATTTATTACTTGCGGTATGTGCCAATATTAAGGTCCAATATTAAGGTAAACATTTAAGGCAGTTTCTCAAATGCATTTGTTATCTGCATGCTTGGATATAATACTGGGACATGCATATCTCCACTTGAAGATTTATATGTTAATGACACTTATAAAATGTCTGTCATAGATAAATAATGTTTATCAAGCACTATGCCAGGTACTTAACCTTCATTATCATAATTTATTCCCACAACAAACAGTGGAACAGGAATCTTCATGATTGCAGATAAGAAAATTTATGCTCCAAGAGTTTACATGACTTCTTCAAGCTCACTAAGGGAAGATCTAACCAGAGTTAGATTTTTTTTTTCATTATGGCTCTTATGTTCAGTACTTTATATGTCAAAGTCATCAAGCCTACCTCCACTGTGTATGAGAAAGTCAGAGAAAGAAACAGGCACACAGAGGCCTCACCGAAACTATGCAAAGCTATGCAAACTAGAAGAGTCATAATAAATATCCCCAAAGTGACAGACAGTCAACAGAGTGTCTGGACCTGTCTCAGATTTTTTAAAACAAAGTGTCGACAGTAGTTAAAATACTAAAAGTGTGCCCCATGGAACGTAGGAAGCATTAACTGAAGACTTTGGGTAGGAGTAGCCCATGGTTTCCTCTTTGAAGAAGGGAATAGGAATGGTTCCAACAGACAATCTTCACAATGTAGATTCCAAAACAATGAGCAAAAATGTAAATATTTTTCCTGGGATCTTGATACCATCTAAGGGTGTTAGGTTTGTTTTCCCTGTGACTATAGAATTAAAGGGTAGAAAAGGGTTCAAAAGAGTAAGGTTGGGCTGGAGAGATGGCTTAGCGGTTAAGGTGCTTGCCTGTGAATCCTAAGGACCCTGGTTCGAGGCTTGATTCCAGGATCCACGTTAGCCAGATGCACAAGGGGGTGCACGCATCTGGAGTTTGTTTGCAGTGGCTGGAGGCCCTGATGCCCCCATTCTCTCTCTCTCTCTCTCTCTCTCTCCTCTTTCTTTCTCTGTTGCTCTCAAATAAATAAATAAAAATGAACGAGAAAATTTAAAAATAAAAAGAATAAGGTTAAGGCACTTGCAGTAAAACCTATGTTCTCAATTTGTTTTTTTGGTTTTTAAAAAAGATAAATAGCATGATTAAAAGTGTCCCCTGGAATCCTCTGCTTTTACAGATTATTTATAATTCAATGTTGATGTAAATCTTTCCTGACACATTTTTAAATAATCTTATATGAAATTCATATGCAACCATACCTTCTATTAAAATTATAAATACTTTCTGGCTTTATAAAATGTTAACTGATTGAAAAAAGGAATAAGGTTATTTCAAAGTAAGAGGACAGGAAAGCAGAGAGAAGAGACTCCTCTGTGAGGAAGGGATTCCAGAGCTGGGAAATGCACAGTCCCCATGGGAGCTGAACTTTTACTGAACGGAGGAAGCCTGCCTATCCAGAGCGCACAGCTGTTCATCTCAAGTGAAGATGAAACTGCTGATGGGTCCCTGATGCATCCACGACTGAGCATGTCCAAGAAAGCCCACCAAAGGAGGCTGCTGGTGGGAAATTCACTTAGACCAGGAAGAAGAAGGAGGAAGTGGGGTCATCCTCTTCACCATCTTGGGTTAGAATATAGCCACCTACCAAGGGCCCTTTTTCCCTGCCTGCCTACCAAGGAAACTATCACCTGTAGAGTTTCAACTGTCCGCATTCAGACTGCCCTGATGGGTTCCGTGAAGGGTCAGATCCATTGTGGTGGAATGGTGTGGAGTCATTGCCAGATTTGTTTCATCTAGGTTCCATTTTAAGTTGCTGTAAAAGATGTATAATAAAATTCAGTTAGTGTCTAATTTAATCAAATATTTTTGTTCCAAAGAGTTATGGGGGTGTTTTACCACACTCTCCTGTATTTGGGTGTCCTAAACTTTGCCATCTGTGAAAACAAATGATGATCCTTATGTGGAATTGGAAGAATCTCTTGTGTGTTGCTCATCACTTAGTATTTTTCATGCTTTCTACTGTGTGTTTGTACTTCAAAGCCTCTTTTCATACTATGGAAAGGCATACTTGTGTCTGCCATTGCAGACAAAAAGAGGGAGTCATGGCATGTTTAAAAAAGAATATAAATTTATTTTCCTAATTTTTTGAAAATTATGTTTGTGTCTGATGTGCTAGCATTATACATTTTTGTAAAATATGCATGATAAACATGATTTCAAGGTGAAGAGAAACATCTGGAAGGAATAATAATAAGTGCTAACTACGATTGTCTCTGGGTAATGATCAGTAAAAAATTTTTTCTTTTGTTTTGTCTTTTCAAAGTAGGGTCTTACTATACCCCAGGCTGACCTAGAACTTGTTCTGTAGCTTCAGGCTGGATGCAGGCTTACTGTGATCCTCTTAGCTCAGGCTCCTAAGGGCTGGGATTAAAGATGTGTGCCACCGTGGCCAACTTTAGTAGAGATTTTTCTAAATTCTTTATACTATTCTCTTTCCCAAGATCTCTATAATAGTAGTAACATTATCAAAAAAAATCGTTAATGTTTTAAAACTGATAAATCTTTAGTGATTTTTGTTTTATTTTAGTTTTTTTGAGGTAGGGTCTCGCTCTAGCCTAAGTTGACCTGGAATTCACTCTGTAGTCTCACTCTGGCCTCGAACTCACAGCGATCCTCCTACCTCTGCCTCCCAAATGCTGAGGCTAAAGGCATGCGCCACCACGCCCGGCTTTTTGTGATGTTTTTATGCTCTTAATAGAGCTCTCAAAATTCATGTGTTAAAACTTAATTATCAATGTAATAGTACTGGGAAGTAGGGACTTTGGGGATGACTTAAGTCCTGAGGGCTGAATGGGTGTCCTTATAGAAAGAGGTGGAGGGGAACACCCTGCTTCCTTTTGACCTTTTCCCATTTTTTAAACTTTTTGTTTATTTTTTACTTATTTATTGGAGAGTGACAGACAGACATAAAGAGAGAGAGGCAGATAGATAGAGAATGGGCGCACCAGAGCCTCCAGCCACTGCAAACGAACTCCAGACGTGTGCGCCACCTTGTGCATCTGGCTTACGTGGGTCCTGGGGAGTCGAGCCTGGAACTGGGGTCCTTAGGTGTCATAGGCAAGCGCTTAACCGCTAAGCCATCTCTCCAGGCCCCCTTTTCCCATTTTTGCACTCGCAAGTCTTCCACCGTGTGAGGCAGTCCCAGAAGAAGGCGCCACTGATGGTGCCAGCCTTCATCACACAAGGAACGTCCCAAAACCTTGGTCTTAGACTTCCCACCCTTGAGAGCTACAGTAAGATACACATGTGTTGTTCGGGATTTTCTTACGGCAACAGGAATGGGCCAAGAGACATGTTCAAAAAAAAAAGACTAAATAACTGTCTCCATGTTGACCTCAGCATGTAAGAACCTGTGGTCTGCAGAATTGGCTGATCTGGCACGGGTGGGTTGAAGGGTGAGTGGAGCAGGGCTGACCTGAGGGAAGTGCTAAAGGTCTCACCATTATACAGAGTTGTATACCAATCTTCTGAAGACTTAGTTACTGTTACACTTCTGCCAACCCTCTGTTTTGACTAACTGACCTAACTAATCCTTTCAGCACATCCGTTTTTCCACACCCTGCAGACACCATCTTACCACCCATCACAGCCTGAGGATGACAACCCCCATTTCACTTCCGTCTTATAGATTTAAAAATTGGGGTGCTATAGAGGTCGTGCCGTTATGAGAATCATAGCACAGACAGAAGAAAAATAGAATGAATCCTTAAACTTGGGTCTTGATTACAACATTAACACAGTTTCGGCGAGCCCTTATGTCACACGGTTGACTTACCTCTAGCTTCATGCCTGGGAAACCCTCTAATACCCCAGACAGAGAGCAAAATCAGAACTCGGATGACCTCTCCTCGTTTATGAGCTGGAGCATGATGCCTGCAAGAGAATGCTGCACATGAGAATGAAAGGGGTCAACTCTCCTTCGTGTGTTGGAATGAGAGGTTAGGAGGACATCCGCCTATGGTCGGTGACACTGACCAGCCCGTATCCTGACTCCACGGGATTCCCTAAGTCCACAGAAACAACTCGCAAATTTCCAAGCAAGGCCAAAGCAAAGAAGCTTCTTCGAGGCTGTGGCAGGATGGTGTTACAGCTGGACACCTGTGGATCCAAGCTGACCAAGAGAAAGAAGGACATAACAACACTGGGCCCTGAATGATGATGGTGTCACAGACAAGGACAAAAGCAACAGGAACAAGCAGGGTGAGTCAAAGCCGGCAGCCACGGGCTCAGTGAAGCTAGAAAGACGAGGCCAGGAGCAGAGTCCATGCCGGGAAACCAATTCACTCTCCAGAGTCCGTGTACGTAGTAGATTCTGAACAGATACTGGAGCCTCGAGTTTAAAGCAAGGAAACAGATGGGAATGGAAAACACCGGGATGCATCTCAACCTGACTTTTTTATTTCATCACAAGACTCGTTTGCTACAAGTTCTGACACTTTAAGGCCTTTCTTGGTGTGAGAGAACCAGAGCTTCTCACAGAGAAGAGAGGAGAGCGGGGCTCAGGCGTATGCATCGTTCTGCAGCAAGGCACACGTTGTCTTGGAGCTTCCTAGAATCCTAAATGATTGCTTCCCAAAGCAGCAGCTCCCCAAATCAGAAGGGCTGTGCATTCCTTACAGCCATGATACTCTACAGTGTCTCCTTCTTTCACTGCTGTCATTTAAAAATGGTTAGGGCCTTATAAAGTTGTTTGTTCTTTGCCCATCAACACCTGCAAAAACATTAACTAGCTATGACTCGTTGACGTCTCCCTACAAGGTATTTGTTTCCATCCAACAGGTGATTCTGAAAAGGATTTGCTCGAAAGATGTTTGCCAAACACAGTATAAAATCTGAATCGTTTGAGTGCATGCATCGACTTCAGAAACCGTTCTGGGTCTTAATAACAGAGATACGCACTCACTGTCCTTACACTGGACAAACACTGTGCTTCCCCTCAGCCTCCTCAACCCCCACACAGTGACACAAAAGAAATATTTATTCAGTGACTAAGCTCAGTCGCTTTTCCTCTTTGAGATTATCTTGATTCATGACCACAGATTTTGCTACAGATACTTTCGGTATTTGCTTACTTGAGGAGAGTCATGTAAACGCAAACGCCGTGGTGACAGGAGCAGTGGAGCCCGCATCTTGCTCAACAATGTTGAAGACGCACACATCCACATTTTCTCGCTCATGATCTTCCTCGCACACTACCGGCATGTCTGTGCATGTGCCTCACGTACAGAGAAGCTTCTACTGGAAGGCAGAGGTAGGACGACCACCTGACCCCATCTCAAAAAGAAAAATAGCCAATGTTCACCTGTAATCTCATCACTGAATAGGTGGGGGCAGGAGGATTACAAATTCTAGGCCAGCCTGGTTTGCATAATGAGACCCTCTCTTAAAAAAAAAAAAAAAACTAAAATAAAGCTAGGAGTTATGGCACATACCTTTAATCCCAGCACTTGGGAGGCAGAGGTAGGAAGATCACCAAGAATTCAAGGCCACCAGGAGACTACATAGTGAATTTCAGGTTAGCCTAGACTACAGTGAGACCCTACCTCAAAAAAGGGGAAGCTAAAATAGGGCTTGAGAGATGATTCAACAGTTAAGTCACTTGTGTGTGAAGCCTAAGGACCCAGGTTTGATTAACCAGAACCCACATAAGCCAGATGTGCATGGTGCCACATGCAGCTGTAGTTTGTTTGCAAATGGCTGGAGGCCCTGGCAAACCCATTATATCTCATTCTCATTCTCTTTCTCAATCTCTCTGTCTCTCTCTCTCTCTTTCTCTCTCTCTCTCAATAAAAGTAATAAAATAAAAACAGAAAAGAGAAAATAAAAAGAACCTGATAAAAGGATGTTTCAGGGCTGGAGGTATGGCTTAGTGGTTAAGGTGTTTGCCTGTAAAGCTAAAGGACCCAGGTTTAATTCCCCAGGAGCCACGTTAGCCAGATGCACAAGAGGGCACACGCGTCTTGAGTCCGTTTGCAGTGGCTGGAGGCCCTGGCACACCATGCTTGCTCTCTCTCTCTCTCCCTCTTTCTCTATCAAATAAATAAATAAATAAATAATATTAAAAAAAAAAAAAAAAAAAGGATGTTTCTAGCCAGGCATGGTGGCACACGCCTTTAATCCCAGCACTTGGGAGGCAGAAGTAAGACGATCGCCATGAGTTCGAGGCCACCCTGAGATTACATAGTGAATTCCAAGACAGCCTGAGCAAAAAAAAAAAAGGATGTTTTAGTCTTTTCTCTTCAGATCTTGAAAATCTGGTCTTTTCTGAAAGCTGGTGATGGTTTCTCTTTCCAAATAATTATAATAATAACAAAAACAATAACACATGCAATAAAATGTTTTACAGAGAGATCAAGCAAACTGTAGTGTTACTGACTTAACTCAATATAGACATTTACTTTAACTTGAGAAATGCAAGTTTTCCTATGGACTCCTTAATTGCTGTGCAGAGTGGTTGAAGTCTAAATTCTTCCTGCTCTAACTCCTTAAACTGGCTGTATTTCTTCCCTGTTGGAACCTTTCCAGCCATGGGTATAATACAGTCATCCATTACTGAACACCAGGGACATTTTCCGAGATATGCATCCTTCAATAGTTTCATCTTGCACAAACCTCTTAGTGTATACTTACAAAACCTAGATGGTAGGGCCGGCACTTGCCTACAAAGCCTAACTACCTGGGTTTGATTCCCCAGTAGTCAGATAAAGCCAGATGCACAAAATGACACAAGCATCTGGAGTTTATTTGCAGTAGCTAGAGGCCCTAGTGTGCCCATACACTATCTATCTATCATCTATGTATGTATGTATGTATGTATATATATATATGTATCTATCTATCTATCTATCTGTGTGTGTCTGTGTCTGTATCTCTCTGGTTGCAAATAAATTAAATAAAAATTTCAAAATCCTAGAATGCAAAAGCCAGGCATGGCGACACTTGCCTTTAATCCCAGCACTCGGGAGGCAGAGGTAGGAGGATTGCCATGAGTTCGAGGCCACCCTGAGATTACCTAGTGAATTCCAGGTCAGCCTGGGCTAGAGTGAAACTCTATCTTGAAAAGCAAACAAACAAAAAAAATCCTAGAATGAGCCAGGCATGGTGGTGCACACCTTTAATCCCAGCACTTGGGAGACAGAGGTAGGAGGGTTGCTGTGAGTTCAAGGCCAGCCTGAGACTACATAATGAATTCCAGGTCAGCCTGGGCTAGAGCGAGACTTTACCTCAAGAAAAAAATAAAAACACCCTAGACGGTGCAGGTCAACCACTGCCTTCAGCCTCTTCATGCAATGAGGGTATGTAGCAAATGGAGATTGTGAGATGGCGCTGGCACAGCGTGGCAGACTGCTTTGCAGTAAACTTTTATTTTATAAATAGGAGTATACTTGAACATGGCAATAAAAAGGATAGCACATTGCATACATAAGCCAGTAACCTCCATTTATTATCACCATCAAATACTCTGCACTGACATAATTGCATGTGTTGCACCTTTACATGACTGCCAATGCAGTAGGTCTACCCCAGCATCACAAGAAACACTTGGGTAATTCTTTTGTGATACAATGTCATCAGACACTAAGAACGTTTCACTTCCATTATAATCTTACAAGATCACAGTCACATTCACAGGCCATTGTGGACCAAAATTTCACTATATGGCACATATAATTATATAGTCTTCTTGTGTCTGGATCTCACTACCTTCTGGAAAAGAAAAACAGATTCTCCAATGGAGAGTGAAGTTGTCATAGGTTAAAATAGGATATACATTATTAATTTAGGGAGATTTTGATGGATGTAGGCCCTCTCTTAGCCAAAGACTAGTGAGAGCTTGACACTGAAGAACGTAATCTTTGTCTCCATAAGATTCTGATCTGGTTCCCAGTTCCATATATGGGTTCCTTTCTACTGAGCAGATCTCTTAGTCAATCAGAAAGCCACTGATTACCCACCAAGGCTATGTGCTGGCCCTACACTGCTGATCAGGCTGGTTGCTTCTGAATAGCTTTGGACCCCTGCTTGCTCACATCAGTGTTGGCCACTTTTTCCCAGTAGCTCATGCAGTGCTTTCCAACACTCGATGGGCTGTCTGGGGACTGGCTCTCATCCAGATTCCCTCCAGGTCTCTCCATGCTCTGTGCCGGCAGCATATGCGGTCTTTAGCAATGGGGTCTTACCTTCTACCTCATGCGAGTAATCAAGGGTTTTAACAGAAGCCTTTCTTGCTTTGGAGATCTCGGAGGTCTCTCCAATCAACAGCTTAATGTGGGTAGCACCAATTTCTGGTAGTGGGTGTTACAGGCCAGACTTTTTTTAAAAAAATTTTATTTTTATTTATTTATTTGTGTGTGAGAGAGAGATATACAGAAATAGGCAGGCAGAGAGAGAGAGGGAGAGAATGGGCATACCAGGGCCTCCAGCCCTGCAAACAAACTTCAGACTCATGTGCCCCCTTGTGCATCTGGCTTATGTGGGTTCTGGGTAATCAAATAGAGGTCCTTTGGCTTTTCAGGCAAGTGCCTTAACCGCTAAGCCATTTCTCCAGTCCAGGCCAGACTTTTTTTAAGGTTAGACTTCATCCCATCCTCTCCAGGACCTTTCTTTTCAGACACTACCCCTATATTCCTGTTGAATGTTAAATCTTTTAGTCTACCTTAAAGGAGAAAGATTTCTAGGCAGTTAATACTGAGTAGAATTCCATTGTGCAAATGTACCACAACTTCGTTATCTATTCATTCACTGATGGGCACCTGGGTTGATTCCAGTTCTTAGCTATTATAAATTGAGCAGATAGAAACATGGTTGAACAAATATCTCTAGTGAACCATGGAGCATTCAGTGTAAATACCCAGTAAGGGAATATCTAGGTCCATTGGTAGTTCTAAATTCATCTTTTTCAGGAACTTCCAAATTGATTTCCATAGTGGTTGTATAAGTTTGCATTCCTGCTAACAGTGAATAAGGGTTCCTCTTTTCCCATATCCTCAACAACATTTGTTGTTGTTTGATGTATTGTTATTTTTCTCATTTTTTATGAGAGAAAGAGACAGAGAATAAGAAAGAGAGAAAGAATTGGCACACCAGGCCTCCCAGCCACTGCAATCAAATTCCAGATATACATGCTACCTTGTCGCATGTGTGACCTTGTACATCTGGCAAACATGGATCCTTAGGCTTTGCAGGCAAGCACCTTAACCACTAGGCCATCTCTCTAGACTTGTTTGATTTTTTTGTTTTTGCTTTTGTTTTTTTTTTTTTGTTTGTTTGTTTGTTTGTTTGTTTGTTTGTTTGGTTTTTCGAGGTAGGGTCTCACTCTAGCCCAGTCTAACCTGGAATTCACTATGTCGTCTCAGGGTGCCCTCGAACTCAGAGAGATCCTCCTACCTCTGCCTACCGAGTGCTGGGATTAAAGGCATGTGCCACCATGCCCGGTTTCTTGTTTGATTTTTTAATGATTGCCATCCTTACTGGAATAAGGTGGAATCTCATAGTTGTTTTTCCTGATGGTTAGGAATGTTGAACATTTTCTTAAGTGTGTATTATCCATTTGTATTTCTTTCTCTTAGAACTCCCTGTTCAGTTCTCTACCCCATTTTTTGAGTGGGCTGTTTGATTATTTTATTGTTTTGTTTTTTGAATTCATTGTAGATTCTAGATATTAAGCCTCTGTCAGTGGTATATCTGGTGAAAATTCTCTCCCATTTTGTTGGTAATCTATTGGATCTGCTTATGCTACATTTGTCTGTGCAAACGCTTTTCCACTTCATGAGATACCAATAATTTGAGTGCTTGCTTGATTTTCTGGGCTACTGGAGTATTGTTCAGGAAGTCCTCCCCCACTTCTATATCATATAGAGTTCCTCCTGTTTTTTTCTTCCAGTGCTTGAAAAGTTTCAGGTCATATATTGAGGTCTTTAATCCATTTTTAATTGATTTTTGTGTATGGTGAGATACGTGGGTCTAGTTTAGTTTTTCTACACGTAGTTATGTAATTTGTGCGGCACCATTTGTTGAAGATGCTGTCTTTTCTCCAATCTACATTATTGGCATCTTTGTCAAAGATCAAGTAGCTGTAGTTACTTGACCTCAGGGTCTGGCCTCCAATTCTGTTCCATCGGGCTGGATGTCTGTTTTTATGCCAGTAACATACTGTTATTGTTACTATGGTTTCAGAATATAGCTTGAGTTCAGGTATGGTGACACCTCCAGAGGTGTTTCTTTTGCTGAAGATATGTTTGGATATACAAAGCCTGCTGCAATTCCATATGAATTTTGAGATCACTTTTTCTTTCTTTCTTTCTTTCTTTCTTTCTTTCTTTCTTTCTTTTTTCCTTGAGGTAGGGTCTTGCCCTAGCCCAGGCTAATGTGGAATTCACTATGTAGTCTTAGGATGGCCTAGAACTCACAGCAATCCTCCTACCTCTGCCTCCCTAGTTCTGGTATTAAAGATGTGCACCACCGCTGAGCGTGGTGGCACATGCCTTTAATCCCAGCACTTGGGAGGCAGAGGTAGGAAGATCACCGTGAGTTCAAGGCCACCCTGAGACTACATAGTGAATTCCAGGTCAGCCTGGGCTAGACTGAGACCCTACCTTGAAAAACCAAAGGAAAAAAAAAAATGTGCACCACCATGACAGGCGAAATCATTTTTTCTATGTCTGTAAAGAACGATATTGGAATTTTTGTTGGTATTTCATTAAATATTGAATATTTTTAAATTAATATAAAAAATAATTATAAATAAAAATTAAATATTGGTATTGGTAGAATTATCATTTTTACAATATTAATTCTACCTATCCAGGAGCATGGGAGGTTTTTCCATCTTCTCCTGTCATCCTCAATTTCTTTCTTGACTGTTTTTATTATATAGGTCTTTCAAATCCTTGGTAGGTTTTATTCCAAGGTAGTTGGGTGGGGGTAGGGTTTTTTGTTTGTGTTTTGGCTACAGAAAATGGGACAGCCTCACTGATTTCTTTCTCTATATATTTGGTTTTTGCATATAGAAAGGCTACTGATTTTGTGTGTTGATTTTGTATCCTGCCACTTTGCTGAAGTACTTAATCACCTTTAAATGCTTTGAGTTGCGGACTTTCAAGTCACATGCATATAGGATCATGTCACTGCAAATAGGGATAGTTTGACTTCTTTCTTTCTGATTTATATCTCTTTTGTTTCTTTCTCCTGTCTTATTGCTTAAACTGGGACTTCTAATACTATGTTGAAGACCAGTAGTGAGAGTGGGCACCCCTGTCTTTTTCCCTATCTCAATGGGAACTCCTTGAGTCTTTTCCCACTAAGTATTATTTAGGCTTTAAGTGTTTTATGGATAGCTTTTATTGTGTTGAGTTATAAATCCTCCATGCCTATTCTCTGCAGTGTTTTGATCATGAAGTGGTGTTGTATTTTGTCAAAGGCCTTCTCTGCATCTATTGAGATGATCATGTGGTTCTTGTGAGTAAGTTTATTTATGTGGTGTATTATGTTGTCTGATTCCCTTATGTTGAATCATCCCTGCATCCCTGGGATGAATCCTGCTTAACCAAGGTGATAATGCTTTTGATGTGATGTTGAATTCAGTTTGCAAGGATTTTGTTCAGAATCTTTGCATCTAGGTTCATCAGGGATATAAGGCGATAGTTTTCTTTTCTTATTGGACTTCTGTCTGGTTTTGGTATTAGGGTAATGCTAGTTTCATAGAAGGAGTTGGGAAGCATTTCCTGTTCTCTAATTATGTGAAACAGTTTGAGAAAAAATTTATTTCAGTTCTGCAGTGAAGGTTTGATAGAATTTGGCTGAGAAGCCATCCAGTCCTGAACTTTGCTTTGTGGGGAGGTTTTTGATTAACTTTTCAATCTTGATGGATGTGATCTGCTCTGAATTTAGATTTGGTATGTGATATGTGGCTAGGAATTCATCCATTTCTTCCAGATTATCTAATTTTGTGGAGTATAGGTTTTAGAATTCCTGATAATTCTTGCAATTTCATTGTTGTCTGTTGTGACCTCTCCCCTTTCATTTCTGATTTTATTAATTTGAGACTTCTCATTTTTTATTTGATTAAGTTGGCCAAGGATTTTAAAAGCTTGTTTATTTTTTCAAAGAAGCAAAACTTCATTTCATTTGATTAAGTTGATAAAGGGTTTAAAATCATGTTTATTTTTTCAAAGAAGCAGATCTTCATTTCATCAATTTTCTTAACTGTTTTCTTAGTTACAGTTCATTAATTTCTGCTCTGATCTTGATTATTTCTTTCCATCTGGAGCTGTTAGGGTTGGATTCCTCTTGTTTATTCAATGCCTTTAGGTGGATGGTTAGGTTATTTGTTTGAGATTTCTCTGTCTTTGTTATTAAGGCATTTAGTGCTATGAATTTTCACCTTAGAACTGCCTTCATTGTGTCCCATAAGTTTTGGTAATTTGTGTTTTCATAATTGCTCAATTCTAGAAATTTTACAGTGTCTTTTTTGGTTTCTTCCACAACAAATTTGTTGTTTAAAAGTTTGTTGTTGGGCTGGAGGGATGGCTTAGTGGTTAAGGCATTTGCCTGCAAAGGCAAAGGACCCAGGTTCAATTCCCCAGGACCCACGTCAGCCAGATGCACAAGGGGGCGCACGTGTCTAGAGTTCGTTTGCAGTGGCTGGAGCCCTGGAGCACCCATTGTCTCTCTCTCTCTCTCCCTCTTTCTCTGTCAAATAAATAAATAAAAATAAAATATTTTAATAAAATAAAATAAAATAAAAGTGTGTTGTTCAGTCTCCAGGAGCTGGTGGAATTCCTGATGTGTTGCTAATTTCTAGCTATAAATCATCATGATCTGATATGATGTAGGAAGTTATATCAATTTTCCTGATTTTGTGGAGACATGCTTTATGGCCTAATATATGATCCATTTTGGAGAAGATTTTATTGGCTGCTGAGAAGTGTGCATATTCTGTAGAATTGGAGGGGAATGTTCTGTAGATGTCCAGGTCTAGTTTATCTATGATTTTGCTGAGCTTTACTATGTTTCTGTTGATTTTCTGCTGGATGATCTGTCTATTGATGATGGTGGAGTACTGAAATCGCTATCTATGATAGTGTTGATGTTTATTTCTCTTTGTTGTCAAGTAGTTGTTGTTTTATAAACTGTGGTGCACCTGTGTTTCATGCATATAAATTGATGATTGTGATGTCCTCATGTTGAATTGTTCCCTTGATGACTAAGAAGTGGCTTACTTTGTTTTCTTGATTACTTTTAGCTTGAAGTCTGTTTTATCAGATATTAATGTAGCAACACCTGCTTGTTTCTTATTTCCATTTGCTTGAAATATCATTTTCCATCCTTTCACCCTGAGGATGTGTCTTTCTTTGGCGTTGAGGTGGGTTTCTTGAAGAGAGCTGATAGAAGAGTCCATTTTTCTGATCTACCCTTTTAACTTACTTCTTTTGTTGGGTGAGTTATGACCATTAATATCTGAGGTTATGACTGTGAGGTTTGATGTAATCCCTGCTATGATGGGTGCTTTATGGGATTTTGTGCTTTCTTGTGCTTTGTACTTTTTTGAGCCTGCTCTAATTTTGGTTATTGTGATCTTCTTCTTGTAGGCTCTTGAGATTGGTTATTTGACTCTTCTGTGTGGAGTATTCACTGAAGTATTCTCTGTAGGTTTGCCCATACTGCTATATCTCAAGTTTTGATGAATCCTTGTTAGAATGGAATGTGGTGTTCTGATTCAGGTGTCCCCCATAAACTTAGATGTTCTGAATGCTAGGTTCCCAGCTGATGGAGATTTGGGAATTAATGCCACTTGGAGACTGGTGTATTGTTGGGGGCAGACTTATGGGTGTTATAGCCAGTATCCCCATGCCAATGTTTGGCACACTCTCCTGTTGCTATCGTCCATGTTAAGTAGGCCAGGGGATGATGTCCACCCTTTGCTCATGCCATTGTTTTCCCCTGCCATCATGGAGCTTCCTCTCGAGTCTGTAAGCCAAAATAAACCCCTTTTTACCCCACAGGCTGCTCTTGGTTGGGTGATTTCTGCCAGCAGAAATCTGTGAACCTGACTGCAGCAACATTTAAACCACAACAGTGGGTTTTCTCAAAGAACAGCTGTAGACATAGTGAGGGCTAAGTGTTGTATCTGCAAGCCAGGAAAAGTCACCTGGGTTTCTTAATATATTAAAGAATGTCAGTTGATGATCCACCTTCTAGCACTCATTCTTATAAAAAAAATAACTTTGCACTAATAAAAGTAGTCTAATTTATTATAATAAAATAATTCATCCATGTATTCAGCAAGTATGTATTAAATGCTTGCAATTTGCCAACAGGGGTAAGATGAGCACAAATCCCCATATTCATGGAGCTTGTATTACAGTGATGGAGATGAGCAATGAAGAATCAAATAAGGGCTGGAGATGTGGTTCAATGGTCAAGGCACTTGCTGCAAAGCCTAAAGGCCAGGGTTCAATGCCCCACTACCCTCATAAAGTCAAATGCACAAAGTGGTGCATGCATCTGGAGTTCTTTTGCAGTGGCTAGAGGCCCTGGCCTGCCCATTCTCTCTCTCTCTCTCTCTCTCTCTCTCTCTCTCTCTTCGAAAATAAATAAAAAAATTATTTTAAAAACTACTTCAAGTAAATACTATTGAAATATTGTACCTATTGATAGTGATCATTTAGAAAGAAAGGGCAGGACAGGTCGCAGGAGTGTGGTGGACTGTGGCTGAGATGGACAGGCCATGATGATGGCTGTAAGGGTGGTGCCAGGCCCTGCTCTCTGTAGAAGAGCATTCACACAGAGAGATCCCCACCTACAAGGCCCCCTGAAGTACACCGGGCATAGTCAGGGAACATGGAGGGGGCCAAAGAGATGAGAGAACTGTGACGGGAAGGGGGCCAGAGCAGAAGCAAACAGCTTCTCAGAGACGTGAGGTGGAGGGCAGCCGAGAGGTGTTTTAGTTCACCCTCAGACTCAGGTTTACCCTAGGGTGCAAGACAAATAGAAAATGATGAAAGAGCTGTGACATGATAAGATTTGTATATTTTTATAGATCCTCCTTGTTGAAAATAGACCACAGGCAACAGAGAGCAGAAGCTGTAAAACCAGTTAGGAGTCAATTGCAGTAATCCATAGTGTGATAAGAGTGGCTTGCACCACACAGAAGCAATGGAATGGTGATAAGGGGTATTAATTCAGATTCACTTGGAAGGCTGGCCCAACAACTGTAATTCGAACTCTAATTTTTTGAGACCCACATGTCAAGTTATGAGTTTCAATAGAATGAAGGCACCTCTTCGCCACATGTAATGTCATAACCCAGATGCATGCCACCGACCAATGGATTAGATCTGGGTTGAACGATTTGGCATCCTAGTTAATGAAGGACTGGTATTGAGTTAAAGGTTTTGGAATGGGCTGGAAATATGGTTACAAGGCTAAGAGTACTTCTTGTGCAAGTATAAGGGCCTGAGGAGGGCTGGAAATCACTATATTTTGATATCTAGGATCCACATAAATAGCCGGGCACAGCCACACGAGTGCGTAACCCCAGTCCTGTGGGGAAGAAGAGACCTGAGAACAGCTGGTGCTTGAGGCTAAACAAGCTCCAGGGCCAGTAACAGACTGCCCCTCAAACAAGAACAGAGCAAGAGCAATAGAACCTGACACCCAACTTTCTGCCCCAGCTACCACAGGTAAGCACACTGCACCCCACTGCAGGCAGGCCCACTGAGCGCCACAAGAGCACACACACCACACATCCACATACAACCTAAAAGAACAAGTAAGGCTGGAGAGATTGCTCAGTAGTTAAGGCACTTGCCTGCAAAGCCTAACAAGCCAGGTTCAATTCCCTGCTACCCACATAAAGCCAGCTGCACAAAGTAGGACATGCATCTGGAGTTCGTTCTCTGTGGCTAGAGACCCTGATGTGTCCATTCTCTCCCTCTCTCTCTCTCTCACTCTCACTCTCGCTCTCTCTCTTTCTCTCTCTCTCTCTCCCCACTAGCACAAAACCAACCACAAACAACGAGAGAAGCATGCTGTGGTGAGAGTCAGAGAACATCAAGAGTTTTGGCTGGGGCTGGCCAGATATGGCAGCCTGCCTGTTTCCAAGTGCTAGAGAGGGCAAGCTGACTAGATAAGCCAGCTGAATCTGTGAGCTCCGAGTTCCTGTGAAAGACCCTTTGTCAGTAAGTGCGGCGCAAAGGGATTAACTTCCAGCCTCCACATGCACAGGGCACCCGCCCACATGTGCATACACGCGTGCAACCATGCATGCACACCACACACAAGTACACACAAAAGAGGTTCCGTTTTGATCTGATAAACTCGAAATAGACAGTTATATAAATATGTTCTGTGGATCAGAGAGACTCAGCATGAAAAGCAGACCCCTCACCTGTTGGTCTTTGATATAAAGCCTGAGATGAAGACTCCTGTGCAAGTGATCACACACACATACACACACACACACACACACACAGATGTATATATACATGGAGGCCTTTCTTTCAGGTGAAAACATTAAGGCAGTAAAAGATAACGCCTGCTCACTTTGATCTCAATAGACTGAACCTCACATGTTGTCTCTCCCAAAAGCATGGAGGCTGATATGTTATCAGCTTGCATCAGATAAAGCCTCACTAGGTGGGTGGAACACTCTCCTCAGCCTCTTGAGTCAAGCAGCTCCCATCAATCAAAAGCAACCTTGGGCCTCCCTGATCAGCAGGTGGTAATGAGTACACCGCGATCCTTATGAAGGGGGAGGGAGCTGGGCCAGAAAGGGAGCCCCATTCTTTACACTACTCAGGTTTGCTCCACCTGGTCACGGCTTCTTCACAGAGAAACTTGCCGAGAATTTCACAAAAGGAAAGTGCAATCACCCTCCACTGCCGATGTTGGTTATAAGGTGGTGACTGGTATGTAGCATCTTTAGGACCCACCCAATTTCCTTTTACCTTTGGCTGGCTCTTCAGGCTGGTTTCAGTGTTCTTCCTGGTGTAAAGCCTTGGACTCTCATTCTTGAGAGGTTCAAGTCCTGATTTCCAGTCTCCTATAAGCACTGGGAGCTCTATTTGCCCATTTATCGTAGATTCCACCCCCAGAAGCACCAAGGGATGTCCCAGTGGGTCACATGAGTGTGCCCCATGGTCTTCACAGTCCTTTGCACCCACATGATGGTCTTAGTCATCTTACCAACACGACAACTCTTGTCTTGCCCCCTGATCTTCTAGGACCAGGACTGTAAGATCACCAGGTCTCAGCCAGGAGCTTGCTATGACTCTTCTTGTACCCTTTCTTGGAAATGTTCCCAACTTGGGGACAAAGACCTCTGTGCCCACAGATACAAAGCTGAATGGGTAGAATTTCAGGAGCCAAGGTCAACAGAGGCACCCCAGAAGCTTCCTGGCCCCCAGTAGTCTATATGTTGAGGACATTATACAAAATAATGGCTGTTCGTTTCTGATATAGCCCCTACCTTAAGGGTAGAAGCCCACCCCGACAGAGTCATCTCAAAGGGAGCGCACCTGCTACCTGCTGGGAAGAGCGTTCAGTGCTCCTGGGGTAGACAGCTGCCAGGTGGCACAGCTGGTGACTCAGTATGCTGAAGAATGTTCTAGAGAGAAAGTGATGAATGCGGGGCCTAGGTGAGTCCTGATCAAGATCTGAGACCAGAAAGTTTCCATGACTATCAAAAAAAAAAAAAAAAAAACATTCTTTTTATACATGATTGTTAAGTCTCAGATTTCTGAGAAACAAAATACAAATCTACTATGTAGGTGGCTGAATTACAACATCATGTTAACTCCCTGGAAAAGTTAGGGCACCAATCAGGAAGGAGGAGGGCCCAGAAAACTGAGGTGGAAACACATGGATCAAGTGAATGACCTGTGTGAACATGGATCCCTGAGTCCTGCCGGCTCTCCCTGATGACAGAGGCATTTCTTCATGCTAGTTTGAGATCAGTTGCTCCCTTCTCTGCAGATCCCTGCAAGGGACACACCTTAAGCAGCTTCCTTTCGCGGGACTGCCGAGCCTGCTCATGACCTGCCTCCACCTCCTTTCTTTGCTGACTCAAGTCACAGCAGGTCCAAGAAGGGCGAGGCACACACTGTGACCTGTGGGGGGTGCGCCCCGCACCACACGCCCAGGGAGGACTGCTGGATCAAAGGGTGCAGCTTCGTGCTGCCCGATCGCCCTGCCCTCCGTCAGAGCTGTGCTGACATCCGCGCTCATCAGCAATGGGTGACGAGCTTGCTGCCCCAGGAACTTAGCGAAAGAGTTTGTATTCCAAGCTTTAGAGGAGTTCCGCCAAACAACGAGTTCTTCAAATGATATCAGCACAGTCTTTTTAAATTTATATTCCTCTTATTATAAATTAGGTTAAATGCAGCACTCGGGAGGCAGAGGTAAGAGGATCGCCGTGAGTTCGAGCCCCCACCCCCTGAGCCTACATAGTGAATTCCAGGTCAGCCTGCACCAGAGTGAGACCCTACCTCGAAAAACCAAAAAAAAAAATTCGAGCCCCCCCCCTGAGCCTACATAGTGAATTCCAGGTCAGCCTGCACCAGAGTGAGACCCTACCTCGAAAAACCAAAAAAAAAAAAAAAAAAAAAAAAAAAAAAAAAAAAAAGCCAATTTATATTTCCTTTCCTGTGGATTTCACATTCATAGCCTTTGCTATTTCCTTTTTATTCATTTTTCCTGTTATTTCTGGAAACTCTTTATATATCAGAGATTGTACTTTCCCAGCCTGTGTTTTATAAATCATACAGATTTTTCCATGCAGAACTTTTAATTTTTTTTTGTTGTTTGTTTTTCAAGGTAGGATCTCACTGTAGCCCAGGCTGACCTGGAATTCACTATGTAGTCTCAGGGTGGCCTCGAACTCACGATGATCCTCCCACCTCTGCCTCCCGAGTGCTGGGATTAAAGGCGTGTGCCACCACGCCTGGCTAGAGCTTTTTAACTTTTAAAAATCCATCTTTTCTTTTCTGAACTTAAGACTTTCCAAACCCAGGGTTTTCAAAGAATACCAGTCCTCCCAGTTTTCTCCAGCAATCATGTATCACTTCTGGCACTAAAATCTCTGATACATTTGGAGTTTACCCTGGTGCATGATTTGAGGTGTGGCAACATTTTTTGTCAGATAGCTATCCTGTTATCTCAACATCAGTGATTGCATTTTCCTCTTTTTGAAACACTAGTTTTATCTACACAAGATTTATACTAAGCTACCATATCTATGTGGATTTGCTGTCTGGATTGTCTATTCTGAGGATGTATATTTACACATACTTTTCACTTTTTAAAGCTATATTTTAAGATATGAGTGTTTGTCTACCATCATTGTTTTGTTTTTTTTTCTTTTTGGCCTCATTCAGCTTCTATGATAAGCTTTGACTATTTCCATATATGTAGATAGATTTAAGTTAATATTTTTATAATTCTTATGTTAAACTCAAAGCTTCTTATCCAAAACCATGCCACAGGATTCCACTAGTTGCTGTCTTGCGTGGTGTTTTAAATTTTCTTTGGATGTAGGTATTGGACATTTTATTTCTGAGTATTTTTACCTCTTCTTATTACAAATAGTTATTTCATTCTGTATTGTAATTGATGAGTTTTTGTATAAATTAGAAAATATTTATTTCTTTATTTTGTACCTCAACATCTTACTAAATTCTTTTTGCTTTATAGTACTTCTATAGTTCTATAGTAGTTTTAATAGTTTGTTTATGCATTGGAAAGAGGCAGAGAGAGAGAGAGAAAATGGGTACACCAGAGCTTCAGCCACTGTAAATGAACTCCAGACACATGTATGACCCTGGGCATCAGGCTTACTTGTGCGCTGGGGAATCAAACCTGGGTCCTTTGGATTTGCAGGCAAGCCTCTTAACCCCTAAGCCATATCTCCAGCCCCTGGATTTACTTCTTAACATCAAAATACTTATGCCAAACTGAGTGTAGTGGCGCACGCCTTAATCCCAGCACTCGGGAGGCAGAGGTAGAAGGAGCACCATGAGTTCGAGGCCACCCTGAAATGACACAGTGAATTCCAGGTCAGCCTGGGCTAGAGTGAGACCCTACCACCAAAAAAAAAAAAAAAAAATTATATCTTTCTAATGTCTATGGATCTACTTTCTTTCTCTTACTTAATTATGCTGAGTATTTTCACCAGTAACATGTAAATGTTGACACTACTGCTCATTCTTACAAAATGGTTGAGTTTTGTAACAAAGCCTCTAATTCACTAAACATGCTGCAAGGGCTTGGCTAATATAGATACTAATTTAATGTTATTAATTATGTTACTTAGTATTTTATTGAAAATTGGTATTAAATTTTTTACAATTGCATTTCATGGTATTGTAAGCTGCATACATGAAATCTTCATAGGATTTATTCATATAGTAAGATATATTAATGAGTTTTCTAAAATTGAATCATCCTTAAATGCCCAGATTCTATTCCACTGAGTAATGATAGGGCTTCAGGCCCTGATGTGTTTTGGGCTTTAATGTTTTATGTGGGAAGTTTATATGTATAGGTGAGGTTGGATTGTGTTTTCCTATTTTATGCAATTTTTGCTATTTTAATTTTTCTGATTATTCATTCCATTGATATTTACAAAGAAATCGAATTTTCTGTGTGTACATATTTATTATCTCTCAGTAAGGGCTCATTGTCTGTTTGCCAAAGACAGTTAAGGCCTGTTGCTTTTAATGTTTCTGCCTATGTGTTATTTTAAAAATATTTTTATATATTTATTTGCAAGCACAGAGAGAGAGAGAAGAGGAACAGACAGAGGGAATGGGCACACCAAGGCTTCCAGGCAGTGCAAACAAACTTCAGATTCATGCACCACTTTGTGCATCTGGCTTTATGTAGGTACTGGGGAATCAAACTCGGGTTGTTAAGCTTCTCAGGCAAACACCTTAACTGTTCATCTATCTCTCCAGTCCTGCCTAGGTATTGTTATATTTTCTATATGTTTTTGCCTTATAGTGATAACTGCTTCATGATTTGGCATATAGGTCTTCATATCAACTCTACCTTAGTTTCCTGGTTTACATGTCAATACCAAAAGCATATCTTGTTAGTTCACCTAATAATTTCAGACATAAACTGCTTTTATTACATTTGCCTGTCAATGTTTTTTATTCTTTCCCTATCAAACTTTCTATACATTGTGCTTCATTTATAGCTCTCATGATATAAATGTGTGTTTTATTTTTAAGCCAGTCTGAAAACTGTTCTTTTTGAGGCATAAAGCCCAGTTTTTATTTTATTGTATGCTTAATACATTTGATCTTAGTTCTGACATATTATTAGCTTTGTTTTTAAAGACTGATAGGAAGGTTTAAGATTTTTATTATGCTACAAACTTATTCACTTTTTAAAGTACTTTTTAAGGTTTATTTTTATTTATTTGAGACAGAGAGAGGGGGTGAGAGAGAGACAGAGAGTGAGAATGGGTGCCCAGGGCTTCTAGCCACTACAAATGAACTCCAGACGCATGTGCCACCATGTGCATCTGGCTTACGTGGGACCTGGAGAATTGAACCTGGGTCCTTAGGCTTCACAGGCATGCACCTTAACCTCTAAGCCATCTCTCCAGCCCCTTATTCACTTTTGCTTGTGATTCATATTTTAATTGTAAAGGAAGCATGCATTTTGTTCTAGTGTCTATCTTTATCATTGTAATTTTACACCATCCTTTTTTAAACCTCCATGTTTCTGGAATATTGGTTGCCACAAATGAGTAATAGTTAAAAACATCACTAAGATGCTTCTGTCCCACTGGTCCACTCGGCTGACTGAAGACACTCAAGATGCCATGAGAGCCACAGGGCAGGGAGACCTCGCATAGCTCAGGAGGAGCAGATGCCTCCTTCTGTTTGGTGACAAGGGTCTCCTATAGCCCAGGCTGGCTTAAAACTCCCTACAGAGCCAGGGATGACCTTGAAATTCAAACCCTACTGCCTCCACACCCCAAGTGCTAAGATTACAGGCGTGTTCCACCACACAGACTTGTGCAGTGCTGGGAGTCAATCCCCGGAGCTTCATGCATGCTAGACAAGCTCTCTCCCAACTGAGCTACATCACCAGTCCTGAGGCCTTCCTCTGCCCAGTTACCCTCAGAGGAACTGAGTCCTGCACCAGCTATGTGAGTGAGCTGAGGGACAGATCTCATCATTGAAGTCCTCAGGTGGCAATGACTATGTAAGAAACCCAGAGCCTGACACCCCGTGCAGATATGCAATGAAAGTGAGTTGATAGATTATTTTCAGCCACGAGACACTGCAGAGGCTGAAAGATATTGTCCTCCAGAGGAAAGCAAGCGCATGCGTACCCAGGGGATTTTACGCTTCTAAATGGGTCTCTTTTGCAGAAAGCAAATATTTGCAATGTTTCTGTTAGGTTTGCCTGTGTGTGGTCCTCATGCACTTCTTTGCCCTTCCTTCTTGATGCTTGCTGACCCCATTTGTGACTGACAGTAAAAACTGTACATTGTCTGCCTCTCAGTGTCTCTGAAGATAAAGTTTTCAGACTTACCTGTTGCTCTTATGTTATATGCAGGGAAAGAAGCGAGAAACTGCTGGCTTCTGTCTATATGGTCATAATAGAAGACATTGTTTGAGTCTGTACTTTTCCTATTAAAGTTGGGAGTTAGTTTCATTTCTTTAAGCTTTCTATATTTCCTTCTTTGTGAATTATATATTTTTGTCGTTTAACCACCATTCTTTTAGTTTGCCTTGTATTTTCTTCTCTTATAATATTTCAATTTATTTATTTGCAAGCAGAGAGAGAGAGAGTATGGGTGTACCAGGGCCTTCTGCCACTACAAACAAACTCTAGACTCATAAACCACTTTGTACAGCTGGCTTTACATGGGTATTGGGAAATCAAACCAAAGCTGTCAAATTTTGTAAACAAGTACCTTTAAACAGCTGAGCAGTCTCTCTAGCCCTTGTATTTTCATTGTTAGTTTATAGGAGTACTTTGTGTATTGGAGACTTTAGCTTTTATCTTTTAAAAATATTTGTTAGTATTTTCTGGAAGTTTGTTTCTTATCCTTTAAAATTGAAAAGGCCTTTTGGTCACTCCTTTAATCCCAGTACTAGAGAAGCAGAGGTAGGAGGATCACCATGAGTTCAAGGCTCCCCTGAGACTACATAGTGAATTCCAGGTCAGCCTGTGCTAGAGTGAGACCCTACCTCAAAAAAACAAAAAGAAAAAAAAAGTACTAATGTGCTTCTGTGGGTGGCCCCATTCAATGGACTGGGTCTCAGATGCAATGAAAAGGACACAGTGAGCTATGCACCAGCATTCATCTCTCTCTGCTTCCTGACTGTGGACAGTGTGACCTCGCACTTCCGCACATGATTTCCTCTCCATGATGGACTGACTGTACCTTCAAACCATGAGACAAAATCAGTTCTTCCTTCTTTAAGGTATCTTGTCACAACAACAAGAAAAGTAACTACTACATATGCTAAAGTATCATAAAATAACCCTCTTTTCTCTAGTAGTTTAAAATACTTTACTTATATATAATTTTTCATGTATCTCTTGCCAGGCCTCTTTGAAGACATATTTATCCCTAAATTATATGACTTTTTTCTACTTATTTTTATTTTTTATAGGAGAGAGAGAGAATTGGCAGGCCAGGGCCTCCAGCCACTGCAATCGAACTCCAGAGGCATGTGCCATCTTGTGCACATTTGCAACCTTGAGAGCTTGCATCATCTTGTGCGTCTGATTTACGTGGGACCTGGAAAGTTGAACATGGGTCCTTAGGCTTCGCAGGCAAGTGCGTTAACCACTCAGCAATCTCTCCAGCCCCTGAATTATAGTTTTTTGGTGATAGAAATAGAGACATTTTATTAAGAAATAGAAAGGAGCTCCAAAGAATAGAAGTGGGCTCCTGAGCTCAGACTGGACCAATATTCAAAAGCCCTTCATCGTATTGTATGGCCCGAATTCTTACCCCAATGCCAACACAGTGCTTTGGTTTTTGTTTGTTATATGTTGTTTGGTGTTGTTTTTTCAATGTTGGGAATTGAACACAGAGCCTCATAGGCAACCACTCTCTCTACCACTCAGCACACCCTCAGCCCTCACTCTTCTAAATATACAAAACTAAATAGTTTCATATCTATTACACACTAGCCATAACCTTAGCAAACTCAAGTCTCAATTTCTACTTTACCATGATGTTTTAAAAGTTGAATACATTGCCCAGGGTGGTGGTGCACGCCTTCAATCCCAGAATGTGGGAGGCTGAGGTAGGTGAGTTTAAAGCCAGTCTAAGACTACTTAGTGAATTCCAGGTCAGCCTGGGCTAGAGTGAGACCCTGCCTCAACCCCCCCCCAAAAAAAAACAATAAAATAAAAAATAAAATGTTAAGGGCTGTAAAGATGGCTTAGCAGTTAAAGCACTTGCTAAGCTTAAGAACCCAGGTTATATTCCCCAGTACCCACATAAGCCAAATGCACATGGTGGTGCATACATCTGGGGTTCATTTGCAGCAGCTAGGGGCCCTAGCATGCCATTCTCTCTATCTATCTATCTATCTATCTATCTATCTATCTATCTATCTTCCTCTTTCTCTCAAATAAATAAATAAAAATTTAAAAAAAATAAAAAGTTAAGCACATAAGTGATCTAAGTGAATCAATGCTCCAGCCCTATGTCCTCCACAAAATATATATTAAAAAATTACTATTATCAGGCTGGAGAGATTGTTTAGTAGTTAAGGCACTTGCTTGGAAAGCCTAAGGATCCACGTTTGATTCCCCAGAACCCATGTAAGCCAGATGCATGCATCTGGAGTTCGTTTGCAGCAGCTGGAGGTTCTGGTGTACCCATTCTCTCGCTGTCTCTCTCTCCCTCTCTCCCTCTCAAAATAAATAAATTAAAAATAAAATCATTTTTTTAAATTCCTATCATTAATGTCAAAAAATGCATGCAAAAATTGATCTATGATAAAAAAAATATACTACTAATAAGTTACTGATTGTTTTTAATAGTAAGTTACTGGGTATTTTTTAAATTTCTTGTATATGTTTTTCCACTGTGCCAAAGCTCCAAGAGAACTTGTTCCTCTAGGGAGGTCATTCAGATTCTGGACAATATTCTTTCTCTTAACTAATGATGTGAGAAGCAGAAGGAACAGAGTAGCATAGGTCAGGTGCTTTGGAAAAGAAGACTGGGTCAGCAACAAAGAGGAGAACGGTACGTCAGTCAGAGTGTGATATGAAGTACCTAGCAGCCAACAGTGCACAGTTGCTTAGCAACATATAAATGTATAAGAAAGAAGGGCACCAAAGACAACACAGGGCTGGGAGCTCACTATTCCTCCCACATTTATTATTTCTTCATGCTACATAAGTCAAACAGAAAACTGAATAAACATTTGACTTCCAAAAAGTTAGTCAACTATATAGTGAAAAGATTACAGCTCAAACATAGATCTGAAGTAGCAGGCAGCCCAGATATAAATACACAGAGAAAAGTGTACAAGCTCACAGCTGGATTTCCGGGACAGTAGAGCCAAGTGCTCATGCACACTGCTGAGGTCGTAGGGACGAGCGTGAGTCACCCATGCCTTTTGGAAGCTTAATATCTCCCAGGGAAGTGAGGACAGGTATACAAAACACAGCACCCCAAGGTAGAATTCAGGTCACAACTGAGGGATGCAAGCTTATATATCCTCAAAGCTGGGAGAGATCAAAAGCTTCATTGAAGAGGTCCCATGTTGATTAACCTTTTAAAGTTAGATAGGGGGGAAGAAAACAGACCCAGTATGGTGGTGCTTCTTTAATCCCAGACTGAGGTAGGAGAATCACCAAGTTCAAGGCCACCTGGAGACTACATAGTGAATTCCAGGTCAGCCTGGGCTAGAGCAAGACCCTACCTCAAAAACCAAAAAAAAAAAAAAAGCTGAACAGGATCTTGACAGGTACATCTGACAGTGTTGGGGACATTCACTGGTAAAGGCAATCGTCTTGGTCCCATTGGTGCGGCAATAACAAAATACCTGAGGCTGTCTTCTCTTTCCTTCATAATGGATGTTTTATTGTGTTGAGGTTACACAGGCAGTTCAGTTCATACTGGAATCTAAAAAGTCATGATGTAGTGTATTTTCTTTCTAAACCCTTATTCCAGCAAATTTCCAACTTCAAGTATGTAGACAACCCAGCACTCAGAAGGTGGAGGCAAAAGGATCAGAAGTTCAGTGTGTGCTACATGAGACTCTATTTCAGGAAGGAAGAAGGAAGGAAGGAAGGAAAGAAAGAAAGAGAAGGGAAGGAAAGGAGGGAGAGACAGAGGGGAGGAGGGAGGGAGGGAAGGAAGAAGAGCATAGTGGGAGAGAAGGAGGGAGAGAAAGAGGGGGAAGGAATGGAGGATGGAAGGAAGGAGAAAGAAAGAAAAAGAATGAAGGAGAAGAAGAAGAGGGAAGAAGGAAGAAGGGGAAGGGAAGGGAGAAGAGAGGAAAGAAGGAAAAGAAAGGAATGAAAGAAAATGAAGGAAGGGAGGGAGTAAGAGAGAGAGGGAAGGAAAGAGGGAATTAAAGAAGGAGGAGGAAGATGGATCATAGGTAGATGATAGATAGGTTGAGGCAAGTTTTCCTTAAGAAGATATCATGTACCAATATCTTCAAATGCTGACAAGCTGTTACTTAAGTGCACCAATTCGCAGTTTTATATCACACATAGTACATATTCAAACTGTCAGTACTCCATAGCATATTAACAAGATAATTAGGGAAACTGAGCCCCCACGACCACAGATGATGCAGAGGGAACACAGTTTTGGAAAGGGCTGATCAAAGAAAAGTTTCCTTCAGGAAACAATTCTACTTAAAACAACACGGGTCTAGACCGAACTTAAACTAGCCAAGACATATTCAATCCATGACTGTAAGTCCAAACTACCCTTAGTATGCTTTTTATTGCAGGCTGTAAAACTAACCCTACTTGTGGAATAGTAAGCTGAACCCCAAGACATCCACAGCCTCCTGTAATGCAGTATGTTTCTAGATGTGCCAATAAAGGAACAGCCAGAGAATGATTTCCTCTTTAAAAACAAGTCATTTCTACATTTTAAAAGCACAATGAAGCCGGATTCCTCCCTCTGTTTTAAAAAAAAAAAAAAAAAAACTTCTAGAATTGCTAGGAAAGTTGTATTTCCCAAGTAGTTAATAAAATTGTCCTCTGGATCTAACCAAAATGGACCGCTGACAAGACAGGGTCCCATTCAGCCTCTTGTGCTTCAGTAGAGGCTGGACGCTGCTATTATTGTCTCTGAGTTTTGCCCGTGAAATCTGCCGTCTTGGCGAAGCACTTCAGCCTGCTTTCCCTTGGCAGTCCTTTGGCCATGTTTGCCCTCTGTTGGAAGACATCCTTTCCCACTGCAGGAGCAGCGCTTAGCTCACAGCCTCACTGCTTGCCTCTTGGGCTCCTTCCTCACACCTTGGGCTGAACTGACCTTCCTCTTGGGCATCTTGGCTTAAGAGTTTTCTCAAAGCTGCTTGAAGGGCCATGTCCAAGCCCACAGCTGAGGCCATATACTTAGGAAGAAAAGAGCATTATCGAGCTCAAAAACCTCATCTAGAAGATGCAAGCAGCTTAGCACCAGCAGCTGGTGAGGGTCTCTGCCAAGTGAAAACTTTGTGGAGAAATGGGAAAGGAAACAGCTTCATGCAGAGGGCATCAAGCAAACGGGCCAGTCAAATTTTATAGCAATTGTTTCGTGAGTACCAATCTGGTACTGAACCAAATGAATCCCTTCTAAGCATGATGCTTCCATAACCTGGTCACCTTCAATGAGGCCCAACCTCTTAAGAATCCACCACTTGGGGCTAGAGAGATGGTTTAGCAGTTAAGGCGCTTATCTGTGATGCCTAAGGACTCAGGTTCAATTGCCTAGTACCCATGTAAGCCAGATATACAAGGTGGCTCATGCATCTGGAGTTCTTTTACAGTGGCTAGAGTCCCTGGCATGCCCATTCTCTGTCTGTCTGTCTCTCTTTCAAGTAAATTAAAAAAAAAAAAAAACTCACTAACAGTTTGAAAAAGAAAGAATCCACCACTTTTCAAGACCATGACACTGAGGGCAAAATGCCCATATATGAATCTCTAAGGGCTAATTCATATTGAAGTCTCAGTAGTCATTTTGTTTGGGGTAGGAGGAATCGTGTAAGTAATAGCTGATAATAATGCACAAAAGTACAAGTGAGGAAGAAGAAATCTACACAGCCCAGGTGAGAAAGGCAGAGGAGCCACAGGCATGGGAAGGGGCAGGAAAGGAAGACATGGAGACTTACTAATTAGGATTCATTGCTCAGCAGACCTCTAATTTACTCCATGAAGGTAATAGAAAAATAGATTCAGCCGGGCGTGGTGACGCACGCCTTTAATCCCAGCACTCGGGAGGCAGAGGTAGGAGGATCGCTGTGAGTTCAAGGCCACTCTGAGACTAGGTAGTGAATTTCAGGTCAGCCTGGGCTAGAGTGAGAGCCTACCTTAAAAAACCAAAACAAGAAAAATAGACTCAACTGAACACGGGGGTGGGGGGGGGGCAGCAGGGAGTCAAGGGAAAGGTTAAGGGGGGAGGAAAAAAATCTGAGCTTGCTATGCTTGAAGAGCTCATGAACTGGTGGAGGATGGTATGCCATGAATGGAAGAAAAAGCAAGTCCTGAGTTTGGTAAGTATCTATGTAATGGGCATTGGGCACGACTGAAGATATGCAAGTAGATGCCAACTCAGAGAACAGGGACTGGATATAACCTCAAAGGAAAAAGAGGGTGAGGGATATGAGGGTGTGATGAGGGAGCCGGCAAGGCACAGTGGTGACACCCATAAACGCAGCGCTCAGGAATCTGGTGAGGGAGGATCACAAATTTGAGGCTAACCTGAACTACATAGAAAACCAAGTCTCAAGGTGACCTTTAAGTGTCAGGCTGGAGAGATGGCTTAGTGGTTAAGGCATTTGCTTGTGAAGCCTAAGGACGTAGGTTTGATTCACCAGTACCCACATAAGCCAGGTGCACAAGGTGGTACATGCATCTGGAGTTCATCTGCAGTGGCTGGAGGTCCTGGTGCACCCATTTTCTCTCTCTCTCTCTCTATCTATCTATCTATCTATCTCAAATAAATAAATTAAATTAAGTATTTCTAAAAAATGGAAGTATGGCCTTAACAAAAACTCAACACAGAATTACAGAAGCCAAGAAAATATTATCTTCCTTATTTTCTTATGTATTGATAAGTAAACTCAAATTAACTGAGGTTTCAAAAAAAAAAGCCAAGAAAAGAACAATTCCTAGAAGACAAGGGAATGGACAATAATGAATGGTACTTACAATTTGAGTGTGTGTGTGTGTGTGCATTGTATGTACTTATCTGTGCAGATCACTCACCCATTTGTTTACTTGAGATGGTCTCACTGATTGCAGAACTTGGCATTTTTGCAAGCCACAGCAATTCTTCTATTCTGTTCCCCAAAGAACTACAGTTCCAGGTCAGTGGGGCCACCCCCAGCTGTTCATGTGTATGTTGGGGAATTAAGCTCAGATCTCAGGCCCTCTTGCTAGAGCAGGAAGTGTTCTTATGGACTGAGCCATCTCTCCAGCTCCAATACTTACATTCTTTGAAAACACCAGCAGATATTACTCCCCTAGGGCTCATCACTACCCCTGTTGTAAGTTTTCAGTATCAGGGATATATTATTGCTTCCCATGCAGTGGGCCTCCAGTCCAATTAGAGAACGGTTGGTTTCCCCCGTAACAGACATGCCACTATTGCACCTGTTAGCTCATTTAGCCTGGCTGGCCAAATTTAAGGCTTGCAGTGCCTACTCTTGGGTATCTTCACTGGTGACTTCTCTCTCCCATTGAACTGCATGCAGTGTAGCTTTTTCCAGCTTTCTGTCAGCTGGTCTACATGGAGGAGGTTTTCAGCTCAGCTCCAGAAGGATTTCTCAGTGACCTTGCAGCCCAAGTATGTGAGTCTCAGCAATAGGGTCTTACCATCTATTCCTGGTGGGAAACCAAGAGGCTCAGCAGTGGCCTGTAATGTTTTGGAGTTATCAGTGACCTCCCTGGCCAACAACTCACTGTAAGGTATCCCATCCCTGGCACTGAAAATTTTCTAGTCATAATCTATGGCTTCTGAGTGTTCCATTGTCCAAAAAAGTAGGTTTCCATATGACTTATTTATATCATCTTTGATTTTGACTAGCCCTCTCTTCACCTTTCCTTTTAACTTTTCCCCTGACCTCAGTTGGGCCTTTTCACCCCCATTAATCTGTCCTTCTACTTACATATATACAATACCATCCTATTAAGTACCCCCCTCTCTGCTTTTCTATTCCCTTTATATCTCCTTTCTAGCTTACTGGCCTCTGCTACTGACTTTTATTCCTCCATACATAGAAGTCCAATCATTTGTAGCTAGGATCCACATATGAGAGAGAGTATGTGATGTTTGGCTTTCTGGGCCTGGGTTACCTCACTGAGTATAATCCTTTCCAGATCCATCCATTTCCCTGCAAATTTCATAATTTCATTTTTCTTTACCGCTATTTAGAGAATAGGGAGGACATTAGAGAGTGATAGAAGCTTCATGTGAGAGGAAGTATTTGTTTGAGTTGAGGGTATAAAAGGAAGACAGGGCTTAAAAAGCCCAATACAGGTATACATTTTCTAATACAGAGAGAGTTGACTCTCATAGATGTTAAAGTGACTGGCAGGAAATAAGGGGATCACAATTGTAATGGTTCAAGGGATAATCGAGTTTATGGAAGGTTTGAAAAGATCTGTGAAAAGCAAAAGAAAAACAGCAGCAGTGTACACTTTCTTCACCAAGCTAGAAATGGTTTTATTCTTTTTTTAAAGAAATTTTTGTTGTTTGGGTTTTCTTTTTTAATTTATTTTATTTAATTGAAAGAGACAGAGAGAGAGAGGCATATATAAAGAGAGGGAGAATGGGTGCACTAGGACCTTCAGCCACTGAAAATGAACTCAAGACACATGCGCCACCTTGTGCATCTGGCTTATGTGGGTCCTGGGGAATCGAACCTGGGTCCTTTGGCTTTGCAGGTAAGCACCTTCACCTCTAAACCATCCCTCCAGTCCTTTATTCTTAAATCTACAACTCAGACCAACACAGATGAACTTGTCCATATCAAAAATTTCAGTAGATCCCAACATCAACACAAAGGAAAGCACATGTGACCCATGGATCTTAACGTTTGTAGAAATGACTCGCAAATCAAGCTAATGTAGAGAATATCAGCAATGGATCCCAAGCTCTCAGAGGGATCTCAGAAGATCAGCCGAGGACATATATACACCTGATCTGCAGTACACAGGCATGAGTTCCACCCATGCTCTGTCTAGAGAATTCAAACCAGGAATTGTTCTGTGGTGGAAACAGATCTTCTCAACAGCAGAATACAAACAAGTCATGGACAGGGAAGGGGTGGTTCGCAGGCTGCAGCCAGAGGAAAACTGAAGTTCCAAACATCTTCTCCAGTGTGATTCAATGCACAAAACACCATGTGGCATGTCATAACCTTCGCATCCAGTTTTGAGAAAGATAATTTTAACCTCCAAGAGATCCATCACAGGAAAGATATGAAAGCTTTCTGGTACCTTGATGATGTCAAGTCCCACAGGGAGCATGGTGTGTATCAATCATGGCAAATCTGTTTTCAGGACCTTTGATTCCCACCTTGAATCCTATGGCATTGAGGTTATTCTTCTAATCACTAAAGGTAGTGGGGGAAAAGGGGGGAATGGGAAAAAAATATCAAATGTGGCCAGGAAAGATGCTGTGTTCTATTGTGCCCCTGCCTTCTGTCTCATTGTCCCGTGGTGTGAAGGCTTAGCCACAGCAACAGCCCCTGTCCAACACCACTCTCAGCCTGGGGTTGCTGGAGAGCAGAAGGATGGTGTGTGTTGCTGTGCAAAGGTGAATCACCAGCTGCCATATCCAGTACCTCAGTTCCTGAAATGGGGTGCTACCGGCAGAGCTGAGAACCAGCGTCAGAAAGCAAGAGGTAAAGAGGATGCCGAAGGAAAGAAGAATAAGGAGAGCTTTGATGTGGGCCTGGGCCCGGGCATCTTGAAGTCCTGAGAGGGTCTTCATGAGGGTTTTCCTCATGTGTCTTCCCAGAGATGTGAGGAGCAAAGCCATAAAAATGAGAAAGAGAACAGTGGGGATTGTCCACATAATCATCTTGACAGAGAAGAAATAGAACTTCTCAAGTGAATTTCTTACGCTGTTCCCAGTGGCGTTCCAAGACTGACAACCACTCCTTAGGTAGCTCTGATATATTATATTGTTGCCTATGAAGCACAGCATGCTGGTTAATCCAGAGAAGCCCACAGAGCTGAACAACATCCATGGTACCCACCCAGGCACCTTGTACTTCAGCCACAAGAACACAGGATGGGTAAAGGTTGCAATTTTCACGCAGCAGAAGAAACCTAGCCAGGTGCAGAGCCAGATGATGACAGAATTCAGGAAGTCCCAGATCAGGTTTAGGTACTGCATTACAGAGTTGTATGGGAAGACGGTTGGGTACAAGAAAACATAGGTATTCTTACCTATCACCACCCACTGCAGACAGAAGCGAGAGGTGGCCAGGCTGACCAGTAACTTATTGTAGGCTGACAGCGTCCCCTGCAGCACCCACTTCAGACCCAGAGCTGCAATGATGAAACCGTTGCCCATCACTGCCACCAGGCACAAGAGGAGTAAAACGCTAAACAAGGTGACAATTTCCTTGTCAGCCACCAGAGATCCTGGAACCATGAGCTCTCCACTCATTTCTCCCCGGAGACAAGATGGGTCCCACGAAGGGCTATCTCTGTAGGGTGGCCCCGAAAGATCTTCTACAATGCGTTTGTCCTTCCAGCTGTCCCAAGGGCACAGGTTAATCCACAGCGGAAGATGCAGACTATCTGAAGTGGCAGAAAAGATTTCTTCTCTACAAAATGCATGCAAATAATTGTCAAGGCTTAGTGTCCAAAGCCCCCCCCCCCTCTCCCACCGCCTGCCTGTGAATTTGCCTGCTCTCTTGCCTGCCCTCTACCCAGTGTCAACATCGGTGTGGATAATGTATCAGACCCTTGCATATGGTGTCCCTTACATAGGCAGTTTTGCTTCTCTAAACTGACACTGAAGGCCACACACCTGGGACGGCTTGCTGATGGAACACAAGGCTAGCTTCCCATTGAGTGTCAGAACTCATGTCCACGGAGAGGTGGGTGAGGGGTGGTGTTATGTTCCAAGCACTAGATGAGGTACTTCCCATGATATTTAGTTCTTGCCACAACTACATGAAAATGCAGTAAGCATTGCCCTTTGAGATGTAAGATCAGTAGCAGAGAATGCTTGCCTGTCTTGCACAAAGCTTTGCATTTGATTCCCAGCACCTCATAAAACTGGGTTAGGGGATACATGCCTATAGTCTCAGGAGGTAGAGGCAAGAGGATCAGAAGTTCAAAATCAACAAGATTTTTTATTTAATGGCGTATAAGCATCTTAAGAAATGTTCTACATCCCTAGTCATCAGGGAAATGCAGATTAAAACTACGTTGAGATTCCATCTCACTCCTATCAGATTGGCTACCATCATGAAAACAAATGACCATAAATGCTGGCGAGGATGTGGAAAAAGAGGAACCCTTCTACACTGTTGGTGGGAATGCAATCGGGTCCAGCCATTGTGGAAATCAGTGTGGAGGTTCCTAAGACAGCTAAAAATTGATCTACCACAGGACCCAGCTATAGCACTCCTAGGTATATATCCTAAGGATTCATCTCATTTCCTTAGAAGTACATGCTCTACCATGTTTATTGCTGCTCAATTCACAATAGCTGGGAAATGGAACCAGCCTAGATGTCCCTCAACTGATGAATGGATAATGAAGATATGGCACATTTATACAATGGAGTTCTACTCAGCAGTAAAGAAAAATAAAGTTATGAAATTTGCAGGAAAATGGATGGATCTGGAAAGGATTATACTAAGTGAGGTAACCCAGGCCCAGAAAGCCAAAAGTCACATGTTCTCTCTCATATGTGGATCCTAGCTACAGATGACTGGGCTTCTGTGTGAGAAGGAAAAAACTCAGTAGCAGAGGCTAGTTAGCTAGAAAAGAGATAGAAAGGGAAGAGAAAGGAAGGGAAGGGGTACTTAATAGGATGGTATTATATATATGTAAGTAGAAGAATAGATTAATGGGGGTGAAAAGGCCCAAAATGAGGTCTGGGGAAGAGATTAAGTAAAGGAAAGGTGGAGGGACAGCTAATCAAAATCTAAGAGGATATAAATAAAACATATGTAATCCTACTCTTTTGGACAATGGAACACTCAGGAGCTGTAGATTGTTGCTAGAAAATTTTCAGTGCCAGGGATGGGATATCTACCAGTGAGTTGTTGGCCAGGGAGATCCCTGATGCCCCCAAAACATTATAGGCCATTGCCGAGGCCCTTGGTTTCCCACCAGGAATAGATGGTAAGACTCTATTGCTGAAGACTCCATATACTGGGGCTGCAAGGCCACTGAGAAATCTTGCTGGAACTGAGTTCATAACCTCCTCCATGTAGACCAGCTGACAGAAAGCTGGAAGAAGCCATTCTGCATGCAGTTCAATGGGAGAAAAAGAAATCACCAGTGAAGATTCTCATCAGTGGACACTACAAGCCTTATAATTGGCCAGCCAGGCCAAATGAGCCAACAGATGCAATTGTGGCATATCTGCTATGGGGGAAACCAACTGCCCTCTAATTAGACTAGAGGTCTGCTCCATGGGAAGGGAATACATCCCTGATACTGAAAACTTAAAACAGGGATAGTCATAAGCCCTAGGGGTGTAACGTTTGCTGTTGTCTGGCCAAATGTATATATTATGCTTATCAAACTGCCCAGTAAGCACTTCTGTTAATGTTCACACCCTCATATTAATGCTACTCTCACTTTTGGTTGAGAATCTTCTCTTTTCAGATGGCAGTGACCTTGGGATGACTCAGAAGGCATCATGGTGATGGAAAGAAATGACAGCAGTGCTCAGTACTGCAATATCTGTATCACACCTTCCAAGGCTCAGAGTCTAATGCAGAAGAGGTGGCGGAAAGAATGTAAGAGCCAGAGGAAGGGCAGGACTCCATACAACATGCTCCCTCCAGACACAAAATGACCTGGATATCCATAGCCTCACAGTGCCTGATACTACCTGCATAAGACCATCATAAGAGGAGGAAAAGATCAAGACATCAAAAGTAAAAGAGAGACTGATTGAGATGGGATGGGGGTATGATAGAGAGTGGAGCTTCAAAGAGGTAAGTGGGGGGGAGAGAGGGTATCACCATGGGGTATTTTTTATAATCATGGAAATTCTTAATAAAAAGATTTTTAAAAAAAGAAACCCACCTCACCACAGTCAGATTATTAAGTTGAGATGTCTCTGTCTTTGTAATGAAGGTATTAAGTGCTATGAATTTTTCCCTTAGGACTGCATTCATTGTGTCCCATATACCTTGGTATATTGTGTTTGCACACACTTCCTCAGGGTGAAAGGTTGGAAAATGATATTTCAAACAAATGGAAATTAAAAAAACAAAAATAAATAAAAATAAATGAATACTAAAAAAAGAAAGATTTTTTTATTTACTTATTTGAGAAAAAGAGAGAGAATGGGCACACCAGGACCTTCAGCCCCTGCAACAAACTCCAGATACACATGCCACCTTGTGCACCTGGCTTATGTGGGTCCTGGGGAACCAAACCTGAGTCCTTTGGCTCTGTAGGCAAGTGCCTTAACCATTAAGCCATCTCTCCAGCCCAAGATCAATAAGTCTGAGGCCACCCTTGGCTACATGAGATCCTATCTCAAAAAAAATTGTCTTACTTAAGGAAAACCTGACCAAAATTCTGAAGCTCTATTTCTTGAGAGCCCATTGTATACAATACAACAGAGGAAACAATTACATATCATGGACCAACTTTTCTCTAAAGATTTTAAAATATTTTATAAACAGTGTTCTTCAAAATGGCATCTCGTCAAAATAGCCATAAAAACCACTGGGGTGGGCTGGAGAGATGGCTTAGTGGTTAAGTGCTTGCCTGTGAAGCCTAAGGACCCCAGTTCGAGGCTCGATTCCCCAGGACCCACGTTAGCCAGATGCACAAGGGGGTGCATGCATCTGGAGTTCGTTTGCAGTGGCTAGAAGCCCTAGCGTGCCCATTCTCTCTCTCTCTCTCTCTCTCTCTCTCTCTCTCTCACTCTCACTCTCACTCTCTCTCTCTCCTCCTCCTCCTGTCTGTCTGTCACTCTCAAATAAATGAAAATAATAAACAAAAAAAAAAACCACTGGGGTGTGGCTGCTAGAGCCACAGCCAAGAGAAAGGCTTCAGTCGCAGCCTCACCCCTCTGAGCTCTTCACCATGCCAGTGTGCCCCTCTTGCTCCACTGTGGTCATCTGTAAAATGTGAGCCGTATCTGCTCTAACACACAGGATTCCCTTAGAGTCTGTTTTCAGACTTCAAGAAGACATTAAAGACAAGTTCACAGATGAAAGAAATGAAGAGGCAAAGTAAAGATTAAGACTCTCACTTGAAATCACACAGGAAGAACAAGATCCACACTGACCTCAAGGCCATCGTCTTCATCCTTCACCAAAGTCAGAAGACTAGACTTGGAGCACTTACGGATACAGGGTGGTCGTTAATCCCTCTCAAGCCTCTCTTTCTTCACCTATTAACATGAGTTCATTTAACAATAAACGTGATCACAGATATTTGAAACTACTTTGTAAACTGTAAGGTTCTGCCTTGCCTAAGAAGTAATTATGAGGGGCTGGAGAGATGGCTTAGCAGTTAAGGCACTTGCCTGCAGAGCCTAACAACCCAAGTTCAATTCCCCAGTATCCATGTAAAGCCAGATGCACAAAGAGGATGGAATAAGGAAAGAATATATTCTCTATAAGCAAAGGGGGAAAAAGAGCAATGAACACACCCAAATGAGCAGAAGGCTAATGTGTCATAAGGAATAAGCAAGCAGAAGTTGTTCTGGTTTGGTTATAGCAATATCAAAAGCTTAGGGCGGAGTAACATGAGGAGAAAGTGTTTAAATGGCATACCCATCTCCTAGTCAGAACCATGACCGTGAAGATCCATATAGGACCCCACAAAGGGATACAATGTAGTGTGCTCAACATCTGCCCAGTCCTCTGTGTACCTCTAGTTGGAATTATTTCTCCAACATGGGTAATGAATCCTGTCCTTAGGTATGTAAACAGAGGCAGTGTAGTGACCCTGGTGTTTTGGGAAAACACCAATTTCCAAGGAACAGGGTCCCCCATTTCTTGTGGTTACTCTGCTGAGTGTGAACTGATTTGTACTGGAATTCGGAGAAATGAAGCAAACTGGGGGTTTATAACTCTTGAGTTTGGGTAACCACAAGCCTTACAATATGGAAAGGTCATCTTTTGCCATCTGTCTCCTACACCTTCAGTGGCTCAGAAGATGAGAAAGTTGTGTAGTTGACTTTGACTTTCAGTTCACTTCACTGGCATTTTTACACATCTGCTGTACCATAAGAACATTAGGGGCGTTGGTGGTAGAGTGGTGAGCATAGCTGCCTTCTGTAAGAACATTACACAAGCACTGGTGGATTAGATATCTGCCCTCAGAGGATGTTTCACACTAATTATGAACACTTACTGGGTACATATTACATACAGATTAAGTTAATCCAGAAAAGGCGAGTCATCATTTGCATTTAAACATGTAATGTGTTTTATGTGATTTTTGTTGTCCCTGTGTTTGTGGCATTTGCTGCCTCACCTTTAGATCGAGCTTCCTGGGAAGAAGCAAACCTGAGAATTTTGAATCTTTCCTGGTATTTGATAATAAGGAGGATGGATAGAAAATCAGAATAGGTTTTCTTCGTGGAAAATTCTCAACTTAGTACTCTATATCTGAAATATTAAAGCCAAAAAAAATAAATAAATAAAGAGTGACCTATCTACTGTGGCCTAAATATTATTTATCCTTTTCCTAACCCAAGAATCCTTGGAGGACTTCACTAGCAGCTCCGTCACTGTGGCACAAATGAGATGCCATCTTGTGAGTTGCACCCGGACAAAGCGTCAGCGCTGCCAGCAGAAATGCAACCATGCTAAGAGCGATTAGATAAGCTTGGACTCCGCCAGGGACTCCCGTGGGGCATGGGGGTGGGAGTGTGTCGGGCTAAAAGGCCAGGCTGTAAAAGCACCACAAGAAAGCCTGCACCGTTAAGAGGACATGTTTATCTTTAGTCAAGATGAGGCCACGAAACATTTCTGGCACTCACAGGATAAGAGTTTAAGAAAGCAAGTTGACGAGATCAACCAACTGAGAGACTCAGATAAGCCAAGCAGACCTGGCCTAACTCAAATGTGGCAGAATGGGAGCATTGATTCGCCAGACCTTCCCCACCCGAAGACCTTTAGTGAAGGGCCAGAGTTCTGCTCAAAGGAAAAAAGAAAGTCTTTCAGTTGCTAGAGAAGGGATGGCAAACAAGACCTTGGGTAGTCCTGCTTCACTGCATCTACCAAACACTCTCGTGGCTTGGTCCCCAAGGCTCTGTCCTTACTGTTTATTGTCGCCCTCCCTATAGAAAACCATCACACAATGTGAAAGCAAATCCTCCTGTAGGCAATGGTGAGAATAATATGGGATCTGTAGGTAGTATAATTCTTAGTTTAGCCATAAGGCTTATGAATTAAAGTTTGGTCATGGGCTGGAGAGATGGCTTAGTGGTTAAGGTGCTTGCCTGCGAAGCCTAGGGACCCAGGTTCAATTCTCCAGGCCCCACATAAGCCAGATTCACACAGTGGCACATGTGTCTGGAGTTTACTTGCAGTGGCTTAGAGGCCCTGGTGTGCCCATTCTGACTTTATGTCTATCTCTCTTTCTCTCCCTCTCTCTGTACCTAATAAATAAATCTTAAAAAATAAAATAAACTTTGGTCATATTAGTCTCAGGTCCCCCTGTCCTCATCCTTTATCCGCACTCTGTGCTCTCTGCCAACAATGTAAGGATCTCCTCTTATTATCTCATCCTGATTATCTCTCTCTCCTCTTGCTATAGCTCAGACTCCAACAAACATTGAATCAAGGCTACAGCTTCCTATAACTGTTGGACAGTTTACCATAAATGCAAGTATTTATTTGAAATTCGACATAACCTCCTTCTACTGTTATTACTCCCATTTTCACTAGTCAACAAATCTCTCTTAAATATATCTAGTATTTCACTAAATCTCTTCTAATTCATTGGGCTCCATATTTCCTGTGATGGTTAATCTCTGGTTGTCAACGTGACGGGACTTAGAATCACCTTGAGAACAAATCTCAATGAGGGCTTTTCTAAATTAGATTAGGTTAATTGATGTGGGAGGACCCACCCTGTGGATGGCACTGTCCCATGGGCCGGGTGTCTGGGCTGTGTAAAAAGGAGCAACAACTGATTCATCTCTTTCTACTTCCTTTCCACCAATACGATGATGTGACACTAGTTTCTTGCTATTTCTGGGCTTTCCCACCATGATGAACTTTCCCTCAAAACTGTAAGCTGAAAATAAACTCTTTTCTTCCTTAAATTGCTTCTGATTGGATATTTTGTCCCAGCAACAAGAAGTAATTAATAGAGAAAACCAGAGCTTAGAAGCAGGTCTGTTGTTGCAATAAATGTGGTCATGCAATTCTTTGTCTTTTGGAACAGTTCTGTAGGAGGAATATGGGAAAATGTGTACCTTTGGACTAGAGAAGCTTTCCAGTGCTGTAAGCAGAACTCAGTGAGCCATTCTGGTGGAGGTTTGAAAGACCAGAAGGCCTGAGAAGTGTGGACCATGGAGGTTTCACTCACGAGAATAGGGCCCTATCCGGACCAAGCTAGAGGCGGTTCATGTTATGTGCTATAAAAGAAGCTGGCTACATTTCTACTCTTGACTTCAGAACTTAACACTGAGATGGACTAGTAGACCAGTGTTTTTTTTGTTTTTTTTTTTTTTTTTTTTTTTTTTGGTGGAGGAAATCTCAAGAGAAAATAACATTCAGGCTGGTACTGAGAAAGCAGATATAATTGTTAAAGAGATCAACACCGTGGGGGAGGGGGGGAACCTCCTTGCCGCCCTGGGACAACAGGTGTCCTGAGAACAAAACCTGACCCATCAGAGGCTCCGTCTTGTGAAATTCCAAATTTATGCGAAGGAAGAAAGCCTAAAGTGAGGGAGTTCCCTGATCAAGCACAACCATGGTAAGGAAATGTTTCACTAAGGTCAGCCTGGAAAGCATACGGAGACCTCCGCAATTGTGGTCCAACAGGGCCCAGCTTAGCTCCAAACTAGAAGCAGAACTTTGCAGCGTTATCCATGCAGCAATAGTTTTGTATGTATGAAGGATCCAAAGTCGAGAGGTCCTGCAGCACCATGCCACAGTTCCGGAGAGCCACTGAGGCTAAGCAATGAGAGGCAGGATCAGAATCCCTACAAGATAGCCGTGAAGTCCACTCCATGAAGCCGTGAAGATAAACCATAAATTGCAATGGAGATCCCAGGATGTTAGAGATGCCAGGACCATGGGACATTTGCCAAGAAAAGCTGCGGAACTGGGGTTGATTCGGATACGAAAGAGGCTACAGCCAGCACAACTGAAGGGGTGAACTGTCCAAAAGGATTTCATCATGAATCCAAGATACTGGCCGTGAAGCTGCAGGATTTGGAGTCCCCCTGCTGGGTTTCCATCTTGCTGTGTCCCCATTCTTCGTTTTTGGACTGAGAATGTTTGCTTTGGGCCAATGCAGGTTGGAAAAGTATATAGCTTATTTCTTTTGGGGAGACCGGGTGCTACCCACTTATTTATTTCTTTTCAGACCACTTGCATACAGTTTCCAGAGAGAAAACACGAAAGAAACAGACACATTTTCAAACACATCAGCAGTGTGCCGAGTTTAAAGCTCTGCCCTGTCACAGAATATGGGCTCCCTCGGGGGCACTGCCCTTCCCCCCCCCCCCCAGGGGCAGGGGGGCTGTGCACACAGAGACGATGTGGAGCCTGGAAGCCGTGCTGACATCTGGGGTAGGCCATCCCCAACCACACGCCAGTACTGAAGGCTGATGGCCACATTCCTCTTTTAAAGAGGGCAAGCGAGGAAACAATTCCTAGTCCAAAACCAGCACCTAGCCTCACGACTGCATCTGCCCTACATCGGCCCCACTTCCTACCCAGGCCTGTCTCTGCCTTGTTCCCCAACCGAGCCTAGCTTCTTTCCTTTTCTTTCTTTCTTTCTTTCTTTCTTTCTTTCTTTCTTTCTTTCTTTCTTTCTTTTCTTTTCTTTTCTTTTCTTTTCTTTTTTGGTCATATCAAACATTTAATTTATTTTTTTTTATTTAAGCAACATTTTTTCTTAGATAGGGACATATTTTGTATGCAAACAACACATGTGGGTACCATCCTTTCCCTCCTCCCTGCGTCTTTTATAAGAGACCTTCCTCGTTGGGGATCCTAGCTTATTTCTTTCCTTTTTTTGAGATAGGGTTTCACTCCAGTCTAGGCTGACCTGGAATTCATTATGTAGTCTCAAGGTGGCTTTGAACTCACAGAGATCCTCCTCCTACCTCTGCCTCCCACGTGCTGGGATTAAAGGTGTACGCCGCCATGCCTGGCTCCCCAGCTTATGTCTTGATGTTACAGGAAGTCACAGCTGAAATTTCACCTGAGTCTCAAAAGAGACTCTGTGCCTACACTTTTAAACTGTCTTGTAACTGCTAAAGACTATGGAGACTTTTAAATATTTCATTTATTTATTTATTTACTTACTTATTTATTAGAGAGAAAGAGGCAGATAGAGAGAGAATAGGTGCACCAGGGCCTCTAGCCATTGCAAATAAACTCCAGGAACATGTGCCACCTTGTGCATCCGGCTTTATGTGGGTACTGGAGAATCAAATCCGAGTCCTTTGGCTTTGCCGGCAAGCACCTTAACTGCTAAGCCATCTTTCCAGCCCAACTATGAAGACTTTTAAAGTTAGACTGAATGCATCTTGAGTTATAAGATGAACATGAGGGCTGGAGAGATGGCTTAGCAGTTAAGGCACATGCCTGCGAAGCCTAAGGGCCGAGGTTCGATTCTCCAGGTCCCACGTAAGCCAGATGCACATGGTGGCGCATGTGTCTGGAGTTCATTTGCCTTGGTGTGCCCATTCTCCCTCTATCTCTCTATCTCGTTCCCTCTTTCTGTTTCTAGTAAGTAAATAAAAATATTTTTTTAAAAAATAAGATGAACATGAGCCTGTGGGGACAACGGGTGGAAGGTTATGGCTTCAAAGTGTTATGTTTGAGTGTCAGTTTGACAAGGGATGGACTTGTGATGGTTCAGCTCTAGTTGTCAATTTGACAGGATTTAGAATCATGGGGGAAACCAGTTTCTGGGTATGTGTGTGAGGGATTTCCAACATTAGATTAGTTGAGGTAGGAGGAACCGTGCTAACTGTAGATGGCACCATCTCATGGGCTGAGTTCCTTTGGCTGAATAAAATTCATCATTCACTGCTTCCTTCCTGTGGACCAAATATGACAAGCTGCCTCAAACCCCTGCCACGATGCCTACCTTGTCATGATGGAACTGTAAGCTCAAAAACAAAAGAAAGAGAAAGAAAGAAAGAAAGAAAGAAAGAAAGAAAGAAAGAAAGAAAGAAAGAAAGAAAAGAAAAGAAAAGAAAAGAAAAGAAAAGAAAAGAAAAGAAAAGAAAAGAAAAGAAAAGAAAGGCAGGAAGGAAGAAAGAAAGAAAGGCAGGAAGGAAGAAAGAAAGGCAGGAAGGAAGGAAGAAAGAGGGAAAAACCCTGCCTCCCTTAAACTGACTTTTGTCAGGCATTTTTTCCCAGTAACAAGAAAGTAACAGAAACATTTTCTCACGGTGTACTTCAGTGAACATGCATGCCACTGGCTGTAGCCTGAACCGCTGTGTTCTCCCAGTAGTCTTCTACTAAATCCAAAGTAACGCTACTAGCAGACTCTGTTGGAAATGCAATCGGGTTCAAAGGGTGGAGCCTTCAAGAATGAGATTAATGCCCTTAATTAAAAAATAAAAAATAAAAAAAACAGAAGATAGGTACCTCTGTCTGCTATGTGAGGATACAGCCAGATATCTTCCCTCCTCAACCAGAACCCAAACGTGCAGGCACCCTTGGTCTCGGGCTTCAGCACTCTGAGCATTAACTACGAAGTCACCCTGTGTATGGCATTCTATTACAGAAGCCTGAGCTGACTAACACACACACACACACACACACACACACACACACACTTAGAGAAAACAGATGAAACTTGAAGTTACCACATTTTTCTTCCCACACCCAGCAGATCACCTTTCACAAGCTCTAGATGAGGTACCTGCTTCAGCAGACACCTCCTGGGTAAGCAGACAGGACAAGCAGGATTATCAAGATTAAGAATTGTCTCGGGGGCTGGGGAAATGGTGCGACAGTTCAGTCACTTGCCTGAAAAACCTAACAACTACAGTTCGATTCCCCAGTACCCATGTAAAGCTAAATGCACAAAGTAATGTATGCATCTGGAGTCCGTTTGCAGTGACTGACGGTGCACCCATTCTCTTTGTTTGTTTCTCTTCTCTTCTTCTTCTTCTTCTTCCTCCTCCTCCTCCTCCTCCTTCTTCTTCCTCTCTCTCTCTCTCTCTGTCCCCTTGCAAATAAATTTTAAAAATTAAATAATTGTCTCATAGCTGGGTACTCATTTATAATTCTAATACTCAGGAGGCTGAGGCAGGAGGATTGAGAGTTTGAGGCCAGTTTGTGCTGCATATTGAGAACCTGTCTCAAAACAATCAAAGTATGATAATAAAGCACAGTGGTAGTGTCCTTGCCTACTATGTGTAAAGCCCTGGCTTTGATGGCCAGTACCATAAAAGAATAATTCAGAATTTCCTTTGTTTTCCACCTGTCTTAAGTTGGCCAAAACCTAAAAGCATTTCTACATTGTTCACATCAGACAACTCCTTTTAGATTAGTATGAAGTTATGAATAGGACTTGTAGTGGCACAAAAATCAATCTTCCATGGGATCAGTCTGCAAAAGTCTCTTGAATAAAATTTATCTCAAGCAAGGTACAGGTGATGGGGATGACAGATTGGCAGAGAAAGGAATAAAGGGAAAGAGAAGGAAGTGAAAGCTATGAGGGAATGTTCTGGAAAGAGACTGAACAGAGAGCAGAGTGGTGGCTGAGGAGGACAGCTGCGGTCACAAGGTGGATATATGCAGTAGAATCTATGCCCTTAAAACAACCACTTACATCTGTCTACAGACAACCGATAACGGCTTCAGGTCTTCAAACAGGTAGTAAAGACTGAAGTGAGGCCTGAAAGTTATCATTAGGCTTGCTTACACAGAGGATCCGAGATGCTTACAAGGAACTGAGGCCATCAGCTAAGGTCAAGGTGATTTGAGTCTTGTACCAGGGACTAGCAGAGAAGTAAAGTGGACAGTCAGAGCACAGGAAGATGGAAATACCTTAGTGGAGGCTGAAAGACATGAGAAAGAGGGAAATGGACTCTCATAAGATAGCCAAATCTGTGAACCCTTGTCCATAGGGGATTCATCAAAGGATTCATCACAGTATTGATTACCAATACCAATCACTTGAGGACAGAAACGCCCTTGTCCAAGGCCTTCAAAGCCCATAATCTCACAGTACACAAGTCCTTCAGGGCCTTTCTCAACTTGGGGCTACTGAGTACCAAGATGATGGAATGCAGGAAGATGCCTGCGTAGGTGACGGCTTCCCTGGCCCAATGCCAGTGACTATGCATGGAGAAGCGCTTTATGGCAGAAACAATCAGGAACAGAACAAACAATGTATAGAAAATGAGGAAGGAGGCAAGTGATTTCAGAGCCATGGTGTGAGCCTGGGTGGTGGGGTCACGAAGCCCAGGCCTGAGGTTCCTCATCCGGCCCACGTGCCGGTACAGAGAGCACATGAGAAAGACTATGGACAGCAGGAACAGGACAAAGGGAGTGAGCCACATGAGCATCATGTGAGACTGATTATAGTACTGATAGAAGGTCACCGTCCTGTAACCAAAGGTACAGTTCCCAAGGGAACCCTGGGAGGTGGTCATCTGAAAGGCAATGATATTCCCGATGGCCGATATGATGGCTGAAATGCCACCCATTACGAGGGATGCCACGAGAAGCCTGGGCACTAACTGAGAAATCCTCCCCTTGAGCCACAAGAGCACAGGGTGGGAGAAGATGGAGGTCTTCACGCAGTAGAAGGTAGCAAGCCAGGCAGTAAACCAGAACAGGAGAGTGTTGATGAAGTCCCAGAGGACGCCAACAAAGTTCGCTTGGTAACAAAAACCCAAGGAGGCCAGGAAGTTGTTCAGCAAGGCTATCCCATGAAGGCAGAACCGGGATGAGGCGAGACACACCATAATCATATCCACTGCTGGCAGTGCCCGGCTCTGGGTCCACTCTCTGCCCAGCACCACGACCACAAAGCCATTCTGCAACATGGCAGCCAACGATATCAGGCTAAAGACGGCCATGAAGATCAGTGTGCATGTGGAGAGCATCTTCTCCAAGAAGGGTGTGCTCAGACAGGACTCGATCCAGAGCTGTGGGACACATCCACAGAGAACAGCCTCCAGCCAAACCACTGTCGAGACCAGGATTATAGACACTCTCCCTGGATTTATTCAAAAGTCCCCCAGGATCACTTGTCCCTTGGCATGCAAATCACTCCAGTCTCAATGACACCTGTCTCTATTTGTGTAACCTGCATTTGCCTACTCTGCTACAGCCAGGTGCAGGAAAATATTAACAGGAGAGGTTTTTGGGGTGATTGGAAATGCCTCACTTTTGCACATCATTTCTTGACTGTACTTCTTCTTTTGGAATATTTCCTCAAGAGACACTGCCTACCCTGTGTCCACGAAATACAGCCCATTCTTGAACCTTCATGTCCTGAGTCAGTATTTTATTCAGTAGCCTCTCAATACCATATTAAGGCTCACCTCCTGAGTGAGTAAGGCAGGAAGTCATTGATATGCACAATGCTTGGAATTGCCAAGAAAAGTCTCTAACTACTGACCTGTCCTGCTGCCTAAAGTTTCTTTATCAGGCTCCATACTTGAGTTTATGGAGTCTGTAGCTAAAAATGTCAACTTCCCTGACCAACCACCATCAAATCTGCTAGCCATTAATCCCTTCATTCTAGTGTATTTGAATCAATTCATCAGTTCCCACAGTGGCTCTGAGGAAATGGGAGAGTGGGTTAGACGTGACAGAAAGCAGGGGGAAAAAAAAATGACCCAGAAACCCCATCACCATAGGAGCTGAACAGTCAAAAGTTGATGGTGTGTCAAGAGCTACTCAAGGCAAAGCAGGAACAAAGAAGAGAGACTGCCTTGCACAGAGTGAGCCATGTCCTCTGGCAACACCCGAGACAGTAACAACCAGCCTGCCAGAAACCTTGTCGTTCCGAAGGTGATTAATGCCATGCATGTTGCATCCTGCCTTCACCACCAAACACACAACGACACTGGATCTGACCAGCCAGCCAGGCTCAGGCAGCCATGGAGAAGGATGCAGCTGAGGTCTGCTGGGAAGGGGAGACAGCCGGTGCACGTGAACAAGGGAAAAGACATAAAGAGAATGAGTACCACGGGAGAAACAGGGCAACTTGAAGTAGAGATGCTTGTAAAAAGCAAGGAAAGGAATCCTCTCTTCAGATTCCAGCAAACCTGGACTCGGGGTCCTCCCCCTTGAAGGCTCATGGAAAATGGTCTTGAGGCTGGCTTTATATCGTCCCACTGGAGATGCTACAGGAGAGAGATCTATATGTGTAAGATCAAAGAGAACCAGGCGTGGTGGGCCATGCCTTTAATCCCAGCACATAGGAGGTAGAGGCAGGAGATCATGGGAGTTCAAGGCCAGCCTGGGACTAAAGAGTGAGCTCTAGGTCATCTTGAGGTACAGAGACCCTACCTTAGGGGAAAAAAAATGAAAGAAAGATCAAGGAGAAATGAAAACCATGACCAGCATGTATGGTGGAAGCCACAGGGAAAGAGACTCAGCTGACTGGAATACAGCATATGACTGATGAGCTGTGTTTTTTTCTTAGTAAACTTTCAAAAGGTTATCGCAAAGCGGATAATCCTATCAGACCTTCTCTGCAGACAGCTTCAGGGTCTAGACTCAGTTCTTTGCACGGATCCTTCTGGATTCTCCCTGAATCAGCAGCAAGGAGTCACTTCTGTGTGTTGCACAACATCTTGGCTCTCCTCAAAATCTCTGGGCGAGAGGCCAACTTCCTGATGTCATCAGCAGGCAAGTTGAGGCCATGACACACACACACCCTGTGTGGCCACGGATAACCAAGTGTACACTGTGTGCTCACAGGCACCTTCATGTTCCTTGTACCGTCACCAAAGCACACTTCTGGCCAGAACCAGTCTCCCCTTAGCCAGGAGTTTGCCTTCTCTGTGGTTAACTCCACGGCACGAAGTTTTCTCATTTCAAGTTCCTTCTACAAGAAGGGTGAATCCCCGGGCTCCTGTTCCTCCATTTCCATGTCTCATTCAGTATGTCTCATAGATTGCCCCATCCTGTCCATAGTCTACCTCCAACATATACCACAAGCAGGCCAATCTCTCCGGGGATTTTCAAGATGGTGCTGCAAATACGAAACAGCAAATCAAAACACTAGGGCTTCCCAGGTGGGGAGATTGCTCTGCAAGCCCGCCAACCTGAGTTTGGATCCCTAGCACCCATGTAAGGCCAGATGCAAAGTGTCTGTAATCCCAACACACCTACAGTAATGAGTCCCAGAGTCAGGAGAATCCCAAAGCTTGCAAGCCAACTAGTCTGGCCTTCACGGCTGCAAACAGTGAAAGAGGGACCCTGTCTCCAAAAGGAAGAAGGAGAGGACAAGACCCCAAGGGGTTGTTCGCTGACCTCCACCTGCACATACACATTCCTACAGACATCACACACACACACACACACACACACACACACACACTAGGCCTTGTCATAGAAGTTTGGGTCGTGGTTCTCTTTCTTAAGCTGCCTCACGCCTGCACACGAAGCTGACGGATTCTTTTCTGTAGCACAATAGACAACGTCACTCAGGATGGTGCCTGAGTCCTTCATGACATGAGGCTAATGCCACACAGGTAACAGGAAGAGCCCGGGCCCCGGTGGATGATTCTGTAGACAGCTTCTTGTACATTCTTCTTTTTGATTCTCTACAGCACTAAGTGTTCTTGTTTTTCACTGTTCATTAATTTTTCATTTTGCCTTGCTTCCCCCCACCCCACCCCCTTAGTACATAAAGAACACATTGGCTTATCTCAGAGAGGCGTGAAGGCACATTTCTTCTCGCAGGGTCTGTGACTCTTGCTGTCCCTTGTCCCTGGAACTTTTTTTGAGTTACCTGCCGTGAGTGCATCAGCACCTCCACAGTCTTGCAAGGTTTCATTGGCTAACTGATGCCCGTGCCAGGGAAAAGTGGAAGAGGAAGGAAACACAACATCTTTTAATAGCTAGACTGCATATGAGAGTGGCTACGCCATGCATAAATTTAGAAACTATTTCCCTGTAGAATAAACTCTAAATATTTTTCTGCCCCTGCAGACTTCCCTTCATTCATATATTTAGGTAAATACTTTAGGATCATAACTTCAGTTCTAATAAAAATCCAGTATAAAGTAGAATTTTAGCTCTCTGAATGTGAATTTGGGGATTTCCAACATCCTTGTTTACCAAAATAGCTGAGTTTGATAGAACAGGCCAGCCCAGCACTCCAGGACCGGGGCAGGAGGATTTCAGATGTGAGACCAGCTTCGGCTACAACAGTGAGATCCTGTCTCAAAAATAATTAACTAATTAAAATATTTTTAAAGGATTGAAAATCCTGGTCTGGGAGATGGTTTAGTTGTTAAAAGTGCTTCCTATGCAAGCATAATGATGAATTCAGATCTCCAGAACCCACATAAAGCAGATACTGTGGCACATGCACATATACACACACACATACCAAAAACCACTGAAAATCCCTAACATAATACAAAAAAAAAGAAAAAAGAAATGAAGCTATGAAGCTATGTACAGACAGTGATACTGTTAATATTCAGATGACTACACATACCTCCTTTTCAAGTTAAAAATGGGGCTGTAACTTATTTTTTGCAACTTATAAGTTTAGCCTGCAATAAACTCTGAGCCTGTTTTGATTCTTATCATTAAGAGTCCTTCTGCCATTTGAACAATTAACAGTAGTAACACTGATCATTAAAGGATAAATCAGTGTTCCTTCTTTAATGCCATAAACATTACTAATGTATGATGTCCAGTGGAGAAATAGTGTCCAACAACTTCCCAGTCACTGAATTCAGGGAATGTTTCCAAGTGTTCTCGGAGGTCAAGTGTAAGGGAGAAATTCTCTTGACATTTTGTATGCTGTTTGCTCCGATTTCAGAGTCACTCCATTGTAAAAGTCACATCTGAAGGTACTATCCTTGATCAAAATCCAGCTAGAAAGACAAGGACAGGCGGAATCCATGTATATTTTCCTCATTTATTTCTCAGAACTCTTCTGAGTTAACTACAATAGAAAATTTGAAATTATTTTATAGCATCAATCCATTAGAACAAATAGAATGTAAAACAAAACTTATCTGAGAGGCTGTGTCAGAGACACAGCCAATCAGTAAAAAGTGAATCCCTACATGAGAAGAAGGGAAACTCAAGAATGCACCTGACATGTACACAGGATGCAGAGTACCAGCTGACACTGGACAAAAATGGTTATGGTCAGTTTAAGATGAAAATCCCAAGAGCTTGAGTTGTAGATCCGTGGTAGAGTACTGGGTTTGACCCCTGACATTGCAAAGAAAGGAAAGAGGAATGGAGGGAGGAAATGAATTCAGTTTCCCAGCTAATCTCTCCCCTTTTGCATAACCAGGAAATCACCTTCCCCTGACCTTAAGTGGTTACTGAGGAGGGTTCTCTGGAGAGGGTAGAAGAGGATCTCTGAGTTCTATGTATATCATACGCAGCTAAAACCAAGGTACCTATTGGAAACAGCTCAGATGACCAAATGTGTTCCACTCACTGAAGGAAAGTTACCTATAACCTAGAACTCTCTAGCTGTACGCTCAAGCACGTGGGTAAATTGCCCCTGCACACCAGATGGCCCCTGGTTTACAAGGTTCACTTCACCATTTTCTGACATCACACTGTGCAAGAGTGATGAAAATTTAGGAGAAATCATACCTTGGGTTTGGAATTTTAATATTTTATTTATTTGAGAGAGATAGAGGCAGACAGAGTGAGAATGGGTGCACCGGGGCCTCTGGCCACTGCAAATGAACCCCAGACATATGGACCACCTTCTGCATCTGGCTTAAGTGGGCACTTGGGAATTGAACCTGGGTTGTTAGGCTTCACAGACAAGCACCTTAACTGCTAAGCCATCTCTCCAGCCTGGGTTTGGAGTTTTAAGCTTTTCCCAGTAAGAGGAAGTTTGATGTTGAAAAGCTCCTAGTCCACTCACAGTGGGAACAACCAACAGCCTTCTCTGCCCAGGGTCACTAAGCCATATTGTTCAGTGAGTCAGTAGATCAAATACAAGTCTGGCTGAAAAATGCTTCCAACTTACCATGAGCTCACTATGGCATGACTTCACTGTAGGTCTCAGAGCAGGTGCATACTTTGCAGACAAAATTTCAGAAGAAAAGTTTATTTATATAGTTCTCTGAGGATACTAGTTCTATTATCTATATAGTAAAATTACAGTGATCTTACTCAGCCATAAAGAGAATCTTACTCAGGCATTGCAGAGAAACAGGTGGAACTAGAGGTCATATGTTAAGTCAAATAAGCCAGCCTCAGAAACACAAATGCCACATGTTTTTTGGTGTGTGTGTGTGCGCGCGCGCGTGTGTATGTGTGTGTGTGTGTGTGTGTGTGTGTGTAATAAAAACAGGGCACTGTGAGAGAAGTGGAAGAAATCATATGAGAGAAGATAGAAATTTTTTCTAAAAAGAGTAATGGAATACATGTGATATGAAAGCAGAAGGAAGAATTATTTGGGAGGGAGGAAGGAAAGGAGAGAGGGAATCAGCAAGAGGAAGGAAAGGATGGATGGAGAAGACAGTAAGGAAAAGAGCTGAATTGGACACTGTGTAATGAGATGCATGAAATGAAATCCATTACTTTGTATGCTAACTTTAATAGCAAATAAACAACAACAATAAATTTATTTATAGAGCTACCAACAGACCCAGATATTCCTCTACTGAGCATTTTTACCCTAAAGGCTCCATGCTTCACTGCAGAGATATTTGCTCAACCATGTTTATAGATGCTCAATTCAAAGTAGTTAAGAACTGGAATCAACCCAGGCGCCTATCATTGGACGAATGGATAATGAAGATGTGGTACATTCACACAATGGAATTCCACTAGGCAGTAAGAAAATATATAGATAATGAAATTTGTAGGAAGATGGACAAACTTGGAACAGATCATACTCAGTGAACTCACACAAATCCAGAAAGACAAATGCTGCATGTTCTCCCTCATCTGTGGCTCCGAACCTGGAAGAGCTTGAGTTGCCAGCATACCTGACAGGTGACTCAAGGGCCAAACAACAGGGATAGAATGATCTGGGTCGGGGGGGGATGGGATGTTGGGGGGGAAATAAACACAAAACTAAACCCAAAATGTACTGGTACCATAGAAACCTTTCTCCTGGATAGTAGACTAAAAAATATAGCCCTCAACAGGAGTATGGGGGGTTCACCGAGTAAGAAAGGCCCTGAAGAGGGTGGGATGAAGCCTAACCCTAAAACATCTAGCTCTGGACTGTAACTCCTGGTACCATAAATTGGTTCCTACCCACACTGAGCTGTTGATTGATGAGATCAAAGAGGTTCCCAAAACAAGACAGGCTTCTGTCAAAGCACTTGACTACCCACCTGAGGTAAAAAGGTAAGACCCTATCACTGAACACATGACATGCTGGCAGCACAGAACACTGAGAGACCCAGCTGGAATCTGGAAGAGAGCCACTTCCAAGGTGGTGAGCCCATTTAGTGCTGGAAAACACAGTCTTGGTGGGTAACCAGTGGCTCTCTAATTGGCTAAGAGATCTGCTTGGTGGAAAAGAACCCATAACTGGAACTGAGAACCAGGTCACAATCCTATGGAAACCAAGATTATAGTCTCCAATGACAAGCTCCTACTAGTCTCTGGCCAAAAGAGGGGATGCATCCATCAGAATCTCTCTAAATTAACATGTTTATCCCATTTAGCCTATGCTGACTTTATTCTCCAATGGAGAATCTATTTTTGTTGTTCGGAAGGTAGCAAGACCCAAGAAGATAAACCACCCCCATACTACAGCCAGGGCCCAGGTGCAATCACAGAAGAATTACCGAGATGAGCAAGAGTGCTGCTTCTATGATGAGCCTGACAATCTGCACCAGGGTGAAGGAGAGAGACACTGAGCATACTCAACACATACCAAAGCAGAAATCCAGAAACTCCTGAGAGCTTAACACTGAAGTAGATGTAAAACACACCCACCACAGTTCAAGGAATTTTTCAGAAGGGGGACGGAAAGATTGTAAAAGTCACAGGTTCAGAGGGCATATACAGAGGCAACGCCCCCTGAACAATGACTGCTGCTCTCACAATGCATGACCCACAACCCTATGGGAAATAAGAGAAACCCCACTGAGGAGGGACCCCAGCTGAATTGGGGCAGGGAGGAGGGAAATGATGGTACCAACACATGATGTGTCCATACAAATTATGTTCTTAATAAGAAAGAAAGAAAGAAAGAAAGAAAGAGAGAGAGAGAGAGAGAGAGAGGAAGGAAGGAAGGGAGGGAGGGAGGGAGGGAGGAAGGAAAGGAGGAGGAGGAGGGAGGGAACGAGGGAGGAGATAACGTTTAGTTTCTATATCCTCTTCTCATGAGAGCTACTAGAAAAGATGTTCCTCCTCAACTGCAGAGTACATGAGGACTAAGGAAACTAAGAGGGCAGGCAGTACATGATCCCAGATGGTTATAGAGGTGGATCTCAGCACAGAGAAGGGAGGGAAGTGGTCTGAGAGTGGGGTCAAGTTGAAGCTGGAGCAGAGCAAAAGGCTCCAGGGAGGACGTTCCCAGGCAGAGAAGATGCCAGGATTCCCAATGCATCCAAAACCATTGATAAAGATTTAAACCAATGACAAAGGCTTAAAAGTAAAAAGCAGGGGCTGGAGGACTGGCTTAGCAGTTAAGGAGTTTGCCTGCAAAGCCAAAGGGCCCAGGTTCGATTCCCTAGGATCCACGTAAGCCAGATGCACATGGTGGCACATGTATCTGGAGTTCGTTTGCAGAGGCTGGAGATCCTGACACACCCATTCTGTCTCTCTCCTTTTCTCTGACTCCCTCTCTCTCTCAAATAATATATAACTGTATGATGTATGTATGTATATATATACATATATACATATATGTATTATCATCTTTTAAAAAGTAAAAATAAGACAAGGGGCTAGAGAGATGTGGTGGTTTGAATCAGGTGTCCCCCATAAACTTAGGTGTTCTGGATGCTAGGTTCCCCAGCTGATGGCAATTGGAAATTAAAGCCTCCTGGAGGCAGTGTATTCTTGGGGGCGGGCTTATGGGTGTTATAGCCAGTTTCTCCATGCCAGTGTTTGGCACACTCTCCTGCTCCAGTTGTCCACCTTATGTGGGCCAGGGTGTGATGTCCACCCTCTGCTCATGCCATCGTTTTCCCCCACCATTGTGGAGCTTCCCCTCAAGTCCGTGAGCCAAAATAAACCTCTTTTTCCCAAAAGCTGCTGTTGGTTGGGTGATTTCTACCAGCAATGCAAACCTGACTGCAACAAGAGATGGCTTAGTGGTTAAGGTGCTTGCCTGCAAAGCCTAAGGACCTAGGTTCCATTCCCCAGTACCCACATAAGCCAGCTACACATAGTGGTACATGCATCTGGAGTTCTTTTGCTGTGGCTGGAGACCTTGGCATGCTCATCCTCTCTCTCTCCCTCTCTCTCTCCTATATCTCATAAATAAATAAAAATTTAAAAATCTGTTAAAAAAAATCAAACAAGGCAACTGTGAACTCAAAAGAAAAGGAATTTATGCCAGAAAAGAAAAGTAGTCTTAGTTATATATGTGGTTTTATCATGAAGAACATGTCCATTGACACAATATTATTAAACACTGAATATTAACTTAGCCAACAGTAAACTACCTTGAAAAGAGGGACGTAGGATGGGTGTGCTAGGGATGAGGGTAGAGAACTAGGGTTTTGTTTCCCATAGACGAGAGTACACCCAAGGCTGAAAAAGCAAAAGGAACTGACAGGCATATAACTTATAGACAACAGCAGAAGCACACATGCATGTGCATATACACACACACTAAAAGAGGTGAAGTAAGAAGAAAAGCGAAAGAGAACGGGAACATCTGTTTATTTTTCAAAAGAAAATCTGGTACAAATACCTGACTCTGGCCTAGATTCACATATAACTTTGGCAAAACCTCAAGAAAAAAAAATGAGAAGTAAAGAGGGAAGGGGGGCTACATACAATATTATTCCCTTGATGTTTGCCAATGGTGGCGCCTCGTAGAAGTAAGGATTCATTTTCTTCTTGCAGTTAGGCTTTGGCCTGTTGTCCTCCATGAACAGGAATCATATGATCTAATACTGGTAATATCATTAAAATCTTCCAAGAATGTGTTTTTCATAATCATTTGGAGAAAGAAAGGGCAGAAGTCAGCATGAGTCATGTTGCTGAAATGTCTTAATCTTCTGGCTTAAAAAGAAAAATCATAATCCAAAATTTCCATGTTCCATATGATTATTTCTTCCTGGTTTTTTTTTTACATTTTCCCCGCTTTCTTGTCCCTCCTCCCCCCACTGCCAGAGCAGCACCCCCACACACCATCACACCCCTGCCTGGACACACAGTAAAGAGGGGGTGTTGTGACCACTGAAGATGGAGCATCTTCTCCCTGGAGACAGGCATGGGGAGGGGAGTTGACCACTGAAGATGAGGTGAGGTCAAAACATGGAGACCTCCATACCACTCTTGGGTATCGCTGCAAATGAAAGGCTACAATAGAGGTGAATTAAGAAGCACCCATTCTTTTCCAAAAGTCATGTGGAAGGTAGGCATGGTGGTGCACGCCTTTAATCCAGCACTCGGGAGGCTGAGGTAGGTGAATCCCAGTGAGTTTGTGGCCACTCTGAGACTACATAGCAAATTCCAGGTCCACTTGGGCTAGAGCAATACCCTACCTTGAAAAGCCAAACCGAAAAGAAAAAAGAAAACGTCCAATGGAATCTCACACAATTCCTCTTGAACTCAATGGAGAAGAGCAGTAAATAAAAGCATTCCCAATCATTCAACCTCTCCCAAGAATCCCCACAGAAGAACCTCATCATTTTGATTGTCTGCATGAAGAAAAGAAGGGTTTCAGTGTACCTAGATAGGTAGCGTTTCCCACGGGAAACCCAGAGAGAGATCTCTGGCGGCTGCAGAAACACCCGTCAGTTCAGTGTGAACCAGCAGAAGCTGGGCACCGGGATCCCAGGTAGGTGGGGCTGGTGTGTGCGCTCATTTTCTTCCATCACACCAGGAAACAAAAAATAAAAGCTAGAAAAAATATATTTACTAACTCATGGGCTGGGAAGATGGCTCAGAGCTCTTGCTTCAAGCAGGAAGGCCTGAGGGGGTCTGAGACCCATCAAGTACCATTCTCCAGGACCCACATAAACAACTGAGCATGTCGGCGTACTCTATAACCCCAGTCCTGTGGGGAATAGAGACTGGTGAATCTCTGGGGCTCACAAAAACTGTAGCTCCATGTTCTGTGAGAGACTCCTTCTCAGGAAATACGTGGGTGAGTGATGGAGGAAGGACATCTGACTCTCCTCTCCTCAGCCTACAAGACTGAGCATGGTGGTACACGCTTCTAAACCTAGCACTTAAAAGGCTGAGAGAAGGATCATCACTAGTTCTAGGCCAACCTGAGCTACAGAGTAAGTTCCAGATCAACCTGGATTAGAGTAAGACCTTGCCTCAAAAAAGGAAACAATCAGGCTGGAGGGATGGCTTAGCAGTTAGGGCATTTGCCTGCAAAGCCAGAGAACTGAGGTTTGATTCCTCAGGACCCACGTTAGCCAGATGCACAAGGGGGCGCACACATCTGGAGTTTGTTTGCAGTGGCTGGAGGCCCTGGTGCGCCCATTCTCTCTCTCTCCCCACTTTCTCTGTCAAATAAATAAATAATAAAATATTTTTTTTATAAAAAGAAAGAAAACAATTGCAAGATATTCAGTAAGTCTAGAAAAAATAAATAATAATACCATCTCAGATTGATCTAACCTGTTTTGAAAGCCTATATAGCCAGCACTGAGTTAAACATATTTACATATTCGCAGCCATCACTTTTCTCATTGAATCTTATTTAAGAATGCCATATGTGCTCCAATTTGGCTCCTTATTAGATACACGATCTATGTTCTGTTTTGTTCTTAGAAAAAAAATAAGGAAGCTTGGGCAATGAACGCCACCTTTTCCTGAACTATTTCCCATCTCCTGGTAGAGCAGGTGAAACAGGCTGTATCTCCTTGTTGTTTTTCAGTGACAAAAGTCTCAAAGTTCTGGGCCAAGATTGCCATTTTAAGTAACTAACAACTGTTCTCTCACCTTCTTGCTTCCCCAGTTCCTCATAATGTTTCTTGTTTACCACCAGGTGGCAATGAATAAATACGCCCAAGCAGGCAAACATTAGAAACAGAAAATAGCATAACCTTCCAAAGAAAGTTACAAAAGCAAAATGCGCATAGAGACACTTTGAATTAATTTAGAGCTGATTTGTGATGAAAAGGCATGAACTTTAGATTCAGAAGACATGGGTTGGAGATTTGCTTTGTGTGTGTGTCTGTGTGTGTGTATATGTGTGTGTGTGTGTGTTTAGTTTTTCAAGGTAGGGTCTCACTCTGGTCCAGGCTGACCTGGAATTTACTATGTAGTCTAAGGGTGGCCTCTAACTCACGGTAATCCTCCTACCTCTGCCTCCCAAGTGGTGGGATTAAAGGCATGTGCCACCATGCCTGGATTTTTTTTTAATTTAATTTTTATTTATTTATTTGACAGAGAAGGGGGGGAGAGAGAGAATGGGTGCGCCAGGGCCTCCAGCCACTGCAAACGAACTCCAGACATGTGCACCCCTTGTGTATCTGGCTTACATGGGTCCTGAGGTATCGAACCTGGGTCCTTCAGCTCTGCAGGCAAACACCTTAACCCCTAAGCCATCCCTCCAGCCCACCAGCCACTTTTCTTGAGACAGGGTCTCACACTGACCTGAAGCTCACCCATTAGGCTAGACCCGCTGGACACTGAACCCCAGGGACCCTCCCAGCTGCCTCCTGGGTGCTGGGACTTCAAGCACACAGCACCACACCTGCCATTTCACACAGGTACCTGAGATCAACCCGGGGCCTTCTACTCCTGAAGCAAGCACCTTCTCAGTGGCATGATCTCCCCAGTCCTCTGAGTATTATTTCTGTCATCTCTCATTGTAATCTAGGATGCTCCTTTTTTAAAACTCATTGGAAGAATAAACACTTGGCAAAGTCATGAATATTTGATCAGGAAATATATATAAAGATATTTGTGCATTGCTAAGCTCTTTATACTCATTGCTGAGTAAGATAGGCACAGTACAGAAAAGAGAATGGACTTATTTAAAAAAAAACACACACAGAATCTAAACCTTGTACATTTTCCCTCTTCTGAAGGGAAACTCTCCCACCATGTTCCTATTACAACATTCTTCCAAAGTTAAGAAAGCCTTCATGGACTGGAGAGATGGCTCGGTAGTTAAGGTGCCTGCCTACAAAGCCTAATGACTGGGGTTCAATTCCCCAGTACCCACGTAGTCAGATGCACAAGGTGGTGCATGCATCTCGAGTTCATTTGAAGTGTTTAGAGGCCCTGGTGGACCCATGTTCTCTATCTATCTATCTATCATCTATCTCTCATAAATCAATAAGTAAAAGTAAAATATTTTTAAAGCATTGTTTTTTTGTTTTTTGGTTTTTGGGTTTTTTTGTTTGTTTGTTTGTTTTGGTTGTTTAAGGTAGTCTCACTCTAGCTCAGGCTGACCTGGAATTTACTATGTAGTCTCAGGGTGGCCCCAAACTCACAGCGATTCTTCTACCTCTGCCTCTTGAGTGCTGGGATTAAAGGCATGTGCCACCACACCTGGCTTCTATTTCTTTTTGTAAATGTGTAATTTTTTATTGACAACTTCTATACTTACAGACAATAAATCATGATTGTTCCCTCCCCCAATCTCCCCTTCACAACTCCGCTCTCATCATATCCCCTCCCTCTCCCCACTAGTCTCTCTTTTATTTTGATGGCATCATCTTTTCTTCCTATTATGAGGGTCTTGTGTAGGTATTGCTAGGCACTGCGAGGTCTTGGATATCAGATATCGAGGCCAATTTCCTTCTGGGCAGTTGCATTGTAAGGAGTGGTACCCTTCCTTTGGCTCTTACATTCTTTCCACCACCTCTTCCGCAGTAGACTCTGAGCCTTGGAGAGTGTGATAGAGATGTTTCAGTGGTGGACACTTCTCCATCACTTCTCCTCAGCACTATGTTGCCTTTTGGGTCATCCCAGTGGTCACCACCACCTGAAAAGAGAAGCTTCTCTAACCAAAAGTGAGAGTAGCGTTAATATATGAATATGAACATTAAGTGTAGTGCTTACAGGACAGTTTGGTGAGTGTAATATGTGCATTTAGCCAGACATGAACAGGCTTTATACCCCTAAGGCTCATGACCTCCCCTGCCATAGGCTTTTGATTAGGTTTTCAGTATCTTTTTTATTTCTTAACAACTCTGCAGTCCTCTACGCACCTCTTGCTAATGTTCTAGAACCTTGCTTCTTTCTTTTGGAGCCCTCAGCGGTGCCCTCCTTCACCACAGTGTCCGCAGGAAGCTCCCCACTCAGGCCATCTCATTCAGAACCCAGGACTCATGCTCCAACTGCCGGCCGCAGTCCCAGACTCTTAGTCCACACTGTCTTTGCCAGGTGCTGTCCTGGGACATGCCTCGTGTTCTTTTCCCTTGTTCTCTCTGGGGACAAAGCCCAACTTTACCACCTGTCTTGGTCCATTTGTTCTGCTGCAGCAGGATGCAGAAGCTGGGTGATTTATAAAGAACAGAAAATTATTTCTAACAATTCTAGAGGTTAGGAAATCCAATGGATGCTGGCATCTGGAGGTTTTCTTACTGTGTCATGCAATGTCAGAACGCAGATGGGTAAGAGATGGTAGCAAAGATACTCTCGTAATGACATCAGTCTGAACCCTCCTGACCTCATCAACTCTTAAAAGAAAGTCCCACCTTTCAGTACTGATGCACTGGTGATTAAGGTTTAAAACTAAACATTTGTGTATTTACTTAACTTGAGATGGGGTGGGGGATGGAGAGAGAGAAATAATGGGCAAGCCAATGTCTCCCACCACTGCAGATGAACACCAAACACATGTACCACTTTGTGTACCTGGCTTTATATGGGTACTAGGGAATTGAACCCAGGCAGTCAGGCTTTGTAAACAAGTGCCTTTAACCACTGAGCAATCTCTCCAGGCAGGGATTAAGTTTCCTACACATGAGCTTCGGAGTACATGCCAAACCACAGCACAGCCCCTTCAAGAAATGCCTTCAAGCCATTCAGTTTTCAATATGTACAGTCAAGATACCTCATTAATCAAATGCAACCTCATCGCATTAGTGTCTGCCTGTTTCGCTCCAGTTCTAAACCTGACACTGGTCCAAGTTGTGGCATGCCCACCAAAGGGGGTGGGTGTTCCACAAGAGATTCAGCCTCACTAGGGAAACTGTGCATTAAATTATATAGCTGAGGGGACCATCCTTGGAAGAGTGGGGTGACCCCTTTGAAACCATGAGCGTGCCCCCACCCTGATACTAAGAGCTTCTCCAAAGGGAACACTGGGTTTCCGGATAAGGAAGGAGACCACCGCTGTGGAGGAGGCGAACCAGGTCGGGAATCACAAGGAGGAGGAAGGGAGAGGGGTGAAACAAAAAGCCTCCTCTGGGAAAGTTGCCCCATGCTAGGTGCGAGGCCCAAGAATCAAGCTCCTTAGTTTAACTGCCGTCTGCCTCACCCCCCCTCCCTGAAGATATATATCTGACAACACACAGGAAGGAGTGTATGAGGAAGGTCCTTGCTGCTTAGTTTCTAACAGCAAAAATATAGAGCGGAAAACCAGAATCAATACCATGACTAAATCATTTCTTCTCAGTGAGGACAGTACCACCTCAAGAAGCTGGCACTTCTGATGGTCACCATCTTGGGAGTCACTACTGGCAGCATTTATTGGTTGGGGCCAAGATGTGTCCCATACAATGAAGAATTTTCCCGCATCCGTCAAGGACTTTGAGTTTCCTACTAGACATCTGTGTGGGTGAAAAACATCTGAGCTAAGGATTTAACTGCACTAAATATAAACACAAAGTAATTTTTTTTTGCACAATTCTCAGACGTAATGGCTTTTCTAAGAATAGACAAACCAAATAAGTTCAGAACCTTTAGAATTTTGTTTGATTTGAATTTTGCCATGAATTGTTGCTCATCTGAGAAAAATTAAAACATTGGCGGCAGTTTCACCCTCAGTATTTAAATCAGCAGCAAAGCACACCTAAGTTTATCTGGATCTTCACAGAGGGGTGAGTATTATTACTCTGGGTCTGGATCTGTGCACAGGGGTGAGTATTAGAAGTCCATGGATCTTCATACAGGTGTGTTATTAGTCTAAGTTTGGATCTACATACAGGGGTGAGTGTTAGTAGTCTGCCTCATAACACCATCTGCTGTGTGTACCCAAGGCATGTATACATGAAAATGAGCATTACTTTCCTGTAGATTTCATTATTTCTTTGTGTTATACTTAAGACACTATTTTCGTTTTTACTCATACTTAAGGTAACTTGTATTATTTATTAATTTAATTTCAGCAGGGTTTGAGGGACATTCACTAATTTTTATAGGAAAAAGGCAACGTTAACCAGCTTCACGTTGCTATAACAAAATACCTAAGAAATATATTTGGTAAAGAAACATGTTTAATTTAACTCCCAGTTTTGGATCGCCAAAGTCCAATCTGAGGACCCTGATTGGTCTGACCTCTAGTGAGCATGGCAGATGACAGCATAGTGTGCCCAGGGCAGTGAGTGGTCACAAGTAAACCTGCATGGAGAGAGAAAAAGATAAACAACATGGGTCCTATTATCCCTTCTGATGTCATGCCTGCACTGGCCTAAGGACCTCTCTCTCACTAGGCTCTATCTCACAAAGGCTTCTCCGCCTTCAAGTTCCCCTTCCCTGAGGACCAGCCCTTTAGCATATGGGTCTTTGGAGAACCCTACTCTTATGCAAACCATGACAAAGGTACTGGGTAACCTTAAGTGTAAAGATGTAGTTCAGCACACATGTTAGAGGAAAGCCTGCTACATTCGAACGAGTCCACTAACCCTGCATATACCGTTATGGAGAAGGCTCTGAGACCAATAGTTGAGGGGAGAAAACTATTTCAGAAAAAATCCATACAGCATACACATCTGATTATCAAGTATAGAGAAACACATGCATACAAAATGTCGATGGCTGGCTCAGAGCAGTCACACTGAGGCAGGCAAGCATAAGGAACAGTGGAGCCAGCCACACGCTGCTCGTCTGCGGAGTAAACACTCCCTTCTCCGGAACAACGCGCTAGCCACCTGCTGGGAACCCCCACCTGTGCCGAGCTCACTCACACCCTGCTCCACACGATAAGTTGGTTTCCTGCTCCCGTTGCAACCATTGTTGGTGATCAGTACTTATTCAAATATATTCTTAGACAGATGAGGATTAGAACAGCAGAGAAGCCTTCCATCTGAACTGGTTTGGGGTGCACGTACAATAAGGCAAACTATGTCCTCTAAGTGAACTTTTGCTTTTGTTCTTTTTTTTTTTTTTTTTTTTTTGGTTTTTCAAGGTAGGGTCTCACTCTAGCCCAGGCTGACCTGGAATTCACTATGTATTCTCAGGGTGGCCTTGAACTCAAGGTGATCCTCCTACCTCTGCCTCCCGAGTGCTGGGATTAAAGGCGTGCGCCACCACGCCCGGCTTGCTTTTGTTCTTTTTGAGACAGGGTCTCACTCAATGTGAGGCTGACCTGGGACTCACTCTGAAGCCCAGACCACCCTCAAACTCATGGCTATTCTCCTACCTCAGCCTCTGATAATTGTGTTTGAAGGTATGAACTACCACAACCACCTCTAAGCAAGCTTTTTAAAAATATTTTATTTATTAATGAGAGAGAGGTAGATAGAGAGAGAGAATCGATTCAGTAAGGCCTCTAGCCACTGTAAATGAACTCCAGGCACATGTGCCACATTGTGCATCTGACTTATGTGGGTACTGGGGAATCAAACCTCTATCCTTGGGCTTTGCAGGCAAGTGGCTTAACTGCTAAGCCATCTCTCCAGCCCTCTAAATAAGCTTTTTTTTAATTTTTTAATTTTTATTTATTTATTTGAAAGTAACAGACAGAGAGAGAAAGAGGCATAGAGAGAGAGAAAATGGGCATACCAGGGCCTTCAGCCACTGCAATTGAACTCCAGACGCATGCACCCCTTGTGCATCTGGCTAACGTGGGTCCTGGGGAATCGAGCCTCAAACCGGGGTCCTTAGGCTTCACAGGCAAGCACTTAACCACTAAGCCATCTCTCCAGCCCCTAAATAAGCTTTTAAGGAGAAATCCCTATTTACTGTCTTTTGCCTATGTATAACTGTGTGTGTATGATTAAAATCAAATGCATCATGGGAAGGAACATGCAGAGTACAGAAAATGTGATAGAACCCAAACCTGTCCTTCAAGCCAGAGGAACACCCAGGCTGTGTCCATAACAACAGATCTATCCTCCCCTAAAAAATAATAATTCTATTAAGAAAAGCCCCAGCCCACTACCTGTCACCCTTGAGTGGCCTACTGCCCTGGGACAGCACATTCACACCCTTACTATGGCTTTACTCTTGATAGAGTTTCTTTCTGCTTAACCATTTGTGTGTAACTTTCTTCAGTTCCTTGAGGAAGATGTGAAGAACCTGGAAACCACCAGAGAGAGCAAGACCACCATGAACATCGGGGCTGGGGGAGGGCAGCTAAAACACATTCCCTTTCAGGAGCCCAAGCAAGCACCGTCCATGTCAAGGACAACAGAAAAAGCAGCGCTCACTTTTGGCCAGGCAGGACCAGGGCTCCTTCGCCTTCGGAGCCCAGTTTGAAGGACGATGTTTATACATAAAAGACATATCTGTATGGAATCCTAACAGCCATTTCCCCAGAACCGCAGCGTGGGGCACAAATAACACATCACTATGACACAGTGCGGAGGTCTCCAGCCCCAGCCCCCTGGAACTCACACATCCCCTCACAGCTGCTCAGGGGTCTGCTGTGCTCCAGCTGCTGCTATCTGTCTCAGCTGACTCCTTCCAGCCCTTGACCTCGCATCTCACGGCCACCTTCCTGCAGCCCCTAGACAGGAGCCAGCCTACCTACCAGGAGGACACTGTGTCCACACCTTTGTACATCCTTTAAGTGATCACTGGGACCTGTTTTCCAGGAGGGAACTTTATGATTTAAATATTTTATTTATTTATTTAACAGAGAAAGAGAGAGAATGGGCGCACCAGGGCCTCCAGCCACTGCAAACGAACTCTAGACGCATTCACTCCCTTGTGCATCTGGCTAACGTGGGTCCTGGGGAATCGAACCTGGGTCCTTTGGCTTTGCAGGCAAACGCCTTAACTGCTAAGCCATCCTTCCAGCCCAGAAACTTTACTTTAGATGGGCATCACACCCTGCCAAAACTCTGATGGCACAAGCAGTGGCCCATGTTAGCTGGCTCCCTTCACTCTCCCAACACCTAGATGCACGGTCCCGCCACCCAGTGATCCAGGGAGGCCCCATTCTTCACCATTGTTTCATGTGCTGACGACTTTAAACCCCAGGATTCCAAGAACCTGGCCATCCTTACCAAGCCACTCACATGAGCCAGATTCCTGGTGTCTACACAGACGGGCAGGAGGTAAAGGCAGTGGTTGAGATTCTGCTGTCAGATCATCCAGGTTTGAGGTCTGCGGGTGTCATTCGTAGATGCAGGACCTCAAGCTAGTCATTGAACCTCTCCTGATTTCCATCTCCTCATCAAGAAAATGAGCAAAGCACGTGAGTCCCTGTGAGAGCAAACGGCGTTATTTGTGGGATGCTCTGGGCAATTGTGCTCAACGGGGCCCAGCAAGAGAGCTAGCCATGCTCTGTCTCAGAGCCCACTGGAGGAGCGTGCAGACGAAGCCCCCTACCTAACTTCCCTACAGAGCAATGTGCATGTTAGAAGTCAACAGACCACCTCGTTCCTTTTACGTTGTTTTAACTCAGAAATCTTCCATTAAAAAAGAGAGTGCTGAAATTGTGCTAGGTCATTTGTGACTTTGTTTCTGGTTCAAGTAGACAATATTCTTAAATTCTTTGAATTAATTATCTTCACTGTGAAGGGCCTTTGACAAATTGTGAAGTTTTGCCTCAGACTTCAGTTAAGAGCTTACCCCCAAAGCCAAGAGAGATCAAAAGATTTTCCTACTGTCTCCTAGCTTGTAACGGGTGAAGATCAAAGGCAAAAAGAAGTAGGATTGACCAATGAAAACAGGACATTTGATCTCTTCCACTGCATGTGAGTGGCCATGGATCACATTACCAGACTGTCGACAGAAGAGCTCTGTGCCATAGTTATGTGTGGGCTGAGAAAACGGCTCAGTGGTTAAAGGCGCTAGCCTGCAATGCTCCCTGGCCCGGGGTTCAATTCCTCAGTACCCATGTAAAGCCAGATGGACAAAGTAGTGAGTGCATCTGGAGTTTGCCTGGTGCGCCCATATTCATTCTGTGTGTATGTGTCTGTCTGTCTGTCTCTGTCCCTCTCTCCCTTCAAATGAATAATATTAAAGAGTTATGCTTGTCCATCACATACGTTGATTAATTACAATTAGGTGTTTCAGGAAGATTGGTGATAAAGGTCATAATCGTTGTTACAACAGTGACACGGTAAATGGCATGTTCTGGTAGGGTCTTCAGCTCTGAGCATTGTAACAAGGCAGCCAGGGATGTATTTCCAGCAAGCAAGGTGGTAAAGGAAGATGAAACAAATCCTCACGAGGAAGTAAAAGACAAGAAGAGCAGAGCAGAGAGCACCTCCGAGCCCCAATCTGGACAAAGACAACCTGTTGGCAGAAGGCCAGGCCCACAGGGGGTCAGGACTGCGGGGAGGCTGGCGCTGAAGGAAAGGCAGGAAATGAGCTGAGAGGCAGTGACCTTCACATGCAATCCAGCCACTGCTGGGGAGACTCAAAGCAAAGCTCAGAGCACAGTGCAGAAGCATAAAGCCGGGAGCTGGGTTGGAGAGCAGATGGCAGGGATGAGACGCGTGAAAAAGAGTGAAAAGTAAAAACGATATCTGAGTTCAGCAGGAATTTCCACTTGCTCTGTTCTCCAACCAGGCACCAAGCGGCAAAGAAAACAAAAACTGTCCTCATCAAGGCCCGTTGCTCTTTGTATCCTGCCCCACCAAGCAAGCCCAGGCTAAGACCAAAGCCACCATCGACGACTTTGTTGCTACAGGACATCAGTATGGGGAGACAGAGGAGGCCATGTCCCACCTCACACCTCCCTGCAAATCTTCATCAATGTCCTGCCTTAGTATCATGGTCGCTTTTGACCAATTCTGTGCTCCTGGAGGCATTTGACATGCCTGACCTACGCAGTGCTTCTCTCACAACGACCCTTTGCCGGCCTTTCTGGCTCCCTGCCCCTCATTCTCCATTGTCAACCCCGTTTCTCAAAGCACTCCCCCACAATAGGCACACATCCTTGGACAAACAAAACTCTAATTCACCACCACCAGGTCTAGAGCATCTTCCCACATGGGGGTAAGGCAGAGTCATTCCAGGATCCCCACTCCCCACTTTCACACTCAAGTATGTTTTTAATTTCTTTTCTTTTTTTTTTCCCTTTTTTTTTTATTTTAGAGAGAGTGAGAGTGAGAGAGAGAGAGTGAGAGCTGGCATGCCTCAGCAGCTGAAACCGAACTCCAGACGCTTGCGCCACCTAGTGGGCATGTGCGGCCTTGCGCTTGCCTCACCTTTGTGCATCTGGCTTATGTGGGATCTGGAGAGCCTGAACATGAGTCCTTAGGCTTCTCAGGCAAGCGTCTTAACCACTAAGCCATTTCTCCAGCCCTCACGTACACTTTTAAGTGAGTCATAACTGTCAACGATGCTAGGCATTGGCTAACTCCTCTGACTTACACATCTAACCAGATAAGATATCCTGTGAGTCTACAGGTGGATGTCACATGTCCCTCTCTCTCTTTCTAAGCATGGCTCAGATGTAACACTTTCTTACTTCTTCTCTGGACCTCTGTCTCCCTGACCAGCCTCTGTTCCCTGCCTCCACTTGCTTGATTTAGCCACCATAGGTCAGGACACACATCTGAGCACATGACTCACGTGTGCAAACCTTTTGTTGGCTTTGGGTCTCACTCAGCAAACTGGTCCCCAAAGCCAGCTCCAGCCTGTATTTCTGAGCTTATCTTGCCTTACCTTCTCACCTCAGCCCACCAGCTGCCACGCCATACCGCAGTTCCTGGGCAGACGCCACTCTCCCAGTGTGGTTATCGAGCTTGCCTGCCTAGGCCTGAAACGGCCTCTGCGGGCAACTCCCGTCTCCGGCCCCAGCATGTCCCACGGAAGCCCTGCTTCGAGGCTTCTCCTCTCCCACTTTGACTAAATCAACGGCCTCTTCGCTTGTTCCTGCTGCGTCCCTGACCCTTGACACCTGCTCTTCCCTCCAATAAGCGGTGTAGTCCATTCCCGACACTCCCCAATCCTCTGCTCTGTCTGTATGGTATGCACCCCCTCCAAAAATCCTGGCTCCCCTTCATCTGCCTTAACTCTTCTTCCAGGATTTCTTATCAACTGAAAAATGTGTTTTGTTATTTATTTAGGCACTGTCTATCTCCTTCTACTAACAGCATGTTCACTGGGGCCAGGAACCTAGGGTTTTCTACTTTTTTACCAGTAGGTCCCCACTGCTTAGAGTAAATTAGCAATGGCCTGTCCATCAGAGGGGCTCAGTAAGTTTTTCTTGAATAAACAGGTTAAAATTTCCCAATTGATGGGCTAGAAAGATGGCATAGAAGTTAAGGCATTTGCCTGAAAAGCCAAAGGACTCAAGTTTGATTCCCCAGGACCCAAGTAAGCCAGATGCACAAGGTGGCACATACATCTGGAGTTCATTTGCAATGACTAGAGGCCCTGGCATGCCCATTCTCTCTCTCTCTCTCTCTTTTACACACACACACTCTCTCTCTCTCTCTCTTTCCTTCTCTGTCCCTCTCAGATAAATAAATAAATAAATAAAATACAAAAAAGATTTATACCTTAGGTATCCTGACAAAGTTAGTTTCCTGTGTTCCCACAGCTATGTTTCTGCCTCTACCAAAATTGAATTTCATACAGATGCAGCCCCTTGCCACAGAGACGACAGAATCATAGAGACTAACAGATTATATTTGAAGAGGTATGGTCTTAGAAAGGCTGGGGAAATGTTCAAGGTCTTGCACTTGAGAGACAGACAGCTAGGACTCTGCAGAAACCACACTTGGTAATCTTTCTACTAATAGCTCTCATAGCAAACAAATGAAAACTAACTACATTTAACAATACAGTGGGTATCAGGTTTTCATTTTTTTAATGTATTTTATTTATTTACTTATTTCAGAGAGAGAGAGAAAGAGGGAGGGAGAGAGAGAGAGAGAGAATGGGTGCACCAGGGCCTCTAGCCACTGCAAACGAACTCCAGATGCATGTGCCACCTTCAGCATCTGGCTTACGTGAGTCCTGGGGAATCAAACCAGGGTCCTTTGGCTTTACAGACAAATACCTTAACTGCTAAGCCATCTTCTCCAGCCCAAGTTTTCATTTTTAATACAAATTTTTAAAAATCAGAGGAGAGGAAGAGAGAGGGAAGAGAGAGGGGAAAAAAAGGGAAGGGAGAAGGGAAATAAGGAAGAAGGAGAAGAGGAGGGAACATAGAGAAGAGAGAGAGGGGGAGTATGTGTGTATGTGTGTGTGTGTAACAGTACAGGAAGAAAGAAATACTCTAGAAGCCAGGAGTGGTGGCGCACGCCTTTAATCCCCGCACTCAGGAGGCAGAGGTAGGAGGATCGCCGTGAGTTCAAGGCCACCCTGAAACTCCATAGTGAATTCCAGGTAAGCCTGGGATAGAGTGAGACCCTACCTCGAAAAACCAAAAAAAAAAAAAAAAAAAAAAAGAACAGAACAGAAAGAAAGAAAGAAATACTCTAAACACCTTTTCTTCATTTGTGCCCTGCTCAGAACCTAAGACACATAGTCAGCAGTGAGTGTTCTTTCCTCTCAGAACACTCCTCCTTGATGGCTTAGTCTCTGCTTTTTGTTGTATCCAAAGCAGGAGGGATCAAAAGTAACATTGTAGCCGGGCGCAGTGGCACATACCTTTAATCCCAGCACTTGGGAGGCAGAGGTAGGAGGACTGCCATGAGTTCGAGGCCAGCCTGAGGCTACATAGTGAATTCCAGGTCAGCCTGAGCCAGAGTGAGACCCTAGCTCGAAAAAAAAAAAAAAAAAAAAGTAAGATTGCAAACTCCTCCCTTCCTTCCTCACCTGCTCAGGGATACTGCAATCTCAAAGGCTACTTTCTACCTAAGAGCCTAACCATTTTACTAGGAATTTGTGAAAGTTGCTATCACTTTCATATCACATCGGTAAGTAGTCCCATGCATAGTATACTAAGATTGTATAAACAAGCCAGGCTTGACGGCTCACACCTATAACCCCAACACTCTAGGGGCTAGGTAGGAGGACAGTCACGAGTTTGAGACAAGCCTGACTAGCTATAGAGTGAATTCCATTTCCATTCCAGGTCAACCTCGTCTTGAGTGAGACCTCATTACACACACACACACACACACACACACACACTTCTCTGTGGACAGTGAGCATACGGGGAATTTGAAGATGCAGTTTCAGGTCTTACTCACAAGGTGGCGCTCATATTTTCTCACCTGTGGTCTGAGTAGCTGAGTTTGGAAATGTGCAGGTTAGTTTCTTGCAGAAGTGAGTATTACCCACCTGCCCAAATGCGTATGTGCTCACGTGCACAAACAAATAACAGTAGCTTTCTGACTAGCACTCGGAATGTATTACAAGATGCCCAGTAGGGTCCCTTGATGAATAGGTTCTTAAAACCAAAATTTATGAGAAATACAATTTATGCCCAAATAAGAGATCTCATACTTACCAAGTACTTCTTTCACAAGATGAGAAATACACTATGACTTCTAAACCATGGAACCTATAACCTTAAAAAGTGTGAATTAGCCAGGCATGGTGGTGCACACATTTAATCCCAGCACTGGGGAGGCAGAGGTAGGAGGATCGCCGTGAGTTTGAGGCCATCCTTAGACTACAGAGTGAATTCCAGGTGAGGCTGGGCTAGAGAGTGAGAACCTATGGCGGGGGTGGGGGGGGGGTGAATTACACCAGTTTTCTTCCCAGCACTCTGTGGAAGAGGATTCCCCAGAACTTCTAGCTTGAACTAGCAATAAAAGTAGACGTGTTTTTTTTATAATGTGTATCTTTTTTAATTTTTTTGTTCACTTTTTATTTATTTATTTGAGAGTGATAGACACAGAGAGAAAGGCAGATAGAGAGAGAGAGAGAATGGGCGCGCCAGGGCCTCCAGCCATTGCAAACAACTCCAGATGCGTGCACCCCCTTATGCATCTGGCTAACGTGGGTCCTGGGGAATCGAGCCTCGAACCGGGGTCTTAGGCTTCACAGGCAAGTGCTTAACCACTAAGCCATCTCCCCAAACCAAAATTAGACATTTTTGAAGGAAACTGTAGTAGCTTCATTCAGAAGACAAAGTGGTGCAACATTTATCTATCTCCTTTTTCATGCTCGCCACACTAAAGATCAACTCTAACACCTAGTTGATTTGCTATTTTCTCTCCCAACTCCTGAGACCTAACTGAGAAACCTTTACAAGAACCAGGATCTTACTGCGTTCCCGGGGGATTCTGATAGTTAACACTTGTCTCAACTTGATCTCTTGAATTTCTGACATGCCCTGCTTCACAGAAACACTCTTGTTCCCTTCCTTTCCCGCCCACCTTCTACCTGCCCAAGCGTTGACACCACACATTAATGCCTTAGCATCGCTGTCCTCTCGGGCAGCCATGCAAGCAAGTCAAGATGGGAACACAAAGGTTTCTCGTGAGACACACAAATATTGTCATAAGTAATTGTAACTCGCAGCTCCCCCACATGCCTGACCCCTCCACCTTCTCATTCCGCTGCTCCAGAAATCAGTTGGAATAATAAGATGATTGGGATTTTTATTTTTATTTTTTATTTTTTATTTTTTTGGTTTTCTGAGGTAGGGTCTCACTCTAGCCCAGGCTGACCTGGAACTCACTATCAGTCTCAGACTGGCCTCAAACTCACAGCAATCCTCCTACCTCAGCCTCCCCAAATGCTGGGATTAAAGGTATGCACTACCATGCCCAGAGGTTTTATTTTATTTTGATATGAAATATGTTAAGAATGGAGGGCTGGAGAGATGGTTTAGTGCTTAAGGCGCTTGCCTGCAAACCCTAAGGACCCAGGTTCGATTCCCCAGTACCCATGTAAGCAAGGGTAGAGCCATGCGTCTGGAGCTCACTTACAGTGGCTAGAGGCCCTGGAACACCCATTCTTTCTCCCTCCCTCTCTTTCTCTCAAATAAATAAATAAAATACATTTTTTAAAAAAGAATGGAGGTAAAAGCTCCTAGCTAACTACATGACCATAGTCTCCTCTTCCATGAGGTTCAGAATCAGCCCAGTGTCCCCTTTATTGCTGCTGCCTGCCCTGCCCCCTACCCCTACTCCCCGCCCCATCCTTGAACTTGAGACTCATCTTTGATATAGCTCACTGCTTTTCCACTCCCTTCTTGCCCCTGAAAACTGCTTTGGAGAACTTTAATACTGCCAAGATAGATACAGAACTTTAAGATAGATAGATAGACAGACAGACAGATAGATAGATTGGGACTGGAGGGATGGCTCCGTGACTAAAGGCGCTTGCTTGCAAAGCCTGATGGCCCAGGTTCAGTTTCCCAGTATCCACATAAAGCCAGTTGCACAAAGTGAAGCATACATCTGGAATTTGTTTGCAATGATAACAGGCTTTGGTGCACCCGTTCTCATTCTCCCTCTGCTTTTTTCTTTTTTAATATCTTGTTTATTTATGAGATGAGAGAGAGAGAATGGGCATGTCAGGGCCTCCAGCCACTGAGAATAAACTCCAGACATATGTACCACCTTGTGCATCTGGCTTTACATGAGTACAGGGAAATCAAACCCTGGGTCCTTAGGCTTTGCAGGCAAGTGCCTTAACCACTAAGCGAGCTTTCCAGCCCTGCTTCTTTCTCTTTCTGTGTGTTTATCTCACTATCTCTCTCTCAAATAAATAAATAAATAAAATATTTAAAAAGATGAATATGACAAAAATGAAATGCACCATAAAGTGTCTTTTCAGCATTTTTTTTTTTTTTTGACATAGGGTTTCACTCTAGCCCAGGCTGACCTGGAACTCACTATGTAGTCTCAGGCTGGCCTCAAAGTCACAGTCATGGCAATCCTCCTACCTCTGCCTCCCGGGTGCTGGGATTAAAGGCGTGCGCCACCATGCCCGGCTAAATTTGCTTTCTCAAAGCTGCAGGAGGAAAGTGAATCAAGAGTGATTTGTCTCAGTTCCTTCTGGAAGGTTCATCTTCTCCAGCCTCTTCTTGGGATTTGAGCTTCAGCCAGACATCCTGTTTAATCGAGGGGCTACTTTTAATGAGTGTCCTGCCTTGCTTCAGCAGACTTTACCACAGATTCTCACAAGCCTACTTCACAAGTAAACCTGTACATAAGAGGATATAAACACGAAAAGTCTGTACCTTGAAGCTGCACCGTGGGGCGGGAGCTTCTGTTCCCAGAGTTTACCATTTCTTATTTCCTTATCTGAGATCAACATGATCATCCCTTTAGCTTGTTTTTCTGTTGCTATAAGAAAAGATCTGAGACTGGGTGGTTTACGATACATGAGAAAGGTTTGGGCTGGAGAGAGAGCTCAGCGGTTTTGTGTGCTCCGTTCATAGCATGGTGGCCTGAGACTGAGCACAAATGTCAAACAGCGAGGTGCAGACATGCACACACCTTCAGCCCCAGTCCCACGGGGGACCAGAGACCCTGGAATCTTCAGAGCCCAGCCAGCCCCAGAATGAATAAAAGGAAACGCTGGCTCCAGACAACACCAGGTGGAAGGGCATGGAGAGATTCACCCACAGATTCACTCCTACCTCTGCCGGAGACTCCCGCTGCAGGCCAGCATTCAGGACACCACAAAGGCACATGCACGTACATACATCACACACCACGCAGTACATCTCACACACACACACACACACACACACACACACACACACACTCAACCAAAACTAAATTTATAAGAAAGACAGAAATGCCCATTTAGGTTCTGGAACCTGTGGGGTCCAAAGCATGGCACTGGGCATCTGTGTGTCGTCTGCTGGGGACCTTCTCACTGCGTCATAACATGACAAGGCAGAGCACAGGTGATAAGTGGGCTGTCCTCCTCTTCTTATTAAAGCCACTAACGCTTGCACAGGGGACCCACCCTCTTGATGTCATCTCATCTTAATGGCCTCCCAAAGACCACACCTCCAAGTACCGTGACTTATGAACTTGGGGATTAAGCTCCCCACATATTCAAAACATCGCATCACCATGCCCCTCATTTTGCAGGTGAAACAGCTGAAGCTAAAATAGCCCTTGACTGACCCTTTATCACACGGCTACTTAAGTAAAATATTAAATCCTTCTTGTAGACAACACTGGTGAGATCACAACGAAAGCTTCAAATTGCCTCTATCTCAAATCGATCTGGTATCTGATATGAAGACTCAAGTACCTGAACTTGTCCGGTGTCTTCCTCCTGGTGTGGACCAAGGGGGGAACGTTCCGTGGAGGGGGTGCAGCCGCCAGCCACCTTCTGTGTATATTAATCAATCAGTATTTGTTTGAGTTAACAAAATTTGCCCTGTGAAAATAGAAGTACCTTCCCGTGGGACTAAGCCTGCTTAGAAGACTCCCAGAAAGTCGGATAAGCCATGGGTGTCGCCCAGTGCTGCAGGAATCCAAGTGTAGAACACTTAACCACAAATCAAGAGGTCTTTAAGGTGATCTTCATACAATGAATGAGAGTGAATCATAGACTTGAGAACAAATCAACACACAACTGTATGAATAAGTCTCACACACACGAAGGAAAAGCAAGAACTCAGAAGCCCAAGAATACATTCATTCCAGGCGACTCCCTTTTGCACAATTCAAAATCAGGAAAACCTAACCATGATGCTTTGTGACAAGACACTTGTTACTTTGGGTGGAAGGAGATGAGAGTAAGACCAAAGTGAAGTGTCCCTGACATCATTGCCTCTTAAATCCTTGCGTTAGGGCCACAGACCTAGTGGGTCATTCAGCAATGAGTCCAACTCCTCACTCTACAACTGGGGAATTTAACAAGTAACTCATACTTCCTGTGCCTTAGATTTTTTTTTTCCATCTATAAAATGGACTAATAAGACCTTGCTCAAAGGGTTGGTGTGAGAAGTAAGAGAAATGATGCATGTAGGGTGCCCAGCAGCATGCGTAGGTGCTGTAATAAATGGTGACTATTATTATCCCCGCCCCTGAGCCTGATGTAAACCAGGATCAGAGAAGAGATAGGTAAGCGCGCAGGTGAGAAGGAAGGAGAGGACCAGCCCAGGCTAAGATCAAAGATGTGTACAAAATCCACCCCAACGCTGCACAGGAACGAGCTGCCTCTGCCTCCCACAGCCCACACAGGCTCCACAGTCTTGCCTGCAAGTGTGGGCTGGCCCTATGCAGTCAGCAGTTGTTTTGGTCGCAGCGGCCGCAGGACCCGGGCTTGGGAAAGGGACACTGATCTGATAAGTTAATTTGTACTAATGGCCTCCTTATGGTTACCAGCATCTTCGTGAGTTACACCCCATCATGGTATAAGTTGCATTTTACCCAGAGCCTTATATAGACATCCAAGGCCTTGAGCCTACGCTGGATGCAATTTCACCTCCCCCTGGGTCAGAAAGGAACCAGGTGGAGAGGGAGGTGAGAGACAATATAAACAGGTAGTGTCAAGGTCAAGGCTGCAGGAACAAGCCAGGGTTGGGGAAGTTCCCCACTGTAAAGACTCCGCAGCTCTCCTTGATGGCAGAGTGAATACAGTAGCAGACATACTGGGTCCTTCCTAGGTAGCGAGGCCAGGGGTGGAGTTGTTCTGGGAGGTCCTGTCAGCTCCAAGGCCTAGACTCCTAGGACATCAGAAAAGAGAAGAACTTAGAATTGTTAGGTGATGTCGCCTTAGGAACTCCATACAGGAGACGCTGCTTAGCAACAAGAGCAGCTAAAGCATGCAGCGCTCGGACCGATCCTCAAGACGTCTCGTGGAAGGGGGAAAGCCGGAGCCCACGGACAATGCGGAGTTCTGGAAAAACCCACATTTATCAGCACTGACGGATGCCTGAGGCAGGAAGTGGAACTGATTTGCAGGGGCATGAGGAAATGTTCCCAAGTGAGGGAGCAGTCCGCAGCTCGACTGGGGTGGCAGTAATGAGGGCGTGTGTGTGTGTCTGTGCGTCGGTCACAGCCCATCAAACTGTACTCTTGCAATGGGTGCAATTTATTTCATGTACGTGACCCTGTCATAAAGTTAATTTTAAAAGGAAGCGTTTTCTATCTTAGCCGTAGAGGTGGTTTGGCTGGGTTAGAGTAAGCAGGGAGGCCTGTGGGAGGCCATGGCAAGTCCCAGCCTCCATCACTCTGCTAGCAAGTCAGCATTTGCTCAGTCCTGAGGAAGAAAATGCTTCCCCCACCCTGCCGACTATCTTCTGATCGTAAGGCGGACATGATGGCTCCCGTTTTGTAAGGAAACTGAGGCACAGAACAGCTCAGGGGTTTGACCTAGGTTTTCCTACTCCAAGTCCTGCTCGGGCCATTGTCCACGTCAGGCCTTGGAAGTGGCTTGTGGCATGATACAGGCTCAGGAAACTGAAGCCCCAAAAGCATAGACACCTTGACACGGCTACACTGCTAATCTAAGGTGGATCTCCTCTCACTGAAAAACATAAGGGGGAGGGAGAGATGGCTTAGCAGTCGACATGCTTGCCTGCAAAGCCAAAGGACCCAAGTTCTATTCCCCAGGACTCACATAAGCCCAATGCACAAGGTAGCACGTGCATCTGGAGATTGTTTGCAGTGGCTAGAGGCCCTGGTACACCCATTTCTCTCTCTCTCTCTCTCTCTCTCTCTCTCTCCCTCTTTCTCCCTCTTTCCACCTCTCTCTCAAATAAATAAAAATATAAATATAATTTTTTAAAAAACATAAGGAAGCAGGGCATGGTGGCACATGCCCTTAATCCCAGCATTTGGGAGGCAGAGGTAGGAGGATTGCCATGAGTTTAAGGCCACCCTAAGATTACATAGTGAATTTCAGGTCAGCTTGAGCTAGAGTAAGACCCTACCTTGGGGAGGAAACAAACAAAACAACAAAAAAAAACCATAAGGAAGGAATGTCACATCAGCATCTCCCTTAATAGAGGTAGAAGACTGGAGACTTTCAGACCAAGATAGAGAATTTTCCCTAAAACAAAAGCCAAGCTCCTTTACAGAGCTCGCGACTCCACCTCTTGCTGCATGGCTCAGTCCCTCCCCCCCCCCACCCCATTCCCTTGAGTCCCAAGGGTCTTCTAATTTTAACACACTCCAGCAAGCAGCCCATGCATTACCTCACCACACTCTGGCTCCTTTCCACGCAGCGATTGTCCAAAGCTTGCTACATTTCCCCCCATCTGTTGGCTCTGCACCCTTCGCCCATTCCTCCCTGCTGAAATCACAAAGCCCTGACCCCGGAGAATGGCCCTGAGCCTCCTCCTCCTCCTCCTCCTTCTTCCCAGATCCTAAACATCCCCAAAGAAGGCCCTGGCGCAGGGTGTATGCTATGGGCCCTCTTGTGCTCGGTTTCAAAGCGCGCATGTGAGCGTGGAAGAACAGGGCGGGCGGAAGGCAGAGAACGCAGAGCAGCGCGCAGGAAGGGATGTGCGCCTCGAGGAAAGCGCAGCAGTAGCTGGGGGCTAAACCTGCCGGTCCTAGTGAGCGGGAGGAGGCAGAGTTTTACTTCCCATATTTAGTTTCTGTTCACAAGATTTTTCCTTTTTTTAAAAAATTGAAAGAAAACATGTTATTTATCTATTTGCAAGAGGTGAAAGGAGAAAGAGAGAGCGAGCACACATCAGGGCCTTTTGCCACTGCAAACGAACTACAGATGTTTAAATCACTTTGTGCATCTGGCTTCACATGGGTACTGGGGAATCAAAACCGGGCCTGCAGACTTTGCAAACAAGCACTTTTAACCACTGAGCCTTCTCCCCGGCTCTCAATGTGATCTTTCTAATGAATACAAATAGACAGATATAGATTATATTTATTTATTTGTGCCAGTAAAGGGTATAAGATAGAGTATGCCAAGCAATTGGGGACCATTTTTATCTAATAATATCTCTGTAAAGAAGGGGAAATGAAGCCGGGCGTGGTGGCGCACGCCTTTAATCCCAGCACTCGGGAGGCAGAGGTAGGAGGATCGCCATGAGTTCGAGGCCACCCTGAGACTCCATAATGAATTCCAGGTCAGCCTGGGCTAGAGTGAAACCCTACCTCGAAAAACCAAAAAAAAAAAAAAAAAAAAAAAAAGAAGGGGAAATGAGGGCTGGAGGGATGGCTTAGCGGTTAAGACACTTGCCTGCAAAGCCAAAGGACCTTGGTTCGATTCCCCAGGACCCACGTAAGCCAGATGCACAAGGTGGCACATGCATCTGGAGTTTGTTTGCAGTGGCTGGAAGCCCTGGTGTGCCCATTCTCTCTCTTTGTCTCTATCTCTCTTAAATAAATAAAAAAAATCTTTTTTTAAAAAAGGAGAAATGAGAAGCATTAATTCTAAAACTGAAATAAATACCTGTAATCCACCACCCCATCTCCTTCACAGAGACCAAAATATACAATTTAAATGACCAAAAAAAAAAAAAAAAAAAACAAGCTGTGCATGAGTCACAACAATGGGCTGAAGCCAGGGAGGGGTGTAAAGGAGGGGCCCGGGAGTGGACCCTTCCAAGGCTGCATCGACAGACCTGGAGCCACTGTCCCCCCCCCCTTGCACCTTCGTGGGGTGCCTGCATTCTAGTCATCCGTGTGTTTGCCCAGGGCTAGCACCCACCCCTCTTCAGTTTGTCGGGTGCAGGGATAGCTTAGTCTTTCTTCTCTGACGCCTTCAGAGCTCAAAGCACGCATGGTAGAGGCTAGATGCACGCTTACTGGGAAGGACAGAAAGCAGTCTGAAGAGAACTGGAGGGCCCAGGATTGAGACCACTAAGGGAGGCAGCAAGCTCCTTCCTTCTCCATAACTCCTGGGACCCCTCCCCGAGCCCCTCCCGTCGGCTCTGTGGATGCATCTCAAGGTTCAAACTCCTCCCCTGCTTACCAAGACCTTGTCAGTGTACCCGTCTTTCCGCCCTGGCTCTCGAGACGGATCCTGTGCCCCAGCCAGCAGTCAAACTGGTCCGTTCGCCACTCCCTGGGCGCACCTTGAGGCTCCCTGCCTGCAGGCCCTCGCCGGTCCCTTTCTCAGGCTTTGCCACCGAACACCCAGGTCACACCGGCTTCTGCCTGAACCCTCCCCCGCGAACCTCCTGCGGGCTTGCTTCTCCTTTCCCTGCCTTGCTGAAGGCTCTACCGGACTTCCCAGTGCGCAGGATGAAGGAAGGTCTCTTACCCCCCCTACCTTTCCAGCGGCCTAGCACGGATTTAGGATGCGCAGCAAAGCTGGGGGAGGAGGAATAGGCAGGAGTTCAATTCAGGGAGGTAGAATTGCCTAGCAATATTTTCACAAGGCCCTCATAATAGGAGAAAAAAACGATGACATCAAAATAAAAGAGAGACTAACGGAGAGAGGGAGGGGATATGATGGAGAGCCGAGTTGTGAAGGGGAAAGTGGGGGAGGGGAGGGAAATATCATGGTTTATTGTCTATAAGTATAGTAGTTGTCAAAAAAAAAATTAAACTTAGCCTGGCGTGAAGGTGCACGCCTTTAATCCCAGCACTCGGGAGGCAGAGGTAGGAGGATCACCCTGAGTTCGAGGCCACCCTGAGACTACAGAGTGAATTCCAGGTCAGCCTGAGCTAGAGTGAGACCCTACCTCGATAAAAGCTATATATATATATATATATATATATATATGTTAAAACAAAACAAAATAAAAAGGCTGGATCAGGGCTGGAGAAATGGCTTAGTGGTAAAGGCACATGCCCGCAAAGCCTAAGGACCCAAGCGCGATTCTCTAGGTCCTACATAAGCCAGATGCTCATAGTGGGGCATGCGTCTGGAGTGTGTTTGCAGTGGCTAGAATCTCTCTCTCTCTCTCACTGTAATAAATAAATAAAAATAATATTTATTTTTAAAAGAGTCTGATCCAGCCTGGGCTGTAGCATTAGCACTGGGAACATTTAATCAATTCCTGGTCCCACCCACCAGGCGGCGCCCGCAGTCTCACTCCTGTTTAGCACGCCTACGAGGTTTGAGAAGTTTATTACCTGTCTAACAAGTTTCCACGTCGCCCCGCTGGCCCTTTAAGAAGGTGAACCAGGTGAGGCCTAAGCCCCGCCCCCACGACGCTGGCCCCGCCCCCCCGCCCCCGCCCGGCCGGCCAGGCTCTCCCCCCCCCCCCACCCTCCAACCCCGCGCCAGTCCCTCGGCGACCTGGTCCAGCCGTCGGGGCCCAGGTCCCAGGTCCCGGGCGGCGGGCGCCATGGAGCGGCGCTGGGCCCTGGGCAGGCTCGGGCTGCCGCCGCCGCCGCCGCCGCTGCTGCTGCTGCTGCTGCTGCTGTGCGGCCCGCTGCCCCCGGGGGCGCGCGCCGAGGAAGGTACCGTGTCTCCCTCCCGGGCCGCCTGCGTGCAGGAGCCGGCATTCCAGGGCAGGCCCTCGGCCCCGCTCCGGTGCCCTGCTCGCTCCGCCTAGCCGGGCGATCGATTGGCCTGGCCGGGCTCTTTTGCTCTTTAACTTCAAAAACTCCTGCACTCTGGGCCAGTCACCCCCCCCCCCATTCCTACTGGAGTGCAGTATTTACTTGTGTGTGGGGGGGGGGCGGGGGGTGCAGAGAGAGTTGCTGGCCCCCAGCCAGGAAGCTGTACCCCCACCACCACCAAGCACACACACACACACACACACACACACACACACACACTCCTGTATTTTAGGACCCTCCGCTTGCCCAGCCCAGAGCTCGGAGCCCTCAAAAATGCCAGCTTACCTACCCAGGACACCGAGGAAAGTTGCCAAGGGTGGGGAGCGGCTTGGAACCTGGGCCACTGGGCTTGCTAGGTTTATAATAGGTGGTCCAACCCGAGCACCCCGAAAGCCTTGCACACCCTCTGTGACCCACTTCCCAAAAGCAGAGCTGTGCCTAGCACCCAAGTTCCTACCCGACCCCCCCAAGGCCAGACCAGGCCTTGGACAGTGGGAGTCAGGCTCTCCACCCCGGGGAGTCCTACCAGGGTGTCCCTCGGGACTGGCTACAGAGAGAGACCCAGCTTCCCCTGCCATCTACCTGTGACCGTTCAGCAGCAGATACCCCCCCCCTTCCCAGCGGGAGTGGGGGTTGGGGGTCTTGGCTGGTACAGTTCCCGAGGCTGTTCTCAAGCTTGCTGTCCAAGCCCCAGCACCCTAACCCTTCACACCCTGCAGGAATATGGTGTGACCCCTGGAGTTTTCCCCCCGCTCCTCATCCTCGGCCTCTTTTGCTCCCCTAAGCCTCCGGATATCACACTATTAGGAAGAGGATGTTGTAGCCTGGGGCTGGGGGCCCCCAGAACGCGGGGTGTGGGCTGTAGGGCCACCTCTGTCCCCAGGGGTGACAGCCCCCTTTGACTTCCCGCCTTCAGTCACTCTGGTGGACACCAGCGAGGCACAAGGAGAGCTGGGCTGGCTGCTCGATCCCCCGGAAGATGGGGTAAGTGTCTGAAGGAAGGAACTGGGAAAGTTCAAGGCCGAAGGCCAGTGAGAAATGGGGTGGAGAGGTGGGTGGAGGAGCCCAAAAGAGCAGGAAAAACTGGAAGCGTCTCCTCCTGGGGAGAGAGGGGGGGAGGCTGAGTCAGAGTCTACTGAATGGAACTGGGGGGGGGGGGTGTCCTACTGTGTGCTGCTCCGGTGAATACTTGTGATGAGCGGCAGGGGGGAGACGCTCACATCCCCCCCCCCCCCCGGAGAGCCTGCCCACCCCGCCTTGAGGAAGGCTGAGGGTTGGACCAGAGCCTGAAAAGCATCTTCAGGGAGCTCCATCCACCCCACACAGTGCACAGATAGATTTCAGGGAGCTCCACGAAAATACAAATGCTGTGTGGACATTTTTTTTTTTTTCTGAAAAAAAAAGTCAAAGCTTTCATCAGATTCTTCAAAGGGTCTTAGACTGCCTCAAAGCTAAAAGCTGCTCCTCTCGAAGGCCCCTTGCCTTTGGCATGTTCATGTCCCACGCCGGCCAGGTGCACACCACGCATGCCAGCACTCTGAGGGCACTTACAGCCTCCTCCACGTTCCTTCCCTCCTCAAGTACCCCCCGAGAACCAGTGAGCAGGGGTGGGTTGTGGGTGTGTCCCAGGAAACATGGTCGGAACCCAGCAGAGCTGGCCACCTGGGTGCTGGAGGCAATTCTCCGCTTTCCCTTCCAGTACGGAGGCTGTGTCTAGGATCAAGGCTACTTACTGCTTGCCTCCCCTCTTTTTCCGAGGGTCAGGGCCCCACTCTGTTCTCTCCTGCACTGTGCCTTATAATTAGAGTTAATAAACTAAGCCATCATGTATCCTCCAGGAGGGGCTGTTTGGAAAATCCTGGATTAAGCCAGCCCTAATAGTCGGGCTCATCTCGTAAACCAGCTAATCACTCCACAAGGACCGTCCATCTGCTGGCTCCCACAAGGCCCTTTCTTGTGCCCCACCAGTCCCACCCAAATAACTCTTCTTCTCTAACTGGACCCCAGTGGGAGCAAGTCCCCTTTCTCGGCCTTGTGCTAGGAGGACAGTAAGACATCCACCAGCTGCGCATTCCAGTGTCCACCCCTTGTCCTTCCCGCTTCCTAAAGCAGACAGGCACCACACCACTCAGGAGAATCCCCAGAAGGCACCCATGTCGCAGCCAGCAGCTCCTGAGTGTTAACTGAAAGGATCCTTCAACTGCTCCTGGCCTGCTGGCTCTTCCCCATCTGTCCCCCCCTGGAGCCAACTGGGAGAGAGTCAGTTCCAGCTGGGAACATCTGCTTCCTGAGGCTCCAGCTGCGGCCTTGACAACCTGGCTACCGAGCTAAACATAACCGCCCACCACCACGGCCCTGCCCACCTGCCCTGGCCCCGGCCCTTCCTCAGCCAGCTTCCTCACGGCAGGCTCCAGGTGCCTTTGCATTCCGGCTTCATTGCCGTTCAGACACCCTTTGCCTCGTCTTTGAACTCTGACATCACCCAGAAATAGATGCCTCACAACAGCTTATGTTTCTGTCCCACCTCACCACTGTTGCTTAATTAATGATGTTTGTTTCTTCTTTCCTTTTGCCTTATCCTAGAGCTGAGCATAGCCATGGGGAGTTTGTGCCCTGGAGTGAAATACAAACCTAGGAAATGTGGACTTCTTTTTTTTTTTTTTTTTTTTTTTTTAATGGCCCTGGTATCTTCTTTACCAAATGATGGGGTAGCATCTAAAAATATTAGTGAAACAATTTATAAACTTTGGAGATTTCTTTCTTAAGTATACCTGGCAGGGAGAATAATTGAGAATGGCAGTAGCTTTATGGAGGAGTGATATCTGTCTTACAACATCTACAGTAACTAAAAGCTGGGGTGTTGGCGAGAGTCCTTGCGCCTATGGAATGGAATACAAAGTCCAGAAACAAACCTCCAGGTATAATATTGTAATGTGGACGCCACTGGAGTTGCAAATCAATGTGGAAAGTATTATAGGGGTCAGGAAATCTGCGTTGTGTCTCTGTATGTGAGCCCATGAAAGTGACAATAGGTGATAAATGAAGAGAAGGTCTGTTAATTCCGGGGTACTCACAGAGGAAGGGATGGATGGTCGAGGCTTGGTGTCCTCCAGGGCTTTGGGAAGGAGTTGGGGGTGGGGAGGTGTTGACAAGCTCGAGCGAAGCTGCCCTGCTGTGCTGAGGGAAAGAAGTCTCTGGGACGCAAGTTCTCTCTGGTCAGCTCTCTTCCTGGTAGCGACACCTTGCTGATGCAGATTTCCTTCAGAGATGGAAATTTCTTCCACCAAAGGGCAGCTTGTCAGAGCTGCTCCTGTGTCTGAACTGTTTCCAAATAACCATCCCCAACTAGGCCAAAAGTATATCTTGAGGTGGTCAACCCTGAGCCCCAATAGTATTAACTAGTCACCATGCTCACAACTAGGTGTCCATAATTTTTAAGAAAGGAAAGTAAAAATACTTCTGCACGCTTTACACATACAAAATTGAATTCTAGGGAGATTAAAATATAAACTTAAAAACCAAACCTATAAAAATTTTAAGACAAACGATAAACGAACTTTACAGTCTTGGCACGGGTGAGTTTTCCAGCCAAAATGCATAACCCAAAACTCGTGATGTTATGATGTAAAAATTTTAAATATGAATCCACTTGAAAGATACCATTATCCAAGAAGTAGCATGGCAAAGAATATTTACAAGTTACATATCAAGTAGTCAATGTCTACAAATGCATGTTTGAAAAACTCATCTGAGTGAATAATGATAGATAATAAAAGATAATCGTGATCTGTAAAAATATAAATAACCAATGACCAAGAGAAATACATAGCCTTCCCTTAAAGAAATTTCAGATAAAATGGTGAGAAGATGTTTTGAACATAGGACTGGCAAAATCACAAGAATATTAATCTCCAATGCTGATGAGCTTTCTGGAAATGAGCCCTCATGCACTGTTGAGGGAAGTGAAAACTGAGAGAACCTTCTGGAAGACAGTTTAGTCATACCTTATAAAAGTTTGTAGCATAGTCATGCTACAGAAATCTTATATTCACTTGTATGTTTTTCTAAAATTAAAAAAAAAGTTATAAGCTGCCTAATTGCCAAACAATAGGTGAGTGATTAAATTATTATGATATGTCCAAGCAATAGGGCACTATGTAATTGCTACAAGAGAGATAGGTCCACACATACTCATCTAGACATTGCTGCAGAACATTATTTGTTGTTACAGAATAAGCCTTGTATGAACTCACTTATATTAAAAACAAAACACAGAAACGTTTAGACATTTCTCTGGAGGTGTTGAGAGTAGTCTGGAAGGCCTTCGTCCGGGCTGTGAGGAGCAGCTGCCTGTCAGAATGAGGGAGGAAGAATGGAGGACTGACCTTTGAAAGTCTACCCCTTCACCTGTTATAATAAGCACACGTGGCCATGCTGATTAAGAATATAAACTCTGGGCCCAAAGTACTCGGCTTCACACCCCGACTCTGCTTCTGGTTGCTTAAACAGGTCCCCTCAGGTCACTCCATTCCACAAGTCACTCCACAGTGGCTCTGCCTCAGTTTTCTTGTGGGAAGTGTGTAGAATAGAGACTGGCATGTGATAAGTGCTAGATTAATGCCAACCATTATGATTACTAGCTTTAAAAATTCTTTCAATATAGAAAGAAAATTAAGGGGATCAGACTAGATCATGCCTGAGAGTCCAGCCAACCCTTAATTGAGGTTTTGAAAGCGGCTGTAATAGGAAGGAATATGGAAAAGGGTGAGATCCTTCATTCAGACAGTTCTGTTCTTATTCTCACTCTCCTAAAGCCTGGATATTTTAATGTTAAAAAAAAAAATTAAGCCAAGTCGGGTGTGGTAGCTCACACCTTTAGTGGATCACTGTGAGTTCAAGGCTACCCTGAGACTACATAGTGAGTTCCAGATCAGCCTGGGCTAGAGTGAGACCCTACCTTGAAAAGCCAAAAAAAAAAAAAAAAAAAAAAAAAGGTCTGGGCTGAAGAGATGGCTTAGCAGTTCAGGTGCTTCCCTGCAAAGCCTAAGGACCCAGGTTCAGTTCTCCAGGACCCACATAAGCCAGATGTACAAGGTGGTCCGTGCATCTGAAATTTGTTTGCAGTGGCTAGAGGCCCTTTTCCCATTCCTTCCCCCCCCCCTCTCTCTTGCCATGTCTGCTTCTCTCTCAAATAAATAAATATTAAATATATATGTAAACAAGTCTCCTCTGGACAGGCAGGCAGGTTTTGAGTGGGCTTTGCCTTTGGGGGTACCTACAAGTCTGCTTGTAAAAATAAACTAGGATGTTAAGGATATCTACCCCATATCGAAGAAAACCCCCAGCCTTAAACACTTAATCCACTCTCCTGGCTGAAGGGTCAGGTTAGACTTGACGGATCCCAGGGACGTGAGAGCTGTGAGCCCCGCGTCCTCTTCACCGGCTCCGGTCCCTGACTCTGATTCTCTTCTCACAGTGGAGTGAGGTGCAACAGATCCTGAACGGAACACCCTTGTACATGTACCAGGACTGCCCACTGCAGGAAGGCGGGGACACTGACCACTGGCTTCGCTCCAACTGGATCTACAGAGGGGAGGAAGCTTCACGGGTGCACGTAGAACTGCAGTTCACCGTGCGCGACTGCAAGAGCTTCCCAGGAGGAGCCCGGCCTCTGGGCTGCAAGGAGACCTTCAACCTTCTATACATGGAAAGTGACCAGGATGTGGGCATTCAGCTCCGACGGCCCTTGTTCCAGAAGGTGCTGCTGCCCTTCCATGCCGCCTCGGTGTTCACAGTGATCCCTGCCTGCCTCTTTCCCGTAACCCAGCTCAGCCAAGAAAAGCCAGCGTGGGGTGGGGCTGGAGAGATGGCTTAATGGTTAAGGCGCTTGCCTGTGAAGTCTAAGGACCCAAGTTCAGTTCCCCAGTACCCATGGAAGCCAGATGCACATGGTGGCACACGCATCTGGGGTGTGTTTGCAGTGGCTGGAGACCCTGGTATACCTGTTCTCTCTATCTGCCTGCCTCTCTCTCTCTCTCTCTCTCTCTCTCTCTCTCTCTCTCTATCTTTGTGTCTCTCTTAAATAAATTATATATATTACAGAGGGAAGAGAGTGTACATGTAAAATAAGGAAAAGAATGTTGGACTGGGCACCAGGAAGCCTGGATTAAGTATCTTTGGCTGTGCCCTGACTTTGTCGTTACACCTCTCCAGGCGGAGGTTTTCAGACTTTTTTTTTTTTCCATCCGGTACGCATCGCGTTCATGCATGACACACCCCCGTGAGTGCAGCTGGAATTACATGGCACGGTTCCTCACTGCCAGTCTCCAGTGCCATCCTTTTCTCTCCTAGCATGGAAACACACCGGAATGCCTAACAGTAAGGAGCATGTTGTTATAGGATGTGCCCTCGTTTCCTTCCAAAGAGCAAAGGTTGTAAAGTTTGTTATTGGTAACAAATTAGCTATGACTCATTCTATAACTGATCACCTTGTTGGCATCAGGCTTGGGAACACCTCCCAGCGGTGGAAGTTTCGTGGATTATATAGTGTCTCGCTTTCTGGAGGAGTCTTAGCCCAGGCCTGATCCCACCACACTGCCGCTGTGTGGTGTCAGACAAGGTCTGTGATTTCTCTTAGCCTTGGCTTCCTCGTCTGTCAAGTAAGATGGAAAGACATCCCATCAGATGATAACTGTAGGATTACTGCATGAACTAAATATGTACAAAAGTGCTTAGGTTGGCACCTCATATAAAATAAACTCAGATCATGGCTATGTAAATTAACTATTCCAGATCCAAACTGTTTCAGATTTCAGACTTGGGAATATTTTCACGGACCTTATTTTTTTTTTTTTAATTTGCAAGCAGAGAGATATAGAGAGAAGAGAGACAGAGAGAGAGAGGATGGGTGACCAGGGCCTCCAGCAGCTGCAAATGATCTCTAGAGGCATGCGCCACTATGCAGCGAGCTTTATGTGGGTACTGAGGAATTGAACCTAGGTTGTTAGACTTTGCAGGCAAATGCCTTATCTACTTAACCATCTCTCCAGCCCCTCATGAACGTAATTTATCTTGGGAACAGAACCCAGGTTTAAACATGAAAGTCATTTATGTTTCAAATATACCTTTTATACATAGCTTAAAGATAGTTTATACAATGATTAGTGTACCTGTAATTTTGTCACCCATACATTAGGTCATGTATGGAATTTTCTATTTGTGGCATGATACATGCACTCTCACGTTTAGGAGCTACTCGGGTTTGGGGGGTTTTGGCTAGGGATGCTCAACCTATTAGGCAAACAGTTGTTTCCGTGACCTGGGGAGGAGTTTGTCATTACATCCTCTTCTCCTTCTCTCTCTCCTGCCTCCCTCCGTCCTGGCCCCCAGGTAACCACAGTGGCGGCCGACCAGAGCTTCACCATCCGAGACCTGGCATCTGGCTCCGTGAAGCTGAACGTGGAGCGCTGCTCCTTGGGGCACCTGACCCGTCGAGGCCTCTACCTTGCCTTCCACAACCCGGGGGCCTGTGTGGCCCTCGTGTCTGTGAGGGTGTTCTACCAGCGCTGCCCGGAAGCTGTGAATGGCCTGGCCCGCTTTCCTGAGACTCTTCCAGGCCCTGCCGGGTTGGTGGAAGTGCCTGGCACCTGCCTGCCCAATGCGCAGATCAGCCCCGGGGCTTCAGGTGTACCCAGGATGCACTGCAGCGCTGATGGCGAGTGGCTGGTGCCCGTGGGCCGGTGCCACTGCCAACCTGGCTATGAGGAAGGTGTCGGTGACATGGGATGCACTGGTAAGGAAGGAGGTGGGGGAGGGGGAACAGGCGGATGAATGCCAGGGCTCAGCAAGCTTTCTTTTCAGTACAGTCCAGCACCCCAGGCCCATGCAATGGGAATGCCCACTGCTAGGGTGGCTCTTCCCACCACCATTAACCTAGAAAGTCCCTAACAGATACTCCAAGAGACTGGTTTGAGAGGACAGCGACTCTTTTGACGTAATAGTCTCAAGGGGAAGCTTCCTGATGACATGGCCCAACACTGGCTGGACATCACTTCTGCCCCAGCAAGTAGGAAACGGCCACAGCGGAGTGAGCCACGCTCCACCAAAGGGGAAGCTGGCTGCCACACGCCAAAGCCCACTTCAGCCACCCACTTCCTCCAGCAAGGCTCCCCCTTTCCCATTTTCTCTGGCTGGGGACCAAGCGTTCACAAGACTTGAGTGTATGGGGGACATCTGACTCAAGCCACCACACACGGTGATTCTAAATCTAAATTCTAAATCACCACAGAAGCTGGATAGTCCATTTCAGTGACTTTTTTATTTTCAACCTGAGTGGTAACAGTCAAGGGTGTTCCCATACAAGAGACTGGAATAAACCGAATGTGTGGTTGATTCTTGCTGTAAAAACAGCAACAGGTCTGAAGAGATCACTTAGCAGTTATGGCACTTGCCTGTGAAGCCTAAGGACCCAGGTTCAATTCCCCAGAGCCCACGTAAGCCAGATGCACACGGTGGTACAGGCATCTGGAGTACATTTGCAGTGGCTGGAGGCCCTGCTGTGGCCATTTTCTCTCTGCTTGTTTCTCCCTCACACTCTCTTTCTGAAATTAATTAGTTAATTAAAAAAAATAAATAAAACAGTTCTGCATTCTCTCTCCAGCCTGCCCTAGTGGTTCCTACCGGACTGACATGGACACACCCCATTGTCTGAAGTGCCCCCAGCACAGCACAGCCGAGTCTGAGGGAGCCAGCATCTGTCCTTGCGAGAGTGGCCACTACCGAGCCCCTGGGGAGGGTCCCCAGGCAGCGTGCACACGTGAGTCCCCGGGTCAGGGTCTGGCCAGTTGACAGCAAATGCTGAGCCTCTGCTTGACCCTCAGTCTGGTCAGGATTTTCTGGAGACCACCCGGCGTGTCAGGGACCAAGTTTGTAGCCATGCCGCTGAGCTCTTCTCTTTTGCGGGGAATGCTGAGGTTGTGTCATTACACGACTCCCTCCATGAGTCCGATCTCTCATGAGACGCACTGCTTACTTTCCTTTCCGCTGTGACAAAACACCTGATGAGAAGCAGCTCACAGTTCTGAGGGACACAGGCCATCTTGGCAGCTGGAGCCGGAGGTAGATGGTCACGCTGCATCCACACGAAAGCAGGGAAACCACCGCTAGTGCTCAGCTCACTTCCTCGGCGTTACTTGGTCTGGGACCTCCTCAGCCACCTATAGACAGGGTCTTCCCCCCTCAATTTACCTGATCTAGAAACTCCCTCCCGTGCTCAGAGGTCATTCTAGATCCTGTCCAGTTGAATCAAGATTAACCATTCACAGAGGCTTTGGAAGACTTCAGAAATTGGGGTGATGGGCAGAGAGGTGGGGTTCAGTAGCTTGGGTGATGGAAAAACTGACACATACTGATGGCCTTTTTCTTCCCCCACAGGTCCCCCATCCGCACCCCGAAACCTGAGCTTCTCTGCATCAGGGACTCAGCTCTCCCTGCGTTGGGAGCCCCCCTCAGATACAGGGGGACGCCACGATGTCAGATACAGCGTGGAATGTTTGCAGTGTCAGGGCACAGCGCAGGATGGGGGCCCCTGCCAGCCCTGTGGGAAGGGTGTTCACTTCTCCCCAGGGGCTAGGGGACTCACTGCACATACTGTCCAAGTAGAAGGCCTGGAGCCTTATGCCAACTACACCTTTACCGTCAAATCCCAAAACAGGGTGTCGGGGCTGGGCAGCTCCAGCGCCACCAGCGCCTCTCTCCGGGTCAACATGGGGCATGCAGGTGAGGAGTTTGGAAGGGACGGAGGGAGGGCCTGAGACCGCAGGGATGAGTGGCGGGTAGGAAGCAGTGGAAACACTACTTGAATTATTCCTTCTTCCCTTCCCCGTCCACCCTAAATGCACAGAGTCACTCTCAGGCCTGTCACTGAGGCTGGTGAAGAAAGAACCAAGGCAGCTGGAGTTGTCCTGGGCAGGGTCCCGGCCCCGCATTCCTGGCGGCAACCTGAGCTATGAGCTGCAGGTGCTGAACCAGGTGAGAAAGCTACCACCAGACATGCCCGGGTGCGCCCCGTATTCCTAGCCTGTGGTGGAGGGGGGGTGGGGACACGCCCAGAACGAACCGGCTTTCTCAGGGTAAAGATCTGCAGAGACCCTTGCTCATACCGTGGTAATGCCAGCACTGCCCAGGAGCTCCCATGTCCGCCCATCATCTCCATCAAGACCTGGCTCTGCACAGCCCAGTTAGCTCGAGTCCCGCCCGCAGGATGAAGAATGGCACCAGCTGGTTGTGGAACCCAGGGTCTTGCTGACAAAACTGCAGCCAGATACCACATACATCGTCAGAGTGCGGACGCTGACTCCACTGGGCCCTGGCCCTTTCTCACCCGACCATGAGTTCCGAACGAGCCCACCAGGTAGGTCATCTGAGGCCGCGCACTCGCACCGAGGTACTTTAGCCCCTCTTCCAGTCAGTGACCCCTGCTCTGTGCTTATATGCACACACATACGAGGTTATCATCCTGTTTTAGGGGACAAACATGGATCCAGTGTCCACTGAGAGAACTGACCCTGGGCATATTCAGGGTCCTTCTTTGTTATTTTATTTTATTTTGTGTTTATTTATTAGAGACAGAGAGAGGGAGAGAAAGAGAATGGGCACACCAGGGACTCCAGCCACTGCAAATGAACTCCAGATGCATGCGCCCCCTTGTGCATCTGGCTTACGTGGGACCTGGAGAATTGAACCTGGGTCCTTAGGCTTTGCAGGCAAGTGCCTTAACAGCTAAGCCACTCTCCAGTCCAGGGCCCTACTTTGTTGTATTTTATTTATTTATTTGAGAGAGAGAAAAGTAGGCAGATAGACAAAATGGACATGCCTGGCCCCTAGCCACACTGATAATGAACTCCAGACACATGCGCCCTCTTGTGTATCTGGCTTGCATGGGTCCTGAGGAACCAAACCAGGGTCCTTAGGCTTCACAGGCAAGTGCCCTAACTGCTAAGCCATTTCCCTAGCTGAAGGGCCCTACTTTTAAAGCCTCCACCCATCCCCCATGGGATACAAGCTCCTAGACTTCCTCACCCCTTTGCCCAGTTTCCAGGAACCTGACCGGTGGGGAGATCGTGGCCATCATCTTTGGGTTACTGCTTGGTATAGCTCTGCTGCTCGGGATTCACATCTTTCGTTCAAGGTGCTCACTCTGTTCCCATTCCCACCCACCCCTCCTGGGTCCCTTGGCCTGATGAGAAGCCTGTCTGTAGCCCTGATGACCCTCCCGTCCCCTAACACCCAAAGTATGGGTGGTTCCCATACTCATCCTATACACCTAGCACGTGGGTTTGAGGGCAAATTCCTCCAAAGTTCTCTGAGTCCCTAAAGAACTTACCCCACAGGAGAGGCCAGCGGCGGAGACAGCAGAGGCAGCGTGAGCGTGTCACTGATGTAGATCGAGGTGAGCCAGGAGCACTTGTGTGTGCTCTTGAGCGTGTGTGTGTGTGTGTGTGTGTGTGTGTGTGTGTGTGTGTCTTATACCTAGAAAACAACCAAGGGACCCACACTGTTAGGTTAACTGGGAGTGTGGGTGGGGTTTATCATCCCCAGGGCTCTCATGTTTTGCCACCTAATTAATTTTGATTAATTAACTCTGCCCCGCTAGCTGTCAGCTGCTCCGAGGCAATCATCTGCTAAGTCCTCGGTGCCAGTGCTCGGCCACCCTCAGCTCTGGGCAGCCTTCCGCACCCTGGTGGCCAGGTCTGCGGGCTGGAGCCAGGCAGGAGGGGAGTGAGGCCCCTGAGGCATGTGGCTTCCTGCTTGTCAGCTCATTAGGTGGCTTTGCCAGACGCGAGCCTGCTGTCCTGTCTGAGGAGCTGGAATGGGAGGGGAGGCTTTGTCTGTGAGTGAGCGAGGTGTGACTGACTTGAACCAGCATGGGGACAGAAGCTGGGTCGCCAGCTGTGGGAGGATTAGGTAAATCGGGACTGGGAATGTACTCCAGGGATGGGTTCTGGCCACCCTGTGGACAGAGCTCGGGGTGTAAAGGGAAAGAAGAAAGCCGGGGGATATGGAGGCTCCCTGCTAAGAGGAGGCTTTTCTCCTGCTTGAGCCCAAGCCAGATGAGCATGGAGAACGGGCTGGTCCTTTCTCCGTACCTCCCTCCCGTGCTCTGTGCCACTGTGGCTGATCCCCATCTTTCCCAGAGGACAAGCTGTGGCTGAAACCCTACGTGGACCTCCAGGCCTACGAGGACCCTGCGCAGGGAGCCCTGGACTTCGCCCAGGAGCTCGACCCATCCTGGCTGGTTGTGGATACTGTCATAGGGGAAGGTGAGCCCTGCTGTGAGTCCCAGCTGGTCTCTTCTGTGTGGCAACACAGTTCTGCCCCTTCCTTCCAGTCTGAGTTCCCGGATGAGCCCATACCTGCTCTACCCTGTGTCCTCTTTGAACTGCTGTGTTCATAGCAAAACCCCTATCAGGTGCCCACAGAAAAGCCCCTACCTCCCACACACTTTGCTCTGCGGTTGTGGCGTTTCTGATCAAGAATGATAAACGCATCGTCTCTTGTCCACAGAGGTGTCGCCTTGCTCGAGGCAGGCTGCTCTCAGATGGGACAGATTCATAACCCCTCTAGGCCTTCATTCCACCCCATCAGGAGCCCAGTGTCCTTGGGCTGCCCCAGTCCCCTGGGTCACCAGGGGAAACAGATCTGAACAGAGAACAAAGCTTGGCAGTGTCCTTGCCACTTGCGCAGCCAAGCTGGTCAAGCCGTGGCCAGGGGGCTCCCTCGTGGAAGACAGGCAAGGGTCAGCTCGGGCACTAGCCCCGGACCGGCCCTCCCTTCACAAGAATGGAGGAGCTGCCGTCCCCCTGCGCAGGGATTATCCCCTCCGCTTTCGTTTGTTTGTTAATACGTTTGACAGAGAGCGTGTGTGCGTGCCAGAGCTGCTGCTTGCCACTGAAAACAAACTCCAGACCCGTGTGTCACTTTGTGCATCTGGACTTCTGAGTCCTAGGGAATCAAACCCTGACCAGCAGGCTTTGCAAGCAAACGCCTTTAGCCACTGAGCCATATCTCCGGCCTTCGCGTTTAGTGAGCATACTTACAGTAAGCCAAGCAGTGCGAGAACGGTGGAAGAAAGTGGTGATTGGTTCCAGACTCTCCCTTTCCCAGAGAGGACAGCCCAGGCCCTGGCCCAGGAAGCTCAGGCACACCGTGCTGCGCTTCTCCAGAGAGGTGCTGAAGGACTGGAGGCCATCGCTTTCCGGTCTGGGTAGGCCTGCCAGTGTACCTAGCCACAGCCTTGTTTTCCTCCCACCTAGGAGAGTTTGGGGAAGTGTATCGGGGGACCGTGAGGCTCCCCAGCCAAGACTGTAAGATTGTGGCCATTAAGACCTTGAAAGACACATCCCCAGATGGCCAGTGGTGGAATTTCCTTCGAGAGGCAACTATCATGGGCCAGTTCAACCACCCGCACATTCTCCATCTGGAAGGCGTCATCACAAAGAGTATGGACGGACGGCGGTTTCCAGGGCTGGGGTGGGGTAGGTGGGAGCATGAGCACCAGAAGGGGCCAGCGGGCTGCCAAAGGCACAAAGCCTGGTGCCGGCTGTGATGCAGTGTGCTCTGTCTCAGGAAGACCCATCATGATCATCACAGAGTTTATGGAGAATGGAGCTCTGGATGCCTTCCTGAAGGTGAGGCAGACAGAGGGCCAGCCGGGAAGGGGTCATAACAAGGAACATCGTGCCTTGCAGGGCAGAAGGGACCCTGCCCATCTCCTGACTCACCCTGTTGCAGGAGCGGGAGGACCAGCTGGGCCCCGGACAGCTAGTGGCCATGCTGCAAGGCATAGCGTCTGGCATGAACTACCTCAGTAGCCACAATTATGTGCATCGGGACCTGGCTGCCAGGAACATCTTGGTGAATCAGAACCTGTGCTGCAAGGTGTCTGACTTTGGCCTAACCCGCCTCCTGGATGACTTCGATGGAACCTACGAAACCCAGGTTAAAGCCTTCCCCCCACCCCCCTCCAAACACACCATGTATACCTTCACTGCCCCATTCATGCCACTCATAGTTACCCAGGCGCAAACACAAGGGCTAGCGCTTGTGTGGGCACCTCTTCACACATGGTTCCTTCACCCCTGCCCATGCCCTGAAGCACATTTCTGTGCTGTGCCCTCTCAGGGAGGAAAGATCCCCATCCGTTGGACAGCCCCAGAAGCCATCGCCCATAGGATCTTCACAACGGCCAGTGACGTGTGGAGCTTTGGGATTGTGATGTGGGAGGTGCTGAGCTTTGGGGACAAGCCGTATGGGGAGATGAGCAATCAGGAGGTGAGCCTAGGTTACTTATTCCCATCTCCTCCCAAATCCTCCTCCTCCATCACCACCACCCTTCGTCCATGGTCTTTTCCTGAAAATGCCTTATTTTTTAATGACTTTTTTTTTTTTTTTTTTTTTGCACTCTTCTATTTTCTGTGGTCTCTTCACTTTGTTCAGTACAACTTCTACCTGTGTCAGGTTTGCTTAAAGGTGACATTGTAATGGTCTTGGACGAAGTTTTCTCCTGGGCTTCCAAGTTACTTTCCTGAAACTTAGGACGGCCTTCTCGGTTCCTCCCTGCAGGTAATGAAGAGCATTGAGGACGGATATCGGCTGCCCCCTCCTGTGGACTGCCCTGCCCCTCTGTATGAGCTCATGAAGAACTGCTGGGCATACGACCGTGCCCGTCGTCCTCACTTCCTCCAGCTGCAGGCACATCTGGAACAGTTGCTTACAGACCCCCACTCCTTAAGAACCATTGCCAACTTTGACCCCAGGTACCTATGTTTGCAAAGAATAGGAATTCAAAGGGCAGAGCTGAAAAAGCAGAAATGGACATTCCATGATCTTCAACTGAGGCTGGGCCCTGATAAGAGTGCCCAGGCTGACGAGAGTAAGGTCCCGTCCATTACGGCTGGCTGGGGTTTGATAGAAGGCAGGAAGCCAGCCACGTACACTAAACATGGCAGTTTTTACAGGTGTAGAGAGGTCAGTTCTAGATGACCCGTATTTCATCCAGGACCCCTCTCAGAGTGCCTTCCTGCCCCACTACGTTGCATTATTACCAGAGCCAAATCTCTGGGGTATTTTTGCAACCATCTGGAACTTGAGATGTAAGTTGCCCCTATTCTTGCGTATATAGAAGTCCGTACATTTGACTTGTGGATGCCCTTCTTACCAACACAAGCTCTGTGCTAGACACTGGAGATACAGCAGGGCCCAGAGCTTGGACAGCTAGGTTAGGGTGAGGCAGGAGGGGGTCTGGGTTGGCCTCTGACCACACAGAACTGTGACAGGAGCCCAGGCTGACAGATTGCAGATGATGGCCAACATCTAACTTTGGGCGGGGGGGCGCAGCTCTGAAACTATGAGGCTACAGGGCTGTTGAGTGTCAAGAACCAGAGCTGCTGAGAAAATGGGACTCTGACAGGAGAATGCCACTGGCCAAGCTTCCTATAGAAAAGACAGTATCAAAATTGTATCTGACCAAAAGCGTAGCCAGAATGGAAGTGGAGGGAGGAGGTTAAGTGGGGAGCTGGGCAGGGCTGGACTTTTTAAATGCTTTATCGGGTAAGGCAGTCTGGTACAACTGGCCTCCGTATCAAACCACCATATATAACCTTGTTTCTGAGAGAAAACTGCGCTCCAAGTTCCAACTTCTAAAACTATCTTGTGGAGCACAACTCCCTCGGACGGACGCTGGAGACTGTGTGTGCTAATCTTTCTGGAATGTTGGATATTTTTCCCCGAGCAGATTTACTTTGCTAATGGTTTTTGGCTCTGGGAACACTCATTGTATTGTGGGAGTCTGAGGGCAAGAACAACAGCGTGGGGTCAGTCGTGGTAGACGAGGGCTGCTCCTGGGACTCAGGTGGCCACTGTAGGAAAAGGCAAGGCGGTGGCCAGCTTCAGGGCCTGTTCGGCTTTCAGCTTCCTCTCAGCCCCAGACACATTCACATCTGAAGTGCTGGAGGCCCACTTCCACTGGGGATTCCCCGTGACAGCCACCTTCGTAGGTCTGCCCGTGTGGCATATGTCTGTCCACTACTGCCTGCTGATTCGAGCAGAGCACACTAGGAAACAGGCCAGGAAGTTGGTTCAGACAATGGCCAGCTAATCCGCAGAGCCTGCATAAGCCCTGCACAGGCACCCCCATCGATGCTAGCTGCAGTGTGTGGTGGACCAGGCCAACCAGCTCCTGCACTCCTGGGGGACAAACAGCCTCATAACTCCACAGGGTGACCCTCCGCCTACCCAGCCTGAGTGGCTCCGATGGGATCCCGTATCGAAGCGTCTCCGAATGGCTCGAGTCCATTCGCATGAAGCGCTACATCCTGCACTTCCGCTCGGCTGGGCTGGACACCATGGAGTGTGTGCTGGAGCTGACGGCCGAGTGAGGACACTGGGGCCGGGCAGCCTGGGCATGGGAGGGCGGCGGGGGGGCCCGAGTTTCCAGACTCAAAGCTCCATCCCTCTTCCACAGGGACCTGACACAGATGGGAATCACACTGCCAGGGCACCAGAAGCGCATTCTTTGCAGTATTCAAGGATTTAAGGACTGAGCAGACCACTACAGAGACACCTCAGCCCTCCACCAACCTCAGGGAGCAAGGACAGGGCAGGTCACTCCCTGGGCCTTTCCTTTGTCTTATGAGACAGAGGCTCTTGGTGCTGCTCCTGCCTCTGGACCCGGGAGCCTTTATTTTTTAAAGAGGAGGTGGGGGGTGGGGGGCATGTAAGTGAAAGGGGTTATGGGTGGGCGGGGTATTGGGGGAGGGTTTAATATATATACTTACATATGCATATCTATTTTTGTAAATAAACAGGAGCTGAGTTTCATCCCATCCCCCCTCTTTTTTTTTTATCTATCCTCTCCAATGTTCCCCTTAGGGGGTGTTTATACTACCAAAGAATCAAGTACTAAAGATTCTGGAAAATGAGGTTTTTTTAATCTGTAGCTGTGGCCACAACCTGGCATCCCGAGGCAGGGTGGGTATTCAGGCTGCTGGGGCCAGGCTCCCGGAGGGTCAGGCTTCTCCCGCCCTCAGCAAGCAGATTGCAGAGGCTGCTCAGGTCAGCCGAGGGCATCATCGGTGCGGCGGTGCAAGCAGCAGCACTAACCTGGTGCCCCCCCCCCCTTGGGTGGGGACCTCAGGACTGTGAGCGATCCCTGCAGGACAGGCAAGGGCTGGAGCCCAAGGGCTGGACCTCAGCACCCTGAGGCCCTAGGTCAGGGCACTTGAGAGATACCAGGGAGGGGTTTGGAATGGAGGGAGGGGCAGGACGGTAGAGGCAAGGATTGGTCGCAGTATGGGTGGCCCATGCCCACGATGGGGGAATGGACCTGCCGTCCGGGAGGAGGGCCTCCCCTCGCTCAGGTCTGGGCTCTCGCAGTGTAGCACTTCCGACACAGGACGTGGCCGTCCAGAGGGAAGCAGCCGTTGTCATCTGCCTCGATGGAAAGGGGCTTCCCGCAGTCCTAGAACGAGGGAAGGGTGTAAGAGGGGGGCACTGGCCAAGAACGGCCATGCTCCACCCTACTGTCCTAGGGCTCCGTCCGTGATCGAGGACAACAACTGAAACGCTCTGAATGTCTCAGGGTTTGGATGTCCGAGTCCTGCATGTGCTACGGTCATACCACCTCCCACTCCTCTTCCTCCCCAAGCCTTTCCCATCGGTGGGGGCAGCGGATAGGCAGGGTTTCCAGGATGCCCACTTCCCTGGCACCTCCGGGGCCTCTCCCATCCTACCTTACCTATTCTGACTGCTTCATGTTTCTGTAACTTCACTGACTCCCCCCCCACACACCCCCAATCCCATGCCAAAAAGCAAACAAAATGAATGAAGAACAACAAAAACAAAACAAAAAAAATACTTCCCCTTCCATTGGGAAGTCCCTGCCTTTGTTTTTCTATGGCTCGAAGTGACCTCCCCTCCCCAAGACAAGACAAGAGGGATGGCGGACCTCACACTTGTAACATTTCATGTGGAAGTTCTTGTCCAGAGCCACCACGCGCACGGTCTCATCTCGGCCAGGCTCGGGCATGATTGGCTCCGCGCACACGGAGCACCTCGGGGCATACTGCCTGCAGGGGCGGGAAGCAGGGCCTTGAGATCAGTAGGACTCCAGCACCTCAGGTTTCAACCTCCAGGAGGGAGCGAGATACAGAGACCAAGGTTGTCTGGCCGCGTGGCACACGGGCTTGTCCTACATTGCTGGATGGAGGAAGTTCACAAGGAACGCCAGAGACCAGTGCCACAGCCAGCGAGAGGGCTTTCCTGCCTCTCCACTCAAACAATGCCCCACCTCCCACGTCTCCAGCACAGGTGTTCTCTCCCACGCCTTCGTCCCACCCACATCGCAGCTCAGCAGGAAATAAAGGGAGACATGAAAACTCCTCCCCCTGCACGGAGATGTCTCTAGCCCAACTACAGAGGGGCACAGAATCCTGTTACCCCCGGACAAGGCGGGAGACAAGACTACAGTTTTCCCAGCCCACCCTGTAGGTAAGATACAGGACCGTGCCTGCCAGCTAGCCTGATGGAAGAAACCAGTGGCCCCAGCAGTTGAGCTCGGAAGGAACTCACACCTGGCCACTCCAACACACACTGCTGAGCATATACAAAGCCTCCAGAGGCTCGAGCAGCAGTGGTCAAGCACAAGATTCCTACACCGGGCCCGGAGCCACACCTAAGTCCAGACATCAAGATGTGGACCAGAAAAACAAGACTTGGTGTCTGGGGCTGACCTGGGGGGCCCGGGTGGAAGGCTGGTTACCGACCGGATAAAGCATGAATGGAACCCAGAAGATCCCAAACGGGATGCGGGGGTGGGGGGGGGAGCCCTCACTTGTGGTAGTCGGGGACGCAGTGGGGCCGGTTGGCCTGGTCCACAATGAAGGAGGTGCCCTCCAGGGGGCAGGCGCAGACCACGCAGGTGAAGCACTGAGGGTGGTAGGCTTTCCCGGTGGCCCTCAGCATGCGGTCAGTGATGGGCTGCCCGCAGGTGTTGCACTTCTCCAGGGTCTCCTAGGAGTCACAGCAGGTCGGCGGGGGCGGTCAGGTACACCCCAAGGAGCCAGCTTTCAGAGACATACCCGCCGCCCCTCAACTGCGGCCAGAAGGCCCGACCCGCCCCGGGCGCGACTCACAGTGTAGCAGGCCTCGCAGTACGGCGCCCCTTCCAGGCTGTAGAACTGCTGTCCCTGGAGCTGCTGCCCACAGTGGTGGCACGTGAAGCAGGGGATGTGGAACAGCTGCCCCAGGGCACGGACCGCAGGCTGTGCCCGGGCCAGAGGCTGATGGCATCGGCCACAGGACTCTGAGAAGGCCAAGAAGGGCATCTCAACAGGGAGGCGGGGGGCTGAGGGACACAAGCTCACAAGGGAGCTGTCAGCAGACGCCCAGCCAGCGCAGTATCAGAGACGAAGCCCCCCCACACACACAGCGGGCAGGGGGACTCACCACTCACGGCCACAGTCTGCCTTTGAGGGTGCTCCATGTCCTGCATGAGCTGTTGGGTCAGTTGCTCCAACTCCTCCACTTCCTTCAGGGTCAAGGGCCCTGGGGTCCCAGGAGAGCACACCTAAAACCCAGTCCTTCTGTCATATTCTCCAGGATCGCTCCCTCCAAAAGTCCCCCCTCTCTCCCGCTGAGCCTCAGCTGGCATCCGTGTCCTGCAGTAGACGCTCAGCATGGACCCCTCAAGGTCCTCGTCCCCCTTCCCTGCACCAACCCCTGGCATCACACAATTAGCAGAGAGGCACATGGCCTTAGGCTGCATCTCTTAGAGTGGGACATCTCCACCAGCTTAGCCCAAACCACGGTACCCCCAGGCAATCACAGACAGGCCAGAACAACTGAGCGATGGAGGCCACACACAGGATATAGCTGGGTTCACTGAAGCGTCACTGACTTCACAGAGCATGCTCAGACAGGGTCTCCCCACAGATCAGGGGCACACGATGCGTGCACATACGTGCGCGCACACACACACCTACCCGTCCTGCCTGCTGCTGAGCAGCCCCTGTCAGCATGAGGGTGCAACACAGGCGGGAAGTGCATGTTAGAGCCCCCCCGGAGCTGTCTGTAGGAGCCCAGAACCTAGCTCCTCACAGACACCCCGGGGTCGATCTAAGTGACGGATTTCTGGTCTACCTCCCCAGTAGGCTTCAGAAGCAAAGGTCCAAAGGCCAGTCCATCCCTCCTATGTACGTATAGGGGGACCCTCAGTGCTAGAGGGGGTCCTTAGATATTTTTTGTGTGTGTGAGGGGCGGACCTGCACTAGCATGTCCATGAGACAAAGAGCTCTGGCTGGGTCTTCTCTACAAGTGGGTTAAGTCCACCCAGGACTGTGTCCAATATCACTTGCTGAGACCTGCGCTCCTCCTCCAATCCCTAGAATCCCAAAGCCCCCACTTTGCTACCTACTCCCCTACCATTCTCCTCTCCCCCTCCACCCTCAGAGCTACGCTCAGGGTGCTGGACCTGCCCTCCTAGACTCTCCCCAGGGAAGCAGACCCAGAGAAGTCACACCCCACCCCGCCAAAAGACCGGAGCTGTCTTCCCTTACAACTCCCACCATCTCTCTCCCTTAACCGACAAGGAGCTCTGAATACAAGCTTCCCTTTCCTCCTCTTCCAGGATTCCCTTCCCGGCACTGTGGGGGTAAGGAAAGAGACTCAGCCCGTCGCTGCTCTCTGCTAAGTGTCATGTGTCACTGCGTGTTCCTCTGGTTGTAAAGGTCAACTCGTCATCCACACACCTCCCCCATGGGACCCCCACGTCCTTCACGCAGGACATGAGCGGTCACTCTGCTGCCTTCTCTGCCTGCCATCAGAAATATCACTGCTTCATTCCCACGGTTCCAGTTCTTTCTCCCTGGCCACCTTTGACCTTAAACCTGTGGTTTACGAAGTTTCTCTGGCTCCCAAGATCCTTCCCAACCACCTCTTTTCTGGTCATTCATCACACTTAAGTGAACCACAGAAGGGTTCGAATGCCTCTGACTCCCAGCTGCCCCCGGTGCCTTGTCCATGAAGCTGTCAGATTGGCTTTTTGACCAGCTCTTTCTACAAGGCCAGTCAACCTCAGCCACCCTGGGTTATCAGGCCCCATCTCCACCCCTAGGCCACCGCCTGCTTCCTGTCTCTGCCCTGCTCACTGCAGAGAGAGTAGGTGGAGAGAGGTCACTGAACAACACTGCAGAGTTCCCAAAACACTGCAGCAGCACCTGCCACACCCTCCAGCCCCAGCTCCCCCCCCCTGCCTCCCCCGGGGGGAGATTTGGCTCCACCAGATCCCCAGTTGTCTTCCCCACAGCAGCTGCTCTAAACCTCTCCCATCTCCCCAAGCCCCCAACGACTTCGCCCCCTCATGATCACGGATGGGTGATCTCACTCCCTAAACGACTGGCAGCCAGCCAGAGCAAGCTCCCTGATCTGATCGTCCTTCCTGTCCACAGTAAACACCGTGTGACCCTGTCCTCACTCTCCTGAACGGCCCTGCAATCATTCCCCACTCTCAGGCACCAATAGCCTATTCCCTGCTGGCTTGTGTCTCTGGGTTGATATGCACACCTGGACCCCCTTCCCCACCTTCCCTAACTTGTAGCTGACCACCCCTCCCCCCAAACCCCAATCACATAGTCTTTCCTTTTACTTCCAACCTTTGGTTTTGTTTGGTTTTGTTTTCTGAGATAAAGTGTCACTCTGTAGGCCAAGGCGGCCTTGAGCTCTGCAATCTTCACGCCTGCCTTGTGCTGGGATTATAGACATATACCACTGAAGCCCAGCTTCGCTGTCAATCTTTTGAGATTGGACTACATACAGTACCAATTCCACGTTCTCACTACTCAGACAAAGCTGCCCCCACCACAGGGCACAAATGAGCACCCCAAGGCCAACTGCGATGTCCTAAGAGTCACATCCGGCCTTACTTGAGTCCCACTACTTCCTAAGCCCACGCTTCATTCAGAGTGCCACGGTTGCCACACTCCTTTCTGTGGACTTGGCCCTGGGACTGTCCGCCATCAGCTCTGCAGGCTCCCTCCCCTCCTCGTGGCCATCGGGACATGATTCAGGATTCCAGAGGTCAAGTGCCCTCCGCGCACTCCCTGCTAAGCCTCGGTGTCCCGTATAGTCGCGTGCAGCACCCCTCTGGTTTGGAGGCCGCTCCTACGTCCCCCCACGCGTCTAGCAGAGTGACAGGTCCAGCTGAACGCAAGTAGTCGCGAAGCCTGTTGCTCAACATGCTGACAGCGGGACCCTCCTCTTCCCCAAACCATATCCCCCCTCCAGCACTTCTCTATTTTCTCAGCAGTGCCATCACTCCCCAACACACCCAGTCTCAGATCCTCCCTGGCACAATTTGTCTCTCCTCCCTCCACTGCTTATCAGCTGCCTCCTCCTGCAGGACTCTTCCTTTGTAACAGTTCTCTCGGCCTGGGTCGATTTTTTCATTGCAAAACTACTATCACTGTGACCTAGGACTGAGATCACCCACATCCCAGATCTCCCTGCCTCAAAAGACACATCTCCGGTGGAAAATGTTTCTAGAAAGCTTCCAAAAACCACTGCTTTCACCAGCCCTCTTGACCAAGCCATACACTACCTAATAAGTGACACCCCAATACGAACCAGCTCCCTGGTGGCAATTTCGTTCCCTAGTCCTTTTTTGCCCCCACCACCCTCTCCATGTACAGCCTGATACTTTTCCCACCAGAACCTTCTGCTTTCTGTCCCCAAACAGCCCTTGTGTATTTGCACCTTCGCATTTTGCTCCATGCCATGCCCATCCGGGAGCTGTCCTCCTCCCCTCTTCTAGGTTCTCAAGTGGCCCCATCCTTGAGGGAAACCAACTCTAACTTGCCACTCCCCACGTTAGCTCCCTGGTCTAAGTTGCTGAAAGTCACCGGACTCTTGAGTCACAGAAACTCATTAATACTCCTTCTTATCCTGTGTCCAAGCACACGACCATCCATGCTAGGTGAACTCTAGGGACAGTTGGGCCAGAGATGCCCATCAGGGTCCCCTTCAACTTGGACGATCTCTTCCTCTGAACTGGAGGGCAACAGCTGCACTGCCTGCTTCTCTTCTGAGCATTTAGAAAGCATCAGCTCACTTACTCTTCAGCACACTGTTTGGGACAGACAGTGTCATTTCAAAGATGGAGACAAGTAAGGGACAAAGTTCGCCCTACTTGACTAGGATCTAACAGCTCATGAGAATACGAGCCTGGAATTCTACTCCAGATCCATCAACTCTAGAAGGCTGAACCTGTTTGAAAGATCTCTCTTCTCCCATGCCCCAGATGTCCCAGCCTCCAGAACACAGCCATGTCCAGCCCTCAGCTGATGCAGCTCCACAGGTATTTTACTGGCCCTAAAACTCTTATCTTCAGATTGGCCTCAGGACACACTGAAAGTCCAAGGCCAAAGAAGGAGAAAAACCAGGGCTGTATTGGTGAGCTCATCCACCCCTTTGACATTCTGCAGCAGGGGTACAAGGGAGAGCTGACCCAATCCTTCTAAGTCTGAGCCCTTGTCTCCTGAGTCAGGCCAGCCAGGTCCCTCCTACAGAAAAGCTTTCTCTTCCCAATATCCCAAGTAACCCAGAGGATGAAAACTCACATTCCCCTACTGCCACACCCACCATGACTCTTTCTCCCCTTACCACACAGAGAGAGGGAGAGGGGGAGGAGAGAGAGAGAGAGGGAGAGAGAAGGGCGTCACTTTCATTCTCCAGCTCTTCATTTAGCCTGACCTCAGCCCAGCGGGTTCCTCACCTGGTTTTGGTTTTGAGCTGGAGGAGGCACTGGGTGCTGCTTCTCCTGAACCGGAGGCTTCTCCTTTTGCTGAGCATAGGTGAAGCTGGGGGGCTGAGGGGAGCCTGTGCCCACGGAACCTTCCTGAGAGCCCAACTTTTGATTGGGCTGTGACCCGGGTCCGCTTGCAGAACCAGGGCTGAACTTGGAAGCCACAGGAGTAAACTTAGGAGCCACTGGAGAAAACTTAGGGGCTGGGGCTGGGCCTGGAGCGAGGGGCCCACGGGGCGGCTGCGTGTTAGACAAAGACACCGGCGGAGGCGGCTGCTGCTGCTGCTGCTGCTGCTGCGGGTGGACCTGGGGTTTGGCCTGGGGTGGAGGCTGGACTTGAAACTGAACCTGAGGCTTGGCCTGGGGTTGAGGTGGGGATTGGGTGCTAGGAGTAGCCTTCCAAGGAGGCAGGGGTGCTGTAACCCCAGGCGAAGGCTTTGGGCTGGGCTTGGGAACAAATGGAGTGGTAACTGCTGGGGGTATGTATCCAGAAGACACCTGCAAGGAGAGAGAGACAGACATTTAGAGGAGGATGTCGCTCCCATAGTTCTATGCCCCTTCTCTCTCCTGGGGCCCAACTTCTCCTACTGTCCCGGCCCTTACCCGGGCTTTGAAGGGATCATTCTTGGTCATGTCATCCAGCAGTGAGGACAGAGAGTCGATCTCCAGGTCGATACTGCTCACCTTCCCCCTGGGCTAGAGGGCCAGGGGTCAGAGCACCCATGCCTGGAATCCCTTCCAGTCCCACCCGCCATCAGGGAAAAGACCCTCGTCTTCTGACCTTGGGGGGTGTCCCCCGTGCAGCTGCCCTCCCGAAGCCTCCCTACCTGTGGTGGGAGCGGGATGGAGGCCTCAGGGGCCCCCTCCTCCTCCAGCGGAGGCGGTGGGGAGGGGAAGATGTCCTCCTCCAGGGGCGCAGGGGGAAACTGATCGAAGAACGGTTCTTCGATCGGGGGAGGCGGAGGTGGGAAGGCACCTCCCAGGGCACCCTCCGAGTCGTCGCCATCCCCAGGGAGTGGAGGAGGAGGCAAGGGGAAGTCTGCGTAGAAAAGGAGAGAACCATCAGGATGGGCTTTCTTCTCCCACTCCCCTCCCCTCTCTTCCCCTCTGCCAACAAATCCAAAAACTCTTCTGCAAACCAGAGTTTGTGAGGACGACAAAAAGGCGAGCAGGGCACCCCAAGAGCACCAGGCCAGCAAAGGCAACGCCCCCCCCCCCCCCCCAGGGTTCGGTTAGAGGAGCCTTGCAGCTCCCGTTACACTTCGGAGAACAGATCCAAACGGGAAGATTCCTGGCCCACATTCCCGCCTCCCACCCCCAGGCGGGAGACTTGGAACTGTACCAGGGGCCCTGGCTCCCAGCCAGGCGCTCCACGATGAGGTAAGAACATCTGCTTGGGACAGGGTGGCTGCGCCCAGCCCCCTCCGCAGCGATCTTTCCAGACGACCCCAAATTCCCCCAAACCACCATTCCCCCCCCCATCACACACACACACACACCCTGGCGCCTGCGAGGGGGTGGGGAGCGCAGGAGTCCGACCCCCTCCCCAAAGCCCAGCCAACATACCTTCGGCAGGCGGCGGGGGGATCTCACCCACCCGGCCCATCTGTGCGCGCTGGGCCCCGGCCGCCGCAGGAGGCTCGCTGCTGTCCCCGGGCCGGAAAGGATTCACTTTGGGTTTGGGGGCCACCACCGGGGCAAACTTCTTCTGCGGGGCGTAAAAAGCCGGCGCCGAGACGGACACGGAGATGGCGGGAGGCGGGCGGGGGGCCGCCATGGCCGGGCTGGGCCGTGCTGCTGGGGAAGGGAGAGGAAGGCACAGGGGGGTGTCGCCAGGTTACGCAGCGCCGCGCCAGGCTTTAAGGACACCGGGCCGGTGGCGAGGTCCCCTTGGCGACCCTCCCGTTCCCGGTGCACCTCCCCTCCCCGCCCCCGAGCCACACACCCATCCATCCTCTCCCCCAGGCCCCGGCCGCCGGGCCTCACCGCCAACCGGAGCGCGCGCGCGCGCACAGCGTCCCGGGTGACCGACCGCCTCGGCGCCGACTCCGCGGACTCTGCGCCCCGGGTCCGTGCAGCCTACAGCCGGGCGGGGAAGCGCGCAGCCGCGGCGAGCGGGGCGGGAGGGATGGGCGGGGAGAGAGCGGCGCCCAGACCTTACAAGGAGCGGCCTGGAGAGGGGGCGGGGAGAGCCGGCGAGGACGGAAACACCCCCAGGAAAGGGGCCCAGATCCTGCCCTGGGGCCGGAGGCTCTGCAAAAGGTCCGCCTGCCTCCCTACTCACCGCCACCCCCGCCAGGCACAGACCACCCTTCCCCTAGCACAGGCCTCTGATGTCATTTCCTGACCTGCACCCCCCCGCCCCACCCCCACCCTCGAGACCAGGCCCGACCTGCGGGTGCTCGAGATGTGACTCACCCACCGGCCCCACTCGGGGCCGAGCGGGCAGACGGCTGTCCCCGAGGTCCCAGCTCCCCCACCCCGTCTCCAAGACCGGGGTTACCTGCGCCACCCCCGCCACCCCCAGCTGCTGTTCCTCCACTCAGCCGCCCACTCTGCATCCCAAATGCCCCTAAAGCCCTCCGGTCACCCGGGGACGGCTCGAACGGGGCTGGAGCCTGGCTCCGGGGTGGGCGGGGATTGGCGAGGGGGCGTTCTCCCTCTCTGCACCCCCCCACACCGCGCCCCACCCAGCTTTCGGCGGCCCGCGGGTGTGCGTGCACGTATCTGGGCGCTCCTGGGGGCGTGCTAACGTCCACGCTGGGCCGCCTCTTCCTAGGGCTTCGAGGAATTCACATCACCCGCGCCCCCACCCCGGCCCGCGGATCTTTTGCCCGAGGGAGAGTCCGGCGAGGCCGCGGAGGAAGGTGCGGCGGAGCCCGGGGCGAGGGCCGCCCTGGAACTGCGAACCTGGGAAGCTCCAAGGAGACCAGGACACTGGTCCTCCACGGTCCTTGCAGCGCCCACCGTCACCCCCCGGGAGCTTTTGGGTGACAGCGGGGCTCTTGGAGATTCCGAGACGGAGCTCGGTGGAGCCCTCCGCTGGTCCGACCGGATTCCCCAGCCTGCGACTCTGTGCCCCAGGCTACCAGAAAAGAAAACTGATGTCAATTCATTCCGGTCTTTTCTCCTTTCCTTTTTTATTTATTTATTTTTTTTTTTGTTGTTTAAGTTGCGCACAGAAACTTAACCTAATTGCTGCCGTAATTCTTCCGTATTCACTGTGTCCAAAGTAGGGAGTCGTGCGATTTGCCCTCTATTCCAATATCCACCCCCACGCCCGACCCCCGCACTTCCTTTGCCCTTAACGCTGTCATCCGTGAGTGGCATGTGAGACAACCTTTGCATTCAAGTCTACTCCGTTTCCAGCCCCTGGCACTCCATACCCGCTGTATTTTGCAGTCTAGAAGCTCTAACCCGGAGAGAACGGCGGGGCGGGGCGGAAGGGTGAGCTGAAGATGTGGGCCCAGGGCTACACAGGCTGGGCAGAGTTAATTCCCTGCACCCTGATGCCAACTGAGACCCAGCTTGATGCCCAAGGAACAAGTAGCCCCCATTCGGCCGCACTGTCTCCACGTGTAAGAGAAATAGTACGCAGTCCATCTGCCCTACTGTGTCACGCTGAGAAATAAGTGAAGTGTGCTGGAGAGATGGCTTAGCGGTTAAGCGCTTGCCTGCGAAGCCTGAGGACCGCGGTTCGAGGCTTGATTCCCCAGGACCCACGTAAGCCAGATGCACAAGACAGCGCATGTATCTGGAGTTCTTTTGCAGTGGCTGGAGCCCTGCTGCACCCATTCTCTCTCCCTCTCTCTCTCTGTCTGTCTGTCGCTTTCAAATAAACAAACAAACAAAAAAAGAAGTGATGAAATGCCATGTCTAAAAATCCTATGTAGTACTCAATATTATCATGCAAGCCCCAGTTCTGCCCAGAATGGAAATACCCACCCAGTCTTCCCTGACACCATCTGCTGTGCATATCTTGCAATATGTGGTGCCGTTTCCTTCCTTTAACCTTAAGCCTTTAATTATATTTATGACTATACCTTCATTGTCTTCCCAAAGCCTGGTGGTCTTCCTTTTATCTGGCATCTCACTGTTTTGTTTTATTTATTTATTTATTTATTTACTTTGGTTTTATGAGGTAGGGTCTCACTCTGGCTCATGCTGACCTGAAATTCACTATGTAATCTCAAGGTGGCCTTGAACTCACGGCGATCCTCCTACCTCTGCCTCCTGAGTGCTGGGGTTAAAGGCGTGCATCACCACGCCCGGCTTCTCGCTGTTTTTATTACCAGTATGTGTGCCTGTGCCCAGGTGCACATATTCTCTCTGACACGCACAAGTAGGTCTTGAGTCTGTCCTTACGAAGGTCTGTTGCAAATTTGATGCTGGATTTCCTATGTATGTTGGAGATTGTTCCCTGGGCTTTTTAGACCAAGTCTCATCACCGTCTGTCCAAATGTACCCACTTGAGAAAATGAAGATCGGTTTCAGATAACTTCACAAGAGTAAAAGCCGCTCACCCCCCGAAAGCCTCCTCGAGGACCGTGCATACGCATAATTGTGAGACAGCTGAGCCTATTTATAAACCAAGAATAGGAGAGTGCGGAGGCAGGCTTGGTTTTACTGACAACTCACGAGCATTTTGAATGCAGAATACTGGAGCTAAGAGTTTTAAGCCAGACAGCCTGCATACAAGCTGAAGCACACAGAGTTTCCCGAAAACTCAGGATGACTGGCAGGTTTTCTCAAGTGGAGGTCATAGTCAATGCTACTAAAATGGCCACAGTGAACTACCCTAACGATTCTTAGGTATTTTCCTTAAGCGAGCAATTGTACTTGACATTCTCAGGTAGTAGAGTGTAGGAAATAAACGCTGTCTCCTTCTAGAGCAAAATAAACAGCTGGGGCCTAGGCTAGGGAGAAGTAAGGAAATAGTCACTGATCTTTGCTACCTAAAACAACTCTACACACCTCCGAGTACTACTGGCCACCCGGAACTTTTCTTTTAAGGTACACAACATAAAACAAGAAGTTCAGAGCATCCAAGTGTGAAACGGTGATCAAAAAGTGAATTTCAGAGCCGGGTGTGGTGGCACACTCCTTTAATACGAGCACTTGGGAAGCAGAGGTAGGAGGATCACCATGAGTTCAAGGTCACCCTGAGACTCCATGGTGAATTCCAGGTCAGCCTGGGCTAGAGTGAGACCCTACCTCGGAAAACAAACAAAAAGAAAAGTGAATTTCATAACAAAAAGATGCTCCTGATAGGAGGCCCTTTCCATATGCTGGCTGCAAGTGGGCAGGAGAGCAAGGACTTCAGGGACCTCCTTAAGCACTCTGCCAGCGGCAGCTATAGACCACGGAGACATTAACCAGGACTACAGTAATTGCCCATGTAGGACTGGGTGTAGCTCTGCATGACCCCCTGGGGTTGATGTCCAGCAGCACACCTTTAGTGCACCCACAAAACACATACTCAGTTCACTGTAGATTGCAACATGATTCTAAGATCAATAAATTTATTTCCTCCCTGTGGTGGTTTTGATTCAGGTGTCCCCCATAAACTTAGGTGCTTCGAATGCTAGGTTCCCAGCTGATGGCAATTTGGGAATTGAATCCTCCTGGAGGCAGTGTCTTGTTGGGGGTGGGCTTATGGGTGTTATAGCTAGCTTCCTTTTGCTAGTGTTTGGCACAGTCTCCTGCTGCTGTTGTCCATCTGATGTTACCCAGGAGGTGGGTGATGTCCACCCTGTGCTCATGCCATCATTTTCCCCTCCCGTCATGGAGCTTCCCTTTGAGTCTGTAAGCTGAAATAAGCCTTTCTTTCCCACAAGCTGCTCTTGGTTGGGTGTTTTCTACCAGCAATGGGAACCTGACTGCAACAGTAAAGTTGGTAACAGGAGTGGGGTTGTTGTTAGAAACGTGACTCTGTGGCTTTGGCCTTCTGGAACTGCTTTGCAGGATGGATGCAGATGAATTTGAAGTTGTGGCCTAAGAGACGCCTTGCAGTGCTGTTAAGTACAGCTTGATGGACCATTCATGTCAGAGTTGAAAGATCTGAATGCAGTAAGAATTATGGACTGTGAGGTTTGGCTTATGAGGGTGAGAGAGAATTTTGCCTGGACTGGGCTAGAAATAGTTTGCATGAGAGGCTGCTGTTTTACCCATGTCCTAAGAACTTGTGCAGGATTTCATTGTGTAGAAATGGACTGATGTGAGCAGAGAGATATGGCACAGAAAAAAATGTAATCTTTGGGCTGAAACTGCTGCCCATTGAGCTGCAATTGTTTGGGAGATTACACTAATTAAGATTGGGCCAGCTGACCTACATTGAGACAACAGGAAGAATGCAGACTCTTTTGAAGGGGCCAGAATGGTGAAGGAGTGTCCCATTCTTCAAAGTCTGCTTTACTCCCCCTGGATTAACAAATTGGCAGCCCACCTGGTATTATGGAGTATAACAAATGCAGGAAAGAGAGGGTCATTGAATTTGCAACACGGTTTTGTATTTTGGAAATGGCCATGAGCAGTGTGAAGCCAGGCTTGTTAGATTACCTGCATAGAGACGCTATGGAGCCATTAGGATAAATTGTGGGTTGCAGTGGAGACCCAATGTAGATGCCAGGTCTATGAGTGGCTGCCAAGGAGAGCTGCCAGCAATGGATGAAGTTTTCTCGGACTGTGAGTAGCCTAGCTGGAGGGGTGGAATTGAAACTCCAGAGACTTGTCACTGGTTAGAATTATCAGACTTGGAGACTCATCACTGGTTAGAGTTGTTGGAGTTGAAGCTAGAGTTTGATGTTTGCCTTGTTTAAATCTTGTATTGGTTGAATATTTATTTGCTGTGCCCAATGCAATTTTTTTTTGCAGTTTGAATGTTTGTTCTGTACCATTATGCGTTTTGGGGGGACTTTTTTTGGTATTGCAGCTCAGTTAAAAGACTTTGAACTGTGAGGATGTTTGAACATCATTGGGAGTGATAAAAACTATGGGGACTTTTGAAGTTGAATTAATGCATTGCATTTTACATCATGGATGGTTATTAGTTTGTGGGGGCCAGGGGCAGAATGTGGTGGTTTGATTCAGGTGTCCCCCATAAACTTAGGTGTTCTGAATGCCATATCCCTAGCTGTTGGAAATTTGGGAATTAAAACCTCCTGGAGGCAGTGTATTGTCGGGGGCAGGCTTATGGCTGTTATAGCCAGCTTCCTCTTGCCAGTGTTTGGCACACTCTCCTGTTCCTGTTGTCCATCAGGATGTTGCCCAGGAGATGACGTCTACCCTTTGCTCATGTCATCATTTTCCCCTGCCATCATGGAGCTTCCCCTTGAGTCTGTAAGCCGAAATAAACTTTTTTTTTTTCCCCCAGGGTCTCGCTCTAGCCCAGGCTGACCTGGAATTCACTATGGAGTCTCAGGGTGGCCTTGAACTCATGGCGATCCTCCTACCTCTGCCTCCTGAGTGCTGGGATTAAAGGCGTGCGCCACCACGCCCGGCTATAGTAAACCTTTTTTTTTAAACCACAAGCTGCTCTTGGTCGGGTGTTTTCTGCCAGCGATGAGAACCTGACTGCAACACTCCTTTAATCCTCACAACAAACCTGTGATGACATAACATTATCCCACTTTCAGTTGAAGAAATTGAGGCTAACAAGATGTTGATACTCACCTCCTAAGATGCACAAATTATTTGCAACACACATATTTTACTCTTTAAAAAATATTTTATATATTTATTTACTGGAGAGAGAGAGAGAAGCAGATAGAGAGAATGGGTGTGCCAGGGCCTCCAAGCCACTGCAAACTCCAGATGCATGCATCACCTTCTGCATCTGGCTTATGTGGGTCCTGGGGAATTGAACTTGGGTCCCTAGGCTTCACAGGCAAGTGCTTTAACTGCTAAGCCAACCATCTCTCCAGACTTATTTTACCTTTTTTTTTTTGTTTGTTTTTGTTTTGTTTTTCAAGGTAGGGTTTCACTCTAGTCCAGGCTGACCTGAAATTCACTATGTAGACTCACAGCAGCCTCGAACTCACTGCGATCCTCCTACCTCTGCCTCCCGGGTGCTGGAATTAAAAGCGTGCACCACTACGCCTGGCTCTTATTTTATTCTTTTAAGCATTCCTGCCTACTCCTCTTTGCCGCCTTCAAGTCTCCTCTTCTCATGCCCCAGACTGGCCTTCCATAGACTTTTCAATTCTGCCTCCACTAGACCCCCACCAGCTTTTCTTTCCATCACATAACATCAAATTGTATCTGCCCCCACACGCGATCATTATGTATCTGAGTTGTATACACTGCTTTTGTATGGCAGCATATTTCTAGAGGGTTTCTCAAGAAATTGTTAACAGAATTGGGATGGCAAGGGCTTTTATAGAGTTGTAGTTTCTCTTGTAATCAGGTATTGATTTTATAATCTAAGAAATAAAAGAAAGGCAATAAATGACAGTCATCATGTGTCTGCTTTTGCCTGGTGTACTGTCTCTCTCTCTCTCTGTCTCTCTCTTTCTCCCTCTCAGTCTCCCTCCCTCTGGTCTCTCTTTCCTTGCAGTGAGTACCTTGTGGGCACAGTGTGCAGTTTCCCACCTGTGGCCAATTTATTACCGTGCAGATCCCAGTGGGCACTTGCTTGTCGTGACAGAGGAATCTCTGGAACTGAGGCACATGTAGAGTTTGGGTGGGGTCCGGGATGACATGAGGGTGGAGCTTTGTGGCCAAGGCCCAGGCCAAGCAGCTTCCTGCTGAACCCAGTGGCCACTCCCTCAACGGAGGGCCAGAAGTGACAATCACAAATGCTACTGGGCCTTCTTTCTTCCAGATCATTCCAGAAAGCTGCTGACATCACAGTCCCCATCCTCCTCCTCTATGCACTTTCTCTTCCTCTTCCCCAGCCTCAGGTCAACCCATATTTGCCAAAGAGATACTCCAAATATAAAAATAAATAATTCTTAATTCGTGCCCTAAGTAGGAAAAAAAAAAAAGGGAAGGTTTTTGTTTTGTGGAAGGGTCTCAGTCTAGCCCAGGCTGAGCTAGAACTCACTCTACCTCCTACTTTAATGCTGGGATTATAGCATGAGCCACCATGCCTGGCTAGGGTGGGTTTGCGTCTTGTTTTCTTTACAGTAGTTATCCATCCAGTAGTGCTTGCACGGTGAGGTTACACTCACGACGATAACTAGGTGGCCTTCTCACCACATAACCTTCAAAACCAGTCCCAACGCGGCCAGTTGACGCTGCAAGGTCAGGAGAGCTGAATTTGCAGGGGTCAGGGGAGCAGAGGCAAACAGGAACCCTCCTTCTCGACTGCTGGGCCAGATGGGCACCCAAAGGCACCGCAAGCGTCAGCTCACCAGAAGTGTGGGGGCCAGAGCGAAGCAGATGGTGTGACGGTGAAGTCAGCAATGCCTAGAGCTGTATGGGGCGCACAGGAAAAGAGGCCCAGGGCGCCTACAGCAGCGCGGGCAGGTTGCTGGCACCGAGGTCACCACCAGTGGGTCATCTGCCGGCTTGCTGCTTGCTGCACCCAGAGGAAACCAGAATCCGGGAGAGCCTGGCCTAGAAGCTGCGGCGTTTGTTACTAAAAATAGCTGAGTAAGTCATTAGAGGGGGTGCGCACTTCATAGTGGGGTTTGAGTATGGACAGATGAGGGTCTTGAGTGAGATGAAACACTGATGTCCCCCGAGTTGCTTCTCACCTCCACTCCCTTCTCAGTGAAGTGAGCCTTGTGGACACCCACGGGATGAAGCTGACCCGGGAAGTGGGCGCTCCTGGACTGACCCACGGGGCTTGCTCAGGCTGCCCTCCCTGACGCTCCTTTTTTGTTTTGTTTTGTTTTGTTTTGTTTTTAACCTCACCACCCAGACATGGGACCTATGCAGCAAAAGGAGTGTACCAAGAATGGCAGTTGCTGAGACCGTCACCCTGCTCAGTCAAATCAGTACAAGCCTTTACCCAAGCTTGAGCTATGACACTGTGCCAACCCCCACCCCCCGCCCCTTGTTGCAGCCAAGTAGATGCAGTCGGCTTAGTAGCGACCCAGCACAGTGTCGGGCGCAAATCCGCAGCCGTGTGGACGCTCACGAACGGAGACTGAGCTCTGGAACCTCGGAACTGCATAGCGGGTCAACGCAGGCCCCATACTTGATGACGCTTTGGGGGATTTTGTTGTTGTTGTTGTTCGAAGTAGGGTCTCCTGGCTATAGCACAGGCTGACCTGGAATTCACTATGGAGTCTCATGTTGGCCTCGAACTCACAGCGATCCTCCTACTTTGGCTGGGATTAAGGCTTGTGCTACCACGCCCAGTGCTTTGGGTTTTTAAAAATATATTTTTTCTAATTTATTTGAGAGAGAGACACACACACAAAGAGAGAAAACGGGTGCCCCAGGGCCTCCAGCCACTGCAAGTGAACTGCAGATGCATGCGCCATCTTGTGTACCTGGCTTATGTGGGTACTGGGGAATCGAACCAGGGTCCTTAGGCTACACAGTCACTAAGCCATCTCTCCAGTCCTGCTTTGGAGGGATTTTTTAAATTTTTAAAATTTGTTATAAATTTTTTAATGTTTTAAAATATTTTTGTTTATTTTTTTTATTTGAGAGCAACAGACAGAGAGAAGGAGGCAGAGAGAGAGAGAGAGAGAGAGAGAATGCGCGTGCCAGGGCCTCCAGCCACTGCAAGCGAACTCCAGACGCGTGCGCCCCCTTGTGCATCTGGCTAACGTGGGTCCTGGGGAATGGAGCCTCGAACGGGGTTCCTTAGGCTTCACAGGCAAGCGCCTAACTGCTAAGCCATCTCTCCAGCCCTAATTTTTATTTATTTATTTATTTGAGAGTGACAGACAGAGAGAGAAAGAGGCAGATAGAGAAAGAATGGGCGCGCCAGGGCCTCCAGCCACTGCAAGCGAACTCCAGATGCGTGCGCCCCCTTGTGCATCTGGCTAATGTGGGTCCTGGGGAATCGAGCCTCTAACCAGGGTCCTTAGGCTTCACAGGCAAGCACTTATCGGCTAAGCCATCTCTCCAGCCCCTGCTTTGGAGTTTTTAATGACATCTCAAATCATTCATTTGTTAATTCAACAGATATTTATTGAGGACCTACTAAGTGCAGGGCATTTTGTGCTGAGACATAATATTAAATGGGATATTTAACTTTATATAGATCATATTATATATAATATTTAACAACGAAATCACTTCTTAGCCTTTTGACCAAGACTATGTCTAGTGTGACACTGAGCAAAGATGGATGTGGTAAGAGCCCTCACGGAGACACCACGTCCTCAGGGGCTTTGTTACGGAAGATAAATACTTATCCAGTCATGACGAAAGTTAGCCTACAGATGTCTAGGAACCTGAAAGAGCATAGGACTAGGAGATACCAGCTGGCTCCAGAGCTCTAAAAAGGGACATCCAAGATAAAAATACGACAGGTAAGCAGGAGGTATCTACCCATGAGACCGCCAGAGCTCATCGCATTAAATCCCCTAACCCTGTGAGTGTCAGGAGGGGAGGAACTCCTACAAGGCCTGTGGTAGCTGGGGGCAGAGTAGCCCGCAGCAGGGGCCCAGGGAGGCGGAGCTGCCTACAGTCTACCAGTGAGGTGCAGGGCAGGTGAGGAGGGCTGGGGGCGGAGACATTGCAGAGCTTGGGGAAGAGCCTTGGCTTGATCCTGAGGATAATGGAGAGCCTGGGCAGAGTTTTTGATGACAGAGAAAGGCTTACCATGCGTTGGGGATGTTGAAAATACCACCGTAGGCCAGTGTGAACCGGGCAGGGACCAGACATAGGCGAACAGTTAAAAGGCAAGTGGGTAGAGACAATACCCAAACCTGCCAACCTGGATTCAATCCCCCAGCCACCCACATAACGCAGAGTGGGCATTTGTTTGCAGTAGCAAGAAACACACACACACACACAAATTAATTAATTAAAATTACCAAAAATTTTTAAAATTGTTATTTATTTATTTGCAAGCAGAGGGAGGCAGAGACAGAGAATGTGCACACCAAGGCCTCTAGGTGCTGCGAACAAACTCTAGATACATCTGCCACTTTGTGCATCTGCTTTTATGTGGATACTGGGGAATCAAACCTGGGTCGTTTGGCTTTGCAGACAAATGCCTTAATTGCTAAGCCATCTCTTCAAACCCCTCAAAAGAAAAAATTTTTTTTTGTTGTTTTTGTTTTTGTTTTTCAAGGTAGGGTCTCACTCTAGCCCAGGCTGACCTGGAATTCACTATGTTGTCTCAGGGTGGCCTCAAACTCACGGCGATCCTCCTACCTCTGCCTCCCGAGTGCTGGGATTAAAGGCGTGCGCCACCATGACCCGGCAAAAGAAAATTTTGTAAAGGCTGTGGAAAAACAGGAGAAGCAGTGGGGAAGTCTGCGTGACTAAACAAGATCGACAGGGTAGCGCGTTTAGGGACACTAAATGTGGGTGGAAACTAGTAAAGGGCTGAATATGAGGAAAAGACAGCCCAGGCCTCACGGCTTCGCCATGGTGTGACGTTTTCCCTGGACGGTCACAGCTCTGGGAACATTCTGGAACAGGCACAGAACGAGCCACTGTACAGAGTCGGAGTGATGTCCTCACCCAGGGCACAGAATCACACTCAGGCGTCACCTTTATAAGTGATCTGCCTCTGAGAAGTTTGAGTAATTTGAGGACATGGTCTGCTAAAGAAATCAGCCATCTCCAGGCATGGTAGTGCAGGCCTTTGGGAGGCAGAGGTAGGAGGATCGCTGTGAGTTCAAGGCCACCCTAGTGAATTCCAGGGAAGCTTGGACTACAGCCAGGAGACACTACCTCAAAAAAAAAGAAAGAAAGAAAGAAAGAAAGAAAGAAAGAAAAGAAATCAGTCTACAAGTTGAATTACTTAAAGGGTTTCAGCCATGGCCTCTTGTGCCCGTGGCAGGCCAGTGCATCATGGTATAAGCTCTCACTGTGGCTAAGAAGAAGAGTGCAAGAGCTAGGGTGCCAATATTTCCTTCGACTTAACTCTCTCCACCCCCCACCCCCTCCACTCCCCCACCCCCATGACTTAACTTCCTTCCACCAGGCTACACCTCCAAAATGTGCCTCACAATAACACCACAGGTTGCCAAGGCAGCCTTTAGCATATGGGCCTTTGCGGGACATTTAGTACCCAAACATAAGATAAGTACTGCATAAGAAGTGGAGAGGGCCTGGGGGGATGGGCTCTGTGGTGCCCAAGCACTTGGTGGCCAGGCATGCCCTGCACCCCAGGGCGGGTCTATGACTGCCCTGTCCTACTTCCATGTCTCCCAGCAGAAATCCCTCTCAAAGCCTTGCCTCCATTCTCTGTGCCTTGAGGCTTCTCATCTCACTAAGTCCCCATATATGTCAGTCTTGCCCCCCCACCCCAAGAAGCCCTAGGCCTTCAGCTCACCCTACTTCTCCCTTCTCTGCTCAACTCCTGAGCCTTCCAGGGGCTTCTGGAGCTCGCTGAGCATTCTCAGCCAAACATCCGAAGTGTTCTCCTCCCTTCTTGCTCTCTCCGGGATCTCCTGGGAGGACACACCTCCCCTGTAAGCCTTTTCAGGTAGCAGGAAATGTCTTTCACCGCAGGTCTCTTACCGCTCACCCTGACTATGGAACAAGTATGTTTTCGGCTTCTTGTTGTTAGGTCCAGACAGTTCCCCTTCCCTCCTCCCTAAAGTCTCCCAGCTTTGAACCGCCTGTTATCAAACTGGATGCCATTTCCTGTTCTCTTGTAAAGCCATCTGTCACCCGTGCCCGCACAACCTCGCTTCTTGAGCGTTGCTATACAGTCCAAAATGACTCAGTAATGTCAACACCCGTGTAGAAGATTCTTTCTTCACTTGTTTATCTGTTGCTTGGGTTTCGCTCCTTTCATAACTTCACCCTATGTCCACCACTCCCCTCGTGAAATATAATAGAAATGTAGTGGAAATATAATAGAAATGTAGTAGAAATATAACATGAGCCACTCATGTAACTTTTTTTTTTTTTTTTTTTTTTTTGAGGTAGGTTTTCACTCTAGCCCAGGCTGACCTGGAATTCACTATGGAGTCTCAGGGCGGTCTCGAACTCATGGTGATCCTCCTACCTCTGCCTCCCGAGGGCTGGGATTAAAGACGTGCGCCACCACGCCCGGCTTCATGTAACTTTTTTGACAGTAAGAAAATAAATGTGTGGTCTTAATTTTAATAGCATACCTCACACCAACATGCCGAAAATATTACCGTTCCAACATGCAATTGATATTTTTAAAATTAGCGAGCTACTTTCCATTTCCTTGGTGCTCGTCCGTGGGAATTTGGTGTGTATTTTATATTGCTAGTACATGTAAATTGAGACAAAGTTGCATTCTTGTGCTCAACGGTCACACACTGCTGGGCGCTGCTTTGCATGGCACAGGCCCCAAAAGACATCCCATCACTTCACTATCTTGTTTTAGTCCATCCTCTCTCCAACCACCTCCTTCTATTTTCAGTTTCCTCTCTCCTTCCACTGTAACACAAAGACCCTTTCGACCCCCCAAGAGCTACAATATATCGGCTTTCCTTTCCGCTTTCCCCCACCGCGCCTGCCTATCAGTTTAAATTCCTTGGACAATCCTCAAAGCCACTCCCTTGAATCTGCCCACAGCGCTCTTCTCTCTCCCCTTCCCTGCCCCCTCCTCCCCTCCCTCCCTGTTTCCATGGTACTTTCAAAACCCAGGCTTGGTTAAACTCCACCCGACCAACCCCAGGCCTGCACCTATGTGTCTTGGTGGAGCTGAAGAAAAACACACATAGCCCTTCTAGACAGTTCTATTTTGAAATGCATGATCATGGACTTCAAGGATTTAGCAATTCCACTTCCGGGTAAGCATCTCCATGGTTCACTCTCCGCACCTCTGGGGAGACTTCTAGACCTCATCTCTTTTTGCTTTTCCTTCTTAATCCTCACACACAATGGATGGCCTCGCTTCACTCTTATGTGCCCACAGTGCTTCTTGGCTTCATCTTTTACTCACTCTGCTCCAGCAACACTGGCTGCCTGGCTGTCCCTCCAACATTCACCACACGCCCCCACCTCAGAGCCTTGCACTTGGCATCCCTGAGACCCAGAATACTCTTCCTCAGACATGGACATGGTGGCGCATACCTGCAATCCCATGTAACATGTCTTTTCCTGGGTACACGAAGAAATGTCTGTTCACCCCAAATAGGCACTGAGAGACCAAAGAAATGCCATCCGGGCTGGAGGGATGGCTTAGTGGTTAAGGCATTTGCCTGCAAAGCTAAAGGACCTCGGTTGATTCCCTCGGTTCGAGGCTCGATGCCCAGGACCCATGTTAGCCAGATGTACAAGGGGGCGCACGTGTCTGGAGTGCATTTGCAGTGGCTGGAAGCCCTGGTGTGCTCATTCTGCCCATTCTCTCTCTTTCTCTCTCTCTCTCTCTCCCTCGTTCTCTGGCAAATTAACTAATTAATTAATTTAAAAAAAAGAATTCATGCTATCCAAGTTCACCTTGGGGTTACTTAAAAGGGCATGAGTAACTCAAAGACAGCTTGCACCACCTAAAAGCCCAAGGATGATGTCTCACAGAAGCAGCTATACTACTCAAGAGTCCAAGATGACGTGCAGCCTGGAAGCAGGAGGGAGTGGTAAACAGAAATGCTCAGGAGGATCTTTTCGTTTAAATATTCTTACTTAGTTATTTGTGAGGGGAGAGAAAGAGAGAGACCAAGGACTTGTGCTGCTGCAAGCAAACTGCAGATGCTTCCACCACTTTGTGCGCCTGTCTTTACGTGTGTGATGGTTTGATTCAGGTGTCCCCCTTAAACTTACGTGTTCTGGGCTGGAGAGATGGCTTAGCTGGTTAAGGCGTTGGCCTGCAAAGCCAAAAGGTTTGATTCCCCAGGACCCACATAAGCTAGATGCACAAGGGGGCGCATGTATCTGGAGTTCGCTTGCAGTGGCTGGAAGCCCTGGCGTGCCCATTCTCTCTCTCTCTCTCTCTCCTCTCAAATAAATAAATTAAATAAATAAATTAAATAAACTTATATGTTCTGAATGCTAGGTCCCTAGCTGGTGGCAATTTGGGAATTGGAGCCTCCTGGAAGTGATATATTGTTGTGGGCAGGCTTATGGGTGTTATAGCGTGCTTCCCCTTGCCAGTGTTTGGCACACTCTCCTGATGCTGTTGTCCACCTGATGCTGGCTAGGAGGCCTCTGCTCATGCCATCATTTCCCCCCGTCATCATGGAGCTTCCCTCGAGTCTGTAAGCCAAAATGAACCTTTTCCTCCCACAAGCTGTTCATGGTCGGGTCTTTTCTGCCAGCAACGTGAAGCTGATGGCAACAACATGGGTGCTGGGGAATAGAACCCTGGGCTGGCCGGCAGACTTCGCAAGCAAGCACCTTGCACTGCGGAGCCATCTCCCCAGCCTCTCATAGGAGGATCTTCTGCTCCCCTTCTTCTGTGAGGGAATGTTAACAACCTCATTGCCATGACCTTAGGCCTTCATGGTGGTGACTGCAGGAAAAGGTATTCTCTAGGTTACCAGAGCAGCGCTGCTTCATGACCCCTTATGGTCATGGCACATTCAGAGGAAATAGTCGTTAGGACATCCCAGGAATCAGGAGGTGGAGGCAGGAGGACTTGGCATTCCAGGCCATTCTGAGCTACATTGCAAGAAAAGCCAACAGAATGCTCTTCATGAGGAATTAGTTACACTTATGTCTCCGTGAGCTGTCACCTGACAGAAGCAGCTCGTAGGAAGGAGGAGTTATTTTGTCTCATTGTTCTGGAGGTGAGAGCCCACAAGGGTAAGGAAGGCACAACAGAGGGCTTGGTCTAGAGCAGCAGGAGCATTCCGCAGCTGTTTATTTGCAGGGTACCAATCAGGACATGCAGAGCCTCAGCCAGACCCGAGGCTGGGGTATAACCCTCAAGGCCCCACCCCTAAGTGACTCACTTCCTCCAGATGAGCCTACCTCCTAAAGGCTCTATGACCTTACCAAAGAGCAACTAGTGGCTGGGGACCAATGGGGGGGTATATTTTATATCCCAACAATAACTGACAGATAGATATCCATATGGATCAACTTGTTGTCTCCCTTGTACCCTCCTGGGGAATCGAACCCAGATCCTTTGGCTTTGCAGGCAAGTGCCTTAACTGCTAAGCCATTTCTCCAGCCTGTTTTTTTGAGGTAGGGTTTCACTCGAGCTCAAGCTAACCTGGAATTCACTATGTAGTCTCAGGGTGGCCTTGAACTCATGGAAACCCACCTACCTCTGCCTTCCAAGTGCTGGAATTAAAGGCGTGTGCCCCCACGCCCAGCTATAATTTAGGTTTTTTTTTTTTTTGGATCTTATTTTTCTTTTTTTCTATTTTAAAAAATTTTTTTTGTTACTTTATTTATTTGAGAGCGACAGACAGAGAGAGGGAAAGAGGCAGATAGAGAGAGAGAGAGAGAGAAAGAATGGGTGTGCCAGGGCCTCCAGCCACTGCAAACGAACTCCAGACGTGTGCGCCCCCTTGTACATCTGGCTAACATGGGTCCTGGGGAATCGAGCCTTGAACCGGGGTCCTTAGGCTTCACAGGCAAACGCTTAACCGCTAAGCCATCTCTCCAGCCCTTGGATCTTATTTTTCAGCGTGTGCGCGTGCACACACACACACACACACACACACACACGTCACAGCACGTGTAGAGGTTAGCAGACAATTTTCCAGAGTTGCTCCTCTGCTTCCACTTCATTTTGAGGCTGGTCTCTCATTCTCATTGTTCACCATTGTACCGGGGAAACTGGGGTTCTTGGGTGCTTCCTGAAACCCCAATACATATCTGAGTTCATATCTGTAAACTAGCCAAAGAATTGGCAATTCCAGATTCAAGAGGATGATTTTTAAAATACTACATTTTATTCAGATTTTACAAAGGAGTGCGGAAAGGGGAAGGCTGGGAGGTAAGGGGAGATAAATGGGGAGAAGAGAAGTACACCATGTGGAGCCCAAAAGCCCATGTGGGCCACGTGTAGCTCAGGGGTCCATGTGGCCAGATACGGATCTGGGAGAGGAAGCGTGGAAAGAAAAGAGAAAAGAAAGTTCAAGGAGCTCCTGCCCTGTGGGGAGCTGGAGGAGATAAAGAACGCAGGTGGAGAGTAAAGCTAGGGGGCCTCCCGGCTGGGCCTGAGCCCACCTAGTCCAGGCCCAGCCCCAGCCGAGGGGAAATAAAATAATTCACTCACAGCTGGAAGTTCCCAAGTGATCAGAGAGCCTGCCCTCCCCTTACAAAGGTATTTATAACCTTAGGGCGGTGGGCTGTCTTTTGGCCCAGGTGAACCAGGGGACAGCTGGTTGGTCAGGGCTAAGGGCTGTCTCAGGAAGAGGTTACTTCTGGCACCAAGTTCCAGGGGCTGAACTTGACCAACCACAATGTTAAATCCTATGAAAGGCCTCCCGCCCAGGAGGGGTCCTGTTTGTGGAAAAAAAAAAAAAAAAAAACTAGGCAAGAGAGATAAGAAGTCAGATCATCTTGGATTTCCAGCAAGTGCAAACTTTCCTGCCCTTTTTTCCTTCAGGGATCCAGTCACCCTGGCTCTACCACCCCCCCCCCCCCCCACACACACACCATGAAGCATTCTTCAGGGAAGCTGACCTTTGAGCTTCTGGGAAATTCTCCTGTCCGCTTCCCATCTCACCTGCTTGGGTGGATAACAGAGGCCCACCAATCCCTTGCAGCTTTTGACACGTGCCGGGGGTTCTGAACTCCGGTACTTAGGCTTGTGCAGTCAGTCCTTTATCCACTGAGCCATTTCCACAGTCAGTGTTTTGTTTTTGTTTTGCTTTTCTCTTTGTTTTGTCTTCCTAGTCGATTTTCACTTCACTCTAAGCCCCCCCCCGGGGCCAGCATGAGATTGGGCTCCTAGCGTCTGGAGTAGTATTGAACCATGGTAGGTGCTCCATAAGCACTTATAATTTGGTTTATTTTTATTTATTTATTTGAGAGTGATAGGCAGAGAGAGAAAGAGGCAGAGAGAGAGAGAGAGAGAATGGGCACGCCAGGGCTTCCAGCCACTGCAAACAAACTCCAGACGCATGCGCCCCCTTGTGCATCTAGCTAACATTGATTCTGGGGAATGGAGCCTCGAACCGGGGTCCTTAGGCTTCACAGGCAAGCGCTTAACCGCTAAGCCATCTCTCCAGCCCAACACTTATAATTTGGGGCGGATAACAAACAAAGAAGGCAAGGTGGCAGCCAGAGAGGGCAGAGGAGAGCACAGAACCAGCGTTTGGGAGGGATCAATTGTGTGAAGCGCTGCTTCTGCAGGAAGCAAGGAAAAACAAAACCTCTCCCAGCGAGAACCCAGGCCAAGCTGGGTGCTGCTTCAGGAGAGTGAGGACGCCAGACTAGGGGGGGGGCTGCAGGCTGATGGAGGTGAAGCGATGAAAACACAGGTGCCTCTTTCAGCAACGTGACTGCGGAAGCAACCAAAGACAGCCAAGAGAAAGATGAAGAAAAGTAACCTACCTCCCACCTTAGAGATGCGAGCTTGCTGCAAATCCTGCCTCTAATGGCCGTCCGCCCTCAGTAACGAAGGTCAGCCTCTACTCCCAGCAGGTGCCTATTGTGCACGGACGTGTGCGTGTGCACAAAACTGAAAGGAAACGCACCAATGGGTTGGGAGATGGGTCAGGGGTTGAAGGCACTTGCTTGTGGCTTTCTTTACACTAGTCTATATGTTAAAGTCTTTCTAAAATGAATGTGCATTACTTGTGTGGCTTTTCTACGTTACAGAGAGACACGTATCAAAGTGAAGTTTGCAGCCTCCTATCGTCTGGGTGGGGCTGCTGGCCTGCAGAACAATCACGATTGACTCACTGAAGGCACAGCCTGGAAGTGGACCCCGCCCAGGATAGTAATGGATGTCCCCTTCACCTTATCACTGTGACAAAACCTTAACCAAACAATGACTTGAACACACACCCCAGGACTACACAGACCTCGTTAGCTCTGGAATGCCTAAGTTAGAACAATAGTCTCTCTTTTTTTTTTTTTTTAAATTTTATTGTGGAAAAACACCATGAGATCTGTTCTCTCAAAACACTGTTCTTTTACAAATATTTTATTTATTTATTTATTTATTTGAGAGAGGGAGGGAGAGAGAGGAAGAGGCAGAAAGAAAGAGAGAATGGGTGCACCAGGGCCTCCAGCCACTGCAAACAAACTCCAGATGCGTGTGCCCCTTTGTGCATCTGGCTAACATGGGTCCTAGGGAATCGAACCAGGGTCCTTAGGCTTCAAAGGCAAACGCCTTAACCACTAAGCCATTTCCCTAGCCCAACACTGTTCTTTATAATTCGTTTTATCTGCAAGAAGCTGATTGGTCTCCAGGAGCATATGAGGATAAGGGCTGGATTTATTTCAACAGTGTTTATGTTATATGAAAATTCATTTTAATAAGACACCATGTGGGAGCTGGAGAGGTGGCTTAGCAGTTAAGCACTTGTCTGTGAAGCCTAAGGACCCCAGTTTGAGGCTCAATTCCCCAGAACCCACGTAAACCAGATGCACAAGGTAGCGCATGCGTCTGGAGTTCGTTTGCAGTGGCTGGAGGCCCTGGCGCGCCCATTCTCTCTATATATATATCTGCCTCTTTCTCTCTCTGTCTGGCGCTCTCAACTAAACAAAATTAAAAAAAAATTCACCATTTGTTTCCCCTCTCTTCCCCCCATTCCTCTTTGGATCACTCCTCACTTTGGGGGAGGTGTGGTCTCTCTCTGCTTGGGAGCTTTTCTGCTTTACTTCTACTACCTTTTATTTCTACTCTCTCTGAAAATAAATGTTTCATAATTTACCCTTAAAAGTCGATAGAAACAGCTGGGCATAGTGGCGAACGCCTTTAATCCCAGCACTTCGGAGGCAGAGGTAGGAGGATCGCCATGAGTTTGAGGCCACCTTGAGACTACATAGTGAATTCCAAGTCAGCCTGGGCCAGAGTGAGACCCTACCTCGAAAAACCGAAAATAAATAAATAAATAAATAATAGGGGCTGGAGAGAAGGCTTAGCAGTTAAGGCATTTGCCTGCAAAACCAAAGGACCTCAGTTCGATTCCCCAGGACCCATGTTAGCCAGATGCACAAGGTGGCACACGCGTCTGGAGTTCGTTTGCAGTGGCTGGAGGCCCTGGCGCATCCATTCTCTCTCTCCCTTTCTCTGCCTCTTTCTCTCTCTCACTCAAATAAATAAAACTAAAGTTTTTAAAAAAACAAGAAAAAGACAAAAAAAACTAATAAATAAATAAATAAAAGTCTACAGAAAAATAGTCTAATAGAATGCTTAGGGAGACATCATAAAATAGGAACAAAAAAAAATGAAAGAGAGGACCAGAGTTTTGGTCAAAGTTCAGCCACTTACTAGTGTCTGCGAGATGAATTTTCTTTGTCTTTGAGAGGACAGCAAGGAAATAGATTTCCGCTTGTCATACTCGGCAGTCCGAATGTACTTAATGCCTTGTGCATACAATGCACTTGTGTTTGTTTGTTGCTGGTGTGTGGACTTGCTTTCTTCTGCTTGAATCAGGAAGACCTCACTACGCAGCCCAGGCTGGCCTTCCAAGTCCGCCTCCTGAGTGTTGGGATCATAGGTGTGTACCGCCACATGCAGCTTCCTCTACTGTGTAATTGCCAGAAAACTGTCTCTGTGTCCTCTCTCTGGACCTGGTGGGCTCAATCCAAGTAAGAGATGGCAGACAGGATCCATGGCTACTCACTGTGTAACTCAAAGAGGTTTCGGACAGGTAGACTTTTCGGCAAAATAAGAGCCTCACCCAAGCAAGTAGTTACAGGGTATCTCCAAATCCAGGGGGTCTTTTATAGGGAATTGAGAAAAGAAATATGTTGGGGAGTCTGTAAAGTAGGCTGGCAGATGTTATCTGGAGACAGAAAAGCCAGGCAGGCAGTTAAGAAAGTCCATCCAGCAGGCTTGTCAGCGCCAGGCAGGGGTAGCGCCACTCAGAGCATCCTAATAAAGGTTGCGGGCTCTGGCGTCCCCAGTGGAGGCTTCAGAATACGACGAAGCATCCGATGATTCCTCCTGAGTCCATAAATACAGTCTGCTGTGATCGAGAGCAGCCTTCCAGTACCAGGTTCACCCTGGAGGGCAGGGTGTGAAACTGGCAAGTAGGGCCGTGGAGGATGGGGTGAGGAGTTCTCTGTGCTACAGGCCAGATCCTTCTCTCTCTCTTCAGCTCTCGGACTCTTGAAAGTTCAGCAGTTACAAAGATTCCATCTGGGGCTGGAGAGATGGCTTAGCGGTTAAGCGCTTGCCTGTGAAGCCTAAGGACCCCGGTTCGAGGCTCCATTCCCCAGAATCTACGTTAGCCAGATGCACAAGGGGGCGCATGCGTCTGGAGTTCGTTTGCAGTGGCTGGAGGCCCTGGCGTGCCCATTCTCTCTGTCTCTCTCTCTCTGCCTCTTTCTCGCTCTGTCTGTCGCTCTCAAATATATAAATAGAAAATAAACAAAAAAAAAATTAAAAAAAAAACACAAACATTCCATCTGGTTCCTGTCTCTAAGATTCTGACACCCTACCTGGTCTGCTGCTGCTGCTGCTTGTAACCTGGTCAAGATGACAGCACTTATTATGGTTAACCTTCCTTGTCAAGGTGATAGGATTCAGAATCACCAAGGAAACATACCTCTGTGTGGGTGTTTCCAGGAAGCCTTAACACAGCAGGGAAGACCCACACTGAATGATCCCACCATGAGCTGGGATCTCTGGACTGAAAAGAAAGGAGAGAGCTGGGCTGGAGACACGGCTTAGCAGTTAAGGCACTTGCCTGCAAAGCTTAAGGACGCCTGTTGGACTCTCCAGATCCACACAAGTGAGGCAGGCTCAAGGTCGCATAGGCCCACTAGGTGGCGCAAGCGTCTGGCGTTCCATTGCAGTGGCTGAGGCCTGGTGTGCCAATTCTCTCTCTGTCTAAAATGAAAATAAAAAGGAGAGAGCCACTGAGCATCAGCATTCACCTCTCTCTGCTTCCTGACTGTGGATGTCATGTGACATGTGTCCTCATGTTCCTGACACTATAACTTCCCTGCCACGAGGGACTGAGCCCTTTACACAGTGAACTTGCCCTGAGTTGTTTTGTAAGGTAGTTGTCACAGAAACGCTGTGCTTTGAAGTGTGAGTGAATGCAGCGGAAAAGCACTGACATTCTCTTAGACCTTTGGAGAGATGCTGGATATTCATGGCCCAGAGATCTTGGGCTGGTCTTTCCCATCAAAATGTTTGGATGGTGTCTTAATCCATTTTCTGTTCTCTCATAATATATCTGAGAGTGGGAACTTTATAAGAAAAGGAGGTTTATTTTAGCTCATGGCTCACCTAGACCTTATACTGTAGACCCATGCTGGCCTTGAACTCAAAGCAATCCTCCTACTTCTATCTCCCGGATACCGGGATTAAAGGTGTGCACTACCATTCCCGTCAAGAACATGACTTTTAAAACACCACACTTAAGCTGGGCGTGGTGGCGCACGCCTTTAATCCCAGCACTCGGGAGGCAGAGGTAGGAGGATCGCCGTGAGTTCAAGGTCACCCTGAGACTCCATAGTGAATTCCAGGTCAGCCTGGGCTAGAGTGGGACCCTACCTCGAAAAACCAAAAAAAAAACAAAACAAAACAAAACAAAAAAAAAAAAACACCACACTTTACTCAGCTATCACAGGGAAAGGGCAGAGGGAGGGAAAGCAAAACGGGGAGAAGAGAAATACACCATGTGGTCCCGGAGCCCACGTAAACAAATGTGAACCTTAGATCAAGAACTATGAGAAGGGATTTAAAAACAAACGTGCCCTTCCAAAAAGATTAAAGGCAAAGACAGTAACAAAAAGTGTCAGGCTAGAGCGATGGCTTAACAGTTAAGGCACTTGCCTGCAAAGCCTTAACTGACCCAGGTTCAGTTCCTCAGTACCCACATAAAGCCAGATGTAAAAGGTGGCACATGCATCTGGAGTTCGTTTGTAGTGGCTTGAGGCCCTGGAATGCCCATTCTCTCTCTCTTTCTCATAAATAAATAAATAAATAAATAAATAAATAAATAATTTAAAAAGTGTCCCTTCCCAGCCCAGCATGCCAGGGTGGGAGAGGGAAGTCTCACCAATGTGAAGACTCAAGCAAGTTTCTACAACAGTTCTGGAGAGAGAGAGCACTTGCCCTCCCCTGATAAAACATATTTATAACCTCATGGTGATAGGTTTCGCCTTCTGGTTCAGGTGAACCAGAGAGACCACTGATTAGTCTGGCTAATCAGGACCCAGGAAGAGGCTAGCCGTGACACTAAGTTCTGAGGTCTAAGTTTGACCAACCACAATGTCAGGATTCTAGAAAATAGACCTCCCTCCCAGGAAGGGGCTCAGGTATGGGAAAACAGGACTAGGGAACTAAGCAAGAGATAAGAAGTCAGATCATCCTTCAATCTCCAGCCAGGGCAGACCTTTTCACTTTCAGGGGCCCGGTCACCCTAACTGCATAGCAAAGCTGCCGGACTCCCTCTCAACCTCATGCTCAGTGCAACATGGTGGAGTCAGCTGGTCACTCTGTGCTGTGAGGAAGTAGCAAGACGCATGCCGGTGTCCAGCTGCCTTCCTCCTTCCATCCAGCCTGGCTCCCCCGTGTACAGGATGATGGCGCCCACATTCAGGGTGGCTCCTCTGTCCTCAGTTTCACTTCTCTACACCGCCAGGGGTGTGTTTCCTAGGCGATTCTAAACCCAGTCAAGCTGACAGTGAAGACTGACCATCACACCCATGCAGGAGACCTGCCACCCTGGCCTAAGCCGATAAGCTTCCTCATTGAACTACGCCTGGGCATGAGCCTCAATACTTCTCAAAGGTTTCAAACTGCACTTAAAGGTCACATAAGCAACCTGTGCTGGCCTGAAGGTTTTTTTCCTCACGTCGAGCAGAGCAAAGATTGATGAGGTGAGGCCCGTGTGGTCCGCATCACCACCAACAGGAACCAGAGAGCTTCTGCTGTGGCTCATTTCGCCCCAGATGGCTACCTGCTTGCAGCCAGCCTTGCGTGCTCGGCAACCTCGCTCCCCATAAGGAAGGGCCCTGTCCCGGCACAGAGGTCGGGAGCCTCCTCTAGTGATCGCTCTGGGGAACCCGGATGAGAGTGGGAGTGGTGTGAGGGAGAAAACCCCACAGACTTCGGCAGTTATGTTGACCTACTCTGTGGAAATGTAACTCACACTGCTCCCAACTCCCTCACTCATGTAGAATACAGCTCTGTGTCAGCTCTGGGGCAGGAACAGGACCCCTTGTCAGCGACCTAACCCCCCAGTACCACTCTTTTGTAAATTTATTTATTTATTTATTTATTTAGGTGTGTGTGTGTGTGTGTGTGTGTGTGTGTGTAGGGGAGTATATATCAGGGTCTCTTGCTAAGCACATCCAGCTTTATGTGGGTGCTTGGGAAGCAAGTGTCTTTAACTGCTGAACTCTCTCTCCAGCCTCATAGCCCCACTCTTGATCCCTCCGTTCTCTGAGTGAGAAAATTTCAGCCAGGCCTGTTGGCTCATGCGCGCAATTCCAACACTTGAGAGGCTATGGCAGGAAGGTTGATGTGAGTGAGTTCAAGGCCAACCTAAACTACATAATGAGTTCCAAGGCAAACTAGCCTACTTGTGAAACCATGTGCCAAACAAACAAATGAACAAAGGCTGGGGAGATGGCTCAGTGGGTAAAAGGCTTGATGACCTGAATTCAGAGCCCCATAAGCCATGTAAAATTGGACACAAAAGCGCATGTCTATAATCCCAGTGTCCCTATGACAAGATGGGGGGGGGAGGCAGAGAAAGGAGCATCTCTGGATCATGAGCCAGAGAAGATGGTGTATACAGGCGCAAACAACAAGAGAGACCCTGCTGCAAACAAAGTGAGAAGCAAGAATGACACCCAAGGTTGACCTTGAACTGTACATGTGTGCTGTGGCACCACACACTAGCATATGCACACGCACACATGCACACACACACATGCACGTGCGTGAAACAAAAACTAAACATAGTTAAATAAATAGAGAGTGGGTAAATAAAGATGACCGTCTTTAGTTCTCAGACACGTGATTTCCACCAGACCCCCAGGTTGCTTTGACCAAGGTTCCGCAGCATAGTACTCCCATTTCTTTCTTTTTTAAAAAAAACATTTTGGGGGCTGGAGGGATGGCTTAGCAGTTAAGGTGTTTTCCTGCAAAGCCAAAGGAGCCAGGTTCAATTCCCCAGGACCCACGTTAGCCAGATGCACAAGGGGACGCATGCATCTGGAGTTCGTTTGCAGTGGTTGGAGACCCTGGTGTGCCCATTCTCAATCTCTCTCTCTCTCTCTCTTTCTCTGTCAAATAAATAAATAAAATATTTAAAAAAGAATACAGCATTCTTAAACATTGAAAGACATCTTTAATTCCAGCACTTGGAAGCAGAAGTAGGAGGATTGCCATGAGTTCAAGCTCAGCCTGAGACTACAGAGTGAATTCCAGGTCAGCCTGGGCTACAGTGACACCCTACCTTGAAAAGCCAAAATAAGTAAATAAATAAATAAATATAAAAATAAAATTGGGGGGGGGCTGGAGAGATGTCTTAGTTGTTAAGGTGCTTGTCTACAAAGCCTAAGGACCCAGGTTCAATTCCCCAGTACCCATGTAAGCCAGATGCATAAGGTGGCACATGGATCTGGAGTTCATTTGCAGTGTCTAGAGGCCCTGGCGTGTCCATTCTCTCTCTCTCTCTCCTCCCTCCCTTTTCTCTCTCTCTCTCTCAAATAATAAAATAAGATAAAAAATATTTTGGGCTAGAGAGATGGCTCAGTAGTTAAGGCAAAGCTCAAGGGCCTGAATTCGAGTCCCCAGTACCCACATAAAGCCAGATGCACAGTGGCACATGCATCTCCCCTCCCCTCCCCTCCCCTCCCCTCCCCTCTCCTTTCCTCTCCTCTCCTCTCATGCCCTGGCTCTCAGTAGACGACTTGTCTCCTATTTCTGAGAGAATAGGAATATAGGAATGCCATCAGACAGAAACCAAACATAGGGCCTGCTGGTATCCAGCCCATCTCCCTCTGCTGGAATGGAGGAACAGGGCAGAATCCCTCCCAGGAGTCTTCTCCCCTCGCCTTGCCTCCTAGGGAATAAGTCTTCCTTTCTCCTGGACTTTGAACCTCCCTGCCACCTGGATCTTTCCTAGCCTTTCACTGCGGTCTGATGCCTCTCGCTAAAACAGAAGACCCAGGTGAGTAGGCTGTGGAGTTCTGGCCAAGTGTCTTTGTTTGCTGAGGCCACGGTCCCTTTGAGGCTGTCTACCCTCGGAGCTGTAGCGCCCCCTTGCAGTCCTGCAGATGCGAGGAGCGCCTCCCACCAATCTCCAGGGCCTGGGTGTTTTGTCTTCTTTTCACGTGTGGTTGTTAACCAGATTAAACCCCTGCAGAACCGACAGAGTCCTCCACCAAATACATACTTGCACTTCAGAGGGTTTGAAACTTTAAAAAACCATGGGCCCCAATAACATATAGCGGCTTCTTTTTCTTTTAATTTCTGTGCGAGACAGGGGGAAGAGAGAAACAGGGTGAATAAGCAGATAAAGAAAGAGAGAATGGGCACACCAGGGCGTCCGGCCACTGCAGACAAACTCCAGAAACATGTGCCACCTTATGCATCTGGCTTACATGGGTCCTGGGGAATTTCGCCTGGGTCCTTAGGTTTCACAGGCAAGCACCTTACCCGGCTAAGCCATCTCTCCAGCCCTTGTTTGTTTTTGAAACAGGGTCTCGTTCACATACAGGCTGGTTTTTAATTCCCCATCCTTCTAGTGCTGAGCCACATGGGATTACTCGTGTGTGCCACCACGCTCAGTGCAAGTAGACTGGTGGTACTGGGGATTAAACAGCACATCACGCAGGCTAGGCAAGTGCTCTACCACTATATCCCCAGCCTCATTGTTTTTATTTTTACTTATTTGAGTGGAGGGGCGAGACAATGGGCGCCAGGGCCTGTAGCCACTGCAAATGAACTCCAGACGCATGTGCCACCTTGTGCATCTGGCTTACGTGGGTCCTGGGGAATAGAATCTGGGTCCTTTGGCAAATGCCTTAACTGCTAAGCCATCTCTGCAGCCCTAGACGTTTTTTTTTTTTTTTAATTGAGAACTTTTATTTTATTTTATTATTTATTTATTTACTTATTTTGGTTTTTCAAGGTAGGGTCTCTCTCTAGTCCAGGCTGACCTGGAATTTACTATGTAGTCTCAGGGTGGCCTCGAACTCATGGTGATCCACCTACCTCTGCCTCCCAAGTGCTGGGATTAAAGGCGTGCACCACCATGCCCGGTGAATTGAGAATTTATATATAAACATACTGCATGTAATTTGATCATCTCCTACTTATTTTTTTTTGAGGGGGGGTGTTTTTCGAAGTAGGGTCTTGATCTAGCCCAGGCTGACCTCGAATTCACTATATAGTCTCAGGCTGGCCTTGAATTCACAGTGATCCTCCTTTTTTTTTTTTTTTTTTTTCTGTTTTGGTTCTTCAAGGTAGGGTCTTGCTCTAGCTCAGCCTGAAATTCCTTATATAGTCTCAGGGTGGCCTCAAACTCAGGGCAATCCTCCTATCTCTGCCTCTGAGTGCTGGGATTAAAGGTATGTATGTGCCACCACACCCACACCCGGCTCATTATTTCATTTAAAAATATTTTATTTATTTATTTGAGAAAGAGGCAGAGAGAAAGCGTGTGTGTGCATGCGCACGTGCAAGAGACAGAGAGAGAGAGAGAGAGAGAGAGAGAGAGAGAGAGAGGGAGAGAGAGAAAGAGAATGGATTGCCAGGGCCACTATCTACTTCCAAACGAACTCCAGACATATGTGCCACCTTGTGCATCTGGCTTTAGTGGGTACTGAGGAATAGAACCTGGGTCCTTAGGCTTTACAGGCAAGTGCCTTAACTGCTAAGCCATCTCTCCAGCCCCTCATTTTTTCTTAATAAAAGTATAAAGTAGCCGGACGTGGTGGCAACGCCTTTAATCCCAGCACTTGGGAGGCAGAGGCAGGAGGATCGCTGTGAATTCGAGGCCACCCTGAGACTCCATAGTGAATTCCAGGTCAGCCTGGGCTAAACTGAGACCCTACCTCGAAAAAATCCCCCCCCCAAAATATTAAGTAACAAGTTAAAGGCAGATCCAATACTGTAATAATTTCAAAGGAGTGTTGAACATAAAGGACATCATAAAAAATAAAACTAGGCTGTGGATGTAGCACAGCTGGCCAAGTGCTTGACTACATGCATGAAGCCTTGGGTTTGACCTCAGCCCCACATAAAGCCATGTGTGGCCGCACATGCCTGTAATCTCAGAGCACAGGAGGTAAAGGCAGAGGAATGAGGAATTTGAGGCCAGTTACATGAGATCATGTCTCAAGAACGAAAACACATTGTGATATTCCTTAGAAATCTGCAGCATGAGCTGGGGAGGTGGCTAAAGAGTTAAAGGCACTTGCTTGCAGAGCCTGCTGGCCCCGGTTCTACTCCCCAGTACCCACACAAAGCCAGACACACAAAGCGGTACATGTATCTGGAGTTTGTTTGCAGGGCCCTGGTGTGCGCATAATTTCTCTTTCTCCTTCTCGCTCTTTTTCTCATCTTCAAAACAAATAAATAAAAGTGTAAAACAATCTGCAACAACGGCCTTGTAAATTTGTAAGCATCTACGACTTTACTGTCAACAGAGACACAGAGCCTCTACCAGCAGGGTGGTTTGCTGCCCACATATATAGTTAAAATAACTGAAAATTTCACTTACCAGTTAGTGAATATAATGATGTAATTTCCCCCCAAGGTTATGGATTTTTTTTAAATTCTGTCCATGGATCCAAGGACAAGAATCCATGAAAAAAACAGTACTGACATTGAACTTGATTGGTTCCCTTTGCCTAAGAGCTACTGGTAATAGACCAAGAGTATGTGCCAGCAACAACAGAGAGGGTAGAAGGCATGATTTCACCTTGGAATTGTGTCCCAAAAGGAACCAGTTAGGAAGTACCACACTGGGGCATTCTGCCAAAGTTCTGTATTTTTAGATTTTGGAAATGAGCCAGTTAATATTAGGATTTCATTGAGGGTCAAACTGTAACCTATAAATTGGGTTGGAGCTTTGTAGAACATAGGCTTTTCTCAGAAAATTCCATCAATTACTTGGGGTGGAATGACTGACAAGGCAGGAAGAATGTAAAATGCTTTCAACAAAAACTACTACATATACTAGCATACTGTCTTATGTTATAGCCTAGTTTTTAATAATATCAAATTCTAGCATGCGTAATTTTCCATGTCAACTAATGTAGTTATAAAGTTATTATCTTACCATAGGATGAGCCAAATTTATTTATTTAGTTTTCTGATATTATATAAACAGTGCTACAGGTAGGTTTTTGTCCACATTCTACTTTTATTTCCTTAGAATATTTGTACAAGTGAAACAGTTGTATCTCAATAACAGCCCTACAATGCATATATTGATGAGCGCGTGTGTGTGTGTGTGTGTGTTCCTTGGACCTGAACTCAGGGGTCTACTCACTGAACTATATCTCCAGCCATTTTTTTCAAATTTTAGTTTTTAATATTTTACTTTTATTTATTTGAGAGACAGAGAAAGAGGGAGAAAGAAAGAGAGAGAGAGAGAATGGGTGCACCAGGTCCTCCAACAGCTGCAAACGAACTCCAGACACATGTGCCATCTTGTGTAGCTGGCTTATGTGGGTACTGGGGAATCGAACCTGGGTCCTTTGGCTTTGCTGGCAGGTGCCTTAACTGCTAAGTCATCTCTCCAGTCCACAAATTTCATCTTGAGATGGTAGCCTCACTAAGTTATGCAGGTTGGCCTTGAGCTCACTATGTAGCCCAGGCAGGCCTCAAACTTACTGGGGATTAAACAGCACATCACGCAGGCTAGGCAAGTGCTCTACCACTATATCCCCAGCCTCATTGTTTTTATTTTTACTTATTTGAGTGGAGGGGCGAGACAATGGGCGCCAGGGCCTGTAGCCACTGCAAATGAACTCCAGACGCATGTGCCACCTTGTGCATCTGGCTTTAGTGGTACTGAGGAATAGAACCTGGGTCCTTAGGCTTTACAGGCAAGTGCCTTAACTGCTAAGCCATCTCTCCAGCCCTTGTTTGTTTTTGAAACAGGTCTCGTTCACATACAGGCTGGTTTTTAATTCCCCATCCTTCTAGTGCTGAGCCAAAGGGATTACTCGTGTGTGCCACCACGCTCAGTGCAAGTAGACTGGTGGTACTGGGGATTAAACAGCACATCACGCAGGCTAGGCAAGTGCTCTACCACTATATCCCCAGCCTCATTGTTTTTATTTTTACTTATTTGAGTGGAGGGGCGAGACAATGGGCGCCAGGGCCTGTATCTAGCCATTCCCATGATACCTCTGCACGAACAATAGTTTGTCAGGCAGTGCTAGGATATGGGAGACTGCTCTTGCTCCTCCTTAATCATCGCACCTCTTAATCATCTCTGTTTTCTCTACTTTGCAGCTTGACAATATATTTCAGGAGGACTGAAACGATTTTATATTTCCTTCTCATAATTAACAGCAGTATAAATGGGAGACAGGGTTTCACTCTAGCCCTAGATGATGTAGAACTCACTCTGCAGACCCAGGCTGGCCTTTAACACTTGGTGATCCTCCTACCTGTGCCTCCAGAGTGCTGGGACTAAAGGTGTGCACCACCACATCTAGCTGAAAATACTGATTACACTGTTAAGATAAAGTTGTTAAATCCTTCCACAAACTAGGCTGGACTGTTAAAAGTCCAAGCAGACCTGTCACTGAGCATCCTCTGCTCTTCCTCATGGCTTCAGAAATGTAGGCTTAGTTTTTTAATATTTCCTCACATGGGCCAAAGGATCAGTTTTGTCTGAGAAATCCCAGAGCTGCAGTTAGCTTATTATCTGCTAGGGTTCGAATACGTCCCCCTGAAAGCCCATGGGTTGGAAACTAATTCCCCACATTCACATAGCATGGTTATTTGGTGATCCGGCTTTAGGGAGGTAATGAGGATGAGATGAGGTCGCAGGGGCGGGGCCCCTACTATAGCACTAGTGGCTTTCAAAAGACAGGCTGGAAGGAGCATACTCTGTCACACCGTTGGATGTCCTCTGCATGCGGTGATGCAGCCCTCGACCAGACTGACAGCAGATGCTGGCGCCAGGCTGTCACCTTTCACAGCCAAAAGAACCAAACAACCTTCTATTCTTTCTACATTTCCTGTCCTCTAGCATTTTATTAAAGCATCAGAAAACGGACTAAGTACGCTTTCCCGTGTCTCCATCTGATATTCCATAGCATATGGCTCCCTAATCATGATCTTACATAGATCGTAGTACTACAAGCTACATCCATACCACTTGTTTGTTTTTTAAAATTATTTTTATTTACTTATTTATTTATTCGACAGAGAAAAAGGGAGAGAGGGAGAGAATGAATGGGCGCGCCAGGGCCTTCAGCTACTGCAAACCGCAGATGCGCCCCCTTGCGCATGTGGCTAACGTGGGTCCTGGGGAATGGAACCTGGGTCCTTTGGCTTTGCAGGCAATGCCTTAACTGTTAAGCCATCCATCCAAACCCCATACCACTTTTTTTTTTTTTTTTAATGACCTGGGGACCTCTGGACCACTGTCCTTCTGACTCGCCCAACTCAGGAAAAGACCTAAAGTCTATAAGAGAACAAGCCAGACCCTGAATTATCATTTGTTTGTATTGAGTGGCTCAACCCTGGCCTACTCTCTTAGGCTTTAGGCTTTCTGGTACCGCTGAGACAAAAGGGACTCCTCGGCCCCTCTCGTGTTGTCTTTAATTCTAGATTCTTCTTGCCGGGTGGTGACAATATAGTGGCCCCCCCTAAACCCTCGCTACTGCTCTCTCACTCTCCTACCCAAAGGGGTCCTTGGTGTAGTCCTGGGCCCTCTGTCTAGTGTACCGTGCGCCAACATTCGCGGGTCTTCTTAGTCCGAGGGAAAAGTTGAGTTGGGTGTATAACTCCGTCTTCTTGCCAGCCTGGGGGGTGGTGGTGTTGGTGGGGGTGGTGGGGGGGTCTTGACACTTTCACGTCCCCACAGCTGCGACAGAATCATTGTCATTCTTCGCCTGACACCCCCCCCCCCCAGGAGTTGTATTATGTGAACCAGTGCCACATCCACCCCAGGATCGCCGCGAGGACAGAGGAGCCCCACGCACGGCCCACCGGCCGAGACTTCAACGATCTGCTTGGGTGGACAAAAGGAGCGCACTGGCCACGCGGGGCCAAACGCCGCCGCATCAGATCCCGAAGCCGCGGGTCCCAGATGCAGCCCCAGGGCAGAGAGCAAGTGTTTGCGGAATTGAGTATCCCAAGCCCTCCGGCCGGCTGCACCCCCACCCCACCCCACTTTCTATCACGGCCTCCCCAGCCCCCCCGCCAACCCCACGCCTCCGGCCCTCCGAGCCCATCAGACAGAACCCTCGGCTGGGGTCCTGGGTTTCTCATCCCGGCTCCGGAGACCCAAGTCGGTCATGCTCCGGTCTCCACCCAGCCGGGGGGCCACTGGGCGAGGAGCCCCGGGGGACGCCAGGCTGGCAAGGACCGGGCGCAGGGGCGCGGCGGCGGCGGCGGCGGGTCGGGGGGCAGGGCGGGGAGGCGCGGGGAGCAGCCAATCCCCGGGCCGCCCCCTCCCCGGCCGCCGGGAGCCCGGAGCCCAGCGCCCAGCGCCGAGCCGGGGCGGGGGAGCCTGGCGGCGGCGGCGGCGGCGGCTGCCGTGGGGAGGGATGGAGAGGGGCGGGGGCAGCGGAGCCGAGCGGAGACAGCCGCGGCGCTGCAGAGCGGCTGGGGCGGCGGCGCGGCTCCCGGTGCTCCCCCCGGCGCGCGCCCGGAGTCGGTGAGGGCCCGGCCCCGGAGGCCGCCCCCGCCCCGGAGCCATGGGCTGCATCGGCTCGCGGACTGTGGGTGGGTACCGCGGGCCCGGGGGTGGGGTGGGGGCGCGGTGGGCTGGGGGTGGGCTGGGGAGGCAGGCTCGGCCCCTCCCCCATCCCCTCGTCGCCCCTTGGGGACCGGGTTGGGATGTGTGTGTGTGTGGGGGGGGGACACTGTTCTCCGCGCCTTCACTTTCCCTCCATCCGCCTGCGGTGCTTCCATCCATCCATCCCTCCCTCCATCCATCCATCCCTCCATCCATCCGTCCACCCATCCATCCATCCCCGCGTCCTCACGCTCCCCTCCCGCGCCCCGGGCATCCGTCCCTCTCCACTCTTTCCCTCCTCCCCACCGCTCTCCCGCAGGCGCGGTCCCCCCCCCCCGTCGCTCTCCATCCGCCTCCCCTCGCTCCCCCGTCGCGCTGCCCTAGTCCCCCGTGCGCCTCCCCCCCGACCCCATCCCTCCACCCCCAGGCCGTCCGCGTCTACTCCGCCGTGCCCAGCGCCCCCTCTTTTTTTGCTAAGAACCCCTTCCCCAGCCTCATCTCTCTCCCCCCCCCCCCACTCCCAGCGTCTCTCCCGCACGATCCCTCCCATCTATATCCCCACCCCCAGCACCCTGCCACCCTCCATCTGCCTGGGAGCGCTTGGCCCCCCAGCCGTTCCCTTCCCGGGTGCCTTTTCCCCGCCGCTCCGGCCTCCCCCGGCCGGCTTTGTTCACGTGCGCTTTCCCTCGGGGGCGGGGGCGGGAAGAGCCGGGGCTGCGCGGCGGGGAGGCAGCGGGCTCCACGCCCGGAGGGGACCGGGCTGGGCCGGGGTGCCGGGAAAGAGCGCGTGGACTCGGGGAGCACGTAAGGGGTTGGAGCCCCCACTCTCCCCTGCGGCCGGGCTCTGGAGTCTGCTTCCCAGAAGGATAGGGGCCCACCCCGGAGCCCCGGAGTCCTGAGAGTCGCCTGCACCTGTCAGCGGGGGGGCTGGCGGGGCGGGGCCGCCCCTTTATTGACCTTTGACTGGGAGAGGGAAGAAAGGAGGGTCCTTAGTCGAGGTCCTCCTGCAGCCTCAGCCTGACTACCGGTCCCCTCGGGGGCCCCCCATCCCCCACCCCACGCACCCACGGCACTACTAGGGCTTAACAAATTAATCCCGTCCTCTCCCAAACACCCCAATTTTCTCCTTCCCAGCTCCCAGTTTCTCCCGCCTACACGCCCCAGTGACCTCAGGCTGAGGGAATAATTCGTATTATTATTACAAACAAACTCACCACCACCAACCCCCCCTCCCGGAAGCCTGCTTTCTGAGACCCGGGTTATTTCCATGGAGACCCCCCTCCTCCTGTGCTCTCACCTCTTTCTCGTTCTCTTTCCCTCCCCATCCCTGCCCCCCCCCACCCCAGGCTCTGACTCAGCTCTCCCTCTTCCTCAAAGGCCACCTCCCCTGCCGCCCCTCTCTCCCACTCTTCTCCTGCGTGCCCAATTATTGATGTTTATATCCAAATGCCTTTCCTCTTCTGACCCGGCCACAGGTCCTGGCCCTACCCATGTCTGCTGACGGTCCTGTCACCCTGAGTCCTGTAAACTCCCTGCCATCTCCTTCCATTTGCACTGATTGTTTTGTTGCATGTTGAATGCCTTCTCACCCACAAGACCTCATTCAATGCGCTCCTTCCCCAAAAGTGATTTGTAACCTTAAACCCAAAACTTCCTATGTGCAAAGGATCTGTAAGGAGACATGACTCAGGCAGCCATTCGAGGCTTGGATATCTTTGTAAATACTCAAGACGTGCTTCTTCAGAACATCAGTGCCTACCACCCTGTGTTTGCAGCAGGAGCCTCCCTAGGGTTCCTCGGTTTTCCATCAAACTCAACCCTGTCCACCTCTCCCATTATCCCTTGTTGCCTCCTTACCTTGAATTCCTATTCATCGGGTACTCTTTCTCTGTTACAAAGTCCTCTTGTCTCTGTCACTCCTCTTGAATCCATCCCCTGATGCCCAAGAGTCCCCGTTCAAAGCCTTCATCTCACCCTTGGGTCTCTACTCTAATGGTTTTTTGTTGGGGGGGTGGGGGAAGGGTGTGGAAACAGGCTCAAGTTTTCCTTACCCATCACCTGCCTGTATCCCCACCAAGTCATCTTCCTGTGTGCCAAGTTCACCTGACCCTTAGGAGGGCCGAGAAAGGAAGATAATTTTTTTCCAGTTCCTCAAATAACAGACTCCTTGAGCAGAGAAGCGTGCCCTAGACAGCACTGCGTTTTTTTTTTTTTGTTTGTTTGTTTTGTTTTTTGCACGGCTGTAATGGGTCCAATCCCACTTAGACACCCTCAAAGATTCCTCAGCACAGAATGGCTTTCCTGCTAAAACCCAGTCTCCAGTCACCCCCATTTCTATGTAAACAACAACCACCAACGAGGCCATGAAGCAGTTTTTCCAAAGGTGCTATTCCTGGTTGAGCTCAAACTGAATGTTTTTCGCCCAACAATATTTATTTCACCAAAAACTTGGGGACGGTAGGAACACAGAAGGAAATAGATGGCATCTATTTCAGATCAGAAGGCACGGCAGCTGGGGGAGGGACGGAGGTGGAAGGGCTGGTCCCAGTGTGTGGCCTCAGCAGCAGTCGGTGGGGAAGCAGGGGTACCCAGGAGACCAGGCTGAGTGACTAACCCTCTGGCCACTTCAGGGAATGAGGTGATTGCGGTGGACTGGAAGGGCCTGAAGGATGTTGATCAAATCAACATGGACAGCACCAGCACCCTGCACGGCAGCAGCCTCCATCGGCCTTCCACTGAGGTGAGGCTGGGTGTTCGTGAGCCCTTAGAGACAATAATTTACCACCAAAAGCTCCCAATTCCCAGCTGCCCGGAGCTCTTCCTAAGTTCCACGGTGGTGGCAGCATCCCAGACACTTCTTCAGACTGACACAGGCCACGTCTCCCCGTTTTCCTGAAGGACACATAGTGAGGTGTCACACAGCCTCAGGAAGGCCTGCCTCTCCTTGCACACTTTAGGAAGGCTCTCTGAAGAAGGCGGGGTTACTGATATCCCTGGATGTGCCCAGATTCCATTCTCTTTCATCTCTCCTACAGCAAACACGAACTGATTTCTCCTGGGACGGCATCAATGTGAGTGCATCCACTCCAGCCCTCCCCGGTCCCCCCTGACCCTTTCTTCTTGTGTTCTCCGGGACCCTTCGCCCTCCACAGACACAGGCTGCCTGACTTCAGGCAGCATGAGCCCTATCTGTTTTGCCTCCCTGCCGTTTTCAAGGGCACGTGGGGGAATATACCTCCTCGGTTTCCCGTGTCACCTTCTCCCTTGGGTATCCTTTCTCCTGGGAGCCATGAATCTATTTCACGTATAGGACGCCCCATACCTTCTCACTCCTCTGCCCTTCCTCTCACGTATCTGTCCCAGCTCTCCATGGAGGACACCACTTCCATCCTCCCGAAGCTTAAACGAAACTCTAACGCCTACGGCATTGGAGCCCTGGCCAAGTCATCTTTCTCAGGTGAGACGCCCTCCACCACCTGGAGGCACAACTAGACGGGAATACTTACAGGCTCCTCACCTGCCACCCTGTTCCTAGGCCCTCATGAGGCTCCTCCCCACAACCATGAATCGTTTCCATTTCCCGCGAAGAAGCCTCTGTCCTAAAGAGAGATGCCCAGGAGTCCCCGTTCGTTCCTCATGCCTAGGGTCCTAGGGAACACTTGCCCCAGTGGGCAGGACAGGGCAGGGATGGTGGGGGAGGCTCTGTGATGGGTTTGTGAGATATTCCGGAGGACTGAGGGTTGTCTGGCCCCTCAGGGATCTCAAGGAGCATGAAGGACCATGTGACAAAGCCCACAGCCATGGGACAAGGCCGGGTGGCCCACATGATTGAGTGGCAGGGCTGGGGGAAGGCGCCGGCCATTCAGCCACAGCACAGCCACGAGGCGGTGCGCAGGGACACAGATGCTTACTCTGACCTCAGCGACGGCGAGAAGGAGGCACGTTTCCTAGCAGGTACTTTAATTTCTATTTTTAATGTTTTTTTTTTAATTGCACGTATGCGGGTGTGTATGGATGTTCCAAAGCCTCTTGGCACTGCAAAGGAACTCCAAATGCATGTGTCACTTTTTTTTTTTTTTTGTATCTGGCTTTATATGGTACCTGGGTGTTGAACCCTGGGCCAGCAGGTTTCACAAGCAAGCATTTTTAACCACTGGCCCTAATTTCTAATTTTGACTGGTATTTCTGATAAGGGCCCTCAAGCATATTTTCATTATAACCTCAGAATACAGGAATTAGAATCAGACAGGATTTGTGAGGGCCACATGTACCAGATGTTTTTTTCTCCTTTATTGTGGGAATGGCAGACTGGTCCATGACACCTGTGAGAAGATACGCTAATGCCTGAATCTTAGTGTAGGAGAACACGGCGGCCTTGGCCTTCCAAAGACTCTGCTTGTGCTTGTTTTCTGAAAAGGAAACAGGGGCCTTGGGGGTTCTGTAGCCTTGTCTGTCAGCATTTGGTTTCATGAATTCGCTTACTGGACTCGTTACCGTAACAACCAGTAGATGGTCCAAGGAACTGAGCTTGGAGACCGTGGTCCACAGGAGAGGTTTAGCTCCAGGAAAGCAGTCCAGGCCTGGTTCCAGGCGTGTGGCCCAGCCCTAGGTGGCAGGTTTCGCTAAGATGCTTGAGGATAGGGATGGATCTGGGAGGCAAGAGAAGAATGATTCTCTTGTTGCTAGCACGGTTGGTGGGGGAACTCTGAGAGGAGTGGGGTGACAGAGATGGAGGGTGGGGAGACAGGACAAGGTGGTAGCAACTCCAGCTTTAGCTCACTGAGACCTTTGACCTCTTGACTTTTTAGTTTTATATCACCGTGGACCCACATTTCCACGATGATCCATGGAGGAGGATATTTTGTTGATCTTAAGCCTAGCATGTAGATTCCTCTGTCCTCAACCACCCAATGCCAGGCTCCATTTCTAAAACCTCCAAAGACAAGCCTCCGGGATCCCTAACTTTAATCACTGACTCACTCTTTCCCCTAGGAATCCTAAGTCTGACTTGAAAAGTCCCCCACGCTGCCTAATATAATAGCTACTGGCCACATGTGGGTATTTGAGAATTTGAAATACAGCCAGTCCCAATGGAAATGTGCTATGAGTAGAATGTCCATTGAGCTTCAAAAACAGTACAAATAAAAGAATGTAAAACAACTTACCAATAATGTTTATGTTGATTACATGTGGAAAAGAGAGAGTCTTCCAGATATTGAAGTAACTAAGAAATATCACTAGAATTGATTTCGCTTGCTTTTCGTTGTCTTAGCTGTCACTGCTGGAAAGTTGTAAATGACACGTGGCTTTTTCACTGCCTGGCGCTGCACTGGGGTGTGGCCATCCCTCTTTCCTACGTCTGGGAGCCCCCTGGGGAAGCTTGCGGTGATAGTGTTTTCTCTCACAGGTGTTATGGAACAGTTTGCCATTTCCGAGGCCACGCTCATGGCCTGGTCTTCCATGGATGGTGAGGACATGAGCGTCAACTCCACCCAGGAGCCACTGGGCTGCAACTACAGTGACAACTACCAGGAGTTAATGGAGAGTCAAGGTGAGAGGGCTCCAGCATCCAGCGGCTGGGGTCTATGAGGCTTCCTAGCTGTTGACGCTCCCTGTACGGTTCTGTTCTTTTGGGACGTTCCTGTTTGTCTCAACTCCTGCAGTGTCCTCCCTCTCCTGTGTGCCCTGTGTGCCTCACCCTTGGTTCTGTGGGCTCTTGGCCCTGCCTGTGATCCCCCCCCCCCCCACCCTGTGGATCTTCAACCTTCTGCCTTCTCTACAGATGCCCTGGCTCAAGTTCCGATGGACGGCTGGCCTCACTCCTACGTGTCCCAGGGAATGTACTGTCTGGGGTCGTCGGATGCCTGGGAAGCGAGTGACCAGTCTCTCATTGCATCACCAGCGACAGGATCCTATCTTGGCCCTGCATTTGATGACTCGCAGCCCAGTCTGCATGACATGGGGCCCTCCCAACCTGCTTCGGGGTACTCCGTTCAGGATCCCACACCTTTGCTGGGCACAGACACTGACTGGGTACCTGGCATGGGCGGGGTAGACCTGGCCAGGGGTTCTACAGAGGAGGAGAAGAGGCCACTGGCCCAAGAGGAGGAAGAGGATGCGGGTTGCAGAGACCTGGAGTCGCTCTCCCCACGAGAAGACCCAGAGATGTCCACGGCTCTCAGTCGGAAGGTGTCCGATGTCACGTCTTCAGGTGTACAGTCCTTTGACGAGGAAGAAGGGGATGCCAACAACTAGCTTCCTCCCACCTGAGGGGCATAACCGCAGCCCATACCCTCCTGTGCTCTAGCACAGGTGAAACCCGGGCAGAAGACAGCAGGGAACCACCGGGAACTTCCAACCCTCATTGCCTGCTCATTTGCCCTGGAACGGGGAAGACCAGCAGGGGGTTTTATGCAGGCTTGCGCTCCACAGTTCCTGGAACTGAGACCCAGGCAGCTAGATGGCCGGTGGACCTGGCGTGGTGGTGGGAGGTGAGCCGCCGCCTGGGCTCCCGGGTCCGTGCGCAGGCGCGCTGTGCTGGAGACTGGATCTCGGTTCTCCCCCCCCCCCCCCTTGCCTGGTTTCGTCTTCCAGGAGCCTTGGCTGTGTTGTCTGAATGCCTCCTTTCCCCCATTTCACTCTTGCTTTTCTGACTCCGTTTTGTCTGGCTGTGGCCCCCCCGGCCCATACCTACTGCGAGGAGCTGGTCTCAGGGGCTGTTTGGCGGGCACAGGGGAGTGGCCTGAAGGGCCCATATGCGTCCAGGCTGGACAGCCTGCCCTCTGTGGGTAGCTTGGCTTCGGGGATCAGGAAGCAAGGAGGTGGTAGATGTGACAGCTGGGGTTTGCAGGGAGCGCAGCATGTTTCTTTATCCTGAGGCCTACCCAGAAACAAGAGGGTGGCTGACGAGACAAAGAGTGAACACTGCCAGTCCGGTGGCTGGGAGGAGGGTCCTGAGGCTCTGGGAAGAGACCCAGCCGAGCTGGCAGCCCCGGCTCCCGGCTCCCCTCTCGGCCTTCTTCCCATCTGCTCCAGGAACCCAGCCCTGAGAAGCATGAGGGGGGACCAGCCTCTGATGGCTGACCCACCGGGAGAGGGGGGGAAACATGAGGGTTGGGCCTCCCCTAATTCTCTGGAGCTGTTTACACTTTTCTCTTTGCCTTTTCTACATTTTTTATAACTTCTTGGGGACTCAGGGTTGAGCAGGGTGGAGTGGGGGGGGGCGGGTCTGGTGCTGCCACTGCCTTGACTGGGTTGGGCTGGTGGCTGAGGGCCAGGGTGGGCACTGACTTCTGCCTTTTGTCAGCTCCTGCCTGCGGTCCTCCCTCCTCCCACTATTCTTTGCAGGATGGGGTTGGAGGAGGGGCTGCAAGCTTGCCCACCCATGCCTACTTTCCACTCGGATTTGCAGTGGAGCGTGGGAGAGTGGGGGCGGTGGGGCAGCCGGGCGCTGCTATGAGAGAGCTGTGGCAGTGGCAGCCCCCCCGCCTGGCCCTTAGCATGGGCAGAGTTTGGGTAGAAGAAGCCTAGGCTCATTGCCCTGTGTTCCTCTTTCCTCTTGTCTAAGGCTCCAGTCACAATGCCTTGTGTCCTACTATTACTGTCAGGGGTCCTAAACGAACCCTCTCGCCCGCAGGCCCTTCGTCTGTAGCTTTGGAATGGCAAGGCTGAGGGCCGGGGTGACTGTGTGCATCTACCCCGCTCCTCGCCAAGTTCCTCCTCACACACATGCACTCCTGAAGCGTAGCTAGGGTGGCTGAGAGGAGTACGCAATCCTGAGGTTGTTGATGAGGAGCCGTGGGAGCTGAGGTAGGTGCCGGTGAACAGTCACCCCATCTAACGCTGCCGGGATGGGAGGAGATACCTCGCGTTTGCTGATGTGTTGTGATTTGGCATACCAGAACCTCATTTCTAGGAGATCTGGGAAGGGCTAGCCTGCCTATCCAGGCAGATGTCCCTGGACCCAGTCTCCTGCCCCGGGCCCCTGGGAATTTGCATGCTCAAGCTAACCTCCTCCCAGGGGGTCTGTTTCTTCGCCTTGTCCATCCCGCTCTGTGAACACATCTTCTCGTCGCCCGTCTCGACCTCTCGGTGGTGCCCCATGTACTTTCCTCAGATCATGGTGTGTATCCAGTCCAGTGAGTGAGCTCACTCCTGATGGTTCCCTTTGCTCAGGGCCCTGGCAAGTTAGGAAGGATGGACAGTGGCATCTTTCTTTTCCTCCCTCACTTTCCCAAGGAAGCCAAACGGTCCCTAGTGAGAGACTCCTCAAGACCTGAAGGGACCCAGTAGGGTCTGCACCTGAGCTGGGGCTTGGCTTCCCCAGAGCGCTAGCACATTGCCTCAGTCGGGGGTGGGGGAGCACCCCACTCAAGAGAAGGGAGAAGACTGAAGGAGCCGGCCCAGGACCACTTTGAACTCTTCTGGAGAAAGGGACCACCTCTCTGGTGCTGGGGAAGGATGCATGGGGGGGGGTTGCTTCTAGCCTATCTTAAGGGGAGGGGTGGGGCATGTGCAGGAAGAGGCTTTTGGGGGGGTGGGGAGGGTTGCTTTTTTGGGGTTAAAGGCTGTGCAGCACGTTTTACAGCGGCTCTGGAATGGAGCTGGGTTTTTTTTTTATATATATATTCTTGTGAATGAAACTGCTCTTGCTAAATGATTTTTTTAGGGGTGGTGCACTTTCATTTTCAATTGACTTTATTAAATGAAAATCCAAACTTTCCATTCCTTCCCTTCCAGTGTTTCCCTCACCCCACATACCTCCCTTCTTTCCCTTGTATTAAGGAGGGAATCCCAAGGCCGAGGGATGAGTTCGTCCCCTTGCCCCTGCCTATACATCCCAAGCTCTATCTTCCTGCTCTCAGAAAGACCCATTTTTATGGCCAGTCTTAGCATGTTTTCTTAATGTCACATTCCCACCCCAGGCCCAAGACAGAGAGAGAGAGAGAGAGTCTATGACATATATTACAGAGAGAATTCTATATAAATATATATATATATAAATATTATAGATTATGTACACATGGGCTTGGGCTTGGATGTCCCCTGCCGATCCCCCATACCTAGGCCTCAGTGTCTCTCGGACTGGGGAGGTGGAAGGTGAAGAGGGCCAGAGGCTGTTTTCAATGACACTAAACAGAATGTGGTGCATCCTCTGACTATGAGTGTCTTATTTGGGGGGGATGGAGGAGATTGGGCACAGCCAAGAATGCCTGAGGGCAAAACTACTGGGCTAAATAAAGCACACAGGGAGGGAGGGAGCAGAGCCTGGGTATGGACCAGGGCGTGAGGATGCTCAGAACACCTGGCATCTCTTCCCTGGGGAGGCAGGCTAAGGCTATGGGCCACAAGTTCCAAGCTCCTAGTGCTGTTTTACAGGACCCAGATGTGACTGCCCCAAGGGTGGGGAGCACCAGTGAGGACTGTCACCCTGAGGGCGCCCCGAGTCCCCTCCAGAAGCATCTAAGCAGCTATTATAAGAGGGGTGAGTCTGAGTGACTCACGGTGCTGGCTCAGAGCCTCGGTACTCCTTAGGAGTCCCAGGGAGAGTGGCTCCAAGGCAGAGCCAACCGTTGGCAGGACAAGTAGGCCACTGCAGTGGGCAGACGGAAGGAAGATGCATGTTCTGGGGGGGGGGTAACCTGGACACAGGGTAGCGTACCTGCCCTGACACGGGAGGGCTTTCTGATGGCAGGGGTCAGACACCACCACACAGCTGGACTTGTGTGGCACCCACCCCTTCCACATGGTGCCTTTGGTGACCTCTTGAAATAGAGAACCCCGGGAGGTGGGAGGCGGGTTTGGCCTCTGCTGCCCTAGCACTGGCTCTGGCCTGCGGGCAGGCAGTGGCAGCGAGGACAGGATTTGGGAATTGATTATGAGGAGCAGACGGGAGTTCTGGTTGGGGGTGCATCCAGAGAAACATGCTTTGGGGGGACGCCGCGGGGTCGTCAGTCCACAGGGCAAGGATGTGGTCCCACATTCACTTCCTGTGTGGCACCTGCAGGACCAGTCACTTTGGATGTCCCCTCACCTACCCCCTGTGACAACTGAAGGGGAGACAGGCCAGGACGGTACTCAGACAACGCTGGGGATTGTGGGGAAGAGGAGGAGGCGGGCAGAGGAATGAGGGGAGAGGAGACTCTACCTGCACAGCAGGAAAACCCAGGGGCCCTTCATGGGGGGCGGGTGGGGGTTGAATCCCATCTGGGAATGGGGGAGATAGTCGAATGAACTGACCCAAACTCCTCTCTCCCCAGTGCTGAGTCCTCCTAGAGATCATCACCATTGCCTTTGACAGTGGGGGGCTAGGGAGAAGATGTACATGTGTCCTCCCCAACTTCTGGACACCTGTCACACACAAGTCCACCCCTCCGGCATGGGCCTCATGGGCTTAGAGGACCTGAGTTGAGGGTGGGTGTCACAGAATCAGCTCATCTTCATCCTCCTCATCAGTGGACCTCAGGCTTGGGCCCTGTAGGATGTCAGCCAGCTCCTCCTCTGGCCCTGGGCTCTCCACCATCTCCAGTTCCTCCAGTTCACCCTCCAGCCTGGCTGGGGCCAGAAGTTGTGGGGGGCTTGGGGATGGAGGCGGCACAGGTGTCTCTGGCCTGGTAGAAGCAGCCGCCTCTACTGCGCCAGGAGCCCCAGCCTCGGGCAGGTTCCAGCCCTCTGCAGGAGGGGGTGGCCCCCCAGGGCCCTTTCGAGTTGAAGCTGTGCTCCGGAAGCTGGCAAGCGGAGGGCGGAGCTGCACTCCAGATTTGGTGTGGCCCTCAATGGCTTTCTGCAGCTGGGGAGAAGCGGAAGAAGAGGGAAAAGGTGACGATAGAAAAAGAGAAGACGGAAGGCAGTGAGAGAGTCGGCGGAGCAAACCCGACAAAGCAGCAGGAAACTAGAACGGGAGAGATAGCAGGGGACGATGACAAAGGAAGACAGAGTAGAAGAGGCCAGGAAGGCCGTGACACAACACTCTGTGTACTAACTTCAGTTCCCTGGAGCCAGGTCCACTAAGGACCTCTTAGTGACCCCTAGTGGTCTCCTCACACCCAGCGCGTGCAGTGCTCTTCCCACAGCCCTCTCTGCAGCACGTTCCTGCGAAGTGTGGCTCATACCTGTTCCCATCCCAAGCCCACACAGTTAGGAGATGGGGTCCCATCTGAGGTGGAGAACCACCGTGTCCCTCGCAGGACTGCGGCCGCAACAGACTTTGCAGTTTCTCCCTCCTGGAGGGACTCGTGAGATGTGAACTTCATCCCCTTCCCCACTCACATCCCCTCATCCCGTGTTCACCCTTCCCTCCCACTGGTGAAGTGGGACCCCGTCACTCTTACCTCTTCTAGTGCAAGGACGCCCCTGAGCTTCCCCATGCTGGTGACGTAGGCAAGATGGAGGCCGAGAAGCGAGAAGAGGGTGTGAGTCTGGGTGGGGAGAGCACAGGTCAGCTCATGGCCCGCTCTCTCCCTGCCCACCCTGAGGCCCTGAGCCGTGGGCAAGGGCTTGCCTTGTGCAGGGTGGTCTGCTCCACCAGCTGGAAGGGAGACTGGTCGATGCAGCAGCAATCGAAGCACACAGGCTGGCTCAGCTGCTCCTGCTCCCAGGCCTCAATCTGCGGGCGGAGGACCACAGAGGCCCTTTCAACCTCAGGGCTTGCTTTGACCCACACAGCTCTTCTGCCCACTCTCCAGAATCCTAAGTCATGCGTGAACCATCGCGGAGACTCATCATTGTACCCTCACCTCATCAGGCCCAAATCTATCTTTCACTTGCAGGTACCCAGAACATGGCTCCTTAAGTCCTCCAAGTGTTCCATCCCTGGGCTCTCAAACATTTGTTTATTAATTTAATTTTTTTTATTTATGTATTTATTTAACAGAGAAAGACGGAGGGAGAGAGAGAGAGAGAGAGAATGGGCATGCCGGGGCCTCCAGCCACTATAAATGAACTCCAGACACATGCGCCCCCTTGTGCATCTGGCTAACATGGGTCCTGGGGAATTGAACCTGGGTCCTTTGGCTTTGCAGGCAAATGCCTTAACTGCTAAGCCATCCCTCCAGGCCTTGAATGTATTTCTTTTGGTCATACTCCTTCTCTTCTAATCTCTATGGTACTTTGTCCTTTTCAGACCTAGTACTGGTCTTCCTTGGCCTCGCACTGGCACCCGTCTTTGCCTATTGCATGTAAACTCCTTGAGAGGGTTGTATGTTATTAACTGATGGAGACTGAGGAAGCCGGTGGTCATTACTCACGAGGAGAGTAGAGCACTGTGAATATTAATTGAATCTGAGCAGATTTCCTGCACCACACGGCAGGCCATACTTTGATTGTGTTTGTTTTCCAGTCTATGACTGAAGCATTCAGGACCAAAGCCTGACTTAGGTATGCACACCCATACCTCCAAGATGTCAGATAAGCCATCGTGTCCCTGTATCCCTGGGATTCATTAATGAACCTAAGGTGTCCTCCAGTCCTGCCAGTGATGTGCTACTTCCACTCTTTATTTTCGTATTTGTCTAAACTGAAGCTCTAACTTTTAGAAAGCACCAGGAAAGGCCAGCACCCTGCTCCGGGGTTTCCATCCACAGTGAGGCTCCTTTTGTGTGTCCTCTGCTCAAGTTTCCGGATGTGCCAATGCAACCAGTAAACTCTCATCCTCCCGACTAAGTGTTCTCACGAGACAGCCAGCTCTTTGCAAGGCAAGGTAACCACTTAACAGGAATGTCGCACAGTGGACTTCGGTACAGAATGGGGTCAGAGCACTTCTATAGCATGGGGTTGGAGGACTTAGGTATAACATGGCATTAAGCCTGTCTTCTTGGTCCTTTCTGAGATTTTGTCAGGCCTTCTCAGCTTCCATATTTGCCTTTCTATAGCAACAACAACAGCAATGTTCCAACTGCTGTACATGTCTTAGCTCACTGAATCCTGCCAACAGCCCAATCTCCATCTTCACTCCACAGACGGGGAGGCAGAGGCACACGGCGCTCCATGTGCAGACCGCACGGGGGCTTCTCTCTAAGGGGACAAGGATGCTATCGCTGGGTCTTGTGAAAATCTCAGCACCAGCTAGAAACCAAGGCTCTAACTGTGTGTGCTCTGACCAGAGTACACAATGAGACAAATCACAGCAGGAACTTTGGGGAGAAGTCATTTAATATTGGATTCCTTCCACAATCCCAAGACTGGCCCCATACTGTTTTTTTTTTTTTTGTCAAAATCAACATCTTAATACTGCCAAGATTGTCATTTGATCTGAACACTGTATTCAAAATATACTGAATTTTCACTCCTATTGGATCTTATTTCTCCAAGACATCCCAAGCATGGGAGTTTATAGCTCCGTAAAGTCTTCCTTGGGAAAGGAAAAAGCTGAAAATATATGGTCAATCTATCCTTTATACCGGGCTGTACTTTATTTCCAACAGTCATTAAATAACCACACTCACGTGCTGGAAAAATGGCTTAGTGGTTAAGGTGCTTGCCTGAAAAGCCTGAAAAGACCCAGGTTCAATTCCCCAGTACACACGTAAGAGAGATGCACAAAGTGGCACATGTGTCTGCAGTTCATTTGCAGTGGCTGAAGGCCCTGGCATGCCCATTCTCTCTCTCTCTCTCTCTCAAATAAATGAATAAAAATATTTTTTTTAAAAAAAGCACACTCGGGCTGGAGAGATGGCTTAGCTGTTAAGCGCTTGCCTATGAAGCCTAAGGACCCTGGTTCGAGGCTCGATTCCCCAGGACCCACGTTAGCCAGATGCACAAGGAGGCGCACGTGTCTGGAGTTCGTTTGCAGTGGCTGGAAGCCCTGGCGCGCCCATTCTCTCTCTCTGTCTCTATCTGCCTCTTCCTCTCTCTGTCACTTTCAAATAAATAAATAAAAACAAAAAAATAAATAAAAAAAGCACACTCACCAACTAGCTGGTTTTTACTCTTTTTGGTGCAATAATCTGTATGTGTGTAGATATATATGTATATGTAACAACATAACAAAGTACTCCTTAAATGTAGTTATGGCTCATCTGATTCCTGGGCAGAAAGAAGGGATTGCCTCTGTGATCATCTATGTGACTATGCTGGTTTCAATCAGATGTCCCCCATAAACTCATGTGTTCTGAATGAGTGGTCCCAGCTGGTAGCATTTTGGAAGGTGGAATCTTGCTGGAGGATGTCTGTCTCTACAGGTGGGCTTAAGGATGTCAGAGCCAGCTCCCCCTTGCCAGAACTCAAGTTACTCTTTTGCTGCTGATGTCCACCTCTGCTCATGCCATTCTTGCCCCTGACACCATGGAGCTTCCCCTCAAGACTGTAAGCCAAAATAAAAACTTTCCTCCCATCAGCTCCTTTTGGTCAGGTGCTTTTCCCCAGCAACACAAAGGTAATTATAAGAGCAGCTCTTCAAAAGTCACTCAGCGGAAGTATGTGCTTGTGTGGGTAGTAGTGGAGAAAGGGAAGGTTCCCTCCCTCCCTCCCTTCCTTCCTTCTTTCCTTTCTTCCTTCTCTCCTTCCCTCCCTCCCTCCTTTCCTTCCTTCCTTCCTTCCTCCCTTCCTTCCTTCTCTCCCTCCTCCCCTTCCTTCCTTCCTTCCTTCCTTCCTTCCTTCCTTCCTTCCTTCCTTCCTTCCTTCCTTCCTTCCTTCCTTCCTCACCATCTCACCATTACCATAATGGCTGGGCTGTACTACTTTAACTCTTCTGTGCAGATTTATCCCGGATGTCCGATAGATGTCTGTTGCACAATAGCACCCACCATGGTTTCTGTCAGCTGCATACTTTAAAAAGCTCTGCCTTTTCAGCCTTCACAGCCAGTATGCATTCTTTCTTACTACATAGAATACTCACTAATGGATTTTTCTTTTTTTTGTCCCTCTACAACCCCTAGGGCTGCCAATGGCTGCTGCACACTGTGTTCACTCCTCAACCAAATACATTTCATATTTGCCTTTTCTCTTCTGGACTTGATAGCATCCTCTTCTAGGAAACGTATTTCTCCAAAAGGCATCACTATTCTATTTGTCCTCCACACGCACGCCTTCCTAGCCTCCATGTCTGATGTTTCCCAGCATTTCGCTGTCTCGGGGCCTGGCCAGTCCAGTATAGTAACCTCCTCCAGGATGTCCCTGTTGGAGTTTTGCTACAGTTCTTCTTGTTATGTTCGAGGGCTGTCCGTCTGGGGCCATTTTCTCTGTTAAGATTCCTTCCTTGCTAAACAGCTTCTGCCTGGTCTAGAATGCCCTGGAGAAAACCCAAGCACTATCCTAGCACTGTGGTCCCGTCTCTACAATGAGTCTCAGACCGTTCTTTCCTGAGACAACTCTGTGCCGCTGGGAACACCATTGCGCCCCATCACCTGCTCCTTGCTTGCTCCATAATCACGTCTTATTCTAACATCTTAAAGTACTTCCCTCCTTAGACTAATGCTTTATCCTTACAATATCAAAACAAAGCAGAAAAGTAGCCATGCCATCACTGGACAGAGCAATGCACCCCTAGGTGGTGGCTTATCTTACCTCTTCAGGTGACATGGTGTCCACTAAATCTGTGGTGTCCTAGAGGAGAAAGACACAGGCCCAAGTTCCTTGCCTTTTCTTGAGTTCCAGGCAGACAGGGTCACAGAAGCCTCCTTGTCAAGTCATCATCCTTTGGGGGACCTGTGCCCCCCTAATCAAGGACCATGGCTTCTCACTCCTCAAAGACACGCTCCGCACTGCCAGCTCTGTAAAAACACCTCTTACCTGGGTTGCTTTCTTCTTTGTGGGACGAGCCCTGCCCAGCAGGCAATGAAGCAGACACTGGAAGACGGAGGCTCTCTGACCTGAAATGAGAGTTGAGCAGATGGGGGTAGTGGCCAGGGCTTTTCCAGTGGTCGTGCCACTAACGGACGGCCCTTCCCAAACTCTGAACCTCCAGAGAACTCCTTTTACTTCTACCCCTGGGATAGTAAAATGGGGAATTGTTGAATAAGCGTCACCTCTTACCACCCCATACCTCCTTACAAGGGGAGCTCTTAGGTGGAGGAGAGCCCAGACATAACCCCCAGGACATGCTGGAGGTCTTCACCTGCAGGCTCTGGGGCTTCCTAGCGGCTGTTTGTGGCTTGGCAGGGGCCCGTTGGGCTCTTCGGGGCACAAAGGAGCAGTAGGAAAGGGGGAAGGCGCAGGAGGGAGGGGAGGAAGCTGAAAGAGATGGCAAAACTTCTCAGTCTCAGAGTAGAAGTTGTCTAGTGCTCCATCGCTTTCACCACCGGGGCCCTGGAAAATCTCCCTCTGCTGCCCCAGCTCAGAATTCCTAGGACCCTCTGGACCCCGAGGAACTGCTCCCTGGCTTTTTTTTTTTTTCTTCCAGCCATCGCCCCTCCCCTTCCCTTCTTTCCCGCTCGCAACACATCACAGCCCAGCTTCAGCCATCCCTGCAGTAGAGATGTCGCTGGCGACCCCTGCTGACGCCTTTCTCTTTTCCTCTTGCCCCGGGGCCAGCTCGGTCACCTCGGTCTTCCCGCAGACGTCCTCGTCTTCATCCTCATCTACGAAGGCGAAGGACTCTGGCCGGCCCTGGCAGGGTCCCCCTGCAGCGAGCCGCGCCTTGCCGTCGTAGGGAAGCTCCGACAGCCTCCGCGCCACGTCCTGGGCGGCCCGCAGCCTCCTCTCGGGACACAGGTGACGCTGCAGGAGCGACTGCAGCTCGGAGCGCTCCACCGAGCCCAGCAGGATCATGGAATCTGCGCGACATTCATTCCCCAGCCCCGGGAGGGCCACTCCACACCTGCCCCGCCGACAGGTCAGGAGCAATCCCCTTCTCTTCATAAACACTCTCCTTTCGAACGTCCTCCAGGGTTGGCCTCAGTAGACCTCTTTTAATCTCACCCATTTAGCGCTTACAGACCCAAAGGGTAGCACACTAATTGGCGCTAATCTGTACTTTTTAAATGTGCGCTAATCTGTACTATTTAAATGTACGCTGCCCTCATACTGTTTACAAATAAACTGTTTACAAATAAGTGAGCTCCCTATCAAAACAAGCTGCTCAACTCTATCGAAACGTAATGAGACTCTGCAAGCCCTTGTTACCAATCTGAGCGTGAACACCTTCTCCAACAAGTCTCCAGGCAGCGCTAGCTTCTGCCCAGGAAGAAGTCTCTTAAAGAGCCCGGGGCCTTCTAGGGTATAACCAAAAATCCCACTATTCCAGAGAAGGTCTTTTTTAAGTTCACAGAAATTTTGCTCTAATGCTTAGCGTTTTCCTCTCAGTTGGAGGCCATGACTGGACGGCAGTGGTACTGAGACCCATCTTGCTGCTACGTCTTCACACCCCATTGGCTGCCCCCTTGCTCTAATGAGGAGCTTTGCTTTAGAAACACTTAGAAAGAGTCTTCCAAGAGCTCAGAGGAAACATTTGAATTTTTTTTTTTTTCAGAAATTTGGATAGTCTGGTAACCTGAAATCAGAAGTCTTAGTGGCTGCAGATCGCCCCATGGGCTTTCTCTGTATTGTGTGAAAGCATAGGCTAGCAGAGTGTGTAGTATCTGTTATTAAATACTTGGAACTGTGTACATACAGCCGTTCTAGCCACCACTCTCAAGGAATGCCTACTCTAGTGACAAGGACAACACAAAAATACATAAACCACGATAAGACAGCACATAAGGCAGGGGTGCAGGAAGGATGGCAAACAGAAGGACCCCTCACTCGGACCACTCACTGTCGGCAGGGAGCAGCTCCGCCATCCTTAGGTTGGGCACCAACGACTAGGTGGGGTTTAGTTAAGCAGGAATAGCCAGAGCGCCACAGCTGGCCCACACTGTTTATGAAGTGGTGCGGCCACTAAATACACATACAACTGCGACCCAACACTAGAGGGGCTCTGGTTGTAACTCTCAGGCAAGCCCAGAACCACAAGGCATCTGACTTTGCCTGATGGCCACGTTCCCAGCCGAGGCTGAACAAAACAGCACTCAGCCTTCTCCTTCCAGCTTTAGTAAACAAGTGTTCTTTTACAGTCTATCAAATGCCACATTGTTTGTTTGTTTGTTTTTGTTTTGCATCCTTGTGCTTTGTGTGGTAATTGTTGAAAATGGTCCCAAATATATGCTGCGGTTCTGCTCAGTATTCCGAAGCCCAGGAAGGCTGTGCTGCGCCTTACTGAGAAAATCCAACCGGGCATGGTTATGGTGCTGTTGGCCATGACTTCAGTGTTAATAAACCAAACATGTCTATTAAACAAGTGTCCGAAAACAGAAGTGCACACGGAACATGATCATGTATCGACTGGTTAACAAAAACGCTGTGACCTGAGTCTCAAAGGAACCTAAGCTGCATCGCCCCCAGGAGCAACTGTTCCGCAAACTGCTCATTTTAATCCCACACTCATGAAGACTTAGAAAGCATAGCTTACATGAATAATAAGACATGACTATATGCCTATGCCTTTAATTGAATATTAGCTGTCTTCACGTGTATGCATACTGATCCTTCCTCAAAGATCCTGCTGCCCACTGAGTGCAAGCTGGACATCTCATAGCGGTCGCGATGACCCTAAAGACAGGCCCACACCTGTGACGATTAATCTTTATTGTCAGCTTGACTGCATTTGGAATCACCTAGGAGATTAGTGAGAGGTATGTCTGTGAGGAAATTTCTAGAGAGGATTAACTGAGGGGGAGAGAGTTGTAGATCTATCCTGAATGATCCCATGAGTTTGGGAGTCACAGAAAACACAAGAGAGAAAAGGAGAAAGCCCGCAGAGCATCAGCATTCCCCTTTCTCTTCCTCCTGGCCCACCATGATGCTGCATGGCTCTGTCCTGCCCTGCCTTCCTTACCATAATGGGCTGAACTCTGTGAAGTGGGAGCTATGGTAAATCTTTCCTCCCTTAAGTTGTTTCTGGCAGGGGCTTTCGTTACAGGGATGAAAAGCAGCTGGTATTGTCTTGACTCCTTTGCTTCTGTGAAAGCTGCCTTAGGTCAGCAGCTTGGGAGTGGGCTTCCTTCCTACCCACTGACCTTTGGAATCAACCAGCGGTAAGGTCTTGACAGTAGTAGTCTGGAGCAGGTTTCGCAGTTCTCCATATGTGCAAGAAGATGAAACAAACTTCACATCACGCACCATGATGTCCTCAACAAAGATGGTGAATTTGCTATGGAGGGAGAACATGTCCCGGGTTAGCCTCACTACGTGTCCATGCCTTTACTGTCCCTTCCTTCCTCTCATGAGGCCTGCCATGCATTTGGTCACTCACACTGCTGATTAAGTACATGAAAATAATTGCTCCCCAACATTGACCCTAACCTCATTCTCCACTTGAGAACCTCCCACATCCCATCCAATCTAAACTAGATCCAGCTAGTGCCCCTGACCTGAGCTGGTTCCAACCAAGGTCTGGCAAATAGGGAAGCTTCTTGACCTGGATGATGCTGTCATAGAGGGAAGGCTGCAGACTCTGGGCCACCATGTTGGCCAAGATAACAGCCACCATCATGGGCAGGATGTGAGCAATCTGACCCGTTAATTCAAAGCAAATCACAGCTGTGGAGACTGTGTGGGAGACAGCCCCTGTCAGTGCTGCTGCTCCTGCAATGACAGGAACATTGTGAAGGGTTAGGGGTGCCATTGCTGCCATGGGGATACCTGGGGATGTGACAGGAATGATACAGAGATAGGACTCTGGTCAGTGAGAAACAAAATCTTTGCGTGTACCAGAATTTGTATTTATAATATAAAGAAAGTGATGTCATCCATTCTTTTCTTTTTAGAGTTTGGATCAATCTTACTGAGCACTTAAAAATACAATGATAGCATTTTACATTTGGCTTTAGGTACTGATGCCAGTAATTCATGAGTGTATAGTGTGAAAACCCAAGGCGCATGCTGCAACTTGGTGCAATGAGACCTACATCTGATCCTGATTCTGTGTCTTAACTCTATGAATAGAGCTTAATTTCTCTGGAATCTCATGTTGTCATCTATAGAGTGAAAGGGTCATTAAACTTTCTAGATTCTATCACCAAAGATAGAATCTAGTTTGCTTATTTTTTTTAAAAGTTGTTTTCCTATAAATCCAAATAGTCCCCCATTCACTAACTGTATTTCTTATTTAAACACAAGGGGCATATCCTGTGGTAAAAATACTGGAGAAGTGAAAAGGCAACAACGAAAAGTCGCAAAGGTCGCACTCCTGGGAGATGCATACAACATGGTTCAGAACAGGAGCAGAGGAGGAACACCAGGGATATACACCAGGGAAGAGGAGAGCCACCGGAGGGGCATGCTGCTGGAGAGGGTCAGAGAGTAGGGTACATGTAGCTCTATCTTAGAAGTCATTTTAGAACAAAGAAACTGAGGCTCAGAAAGGCAACTAAGCTTCTCCATGGTCACATGGTAACCCAGGTAACAAGTGGCAGGGAAGGCCTAGGCTTGTGCTTCTCAGCTCAAAGGTTCTTAGTTCTCATCAGCATTAGCATACCTCGGGTTGGAATGACCGAGGCAGTCACCTGCATTGTTGGTTCATTGGTCCTTAGGAAGGAGTCTACTAAACATGCAAACACAATCCAGGATGCCTTCCTCCTTATTTTCTTACTTATTTCCCATTATTCCTTTACAATAGTCAGAAACTATGGCCCACAGAAGGTTCAATAAAAACCAGTGAGAGTTGGTTTTGAACAAAAGTTGAATCAGTGTTAAATTTATACTATATTGTGTACCTGCGATGTATATTAGGAGAATTTTAGTGCATGGATTTGGGGTGCTCAATGTTTGGTTACCACAGGGTAGGAATATGTCTCACCAATTACTGCATAGCCCCCAGGTAGGATCTTATAGATGACGTCATCAAATAAGATACCGTCAGGGAAGAGCATGGCCATGACCTCTCCTACCAGCCTTCCAAATGCAGCACCTGAAGGGAAGATGGAAGAAGGGAAAGGCTGTGTGATTCCAGTTCCTTATCTCTATGTTCTCAGGACCATAGTGCTTAGCCACTATGACCAACAGGCAAACTCCCAGCACCCTAGGTCTTTCCTTGTTTTCCCAGACTGTGGCTCAGTAGGATGACATCGGACCTTACCTAGTACAAACACAGGCATGAAGCCTCCGCAGGGTATGGGCATAGTGGTGGCCACAATGGACATCCAAAACTATAGGGTGAAAAAAAAGCATTAACACATCCTCTCTACTCTGCCTAGCAAGCACACACAAAACACACACACACACACACACACACACCCACACACACACATTCACAGACTCCGTTCTCATTGTTCTCCTCCTTCCTTCTTCAAGAATCCTAACAGAAACCCTGGGAAAGCTAATCTCTGGAAACCTTCCTGTCTGTCACCTTTCTTAGATCTTAAACAACTTGGCTCTTTCAGGTTGAGAGAGCACTGAAGACATGGGGATAAGAAAGTTCCGCCAGATGGCTGGCACAAATCCCTCCAACTCTGAGTGTGTACAATTTTCCAGAAGATCCTTTTTTCACTGCTCCTAAGGGATCCCCACCCACTGAACTTGGCCCAGAAAGTTCACCTCTGTGGAATGGCCTGAAACTCTTGAGCTGGAGGATTGCTTTTCCAGCTCAGTGTATGTTTCTGAAAGGGAGCCCCCAGCTCCATGTGGCCGTCATCTTAAAGTCTAGTGGCTTACTGCATGATTACTTTAAAGGCAAGCCTCAGGGGGACCCTGCTCTGTATTAGCCACTTTCTTTGATATCGAATCACTTTAAACAAGAATCTAGAATTGGGTCTGGAGTCTGGGAGTGTATCTCTGTAATAGTACTCTTGGCAATTGCAAAGCCTGTGTTCAAACCCAATCCCAAAACACCAAAGCAATTTGCTTTGGCTGTACAGAAAGGACAAACTGAGAACCTCCTTAGTCCTCCAATGTAATAGAAAAGATATCCAAGGCCAACTCTGTAAGGTGATATTCCAGCAGAAATTGGTACAATTTTAGGAAAAGCAGTATGAACATTCTTAGGCAAAGAATACAAAGGAACTGAGAAACAGAATGAAACAGGAATAGTAGTTGAACTTCTGAAATATCGAAAGAAGTAAACATATGAGACATAGTTTAGAAACTAAGCAACAGGTTTTCATATCGCTTCCACTGTAAGCTAGCCAATCCTAGAAAAGAACCTCAAATTAGGTCTGAAATGATAACAGCAAAACGTCAAACAAGCTGTGAAGAGTGTTTTCAATTTTAAATGGTACCAATTATACTATAAACTAGTGAGAAATAAATTTCTTTTTTTAAATATATATATATATATAATTTTTTTTTTTGAGAGAAAGAAGGAGAGAGAATGGGCGCACCAGGGCTTCCAGCCACTGCAAACGAATTCCAGATGCATGTGACCCCTTGTGCATCTGGCTTATGTGGGTCCTGGAGAATTAAACTGGGTTCCTTTGGCTTTGCAGGTAAATGCCTTAACCACTAATCCATCTCTCCAGCCCAGAAATAAATTTCTTAATTTTATGGACCTTAGAAAGAACTGCCTTCAGCCAAGGCTAAAACCAAAGCAGCCATGAAGACCAAATGCTGCACTGCAGAACCAGTGAGAGGCGCAAACACGTGCCTCTTCATGTCAGAACACGACCATTTAAATAGTTGAGAACTGCAAAGTTGAACCTGCAAAATGAAGAGAACAGACTGAGAATTTCTCAAGGGCAGAGGATGTGCCTTGTTCGTTGTGCCGTTTCTGCACTGGCACAGTGATCCATAGGTGTAAGTAGGAAAGAAGGAAGGAAGGAAGGGAAGGAAAGACCAACATGCTAGTCAAATCATATCCACATAAAGCGGAGGAAGTTCCACAGAGATTAATAGTCACTAAAGCATCGATCTGCAATGCTCTCCAAAGGGAACTTAATAATCTAAAAGTGCCACTAAGACAGATAACAGGTGACTCTCAGGGTCTGACTTCAGAGGATGAACAAGATTACCCTTCTAGATAAGTTTAACAACTGGGTCAGGATCAGAGGGTATGGAAATCATCACGTCCTATAGCACAGAGCAGGAGCAAAGAGATGAGCACACTCTCTTCGTCACTGGTCCGTGGAGAAACGGAAGTGAGGCGGGACACAAGCGACTTCCATGTGTCTAAGCATCCACTTCTAGAGAACCAGGAGAGGAGAGGCTGACCACAGATGCCATCCCGTCTGGACTATTCAAGAAGGATCAAAAGGAAAATCAGGCAAAAAGAACTCTACAGAGCCTAACGTTTCAGTTACTAGAAAGGAAACAGAGGTGGGAACCACATTCAAATCTGTTGCAAATCTCTTGACACTGAGGAAGACAGAAGTTCCCTTCACTGATATTAACAAAGAGCTCTACGGGGACTGTCACCTGTCACCAGGGACCACACGGACTAAACCTCAAGTCCGATAGTGGAAAAGTCCTTTCAGCCACTGCAATGGTTTGTATAGTGTATCTGCTACCTTCTGGGACAAAATACCTGACCAGAAGCAGCACAGGGAAGGAAAGAGTTGATTTTGGTCTAGGTTCCCTGCAGGGTGGAGTTCATCACGTCGGGGAAGGCATGGCAGTCTGGAGCAGGGAGCCCGCAGCACGTTTAGGAAGCAAAGAGCAAACCTGGTATGGAGCCAGGCTACAGCACCTCAAGGCTGGCCCCCTAGTGACCCACTTCCTGCAGCAAGGCTCCACCTCCTAAAGTTTCCGGAACAATGCCACTAGCGGAAGGGGGGGGGGGGGGGGGATTAAGTATTCAAGCACATGAACCTATGGGGACATGTTACCTTCAAACCACCACAAATATGGGTTGATTGTTCCCTGAAGCTTACTGTTTTGAAATTCAATCCTTGATGGGAGGTATTAAGAATGTGGAAACTTAATCCCATGGTGACTGTGATGCTTAGAAGTGGGGCCTTTGGAAACTGGATAGGATTAGGTAAGATCCTCAGGGTGGAACACTCGCGACAGACTGCTAGCAGCTTTGTAAGAATATGGACAAGTGAAAGAAATGCATAGACACATACATGTGATCTTTTTCTCTTGCCCCATCTTAGTACTCTGCTAACTAGAGGCACCATCATTAGATATGGCCCTGTGACCCTGGATGTCCAAAACTGTGAGCAAAGTAAACTGCCTTTTGTTATAACATAACCTGCCTTGGGCACTTAATTGTAATAATGAAGAAGGGACGAACAGAATTACTTTCATATTTTAATTTTACTATAAATCTCCTTTCTCACACTTTGGAAAAAAAAATCATGGTTCTGCATGCAGTGACGAGGCAGTGACAATCTGGGAAGCAGTGACAAGTAGATGATATTACAGATTTCTAGTGACAAATACCTTTGCATTTATAAATATTGAAGAATGCTATAGACCTTTTGAAAACTGTTGGCCTTGAAATGTAGCCTAGAACATATGGGTTTCTTTTTCTTATACAATTAAATGTAAATATTATCAAGGATATAAGTCAGTGGTAAATTAGCTATAGTGACATACAGTTAAGTCCTATTATGTCATCCAAGTAGGTTTTTGAAAATAAGCTTTACTTAGTGAAGTGTAATCCAGATATATAATTGGAAAGCTGAGGGAGGTGGTGATGGAATGAGGTGAAATGGAAGTGTTGAAAAATATACAGTATTTTATTTCTATGAAAGTTTTCAAAATCTTGACATTTTAATAGTATGCATGATCCCAAAGTTACCATATAGCTTAGGCCTAGCTCCATCATCCCTGGACTGTGAACTCTGACGTCAGGGGCGTGGGGAATGCAGATGGGAATGTAGGCTCAACAACCCATGCAGAGCCTGGATTTGGAGACTCGTGCCTATGATCCTAGCACTTAGGAGTTGAAGGCAGGACAATCACCGTGATTTTGAGGCCAGACTGGGCTCCAAAATGAGACCCTACTTGAACTCCCGTCCCCCCCCACTCCACAAAGCCCAACCAATACGGAAATCTAGACTTTATAAATTAAGAGATGATGCTCATTATAATAAATCTCCAGAAATCAAATCACTAACAAGATGCAAGGAACTCCTTGATGAAAAATTTTCAAATATTTTGAAGACAGAAATAAAGAAGGGCTAAAAATAACAAGGTGAGTATGCAAAATAAGGAAGCTATAGATGCAGCGGACTGTCTCTGAGTGAGGCGAGAGGAGCACATACACACCAAGAAGCCCACAGCAAGCCCCGGGAGTATAACTACAGAGCTGAAACCTGGTGTGAGAAGCGCTGAAAATGACATTACACAGGTAGCAAAAACAAAACAAAAAAAAACAAAGAAGAGAATTTAAAAAACGTTTTCAACTGCAAGCATAGAATTAGCCAAAGAGCAACAATCAAGAAATATGTATTAAATAACACTTATTGAATAAATGAACTCACTATTTTGCAATAGCAATACAAATATAGCTTAGTGATTCATAGTCTGGAAGGTATTAAATTCATTAAAAGTATCATAACTAATAACAAGGCATTCAAAAGTATGAAAGTTCAGTGTGGACAGATACATAAATATACATATATATCTATATGAGAATCCTACTATGTAATAGGAAAGTACTGATTATTTAGGCAAAATATACTGTTAGTAAAAATCACCCCAAAAGAAAAAAAAAAACAGTGGCAACCAGTAGGTAACATCACGAGGTTTGAAAATGAGAAAATGTCTTTGCTTGAGGCAGCAATTGAGAAACCAGTAAATTTATGTGGACAGATAAGAAAAGGAAAGAACGTAGTTATCAAAAGTTACCGGCTTCTGTTTCCTAATTTAAGTTAGAAACAATGTCTGAGCAAGGCAGTAGTCTTATAGGCTCACTACCTATATGGGGAGTAATCATATTTGTAAAGGCTATTTATAGTCACTAATAAAGTAGATTGGAATATTTTATCTCTTCTCTAATTCTACAAACGGGACTGCCCCACAGGCAGAGACAGGGGTGCATGTGTAAATCACCTGAAAATGAATACTCAGACGCATGGGGAATGAAGTATCTAATTATCTAATATGTGGGAGGAATTTGGTTAATTAATCTGAGGCCTTTACACAGTTATCTATATTGCTAAACTCTGTCTTGCTCTTGTTTACTTGGCTGCTGAGATATCTTAACAAGATAACAAGTGAAACCGTTAGAAGGGTTATTATAATTATGCCAAATATCACTAAGCTGACGTGAATGGAGCAATTAGCTCAGATAGTGGTTCACTTTCACAGATGAGCAATTTACTTATGCCGCAGGCTTCCTGGTTTCTTTCCAGGTTGGTCAGAGCCCAGATGAAGCTCTACCCCTTCATGGATGACACCCTGCCTTCCTCCGCTGAAAACACATGGTCTACGGTGGGGGAGCGGTACCTTCATGATGAAGAAGAGAAAGATGACGATGACCACATTGACCTTGGGGTGAATCCACACAGCTGACTGGCCCAGGCTCTGGGGGTCACCAATGTGTTTCACCCATGTGTTGTTGTCAAACAAGGTGCTGATAGCTTCACGGGGCATGAGCTGTGAGGGAAGAAGCAGAGAGGACGGCTCTCCTAGGGTATACTGCACGTCGCCAGCCTCATTAGCCCAGGATCTATTTTGCCCTTTTCGCAGGGAGAAAGTCTATTCCTAGGCAAAAAAAAAAAAAAAAAAAAAAAAAAAAAAAAACTACGAGAACCCCAAGCCTGAGCTGCCTCCCCTTCCTGGCTTAGTCAGGACCCCTCTCCTCCCGACTCTCAGACTCCCCTAGAGCTGACCTCTCCCGCCATGAATTGGCCCATTCCTGGTGGGAAAGTGACTGAAGCGATGACAAGGGTGACGATCCCAGGGTACAGCAGGCCGCTGGAAAAGAGACAGTGTCAACCCTGACCCCTGCTCGGCCAGCCCACAGTGAGTAAGGCCATGCGGGGCTCTGGCAAGCTGTGGCTTCCTGTGGCCCAGTGACTCTGTTCTTTCAACACACGGCATTCTCCGCCAAGCAGTCATCCTTTTACTGCTCGCCCCTACCTACAGTGTCAGAGATTCCTCCTGATTTAACACACACACACACACACACACACACACACACACACACACACACTCCACCTTAGAGCATTTAGTGCCTGCCACAAAGATGAAAACTCGGGGAGGAAGCAGAAGATCAGCGGGTAGGGCCAGGGAAGGGCCGTGACTCACTGCTTAGCAAACAGCTGGCTGAGGGCCTTGTGCTTTCGGATACCCAGCATGACTTGGCGGTGCAGATACACAAAAGCAGCTCCCAGGAGCCCGCAGAAAATCCTGAGGGTGCAAGTTTACCGACGTGAAACCATCCATGACACCCTCATAGCTCCGATTCAGCCTCTGCAGGGAAGCAGACAGCAGCCCCCAAACCCCGCTCCTTCTCTTTCTACCTAGCTCGCTTTGAGTGAAGGCCACCCACTTTCTTCCTAGCTCCAGCCCCTTCCAATCCACAGCCTTACCCCATTTCCGGTTCCCCATACCCAGGGAAGACGGTTCCACTGACCCGATGACAGCAAAGGCGGGGAGCTCCTTAAGGTCAAAGGGGAAATCCATTCGGAAATTCGTTCTGAACAGAGCAGTGATGGTAACTATAAGAAGAACAGGCTTGGGCTGGAGAGATGGCTTAGTGGTGAAGCGCTTGCCTGAGAAGCTGAAGGACCCCCGGTTCGAGGCTCGATTCCCCAGGACCCATGTAAGCCAGGTGCACAAGGGGGCGCACGCATCTGGAGTTCATTTACAGTGGCTGGAGACCCTGGCGCACCCATTCTCTACCTGCCTCTTTCTCTCTGTGTCTGTCGCTCTCAAATAAATAAATAAAAATTAACAACAACAACAAAAAAAGAACAGGCCAACCTTAGGGTGGGAGTTTCAGAGAAAGCCACAGATAGGGAGAGTCCAACGCTTCCCTCCTACCTCCCCTTCCCTCTCCCTTTCTTCCTCCAATTTCAATCTTCCTTTTCTAATTAATTTCCTTCTTTCTACACACCACCATGTTTATAAGTCTTACCCTGTGACCTCTACAACCCTTGGGCCTTGGGCCTGCTTCCCAAACAGCACCAGCCATTCCTTTCCTGAAGCGCCCTCCCCAGGCCCCCCCACCCCACCCGCACCAGCCTCTAATTCACACCACCGCCCCCAGGCGGCCTCCTGTTACCTGCGTCCTTGTTCCACACGGCCAGCACGCGGAACACAAAGGCACTGAAAGTGGCTGCAAAGAATCCTCGCCAGTAGTTCCGGACGGCAAAGTAGGTAGAGGTGACCTCGATGCTAAACAGCACTCCTGTGGGACAGGGAAGATGGCTCACGTGCGCCCCTGAACCTCGCACCGTTGAGACCTGAGGAGCTTTGGCTGACACTTGACTTTGAGAAGCAGTAGTGGGAAGTAATGATCTCTCATTGTTCCATGCTCTCAGCCAACGATCTGCTCACGTTAGCTTCGCTTGTGGGGGTGGTGTTTTGCTTCTAGACCAGGGTTGTGGGTCAATGAGATACAGAGAAGGGTCATGGGGAGGCCTTCCCTCAAAACCCCCCAATACATGAGGCTCAAGTGGCTGTGCCTGCCCCACCCCTTAAAATGTAGGACCAGGGCTGGAGAGATGGCTTAGCGGTTAAGGCGCTTGCCTGTGAAGCCTAAGGACTCGTGTTTGACTCGCCAGGTCCCACATAAGCCAGAGGCACAGTGACACAAGTGCGCAATGTCCCACAAGGGCACAATGTTGCACATGCGCACAAGGGGGCCCACACATCTGGAATTCAGTTACCACGGCTGAGGCCCTGGCGCACGCATTTTCTCCCTCTCCTCTCTCTCTCTCTCTCTCTCTCTCTCTCTGTCTCTTTTTCATTAAAAAATAAAAGGCCAGTTTGTTGGGCTTGCCTTAAAATTTTTTTTTTTTAAATGTAGGGCTCACAACTTCCAGATACTCATGTATATTTCGAGGTAATTGAAGGACTTTGCAGAAAACTGAAGACGAGGAAGCTTCTGGAGCCAATGCTCAGCAGAGTTCGCACAGCTGGAAGTCAGGCTAGGCAGATTATTTGCAATGCCTTTCTAGCCCCCTTGTCCCTCTCCCTTACCCTGAGGCAACTTTATGATAAAGAAATAAGAAAAATAGGACTGCACATTTTGCAAGGTGACAGTATTCAATATTTCAAGCAAACAAAGCAAAAGAGCCTTCCCAAATAATAATAATAATAAAATAATCACAATAAAAAATTAACAGAAAATTTGACTGGCAGGGACCAAAGCAACGTGGAAACTGAGGCAGAAAGAAGTGAAAACAACTATACTTAGGAAAGGTGTCTGAGGTCAGAGAAAAGCCTGCTAAGGGTCCTCACCAGTTCTAGTTCTGATGGCCATGGTGAAGCAGGATTTGAAGCAGGACCCCTCCCAGCGGTGCGGACAAATAAGGACTGCTAACGAGGCCCAGAAAGACCACATTTAAGACAAATAAGAAGAAATCACTGGCCGTTAGGAGTAAGGGGGCTGATCTTTGATTAGATGCAAAGTGAACATTGATGTCGCACTCAAAACCTGGCTAGGCTTCATGGCCATCAAACACAAGGAACCAGAGATACACAACCGAGGTGGGTGGGGAGGAGGCCCAGCCCCAAGGCAGAATTTGTCTCCTTGCCATGGTCATTGATCTGCCCAGCGTCTGCCAGCGCCCTCCCCCTTCAGACAATATCTCACATGCTAGGAACTTCTTTTCCTGTCCTAAATTCAAAAGTCACACCTTTCAAATATCTCAAGACCTCACTACTTTTTGCAGGGGCCAGTGAACTGGTCATAGTCTGAGCACCAAGAGTCCAGCCTGTGGCTACTCCTTTGTGAAACGGTTCGTGCGTTCTGACAGAGGATTCCTCCATCCCTGGAGAGCTGTCCCCAGGTCTCTTCTCCAGGCAGAACCAGCCCTCTCTCATCTTACCCTCTGGGAATTCAATGACTGAGTACATCCACTTACACATCTAGTTACTTGTCCTTACTCCTGAGTTCCTCCTTGGATTGGACGTTCCTAGAAAGCTAAGACCTAACCAGTAGTGGGCTTGGAGTTGGGGCTCGATGTCTGCACTAGGAGTGGGCAGGAGAGGAGAGGATACAGAGGAAAGAGAATCCAGTGAGGGGACTTCAGAGAACAGAGCCAGGCGGTGCAGAGCCAGCCACACGTCTTGCTCTGCTCTTCAAAGCCCACGAGGGAAGGCAGAGCTACTGGGCCTGGAGGCAGATTGCATGCAGCGGCAATCAGGGTACGTCTCTCTCTTTTGCTTTCATTTGACTGCGTGAAATGACTCAGCTCATATTTCACACATTTCTGAAACCCTGGGCTTGGTTTTCTTTTCCATGATGTTGATCTGGGGGCACTTTCCCTAGCAGTCTGCCACCGTGTGCTCAGGAATGAGAACTAATTTTAATATTTAGCCTGAAGCCGGGCCGTGGTGGCGCACGCCTTTAATCCCAGCACTCGGGAGGCAGAGGTAGGAGGAGCACAGTGAGTTCGAGGCCACCCTGAGACTCCATAGTGAATTCCAGGTCAGCCTGAGCTAGAGTGAGACCCTACCTTGAAAAAAACAAACAAAACAAAACAAAACAAAAAAATTAGCCTGAGCCAAACATAAACTGTGCTGCTAAGATGAAACAAAGCTCTGAAAACACAAACAGCCTTTGGAAGCTTCCAGCCTTAGGTCTGCACTACACTGCTCTTCCCTCACTGTGGCCCCTGCTGTTCCTGGGTGTCTCTCACCAGCCCAGCTCTCTACTTGTTTTCACTTGGCTACTCCATACAAACCTCATTCTCTGCATCCTCAGAGTAAAACGTATCAATTCTCTGCCCAGATCTGTTTCACTTTTGTATCCCCCTCCACTGTCATTCACACAGTTGCCTTGATTGCATGTTAGCCTAAAACTCTCCTCTCAGTCAATTTCACTTTTCTACCCCTGACATTTCTCCTCTTCTCTATCTTTTCTGCCTCTGCCCAGTTCAGGCACGTCATCTAGCATCAAGACTACAATAGTCTTCTTGTTAATCTTAGATTAATCCTGTTAATCCACAGCCAATTCTACCCCGACACATGTGCCAAGGGGGATTGGATGGGCACACAAAGCTGGCCGTGTCACTTCCTTGTAGAAAACTCTTGCGTGGTTTCACTTTGCCCACAACAGCATCTCCCAAGTCAGTCCCCTGAGCAACTACAGGTCCCATGAGATGATCCCTGCAAAAGCAGTTTGGCGGGAAATGCTGTTAACAATGATTTTGGGTATTCAAAATGCATGTCACCATCCCAGACATTCCGATAACCTTTCTTTCCAGTGTATTTATTTTTAACTCCCTAATTACTCAAGCATTTCCCAACAAATTTGACCTTGCAACAATTTTCTTTTCACACATTACACCTATTAACACCACAAAGAACTGTGTTCTATGAAGCACATTTGGGCAAATCCCAGCCAAGAGAACAAGCCTATTTTCTCATCATGCCTTCTGACGACCTCCATGACTCAGCCCTATTTACCTGTCCAGACTCGTTCCTATGATCCTGTCCTGTTTCACCTACTGTAATGGAGACCTTGACTTTAGATGCTGTCCATTTTGTCCAGAGCGCCCTTTCTTCCTTGCAAATTCCTACTTACTAATTATGCTTGAGCCAAATGCTGTCTCTTTTGTAAAGCCTCAAAGGCTTCCCCTTTAAGGCAATCTTAAAGGCTCCCACTGAGTTTTCCTTGGAACACCACTGGGGCATTTACCTGGTTGTGACAATCTCTGTGTCTGGCTCACCGAGCCCTCTGAGAGCACAGGGTTGAGCCCAGTGCCTGGCACACAATGGGAGCAAAAGGACATTTGCCAGTGTAGTAGGACGCTGAATTGTATTTCTTTTTGTAAAATTTTATTAATTTATTTTCTGGGAGAAAAAAGGGAGAGAGAATGAGTATGGGCATGCCACAGGGCCTCTACCCACTGCGAACAAACTCCACATGCATGAGCCATCTTGTGCATCTGGCTTTACCGTGGGTCTTGTGGAATGGAACCTGGGTCATTAGGCAAGTGCCTTAACCACTGAGCCATCTATCCAGTTCCTGATTTCTATTTCTTTCACCAGCTCCTCAGCTTAGCTGAGGAGGTTAGGAGTTGCCTAGGCTGCGAATAAGCGATCTTAATACTAGTCTTTGACTTTTTTTTTTTTTTTCAAGGTAGAGTCTTCCTCTAGCCTAGGCTGACCTGGAATTCTCTATGTATTCTCAGGATGGCCTTGAACTCATGGTGATCCTCCTACCTCTGCCTCCTGAGTGCTGGATTGAAGGTGTGCACCGCCTTGCCTGGATTAATATAGTTTTTTTTTCTTTCAGAGTTGTTCTGTATTCATAAAAAAAAAATCAAGTAGTGCCACCTGCAGATATGTTTGTTATTTGCCACTTAACAGAACAGCCTGAGCACGGCCCTCAACTTCCAAGTACTTAACCATTTCTCGTGTCAAGAGCAATGTTGTGTCTGTAACTCTCCTAAGGGCTCTGCCTTCCCCATACTCTACACAAGACCAAGAGAACCTTCCTCACTCATCTCGGAAATATCGCAGCTTCAGGGAGAACACACCCAAGAAACACATCCTGCCGTAAAAATACTCTTTTGACCTCTATTTGGAAGGCTGGGGGACAAATAAAGGCAGTGTGTGTAATGCGGGTGTGACTACTTAACGTGTGCAGAAATGCAAAGGCGCTGCTGCTCATGGTCAGGGGCTCGTGACCTGAAGGACTACAGGTGACAACAGACGTGCAAACAGGACACTAGCGGAGCCTTGCCCACCGACCTCCTCATGCTGCCGGCTCTGGCATGATGGGAGCACAGGGAGGAGATGTTTCCATCAACTTTGAATTCTTACCCATACATCACTCCAGAGCCACGCCATTTTGGGTATCTGGAGGACTCCTCTACGGAGTGACTTCTTGTCATAGTTGAAAATAAACCCCTAGCAGCCAGTCATTTAAAAAGCGTACGACCTTCCTGCAGCTGTGTCCTTCAGTGATCAACCTGGTGTCCTTTTCATCCCCAGTGACTCCAGTGACTGATCCACAGACTCCCGCCCTGTTCCTATAGCTACAACCCAACTGTGATGAATAAACAGGTAAGCTGCCTTTTGAGGCCATGTCCAAATGTTAGCAACCCTTGAGAAAGACCACTGTTTTCCTTATATGTGTAGAAAGAGCTCAAGTGTAAATCGCAATCACACCCAGGCACAACTTTCTTTTAAAATTCTCACTTAAAGCTCGCTTAGGGACTTCTCACGTAAAGCTCATTGTAATTATTAATCTAAATAAAGTCCACCTAAATTACCTTGTCCTAACTAAAAGCCAACTTTTCTCTTGGAGAAGGAAGTACATAGAGTTTTCTGTTACAAGACATAACACACGAAGGGCGAAAGTACCCAGAGTCATAAACACATTTTAACACATTTAGTCGGGGGACCTGGAAGACTGCGGTTGCTCTGATCCCTGGCCGCGCACTTTCTGAGAGCACACCCTTGCTCCATTCTCTGGTCTTCTCTGTGAGGTGCCTGTTGCTGTCACAGGGCGTTGGGCAGAAACCCATGTAAAGTGGTTGGAACACAGCTAGGCATATAATGTTAATTGAAAGCTAATTGTTTCTGTTCTGGTAAGAAAATTGTAACTCAGTTCTAGCACTTGGCGAGACTGACAAAAACCCGGCGGTGAGAAGGCCAGGTAAGTGGCTTGATGCATTGGTAGAGTGTGTGTGTGTGTGTGTGGGGGGGGGACACTTGCCTCCAAGTGGTGTGCCAAAACAGCAGCCGACCCCCACAGCGCAGCCCACCGTCAGGATGTCAGTGTAATAGTATGGCTGCTACTAGGGAGAGACAGACAGACAGACAGGTGGGAGGAGAAAGGTAGGGGCAGAGAGAGGGGGGAGGAAAAGAAACAGGGCAGAATGAGAGGCTTACATCGCAGAGAAGGACCGTGACCCTGCCACCCCCATGATTCCCCGGGCTAGGAGAAATGCAGTGAGTTTGGCAAACAGGAAGTGACCTCATAAGCTCAAGGCCAACAACAGAAATGGAACAAAAATGCTATGCAAATAAAAATCAGCAATAATGTCTATAGAGGGCTGAAGAGAAGCAGCAGTAGCCAAGAGGCAGGCAGGCAAGGACTCCGGATAGCCAAGTACCAATCAAGCCGGCATAAAAGAACAGCCAGTCTTCACAAGAACACTCAGCCCTTTTGGAGGACACATACGGGTCCCTGGAGACCAGGGGCCTGTACTCCGCGGTCAGTCACTCCCTGGATGCCTACCCAGCAGTCCCTGCAGCGAAGTGTGGACCCCCTCTTCCCCGACGCTATGGCAGCCCCTCCCTCCCCCCGACTGCCCCCTCCCAAGTCAGGCTCAGGCAACCCAGGTAGGGAGGAAGTGAGACTTGCCTCCGACAGGGGCTGCAAAGCAGCACCCCACGCCCACTGCACAGGCTGGCACCAGGAGGTCAAGCTGCCCAGGCACGGTCTGCAACAGAGAAGCACGACAGGCAAGGCGGGTGGTAGCAACGTGTAAGCCGGAGTGGGGGTGGGAGACAGGGCAACGGACAAGGCGGATGGAAGGCGACATGTGAACTACTAGCAGGTGGGAGGCGGGAAGCCCAGGAGGGCACGTGGAAGGGAACTGACAAGGGTCCACACGGATTAGGAAGGAGCATGCGCACAGGCCCGGCTCGGGGTGCCTTGTTGGGGTATGGCTCAGGAAGGGCTGGACACCAACCAGAAGGACAGGCAGAGGCTGAACAGAGGCACGCTGTGGCCAGGGCCAGCAGGCGGGGGCGTGGAGAAGAGAAGCCCGCGTCAGCCCTATGCTCGCTTCAGCACCATAGCTAGACCCCCCCCCCCCCCGCGCCCTGGGCATGCGCGGCTTCCTTGCACCAGCTGGCCCCTGCTGCGTGGCACCTTCTCGCCCTTACCTCGTAGACCCCACAGAACATGGACATAAACTTGCTGAGGACAGCGGCACATATGCTGGCGATGTGGACAAAAGGACCCTGGAAGAGAGGAGCAGAGCTGGAACTCAGGTTAAGAGGTCTGGCGGGCGCGAGCATGGAGGCCTCGCTGAACTCCTATGTCCTGCCCTCAGGCCCCGGTCCAGCGGTTCTGCCCTGGAGGAACCTCATTCCAAGAAGGAAGGGAGATGATAAGATCAGTGTCTTATCTCTACAGATAAGGCCAAGGGCTAGGAAGCAAAAGCGAGGGGAGAGAGAGAGAGATAGGATGGGGACACGGTCTTAGAGAAGGTGGTCTGTGGCTGGCCAGTTACAGCTGAGTTAGCGCCTTGGTTGATTGCGTGAGCCTCATGGGTGTCAGGAGAAGGCGTTGCAGGCAGAGGAGACAGACTGCAGAATACTGAGAGGCCCGTGGCATGGTGGAGGGATGGGAAGAGAGCCATGTGAACCTAGCACAGGAATGGGCCAGGCTGAGGCTCCAGTACCTCAGCGGAGGCAGCAGACATGCCTACGACTGACAGGCTGCTGCGAAAGTGTTGATTTCATTAAGTGGTACGTAAACTTCTTGAGAAGTTATTGACCAGAGGCCAGAAGTGCCCCATTTCATGTCTGAAAGATATCTCTGGCCACTGTGTGGAATATGGACAGTGGGGGGCAAAGTGCCTCTATGAGGACCAAGACTGAAGGAGCCTTGAGATGCCACCTGGAGGAAGTATGGCCTCTTTGTATGTCTCAGTTTTGTCATGTTAAAACAAGGGGAGGGGGCTGGAGAGATGGCTTAGCGGTTAAGCCCTTGCCTGTGAAGCCTAAGGACCCCGGTTCGAGGCTCGACTCCCCAGGACCCACGTTAGCCAGATGCACAAGGGGGCACACGCGTCTGGAGTTCGTTTGCAGTGGCTGGAGGCCCTGGTGCGACCATTCTCTCTCCCTCTCTCTATCTGCCTCTCTCCCTCTCTCTATCTGCCTCTTTCTCTCTCTGTGTGTCGCTCTCAAATAAATAAATAAGATAGCAAAAAAATTTTAAAAAAAACAAGGGGAGGAGCCAGGCATGGTGGTTCACACCTGTAATTTCGGCACTCAAGAGAGTGAGGTAGGAGATATGCCTTGAGTTCAAAGTCAGCCTGGGCTATATAGCGAGTTCCAGGCTAGCCTGTGTTATAGTGACATCCAGTCTCAAAATAGAGATAGACTTGCTGGCTCATGCCTATAATACCAGCACTCAGGAGGCTGAGGTAGAAGGATCACCATGAGTTCATGGCTAGCCTGGGTTAGGATGACTTCTGGGTATACCTGGGCTAGAGTGAGACCCTTCCTTAATCAATCAATCAATTAATCAACCACAAACAAACTAACAAAGGGATCAGCCTGAATTGATTTTACCCCCAAGAAACATTTTGGCAATCTGAAGGCATTTTGGGCGTCACAACTAGGGGCTGCTGGCATCAGGGTCAGGGTCAGAGATGCTGCTAACGCCCCACAGTGTGCAGAGCAACCTACTCCCCCGGCCCAGAATTACCCAACCCCACATGTTAACCATGACTGCCGTAGGCCTCCCGGCATTGACATTCCTGCTATCACACCCTAGTACAAGGACCTTCCAAGCTTTCTTACTATGTTCCTCAGCCCTGATTTATTCCTGTTCCTTCCTGTCCACTTCTCCCAAAGCACCCTTCTAGATTGTTCTCTCTCTGTGTCTCCCCTACCTCCCTACGTACCCCCTGATAGCACCTCTCCCATCCTGTGCCTCAGCTATGTAGACCTACCTCTTTCCCCACAGGGATGCCGCTGCCCAGCCCAGCGGTCAAGGCTACCACCTTGGCCACAAAGGCCTTGAGTGTGAGGTATTCCTTCAGGACAACCCCACGGAGGATTGTCTTCATTTCAGGGATGCCAGAGCCTAAAAGGGTCAGAACAGGTTCAAGTATGAGGTGAAATAGGAGATGAACCTGGAAGTGGGAGTGGGTGGTGGTGGGGGGAACAAAGAGGCAGCCACAGAAGGCTAGAGAGGTTGGGCTGGAGGACAGGAGGTCAGAGGGCAAGGTCTGCAGGAGACTAGACTGCGTGGTCTTATAGGAAGTTCTCACCAACAGCCTGGGGAGACACGAGATGGCAGAAGAGAGCGCTGAAGAGGATGAGGACAAGTGGGAAGGTGACCCAGACCAGGTACTGCAGGGGGACGCTGGGCTGCATCTGGGCATAGCTCCACTTGTAGGCTGCAGGGACACATATCCAAGTCAGTGAGTGCGTCTCACGGCTGGCCTCGGGGTCCACAGCACTGGACAGCGTGTGGGTGTGTGTTTATGCCCTGGGCGTCTCGTTTTCCCCAGTCCGGGACACAGCTCTCTGTACGTGTGGGAACTCTGAGCTGAAGGAGGGGAGCTCTCTGTTCACACTCCCCTGGCCGCGGTAGCGGGCTGCGCTGTGTGAGTCACGGGTGAGGGCCGAGCTGTAGTTAGCCTGGCTAATGGCCATTGACAGGTTTGCCCGCAACTGAGGGTCTCCTGGCACGTGGGACTTTCAGCGCTGAAAATGGGAAGATTCCAGGGACACGGGGGCAAGCAAGCCACTTCCTTTGAGGGGCAACCATAGCTGGGGGTGGGAGATCTGGGTCTCAATGAGTTTGCTCTAGTTTGGGGCCACAGCCTCCCCCACCCCAGCACTCATGCAGTATCCTTGTCCCAAATACACCTAACGTGCCTCAGGCAGGAACTCAGAAACAGTCTCCACATGGGGGAGGCTGAGGGCAGCAGACCACCCGGACCTACCCTGAAGGCTCTTGGCACTGACATAGTCCATACACCAGCTGACCAGAGCCATCAGTAGGCCCAGGAGCACGAGAAAGATCCAGTCTTCCCCCAGCTGCCTTCTGATCACACGTTCCAGGCGGTGGACACAATCTGGGAAGAGGACAGGGTAAACAAAGAGGAAAGCAGCTCCCCATCACTAGCTTGGGGCGTGGCTGGAGAGGGTGGGGGAGTTGTCCACACGTGTTAGCACTGGCTGTCTCTTTCCATCTCTGCCAGTTGCTACCCCTGTCGTTTCAGAAAACACCCCCCCCCACACACACACACATCTCCCACAAGCACATGCATTCCCAATCTAAAACTTGCTTCTTGTGGTTGGGGAAGGAACTGTAGGGAACAAGGCAAAGTATGAAGGAGGTGTGTGTGTGTGTGTGTGTGTGTTTTAGGCACAATGGAAATCCAAGTTATTCTACTAATCCCTGTACCTCCTTCTATTCCAGATTCTTTTATTCCTCAGTCCCCATCACCTTGACATTTAGAATAGTGGTCCTCATCCGTGCTGTCCAAGGAAGAACTGGAGCCCATCTTCTTGGGCATTTCTCTGTTCTTGTGCTCCTTGTCTGAATATGGTACTTTGTGATGCCCATATATCTGTATGGAAGGAGAATGGCCAGTGTCTGTCTTCCGTGTTAAAAGGAACACAGAAGTCAGACGTGGTGGCGCATGCCTTTAAAGCCAGAACCTGGGAGACTGAGGTAGGAGAATCGCCGTGAGTTTGAGGCTAGCCTGAGACTATGCAGAAGAAGAAGAAGGAGGAGGAGATGAAGAAGACGAAGAAGAAGACACAGAACCCGGCATTGTGGTGCAGGCTTCTAATCCCCACACTTAGGAAGCAGAGGTAGGAGGAGTGCCATGAATTTGAGGCCAGTCTGGTATTACAGTGAGTTCCAGATTAGCCTGGGCTTAGAGACCAAACAAACAAACAAACACAGAGGGCATCGTGCTCAGAGAAAAGGAGAGCTCTTTTGGGCTGTGGACATTGAGGGCAGGGCACTTTGTGGTCCCCCTGCCCTCCCCTCTCTCTTCACATGTTTCTTGTTTTGTTTTGTTTTTTTTTTCCTCTTGTCCTTCCATCCCATTCTTTACTCCAGTCAGTATGAAATGAGAATTTTGGGGCTCTTTGCCAATACACCAATATGCCAATGCACCAACAAATTTAGGGTACCCCAGATTCTTGTCTCATGAATTTAAAGAATTAAAATCCATAGACTAGAGGGTAAGGTTTAGAGAGACTTTATTAGATTAAGAAAAGGAAAGAGGAGACAGGAGGGGTTAGAAAGCCCATGTGGGATTAGGGGTGGGGGCGTCTTACCAGGACCTGGAAGTTTAGGCAGCAATAAGAGAGACCTCCCACCTGGTAATCAGTTACTTACAACCTTACTGTGGCGGGCCTCACCTTCAGGCTCAGGTGAGCCAGAGTGAGGGCTGATCGGTCTGGGACAGGGCCTGCCTCACAAAGAGGACGGCCATGAAGCCAAGGTTTTCGGGCTGAGCTTAACTAACCACAATGCTAGGGTCAGACTTAAATTTTAGGAAAGGGATACTTCCTCCCAGGAGGTGCTCAGGTTGTTTATGGAAAAACAGATCTCTAGGTAATTCCTTTAGTCAAGAGATGGAGAGGAGAGATCTCTGATCTCTAATAAAGTAGAGATGGCAAGGTCAGACTTAAGGACATTTTTTTCTGCTTTTTACATTCAGGTCCCAACAACAAGGGTACCTGACTCCCTCTCAGTTCCTCAACCCAGATACAACTTGGCGCACAGTAGCTTCATCAAGGAGGCTGATCTCTACTTGGAAGAAGAGGTACAGAAAATTGTACTGAAACTGGGTATCCACATCAGGTCTGGTGTTACTTATGCATTCTGTGTGTCTTTGTACTTAACCAGTACTCCCTGCCTTGACTTCTTTCCTTTGCAGCCCAACTTGAACAGGGCCAGGCCAGAGTGGCCAAGCCCCCAGATGATTGTCTTGTCTTTTCTTTCTTTCCTTTTTTTGGGGCAAGCCTGCTTTTTTTTTTTTTTAGTTTTTTGAGGTAGGGTCTCACTCTAGCCCCAGCTGATCTGGATTTCACTATGGAGTCTCAGGGTGGCCTCGAACTCATGGCGATCCTCCTACTTCTGCCTCCTGAGTGCTGGGATTAAAGGCGTGAGCCACCACGCCCGGCTCTGACTGCCTTATTTATGCGAGAATAAAAGAAAGAGAGAGAGAGAGAGAATTGGCATGCCGGGACCTCTAGCCACTGCAATCGAACTCCAGATGCATATGCCCCCTTGTATGCATGTGTGACCTCGTGCACTTGTGTCACTGTGCGTCTGGCTTACGTGGGACCTGGAGAGTCAAACATGAATCCTTAGGCTTCACAGGCAAGCACCTTAACAGTTAAGCCATCTCTCCAGCCCCCTCCCCCTTTTTTGACTCAGGAAACATTTGCATCTTCATGGGGCCCCACAGCTCTTGCTGGCATTTTGTCATGGTGTGCCTGTCTTCCCTGAGGCACTTGGGTCCTCTGTCAAGCTCAGAGAAAGGCCACTGATCTCACACTTCTCAGAGTTTGTAGGCACAGACAGGAACCAGATCTAATAAGGAAAGTCATTCTACTTCCCAAATCGAGTGAACTGGGTTCCCACCAACCTTTGAGGAAGGCAGATTTATGTTAGCACGTACGTCTGTAAGGGGCGTAGTCCACTGGCCACTTTGAGCCTGCCCCGTACCCCTACATTAACTTGTCCTATCGGCAAAGTGCTATAAACTTGCCAGTGTGCGTGTGGTGGGCTGAGGGTAGAACTGGAAAGGAGCAATAAAACAATCTTGAGATAATATTGATGACTGCTGTATACTTATACTTGAGGTCCATTACACCATTTTCTCTTTTGCGTATGACATTTTTCCATCATAAAAGCTTGGCTGGGGAAATGGCTCAGCACTTAAGAACACTTGCTGCTTGTGGGAGGCCACCAAATTTGACTCCCTAGAACTGATGAGAATGCTGGGTGGGGCCAAGAACATCTGTAACCCCAGTGTGCAGTGGAGTGGAGACTGAAAATTGCTGAGGCTTTACTGGCAGACAGCAGCTCTGGGTTGAGGGAGAGAAGCTCATCTCAAGGAAACTCACACATAAGTAAGTGGTAAGAGGGCACTTGACTTCTCTGGCACACACACACATGTGCACATACCACACCCATACACAAAATAAAATCTAAAAAAAGAAAGGAAGATTAAAAACTAACATCGAACCCTATTTGCTTTCCAGGTCCTGTGCATGGACTCTGCTCCCCACACTGACTTGCCAGTCATTATGGCATCATGCTCCCCTGGCCAATGCGGCCCCCAAAACAGCACTTTGCTCACATCACTCCTTCTCTGGAAACGACCAGCGCTGCGTGGGAGTGAGCTGGCCCTGACATCTATGACCGGTTCTCCACTGCCCGTAAACTAGCCCTTAGGCCCATGGAGAATGGAGCCTCTTGACCCCAGTGTTGAGGTCACCTGCACAGCCCATCCCTCGGGTTCTCGGCCCAACACCTGCAGGAGCATGGCTCCATCAGTGAAAACCCTTCTAGTCAGATCTCCTGTCCTGTCACACTGCATTCTTTGAGTGAAAGGAGCACTGCATTGTGGCCTGTAACTCTGCCAAGGCAATTTCACCACCTTTCCTTCCTCGGCCCATCCCCATCTTCCCCTCTCTTGAACATTGGTTGGCACCCCACTGGTGCCAGCTCTGGACACATCTTGGCCACCTTTCCGAGGCTTCATGCTTCGCAAAATGTTTTATTTTGTTCGCTTTTCCCTCAGGGCGAGGCCTCAGGTACACGTTAGGCAGGCTCTCCTCCGCAGCTCGCCTCCCAGCCGGATTCCCTTGCTCTGCTCATTCTGACACTGGTCTGTGGCGACTGATGGTCTGCTTCCCCTCTCCCCAGCTCCTTTCCTCTCCCTTCTGGAGAAGTGTTCGCGTAGGGGTGTGTTTGTATGTGCTCTGCAGGACACTGTGTGACAGAAGTCCCACGGTGTCTGTGTGTGTGAGAGAGGGCATGGGACACTCGTAGCACGTGCAGCTCCTGTCCGAACCACTCTGGAGGTTATGTAAGCATGCCCCCCTCATGCACCTCTCTCTCTGCTGGGTTCCCAGAAGGCTCAATTCTTCTGTCAGTAAAGGCTTTGTGAAAGTGCGCACATGTTTCTATAAGTGCATACCTGGACCAAGCCTAGATCTTTGTAACACTTTCATATTTTGAACACATTGCCATGTACTTTAAGTTAGAAAACAAACGCTGTACTCTAGTCTCCTGGGTAATCTCCACCAATCCCTGATGTCCCTCCATTGCTGCCCTCCACCCAGCACTTTACCTGTGTGGGGTGGACGTTGTGCCGGGGATCTGCGTCCTTTCGGAGCCGGTGCTGAAGACCACCGTTCTCTGAGGGCAGTCCGTAGCTGGTACAGTGTTCAAAAGACACGTACTGGTACTGGGGGGCGCTACCCCACCACCTTTGTTCACCTCCATGCTGCTGGGACTGGGACCGCTCCATGTGTCCTCCCCCAGCCCCAGCTGGGCCTTGGCCTGTTTGCCCCCACTCTCCTCACAGTGCAGTTCCTTAAGCCTCTGTTCTCACTTGTCCCCAAGGCGTCTGGGGCACCATGCCCACCTCCAGCTATTTATAGTTGCCTCTCCATCACATGACCCCCCCTACTGCCACATCTGATCTGCCTGGGGTCGAAGCAGGTGTGAGTGCTGTGTGGGGTTGGGGGCTGGGATGAGAACCTGCGGGACAGCCCCACAGGGAGTCCCCTTCGCCCGCCCGCGGCGGCATTGTTCTCTCCCCGAGGAGACCTCCAGCCGCAGGTCACTGGTTCCTCTATAAATATCACTGGGACCAGGATGGGAAACAGAGCGTATGTCGAGCTGAATCTTTCCTGTAGTCTGCCGGGGTAGACATCTCTCCTTGAGCATGTTAGAAGGTGATAGGTGTGGGGGTGCTGGATGAAGTCACTCAAAAGTCTGAGACCACTGGACAGGTAACTCACCTGGGAGAGTAACTGGCGTCTCTCTGCCATCTCTTTCTCTTGGACTCTTCCAAGCGAGGCCGGTATCTGTACAGGGCCCAGTCCTCATCTGGATCCGGAATGGTATGGCCACCCCATTCCTGGCTCTCTCCAAGCTCTCTGCCAGAACCTGCTAATAACACTCTGGTACCATCCCCTGATCCCACCCTTATCACCCACTGGGTGTGGACTGCTGTGGGAAGCAGGGGTGACGGCCTTGAGTTCTGGAAGAGCTCTCACTTCCCAGACTCATCATCAGCCCGGTTCTAGGGGGAGGGATGGAACTTCCATTTAGACTGGGGTACCCATGCATGACACCTCTCCCAGGGTTAGTTAGATAACAAGGGAGAAGAGGAAGTACACCAAGGCCATTGGGAAGGTGTAGGCTGGGAGTGTTTCTCATTCCTGATGACCCCAACAAACCAAAGAAGGTGAGGAAGTAACGAATTCCCTTTTCTGGCCAATAAATTAAATTTTGACCAAGGTCGCAATGCTCCATCTGCCATTGTGTTTCCTTTTTCCTCACCAGTGCTGCTTACGTATTCATTCCTTCCCTATAAATTCCTCAGTGGAGAAGAAACTGAGGAAAACTCAAGCTTAGGATTCCTCAAGTGGGGTCCCTCCCAGAACAGCCCAGGTCCAGGAAGTGCAGGGTACGGACACCAAGCATCTGGTCTACTGTGTAAAGTTAACCTGTGCTAAATGGGATTGCTTGAAGCAAGTGGGAAGATGGATGCTAATAAAAGAACCTTCCCCAGATGCTCAGCATCGCGGTCACAAGGAAGTGCAGATCAAACCACAGAGGGGTCTGACCGTGGGAACAGAAACTGACACAGTCCTTACTGAAGACAGTATGGGAATTCCTCCAAAAACTACATACAGAAGCTACCATAAAATCCAGTAATCCCAATCCTGGCTATCTATCCTGAGGAAAATAAACCATTATCTATCTCTAAGAGGTATTTATACTCTTGATCATTGCAGCATTACTCTTAACAGCCAAGAGATAAAAGTAACCTAAGTGTTTGTTAACAGGTAAATAAAGAAAAGGTGGTGGATATACGCAATGGAATACTATAAGTGAAAACAAAGAAACATGGGTGAATATAGAGGACATGCCAAGTAAAATATGTCAGATATATTCAAATACTGTGTGATCTCATTTCTATGTAGAATCTAAAATAGGACTCATAGAAAAGAGTAGAAAGGGGTAGTTGCCATTGACTGGACCAGGGGAGTGGGTATCAGGAAGACATTGGTCAAAGAGTACAACGTTTTCAATTATGAATAAGTTCTGGAGATCCAACGCATGTGGTGGTGATGTTCAGTAACACTGCACTGCGTATTTGAAATTTGCTACAAGGGTAAATTCAAGGGTTATTACCACATATACCCTTAAGGGTAATAATGTGAGGTAATGGTTACCTACCTTGATTCCAGAGATTGTTTCACATTGTAGACATATACCAGTGTGTAAGGTTGCAAACTTTAACTGTGTACAATTTCTATTTGTTAACTATATACCCATACAACTGAAACAAATAAACAAACACCACCCTTTCTAGCATCAATCCTATGATCTCAAGGCTAACCGTGCAACCTACAAAAATGGTTGAGAGAGTAAAGGTTCTGTCTTTTCTGCAGATAGAAATGAAGGAGAGATCAAAGGATGGGTGAGAAATAAAAGGAATAATTTCCCAGTGAAGACATTAGTGCACCAAAGTGAGATTATGCTCTTGGAGAACTTCAGAGACAGTGATTTTTTTTCACCCACTTGTGGAGTCTGGCTCTCTCAGAAAACCACGGTCTATAGGCAACTTAAAAATATTAGCCAAAGCAGGGCATGGTGGTGCACGCCTTTAATCCCAACGCTCAGGAGGCAGTGGTAGGAGGATTGCCGTGAGTTCGAGGCCACCCTGAGATTACCTAGTGAATTCCAGGTCAGTCTGGGCTAGAGGGAGACCCTACCTTGAAAAACAACAACAACAACAACAACAACAACAAATTTTAAAAAAGTATTAGCTAGGTATGGTGATGCCAGCCTTTAATTTCAGCACTTGGAAGGCTGAGGAAGGACGTTGGCTGTTAGTTTAAGGCCAGCCTGGACTCCAGGGCGAGTTACAGATCAGTCTGAGCTAGAGTGAGACCCTACCTCAAAAAATCCAGAAAATAAACCAGGCGTGGTGGCGCACGCCTTTAATCCCAGCACTTGGGAGGCAGAGGTAGGAGGATCACCGTGAGTTTGAGGCCACCCTGAGACTACATAGTGAATTCCAGGTCAGCCTGGGCTAGAGTGAGACCCTACCTCGAAAAACCAAAAAAAAAAAAAAAAAAAAAAAAAAAAATCCAGAAAATAAATATCAGATTCAATTACTGCTTTCCTAGTATTCCTGAATAAATCAGGTCCCTACACGTGAGCAGCGAGGTTATGGACTGAGATCTGAAGGCAGAGACTGGCATGGTTCAGAAGAGGATCACATCTGCTCAAGATGAGTGGTCCACAAGGGAAGTACTCACCACAATTCTAAGACCTACGTTTTCAAGTTAGCCGAATCAGGCGTAACTACAGGCTGTTAGGGCGGCACAAGAAGGGTTTGAGAATTATCATCTTGAGCTCAAAACTAGCAATGGCTTAAATCCCATGAACTAAATGTAAACTATACCCACCCTACGCCCCAACACTGCATTAGGCCTGATGCTTAGGTTCTGATTTGAGGGGCCGATGATGAGCTTCTGGAGAGCCCACTGAAAGCTGAGAGTAGATTCAAAAGCAAGCATGAGTGATACTGTACTCTTCTGGCTTTATGCAGATTCTCCTATCGTCCGTGTCACTAAGGTAAAAAACTGTAGCATACATGAGGTAGAATTCTTCTGTGGAGTATAGGTAGTTATATCTTTTAGCGTCCCCAACAAATTTGAAGCGCAGATTTTGAGTTATGCCATTTTCTAGCTGCACCTCCCCAGTGTGTGGGACAATAAACAGGACCACCACTCTGGGTGCTGGGGATTGAACCCAGGGCCTCATACTTGTACTTATACCGAACCACATCCCTAGCCCTACCAGCACTCTTTTCCTTTTGTTACACAGAGGTTATTACAGAGTAACATGAAGCACTCTCAAGGGTAAAGCCGACAACCACTGTTTTCTTTTTAAATTTGATCTATTGTTATTTATTTGCAAGCAGAGAGATAAGAGAGAGAATATGAATGAAAATGAAAATGCATGGGTAGTGCAGGGCCTCCTGCCACTGCAAATGAACTCCAGGCTCATGCGCCACTGCTACTTTGTGCGGCTGGCTTTACGTGGGTACTGGGAAATTGAACATGAGCCTTCAGGCTTTGCAAGCAGGCGTCTTTAAGTGCTGGGCTATCTCTCTAGACAATGATGACCACTCTTAGAGGTTTTTTTTTTTTTTTTTTTTTTTTTTTTCCCTCATTCCTCTCTCTCCCTGTGCATACCCAGGTAGCATGGGACCCAGACCTGTCTTATGTTCTGAAATTTCAGCCAAGCACCCACTTTTCTGACACTCATTTCTCCTCGACTCCTTAAGAGGCCTGGGAGTTTCCCATGCTGTGCAGATTAGCCTTCGGTATAGTGTGCCACAAGCCTTTCACTCCCTCCTGCCTTGTCAAACATGACACACTTTCCCCTGCATCACCACATTTAATATTTACAGGAACCTTTTAAGACACGATTTTTCTTGTTTTTTTTTTTTTTTTTTTGTTTGTTTTTTTGTTTTTTTTTTAAGGGCAACTGAGACATTTAGCTCCGTGGCTAATGTCTCCAGCATCTTCACCTAGAAGCTGGGGAGATGGCTCAGTGGTTAAGGGCACTTGCAGGCCAGGTTCAATTTCCAGGCATCCACGTAAAGCTAGATGCACAAAGTGGCACATGCATCTGGAGTCTTTTGCAGCTGCAACAGGACTTGGTGTGCCCATTCATTCTTTCTCTCTCTTTTCTGCTCACAAATAAAAAATATTAAAAGAAAACAATAAACATAGACCCAGAAGTTCTAGAGTTCATGCTTAACACTACCTTTCTTTCTCTTTTGATAGTTACCTTATTTTCCTGTTCCTTAAAAAAAAAAAGAAAAGAAAAAAGAAAAAAAGGAAGCCCGTGTTCCATGGAAGGGTGAAGAACGCCAGGCCCTGAGCTCCGGCTGCAGCAGCAGACCAAGCTCTGGTCGGGCTTAGCTGTTCTTCACAAGCCTCTTCCCTCCTTTCATAAACCTTGGTTCTGCCCTATCGAGCACTTGTTTCCTTTCTTCCTGTCTTTCTCTCCCTGTTTGAGAAAACAGGATAGGGAAGGGCAGCAGAGGGCAGCCCCCACCTCAGGGAGGGGGATAATTTTAGAAGAGAATCCCCTGGCAGAGGTAAGTGGGGGAAGGGACTAGAGCTGTGAAACTCAACCTGACACCCTCCTCATTCAAGGGCGGGTGGGAAGGACACGGGACTCCAGCTCGGGCACACACTGCTCTGAAATGGCCAAACATACTGCAGCTCCTGTAAACTTGTACTTCCGCTCATGAAGTCTACTTAAACCTGAGACTTTCGTGCCTCCCTTGGGACTACCTGTCTAAAAGTACAACAAAACAGTCTATTTTCCATGCTATTGCCCCCACTGTTCTCCCACCTTGAATTCTCTTCAGTGTGGTGATATTTAGCTCAGCTCAATGCATTTTGCTTCAATAGCCACCACTCTTAGTTTTAGCAACTTTCCATGGTTGTTTACTATCCACATGCACCTTTCTAAAGAATGTTCTCCCTCTCACTAAACCTCCCTAACCCCTGTGCTCTGGCACACTTACCTGTCCAGGTATTGTAACCCAAATACCCCCCAACTCACGATCCATTGCTTACACCAACAATTCTCTAATCATTTTGTCTACCCAAGAAAACCTTAAATCTCATTTGGACCTTGTTGAGAAATGGAATCCTCCTCTCCTCTCCTCTTCTTCCTCCAGTCCCAGCCCCACCTGTGACTCCAGCCTCCACCCCGTAATCTAATAAGGCAGAACTGCTACTGCCTGCTCTTTCCTCTCACCTGACCAAGAGAAATCTCAGGCCTCTGTCAACTACGACAAGTCCACATCTGGCCACATACAATGACAGTGCAGGCTGGAAATGGCTCAGCAGTTAAAAGAGGACTTCCAATGCAAGAATGAGGGCAGGAGAGCAACCCCCAACGGAATAGGGGCAGGGACGAGGGAAAAGAGGGTACCAGCACATGATGTATCCATATGAAATGTATCGTTAATAGTACTTGGGCTGCAAGGTCACTGAGAAATCCTGCTGGAGCTGAGTTGAAAACCTCCTCCATGTAGACCAGCTGACAGGAAGCTGGAAAAAGATACACTGCATGCATTTCAATGGGAGAGAGAGAAATAACCAGTGAAGATAACCAACAGTGGACACTGCAAGCCTTATATTTGGCCAACCAGACAGAATGAGCCAACAGGTGCAATAGTGGTACATCTGTTATGGGGGAAACCAACCGCCCTCTAATTTGACTGGGGGCCCGCTCCATGGGAGGGAATATATCCTGTTACTGAAAACCTACAACAGGGGTAGTCTAGAGCCCTAGGGGTGTAATGTCTGCTGGTGTCTGGCTAAATGTATATACTATGCTCACCAAACTGCCCAATAAGCACTTCTCTTAATGTTCATACCCATATATTAATGCTACTCTCACTTTGGTTAGAGAACCTTCTCTTTTCAGATGGCAGTGACCTTTGAATGACTCAGAAGGCATCATTGTGCTGAAAAGTGACTGAGAAGTGCTCAGCACTGCAATATCTCTATCACATCTTCCAAAGCTCATGGTCCATTGCAGAAGACGTGGCGGAAAGAATGTAACAGCCAAAGGAAGGGTAGGACTCCTTACAATGTGATCCACTAGACTCAAAATGGCCTGGATATCCATGACCTCATAATAGGAGGAAAAGATCATAACATCAAAACAAGAGACTGATTGAGAGGGGGAGGGAATAGGATGGAGAGTGGAGTTTCAAATGGGAAAGTGGGGGGGGGGGAGGGAGGGAATTATCAGGGGTTATTGTCTACAATTATGGAAGTTGTCAATAAAAAATAAATAAAAAATGGGCAGAATTAAGAAACAAAAAGAAAAAAAAAAAAACATGGGCAAGGGAATGGGACACTCAGTGTTCAGCCTGACCACTTGAGTCAGTGTACTTCACAGCAGTCAAGCACATGGTGGGGCAAGGGCACACCACACACGTTACACATACAAGCAAAAACCGAAAAAGACAGTGGCAGCAGAAATAAGGGGTTTTCAGTTCCAGGTACACCTTGTGAGGTGTGGGAGAGGATGATGCTGTGTAAATGTCCAAAGACATGAAAACCTGTGGCCTCAGCAGATGGGGTACCGACAGAAACAGACACCAAGCACACAGCAGCAGCAAATATGAACATTTATTTGGCACCTGATGGAAATACAAAATCTTGGCAGTGGGAAGTGGAGAAGTTCTACCACTCAAATACCTCCATCCTATACCGACCCAAAGGCAGGACTTGGCAGCAAGTCTTCAAACCAAATTAAATGAGCACCGCAACTACTGGAGGCCTAGCATTTTGCTAGGCACCATAGGAGATGTGAAGTATGTTGGGTATGTGTTCAAGGAGCTAAACAAACACCCCAAACCCAGTGAATAAGAACAAAACACCCGGTCCATACAAAAACTGAAAGTATGAAAAAAAAAAAAAAAAAAAAAAAAAAGAACAAAACACCTGGAAAAAGCAAGAGTAACAATACTAAACTATGTATAGTCAAATGGGAAATTCTGACAAAAAAGGATTCTAGCTAAGACTGGCTGTTTTCATCCATCCTTCATTCAGCAAACACTTACCAAAGATCTAGCTGTGTCAGGCACAGGATACACAGTGGTAAGTAGGAGAGCCAGGGACTGTGCTCTCTTGGGCATACAGTCTGTGTGTATGTGTGTGTGTGGGGGGGGGGGAGGGAGGGTACAATGAACAAGCAAAGAGCACAATGAAGCTTTGACAGGGCACAAGGATCAAGAAGTCCGAAAGCTGTTTGTAGACAGAATGGTCTGGGAAGGCCTCCATAGACTTGCAGAATAAGATGCCACCCCAGAGAACAGTGGGACAAAGAGCGTAGAACAGCGGAGAAGCAGAAGGGCTGGAACATAGTGAGAAACCACCACTTAATGAGATTCAAGGGGAAGACTGGAGCCAGATCACAGTAAGGAATTTGGATTTTATATGAGATGTATCTAAGAAGCCCAAATGTCCCAAACAGGAAAGTGACACCATCAGCTATCAAAAACCCCAAAACTACTGGCACATGGAGAAATGCAAAAGGCTTGGTTTCCTGAAAGCAGAGACTATGGTTTTTCGGGAGAGGAGGAGTAGCGTGTCTGGTAACATCCTCACTCAGCTGAGACACGAGAAAGGGAAGTAAGGCCACCGGAAAGCAAAGGGCTTACACCGAAGCTAAAGGTAGGGGCAAAGCACTGCAGCATGCCTCCGGTGGAGGAGAGACTTGGTAGAAGCAGTGAACAGGATCAAAGCGGAGGGGGACCAAAGCAGGGAGGTACTGGCTAATACTCCGTAGACGTCTAGACTGCACGGAAGAGACCACAGTGAGGGGAATTTGTGACATGGTGACAGGTGACACCATTCTAACCTGTCACCATGTCTTTCTTCTGCTGATGCTCACTGCTAGGCCCATTTCAGTAACAGTTCAGGCAAAGAAAGACCAAGGATGATCTCTAAGACTGCCAGAGGCAAGGCATGCAGAACCCAAGCTCTGCTCACAGACCAAATGCATGGAGCCTGAAGGAGCCAAAGGGAGAGCTGAGAAGACATGCTTGCCTGGGACCTGCAAGTAGCACACGTACTTCCACCCACAGTGGCAAAGGCAAAGTGAGCGTCCCAGTCCCACGTGCCTCTTCAAGCCAGAAGAAAATGCTGACATTAAAGGGATATGAACACAAACAAACAAACAAACAAAAAGGTAATTTCGGAGATACCTTAACTGATGGAATAAAAGCAATAACCAAAGTGTCCCCCCATCCCAGCAAAAAAAAAGCCCTAGGGACAGAAATACAAGTACTGGGCAATGTGCATGCCCTCACCCCATGACGATACTGCATTCACAATGTCACTTGCCAGCTCTCTGGCTGCAGCTAACACTCCTGGCAACAAATCCATCTAGAGCCAGCTGTACAGGGAGAGACAGTCACCCCGGAGGAGCTGTCCTCAAGTCTCATCCCCAGGCAGAGATGACTGGCACAGGAAACCAACATGGGAGATTTCCGCATCCCTGAGAGGGCAGAACAAAAATGGTGCGTCCTGAAGAGAAAAGGCTCCACTGTGCCTCCTATGGTCCTGAGAGGTGGCATCACGTGGGTGGGTATCCGGGGAACAGGTAGAAGTGACGGCACAGAGTGCTGCAGTACTCAGACATCTCCTTGCATCGGTGGAATTCCGTGCCGGGGGCATAGCCCTCTCGTTCCTTGATGAGGGCGTTCACCTGAGAAGGCAGAACCAACAGTCAACTCTGAGGTCCACTTGTGTTTCCACAATACGGCCCAGCCAGGAGGGTAAAGACGACAGAAAGTCTAAGTAAGAGGGAGGGCATTGTGGAGATGCAAAGGTTTGCGCAGCCAGAGGAAGCTGACTTACCTTAACAAGCATGTCGGCCACATGCATGTCACAAGCCCTTTCAGAGAACACCTGACTGAGTGCCTCAATGTACCAGGAACCCCGCTTGGTGTTCCGCATGGCAGCAGTACCTGCAACCAGAGGTGTGAAGATCATGGGGAATGCACAACAGCTGGATTTTCCTGCCTTCTTATACCCTCCCAGTCAGATAGCCAAGCCAGAGCTCCCCAGCTGAGGGCAGTTATCATCTTTGCACCAGTCCTCTGGGGCTCAGCACACCTTTGAGGCAGGCATAACCACATATCATATCAGAGCGAGTGGGCAACCGCGTCTTCAGCAGCTGCTCTCTGCCAGCATCGCTCTCCTCACACCCCGGGGGTCCTGCATGCTTCTTCCCATCCTGCTGGTCAACCCCGCGATCAGTCTCATCTGTAAAAGACCAACAAATGAACAAAGATGTTACTTTTCTCTCTCTCTTGCAGGCCTGTCACAAGTAAGCCCATGTTCCCTATATGCTTGACTGAAGAGCCATTTTCAGCTGTTGTATCCAACCTATGGCTGAATTAAAAAAAATCATTACTTTCCCAGCATGCATCCATTACTCAGGGGTGCCTTAGGGAGGCCGGGCACATGCACACACACAGCTGGAGCATTTCCCACTCTGCACAAGAAAAAGCAAATGCCAAATTAAGTACTCTTTGTAAATGGAATTAAAAGTCACCTCTGTGTTCAATGAGTCATAGCAAGCTTTCTCTGTATTACATGATACTGACACTCAGCCTTATTACAGAAGCAAAAGATAATAAACCAAGTCTGATTCTTTTTTTTAAAATATACTTTTATTTATTTATTTGAGAGAGAGACTGGGAGAGGGAGGAGACAGAATGGGTGTGCCAGGGCCTCTAGCCACTGCAAACAAACCCCAGATGATATGCCACCTTGTGCATCTCGTCCTGGGGAGTTGAACCTGCATCCTTTGGCTTTGCAAAAGGCAAATGGCTTAACTGCTAAGCCATCTCTCTAGCCCCCAAGTCTGATTCTTATACATACCATAGAAAAATTATAGTCTAAAGATGTATTACCAGTAAAAGCAAACTGAAACTAAGTATGATCAGAAATTTTCAAGGTAGTTTTCACATTTGAATCTCTTGCCAATTGTTTAAGTTGACATGACAAATTATAGCAGGTATCTATGATTTAAGAGAAATTCAAAAGGGGAAGCACTTAAAATTGGAATAGTCTCATCAGTTTCTCTTCCAACATGGACAAAGAGCACCGTGTTTGTTTTATCTGGGGCTGGGCAGGGGCACTGTGCAGGAAAGGGAGACCGGGAAGATACAGGCAACAAACTAAAGGCAAGACCATGCTCTTTCAGTGTCTCCTGCCTGGTGGGATATTTAGATCTAGTAAAAAGGGGCACTTGAAGAACTGTGGGGGAAAGGATCAAGATTCACAGACACAAAAAAATCACTAAGCAACTTCCACATAGCAGGTACTGTGGTAGGTTAAGACCTAGGGGCATAGGTTTTACCAAGCTTACCCTCTAGCTTAGGAGTCTGTTAAGTGGGACAGTTTTTTTTTTTGTTTGTTTTGTTTTGTTTTGTTTTGAGGTAGGGTCTCTTAGTTTAGCCAAGGCTGACCTAGAATTCACTATGTAATCTCAGGGTGTCCTTGAACTCACAGAGATCCTTCTATCTCTGCCTCCAGAGTGGTGGGATTAGAAGCATGCACCACCACACCTGGCAAGATGTTATTTTTTACAGAGATGAATTACCCGAAATTTGTAAATTTGACCTTCATCCTTTTTGTTTGTTTGTTTTTCAAGGTAGGGTCTCGCTCTAATCCAGGCTAACCATGAATTCACTATGTAGTCTCAGGGTGGCCTCGAACTCACAGCAATCCTCCTACATCTGCCTCCCGAGTGCCGGGATTAAAGACATGTGCCACCACGCCCGGCTTGATCTTCATCCCTTAATGAATTTAATTTTACAGAAGAGTTGGAGAGGTCCAACTCTAAAAAGAACAATTTCTTTATCCAGTTGCAGTACTGTATGTGTTTCTGAGTTCAGAAGAAAATGACCACTGATGCTTTGTTTTAGTTTTCTGGTAATGCCTCTTAAGGAAATGGGCCAGGCTAAGTATGTCCTTCAGGGGATAAGAGACGTTATCTCTGGCTTCAGTTACAGATCTATTCCTCAATAATGTCATCCATATTTTTCTTCACAATTGCTTTCTACATTATTGTTGGAATCTTAGATAAATTTTCATCCATTCATTCAATATTTGTAAGTGCCCCAGTATGCCGGCAGTGCTCTGGAGAGACATCTACAAATGAACACTCAGGCTCCTGTGTCACGTGCTATTTCCTTAGTGCAGCACTACTATGGTCACGTTCCTAGAACAACTCACCAGACTGTCCTGCACTTCAGCTCCCAGCAGCATTATCTGCTGAAGTTAAAAATCTCTGCTGTGACTAAAGGTTTGTAATTAGCTGGATCAACCTCCTGTGATCAGCTGCATCTTACGACAATGCTTGCAGAGATACTCAACCTTTTAACCAGATCTGAGCACTGGGCTACATTCATTATGTAATAGGAGGAACACTTTCTTGTCATGGTGCACTGTCCCTGTCTGGGGGGCAAGACACTCTCTCCGCATCTATGGAAATTATATGCTTAGGGTCTATGCCAAGCCATGCCCTATCCAGTCTCTCCACATAAACCTCACTTACAGCAGCAGGTCACTACTGCACATGCCTTTTCATGTGCACCTGTGACCTTATGAACACACTTGCATGATAACTAGTTGCAAACTATTTCACATGTATTTGATTTCATTTCCTGGGTAATCCATAGGCTCCTTAGAGGCCAGATTTTCTTCTGATTTTGTGATGGTATCTATAGTCCTCATTGATGACACATGGAAATATTAGGTGTTACACAATGCATAAATTATTTGCATACTTGGACAAATTGAACTTTGACCTGAACTATAAGCCCCTTAAGGGCACTGACCAGGCCGTAAACAGTGGCACCTAGCTTTCTCTGTGGACTGTGCTAGGTAAGTTCTTACATGCATAATTCCATTTAATTATCACTAAAGCCTTCAGGAATATGTAAATGGTTACCCACAATTTCAGTGAAGGAAACTGAGGCAGTGAAGTGTGAAGTAACTTTTCTCACTTTACATAATTACTGAGCACTATAGTTAGAATCTGACTCTGGATTTAGAACTCTTAATTACTACTGTTTTCCTCCAGCAGGCGAAGGAGGCCTGCATGTGTCTTCTGAGCCTTGTCACACAGGTCTGGCTCTTCAAGAGAAGACTGCATGCAGGGAGGAACAGGGAGAGAAGCAGGTCTGAAGAGTCCCAGGCTGACACGGCGCTGAACCGTATCTTGCACAGTCCATGGCCAACGAAGAAAGACAGCAAGTATGGAGGCATGAACAGAAAAGTACAGGGAGGAAGTGGAAAAGGGGGAGGGAGAAGCAGGAAGAAAGACAAAATGAAAGGGGTAGAAAGAAGAGACAGCCAGCCAATCCTTAACCAGAACGAGTAAGGAGTGAGCATCAAGAGGATACCACAGTTAGTAAGCGGAGAAGAGTGCAAGTTCTCAGTGAAAATCAGACACTGACAAGGTCCTGAGAACAGGTGTGGTGGTGCGCAGAGAGCTGACCAGCCGAGAGCCATGGGCTGCCCAAGTCCCAGCACACCCCATGCATTGGGAGACACTTACAGAGCAAGAGAGGCGGTGGCAGCAGTGAACAGAGGGAGGTGCCCAAGGGATCCAATAGCACCTGAGAGGAGCAAACAGGAAAGTGAGAGCTGGTGGGAGGCTGCCCAGGAGCCACCACCCAGATGCTGGTCGGCCAGGGCACTCACCTCCACGGCAGGCTTGGATGAAAAACATCTTCGGCTTGTTCTGCAGACCTGGACAGTTGGCATTGTCAAAGAGCTGAAAAACCTCTTGGAGCTGCCAGAAGTAAATAAGGGACACGGGAGGTTAGGTGGCCACCGAGACCTCTTGAAGTCCTACATATACACAAGCAACTATCACCCAGAGGACAGTGCAATGGTTAATCATCACTGCCAACTCGACTAGATTTAGAATCACCTAAAAGGTACACCTGTGAACATGTCTATGAGGATGTTTTTTTTTTTCTTAAAATTTTTTATTTTATTGGGGGGCCAGGGGTAGGTAGAGAGAGAATGGGTGCACCAGGGCCGGCCTTCAGCTGCTGCAAACAAACTCCAGACGCATGTGCCACCTTGTGCATCTGGCTTATGTGGGTCCTGGGGAATCAAACCTGCGTCCTTTTGGCTTTGCAAGGAAGTGCATTAACCGTTAAGCCATCCCTCCAGCCTTATGAGGATGTTTCTAGAGAGAATTAACTGACAAAGGAGGACCCACCCTACATGGGGGAAACCCTGTATTATGGTCTGGGACCTCAGAATGAGTAAGCGGAAAAGAAAGCCTAACATCCTGCAACATTCCTGCTGCTTCGTTATTTTTTTTTTTTTTTAAGTATTTTACTTATTTCAGAAAGTATGTGTATGTCAGGGCCTCTCACCACTGTAAACAAAACTCCAGTTGCATGTGCCACTTTTGCATCTGGCTTTACTTGGGTACTGAGGAACAGAACTCAGATGTGCAAGGCTTTGCAAGCAAGCTCCTTTAACCACTGAGCTATATCCTAGTTTGGAGGGCCAGATTCAGTTCCCCAGCCACTGACATAAAGCCAGACACAAAAATCACAAGCATCTGGCATTTGTTTTTAGGGGCAAGAAATCTTGGCATAGGCGTGCATTCACCCGCATCTGCAAATAAATAAACTAAAAAATTAATGAGATTTTAACAAATGGCTTAATTTGTTTGGCAGAGGAAAATTTAAGGGGGCACAACCTCCAGGTTAGAGCATGGTTACTGCTCCCTGCATTTACCCATACTAGCAGTGAGAGAGAGCAGACATAGAGAGGTGGAAGAAAAGGAGCTTGAACATGGTGAGGGCTGAGGTGGTGGCCTGTTGAGAGCCATTAAGGAGAGAAACTCAAAACTCTGAACTGGGACAATGAGAAAGATGCCTTGGGTTCAAGACACCACACATTCCCGAGCTCCAAGGTGTGACAATGGAAATTTATTTAAAAGGAGAATAGCAAGTCTGGAGCGATGGCTTAGCAGTTAAGCTGTTTGCCTGCAAAGCCTAAGGACCCAGGTTTGATTGCCCAGTACCCATGTAAGCCAGATGCTCAAAGTGATGCATGTGGCTGGAGGCCCTGGTATATCCATTCTCTCTCAAACAAACAAATAAATAAATAAAATATATATTTAAAAAATGGGGGGCTGGAGAAATGGCTTAGAGGTTAAGGCACTTGCCTGTGAAGCCTGAGGACCCATGTTCAACTCTCCAGGTCCCACGTAAGCCAGATGCACAAGATGATGCAAGCACACAAGGTTACACATGCGCACAAGGTGGCGCATGCATCTGGAGTTTGAGTACAGTGGCTGGAGGCCCTGGCATACCAATCTGCCCCTATCTCTCTTGCTCCCTCTCATAAAAAAGGGGAGGGGCAGTCTGTCTGGCTTGCCTCCAAAAAAAAAGAGAGTGCCTCAAACGGTTAGTCTGTGGGGAAAAACTAAGCCACAACAAAAAGCTAAGCAGGGTGGTTCAGCTAAAAAACAAACAACAACAACAACAACAAGAAACCCAGAACCCCCATGGTTCCAGAGAGAGATGGAGTGAATGGGTCTGGATGATCAGGCCAAGCTTCCAAAAAGCTGCTGAGGCCGAGGCTGCATGGCAGGGTTGGATTCCCTGCATGCTACACGCGTGGGCTGTGGGTTAAGCTTTGACAGTAAAACCTGGTATTTTACCCCAGGATATTGGAGATACCAGAGACGTGGGACACTGATCAAGGAAAGGACAAGTAGAACAGCCCAAGAAAGGCCACAGGGCCAGAGGGTAGGGTCCATCAACCTGGGGGGAGCACATGCACCACCAGGAGCCCCAGACCCCAGGCACGGAGCTGCAGGCTTTGCTTTGTTCGTCCCGTTGGGTCTCAGTTGTGGTCCAATCCTTCCTATGCCCCCATTCCTCCCTTCTGGAATGGGAATACCTACCCTGTGTCATTGTATATTGAAATTATGTAACTTGTTTATTGATTTTACAGGGGTTCACAGTCAAGAGATTACTTCGGGTCTCAGACCAGAATTTTGAACTTTGATTTTTGAACAGTGCTGACTGTGAAGACTTTGCAAACACTTGGAGATGAACTAAAGGCATTCTGCATTCTGAAATGGTCAAGGGCTTTTCAGGACCAGGAGAAGAATGTTAGTTTTAAACTGGTGTGTTTGTCTTGTAACTGCGTTAGACTCACCCAAGGCCCTGGTTTCTTAAACTAAGGGTCACAACCTCATATGGGAACTCAATGTGGAGACCACAAACTATTTGAAACAGAAAAGATTTCTGAATACACGTGGTGAACAATTAGTTCAAAATCAAATGCGTCATGAATCTGAGGTATGTCTGGCACTGCCTGAGTTTTATTACTCAACTTCATTGCAGCCTTTGTTCTGACTGCTTACATGGACTTTGCACTGTACATGGTCACACCCACAATGCCAATAAAAGCTGCCTGAAATACCCCAACTCAGATTCACTTAGGCTATTCTATGCTATGAATCTTGATGGTTTTAATATACATACAAAGTTTTCTGCTTACAGAAACATGATGGTTTAATTACAGAAACAAAGCCTTTAATATTTTCCTATGTAAATCCACAGTATGGATTGTCAGATTAGTAATCTCAGGATTGTATTGTGCTTGAATATTCGATTTTTTTTTTTTTTTTTGGTTTTTCGAGGTAGGGTCTCACTCTAGCCCAGGCTGACCTGGAATTCACTATGGAGTCTCAGGGTGGACATGAACTCACAGCGATCCTACCTCTGCCTCCCGAGTGCTGGGATCAAAGGCATGTGTCACCACGCCCGGCGAATATTTGATTTTTTAAAATGGCTGTTTGAGGTGTTGAGTGTCATAGAAACATCACTAAACACATTGTGACTTTGGAATGGTTATAAACATACTTTTGCAATTTTATACTACATGCTTATATAAAGCAGCATTCTCAGCACAGACAACTGTAAATCAAAATACTGATCAACTATGAAAAATGTTGAAAATGCTCTATAACCTGCAAATCTTTATGTAAAGCTAAATAAGCATATCTACCTCGTTAGTATGCAAGTTTGCTTTCATCTTTAGTAAATGGTAAAATTGTATATGCATAGCCAAAACTTATAATCAGTGTTTGATTTGTATACCTATTTTCTCTATTATTTACTTGGAGTCAGATAAAAATTTCTTGGGTGAAAAGATGTCCTGAGTAGAGTTTGAGCCCTGAATAGGGCTGAAGAGATGGCTCAGTATGCCTATTCTCTCTCTCTCTCAAATAAATAAACATTAAACAAAAAGGAAGTCCTGACTTAGGTGGCACACGTATGTGTCTACAAGGCGTTTCCAGAGACGTACTGAGTGGGGAGGAGCCACCCAAAGCATCGTGGCAGCGGCACCATCACTGGCCTCGGGCTCACGCTGAGTGAAGGTGGAAGCACAAAGCCTGACGCGCAGCAGCGCCCACCTGCCTCTGCCTGCTGACAACGCAATCGGTCCTCCCTGGGCTCCCTTCAACCACAGCCAGAGCTAAGCCTGCGTTTATTTGCTTCTTGTCAGGTCTTTGGTCACCTGACAAGAGAACTAAGACAGACAGACAGGCACAGTCAGCCTCTGCAGAATGACACGCACCTGAAGCAGCTTGCCATCCACACCGTAGATGGCACCATCCACACCATGAGAGAGGAGTGCCACTATGCAGGAGTCGGTGACCCGGTGTGCAGGTAACTGTGCAAAATTCTGGAGTTTCTCTTGCATTTCCTAGAAAACAGACACTGTTCAGCGTTGTTCACCGTCACTATGGTTTCTCTAAAAGCCTACCCTCTGAGAAGATAATGTCTTTTGTATGTTCCTGTAGTCAATGATAAGACCGAGACCCTTTGAAAGGGTCAGGAAAACTACACACACTAAAGGACAGACACCAAACTCTGAATGCAGGCTCACAGTGCACTGAGATAGGGGTAAGCACTCCAGTTGTTCAGTTTCTCAAAGCTCTAAGGTGGCGCGGGTCTGGAGTTTGTTTGCAGTGGCTCGAGGCCCTGGTGTGCTCATTCTCTCTCTTTTGACCTGCTTCTTTATCTCTCAAATAAACAAACAGTAAATTAATTTCACTTTACATGTGTATAATAAAATCATTACAAGTAAATTTTCTCTTAGTCTATGAAGGCTGAATGAAATATTACACAGAACAAAATGAATTACTGTTTTCACATACTGCGGAGATCTTTCATGATTACAATGGGCATGCTTCATAAAGTAATAATGTCACCATTTTTTTTTTTTTTTTTACAAAGAAACCTGCTAGTTCAACCTAAGAATCTTACTTATCTTACACTAAGTTGTCATATATAAATACCATTAATTTAAGCATTTGGTTCTTCTAACAGAAAGTTACATAGTGTCTAACAGTATAATAATTTTTAAAATCTGTCTCCCTTTGCAACTTACATGTCTAGGTTTTCCTCCTCATCTGATGAGTAGAGACTAAAGTTCATTTTATTTCAAATTTGAAGCAAATGTAGTTGATAAACTACATAGGCACAATAGTCATAGCACACGTATTTCGGTTACCACTCCCTTCTGCCCCCAATAAAAAGCACACTGGGGCTGGGATGGCTTAGCAGTTAAGGTGCTTGCCTGTGAAGCCTAAGAACTCATGTTTGAATCTCCAGGTCCCACATAAGCCAGACACACAGTGATACAAGTGCTCAACGTCACACATGTGCACACATCTGGAGTTCGTTTGCAGCAGCTGAAGGCCCTGGCATGCCAATTCTCTCTCTCTGCCTCTCAAAGAAAAAAAAAACCACTCTGTATAATATGTTTCAGAAGTTCCCAAGGAGTGGTCTTCCAACTATGAACTGGTAAGAAATGTGAAATTATCAGACTGCAACAAACTCATCTGTTTGCTTGGAATACTTTTTTCCTTTTTGAGAAAGTGTTTCCCTAACCTGAACTTACTATGTAGCCCATGCTGGCCCCAAACACCTGAGCCTCCTCACACAATCACATTCAGCTTGTATGGAATACTTCTGTTTGGATATACATGAAACATTTGGGCATCTACTCAGAAGTATTTTAACTTTAGTGATTATTTAAGAGAATTATTTAAGATTAAATAGGAAGACAACAAAATAATACATACTTTGCAACTAAATACAGTAAAACTAAACCATTCAACAAATGCAGATTAATTACTTCTGGGGATTTTCCCACAAAGAGCACCACTTTAAATAGGATCTGTAGATGACTTTTAATAAACTTCTATAAATAGCAGGTTTGAGCTGGACGTGGTGGCTCATGCCTTTAATCCCAGCACTTGAGAGGCAGAAGTAGGAGGATTGTCTTGAGTTCAAGGCCACCCTGAGACTACATAGCAAATTCCAGGTCAGCCTGGGCTAGAGCAAAACCCTACCTCGAAAAAACAAAACAAAACAAAATAAATAAATAAATAGCAGGATTCTTAGACTTTGGGTGTATTGGCTGGGGTTTTCAGGACACATGAAGAGAATACCTGTGAACCCTCAGAAATCACATGAAGGTTGTGTAGGTGGCTGCATTTTCCAGGGATGACCGGTAGCATGTCCTTACACTGTCCTAATGGTCTGTGACCTAAATGCAAGTTTAATAACAGAACATGGTAAAACTTACCACATCAGAATGTACCTTCATTTGCTAATGTGGTGAGTCATAATTCTAGAGTCAGTCACCTCTTGAGGTAGGCACAATGAGAATCTGATGACAATGAATTGAACAGTAACAATACTAGTTCTCTTTAGCACTTCTGACAGGAAAGGTTTCTCCAAGATTAACTACACTATGTTCTAGTTAAAGGGAATTTATTTTTAAAGTCATAAAGGTTTTGTAAGAGAAAAAGAGGATCTTTGGGTTTTTCTTTTTCTATTTTCCACCACTTGTTTCTTTGCTAGGATTATCAGGGGACAAATTTCTGCTTATGTTCAGACTCTCCCACCTATATCACTCAAATCCCGGAAACTTAGGATCACATTTTAAAAATATATTTTTATTTATTTGCGGGGGGGGGGGGAGGGGAGGATACACCAAGGGTCTTGTGTCACTGCAAACCAACTCCAGATGTGTATGCCACTTTGTATATCTGGTTTTATGTACGTACTGAGGAACTGAACCCAGGCCATCAGGTTTTTGCAAGCAAGCACCTTTAACCACTGAGCCATCTTCCCTAGCCCAAGAAGACATTTAAAAAAAATTCAATAGCTGATATAGCTATGTAATCTTGGTAGCTTTTACAAGATACTCAAAATATGCTTCTATGCAACTCCAGTTCTACAGCAATATTATTAGACAAAGAGAATTCAGTCTTTGAATCTCTCTTAGATATGTCATAACTGGATATGGCATTTATGGAGTGAACGCTCCTGAATGTCAAAAAATGCAGCATACAGCTGTCTTGATGATTCAATGTTGTGCCCTTTAACGATCAGGCATTTAGGGCTCATCATTAACGGCATACAATTTAGAAAACCATAACATAACAGATTCTTAGTAAAAGAAACGGGCAGACCAAAACTTTTAAGAAAACATACATGGCACATATTTTTGTAGGGTGCCTTCTGACAAGCTGTATTCTGTATTCCCTCTTCAACCCCTTGATGATATTCCAGCCATGGCTTTGTCTTTTTGTGGTGGTGCAAGAAACTGAACCCCGGGCCTCGCACCTGCAAAGGTAATAAATGTCCTGCCACTGAGCATGAACTGAGCCTATAAACCATGGTTTTGAATGAAGTAAGAGTGAGTTTACTACTCTGAGCACACTATTATGGGCAAGCTGAGAAAAAAACAGGACATCAAGCACAGCAACAAGGAACCCACTGATGAAACTGGCTATGTCCAAAGTATAGCAAAGATACCATTATTCTCAGAGAAGCAAGACAGCTGAGAAACAAATGAAGGCCACCAAAAAAAAAAAAAAAAAAAAAAAAAAAAAGCTGAACTATAGGTCAAAGGAAGTCTCCTAGAAATTGTAATTTCTTTTTTTTTTTTTATTTGAGTTAGGGTCTTAGGTAGCCAAGGCAACTCACTATGTAGAGAAGATTGGTCTTGAACTCTTGATCCTCCTGTTTCCACTTCCCAAGTGCTGAAATTACAAGTGTATGCCACCACACCAGGCTGAGAATTTTTTATTTACCACAGTCAAGTTTAAGAAAATAATGTGCTGGCTTTTGTTTTGCCCGTGTAGGTGCGTGTATGCATGTTCACGTGTGGGTCCATGTGTATACACAGGGAGACCAGAGACTGATGTGACCTTCACTATCTCATTTTGTTGTTTTCCTCATGTGCATGTGTTGTGAGTGGGATGTGAACATGCCATGGTGTACATATGGAGATCAGAGGACAACTTGCGTTTACAGGACCTGCAGGCCACATTGTGCATAGGGAGGTCAGAGGACAAGCTGTGTGTGCGTGGGGTGTGCATGCTGAGATCAAAGGACAACTTTCAGGTGGGACTTCACCTTTCCACCTGACAGACAGGGTTTCTCTCTTGGATGTTTGCTCTGCTGTTCTTTGCTGCAAGCACTTCAAGTTTTCAGGAAATTCTCCAAACTGGGAAGACAGAAGTCCACCCCAGCTTCCAGCTTTTTACATGGGGTCTGGACACTGAACTGGGATAACAGAAGTCCACCCTGGCTTCCAGCTTTTTACATGGGGTCTGGAGACTGAACTGGGATAACAGAAGCCCACCCTGGCTTCCAGCTTTTTACATGGGGTCTGGAGATTGAACTGGGATAACAGAAGCCCACCCTGGCTTCCAGCTTTTTACATGGGGTCTGGAGACTGAACTGGGTTAACAGAAGCCCACCCTGGCTTCCAGCTTTTTACATGGGGTCTGGAGACTGAACTGGGATAACAGAAGTCCACCCTGGCTTCCAGCTTTTTACATGGGGTCTGGAGACTGAACTGGGTTAACAGAAGCCCACCCCGGCTTCCAGCTTTTTATATGGGGTCTGAAGACTGAACTGGGATGACAGAAGCCCACCCTGGCTTCCAGCTTTTTACATGGGGTCTGGAGACTGAACTGGGATAACAGAAGCCCACCCTGGCTTCCAGCTTTTTACATGGGGTCTGGACACTGAACTGGGATAACAGAAGTCCACCCTGGCTTCCAGCTTTTTACATGGGGTCTGGAGACTGAACTGGGATAACAGAAGCCCACCCTGGCTTCCAGCTTTTTACATGGGGTCTGGAGATTGAACTGGGATAACAGAAGTCCACCCTGGCTTCCAGCTTTTTACATGGGGTCTGGAGACTGAACTGGGATAACAGAAGCCCACCCCGGCTTCCAGCTTTTTACATGGGGTCTGAAGACTGAACTGGGATGACAGAAGCCCACCCCGGCTTCCAGCTTTTTACATGGGGTCTGGACACTGAACTGGGATAACAGAAGCCCACCCTGGCTTCCAGCTTTTTACATGGGGTCTGGACACTGAACTGGGATAACAGAAGCCCACCCCGGCTTCCAGCTTTTTACATGGGGTCTGGAGACTGAACTGGGATAACAGAAGCCCACCCTGGCTTCCAGCTTTTTACATGGGGTCTGGAGACTGAACTGGGATAACAGAAGCCCACCCTGGCTTCCAGCTTTTTACATGGGGTCTGGAGACTGAACTGGGATAACAGAAGTCCACCCTGGCTTCCAGCTTTTTACATGGGGTCTGGAGACTGAACTGGGATAACAGAAGCCCACCCTGGCTTCCAGCTTTTTATATGGGGTCTGGAGACTGAACTGGGATGACAAAAGCCCACCCTGGCTTCCAGCTTTTTACAAGGGGTCTGGAGACTGAACTTGGGTACTCAGGCTAAGTGGGGAGCATGCTAGCCACTGAGCAATCTCCCTAGCCTTTCTACCTTTTTTTGTTTGTGTGATGATGTCTTTCTGCTTGGATCTATAATAGGGAGCCAGCTTCTTCTGCCACTGATTGTGGCCCCCTGAAATTTGTAAGCCTAAAATAAATACTTTGCTCTTGTAAGCTGCTTTTGGTTGGATGTTTGTCCAGCAATGCAAAGTTGACTGCAACACCCAGCTTTGGTGCAGGTGCTGGGGATCTGAAATCAGGCCCTCATTCTTACATGGCAGGCACTTTATTCACTGAGCCATCTCCCCAGTCCTGAAAGTATTATTGAAGTACTAAAATGGTTTATAATAAATAGGCCATTATCAATTTCAAGAACCGAAATCCTAAGAGTAACAAAGCCAGTAATGAAGCTGAGTAACAGGTCAATGAGGTGCAATCCACAATGAAAATTCTTGTGATTTGCATAATCCTAGTTCAGTAGCATCTACCCCAGGATAGGACCCTAACATGGGACTAACAAAGACTTTCCCCGTATATTAGTTAGACTATCACTACATAGCACTTGAAGGGATAATTCTATCAAACTTCCATTTGGAGAACAGAATCTCCCAAAGTAACCACTTAAGCAATAGCCAGGCTCTTAAGTAATGGTATGAACCAAGAAGTGATGTGCTGTGCAGTCCTAGTTTATAAATATCTTTTCTGAGCCGGCGCGGATGAATCCCAGTGCTTCATCACTTCCTCAGTAACTGGGCATCAAGTTACTGAATGTACAAAAGTATTCTTACTCCCTCAAAGCAAGCTACTCAGGGGCGTCAGTGTTAAAACAGCTGGCTGGCCCTGGTTCTATTTTACTAGACTGCAAGATGAGAAGCACAACAGAGCCAGGGAGCATGTAAGGCAAGTGAGTAACTTGTAAGACACATCCAGCAGGACCAGCAAAGCGGAGGCAGCTAGTCCCAACATGTGGCTCAGCCTCAAATTCACAGGTCAGCCTTTCCAGCCTCAGGTACCTGTGCAGTCTGGTCGTGTAGAACGTGGATGTCATAGCCCAAGAGCTTGAAGAGGGTGACCAGAGTACTGTGGTCCACATCTCCTCCAGAGCGAAATTCCAGGTCTTTCTCCCCAGTGAAGTGCACGTTACTCAGCACTAGTGCCAGGCCGCGAGGCCGAGACTGCAACTTATAGGCCTAGAAAGAAGCCAACTGGACATGAGCATCTCTTGACAACTATAACACCTGAGCACCTGGTGGATGAAGCATTTCAACCCCCACCAACATTCACAATAACAAAGCCAAATAAACCAGACAGAGACAGCCAGGCGTGGTGGCACACGCCTTTAATCCCAGGACTTGGGAGGCTGAGGTAGGAGGATGGCTGAGTTTGAGGCTACCTGGAGACTACATAGTGACTTCTAGGTCAGCCAGCGCTGTAGTGAGTCCCTGCCCCCCAAACAAACACAAAAACAAGACAGTATTCTTTTTAATCCCACCAGGTGAAAACAGAAAGCAGGGAATGCCACAGGAGAAATTCATTGTTTAGTCAATAATCAAATTTCAATCAACAAGTCATAAGGAAACATGCCATAGGCTTAAGACCAGGAATGGTTTCTTATTGCCCAGCTCCCTTTGCGTAATCATGCAAAACTCACCAGCTGGTAGTGAGTCTGATAGAACTCAGGAGTACAAGGCTTCACCTGAAGGCAGGGAGGACCATCTCCATTATCTAGGGAGTGCTCCACAGTATCTGTGGTATAGACAGAAAGCCAGACAACTAGTACACATTTAAGCACCCATCCAAGTACAGCACTCTGACTCAGGCATCCCTCTGAACTGAGGTTCTGAAGAATACCGATCCCACCTACTCCCCAGCTCTGCAAACTCCATGAAAAGAACAGTCCTGCTAGCTTTAGCTGACCACCGAGCCCTCTGCACTTGGCTCGTATACAATAGGAACTCAACTCACTAAATAATGGGAAGAGCATCTGAGAAAACCCTGGGCCTAATCACCTCACTACAGTTAGCACGCTAGGGCCCCAAATGTAGTACTCATTCAGCTTTAAAGGGGAGACAAGTCAAATCATATGTATAAATTTCTACCTGTAAGTTGCTCAAAGAGCCAACTAACCTTGAAGAATATTATCTGTGATGAAGGGAAATGGACCCAACTTATGTCCTATCCACACTGCCCTGCTAGCCCCTAACAAATTCACCAAGGGAAATATTCGTAATATGAAATGTCTCACCTGAAGGAAAAGTCAGGGAACAGTCAGTCAAAAAACAGGGAAGTTATTAAGTGAGACTCCATTTATCCCATCAATTCTCACCTGCTGACAGGCGGAGCTGCTTATGAGGGGGACAGGACTCACACACTGGAAAAGGGAGATTCACGTCGTAGTCACAGCTCAACTGTAAGAGATCAGGACTCACCATGAAGCACCTCAGGAGGACAGCTCAGTCCAAACAGAAGATCTAGAGTCCCTCACCCTGTTACCTGCCCCCCAAATGCTTTCTGGCCCAACTAACCCTTGTTAGGACACATTTCTAGGGTATCATACCGGTGGGAGTACAGAATGAAGACCAGAGAGGGTTGTGAGCAACAGATCCTCCAGGTGACCTTGCTTGGTCTCCCGCAGTGCTGCACAGAAGGCATCAAACGCCTGGGGGCCCCTCTTTGGCAGCAAGTTGAGAAGTTCCACGTTCTGGCTGAAACTGCCCACTTTGGCCTAATCACAAGAATAAAACATGAAATCATTTATTTATCTAGTTATAAGACTATTTTTCCACGCGAGCTTCCTAAGTGATATCCTCATTCACCTTAAGAATTCCTTTTAAGCTGGGCATGGTGGCTCATGCCTAGATTCCCAGCACTCAGGAGGCTGAAGCAGGAAGATCGTCATGTGTTTAAAGTGAACCTGGCCTAGAATGAATTCCAGTTTAGCCAGAGCTAGAGCAAGAGCCTGCCTCAAAAAAAAAAAAAAAACAAAACAAAACAGAATCCCCTCTACAGGGTAAGAACAGGTAAAGTCATTCCCATTAATCTTGAGTTATGTCTCTTTTCTGTCACTCTCCAGAGTTAGGAGGGAATGTCCATCTCCTTAGCATCTTTTCATACCCAGTTGCAGTTTGTCCTAACTGCAGGACCACTTTATCCTCTGGGCTCCTCTTTCCACCTGCACGCACCTGGATGAGCTCCCTCATCTCCAGAGTGATGACGTCCTTCTCCAGGAGATGCTCTAACAGCTCACTCAGCAACAGCTGTTTGGCCAGCACCACGCGGTTCTTTTTCAGTGTTTCCTGATGGTCAGGATGCATACCACACACTGCCAAAATCCTACAGGAAGGAGGGAGACATAGACTGTCAAGTGGAAGATCAGACACAGAGGAGTAGAAGTAAGTAAGAATAACCAAAAGGATCCATCACCAAGAGCAGGCATATTTTACTGAATCTGTTTAGGGTTAAAATGTACTAGGCAGAAACACACTGACCCCAAGGAAATAATGTAAATTCTCTAAGGAGTATGCTGAAGTGATACTATCTAACCCGAATGGCCTGATTAGGAGGGAAACACCTACCTTGACCAAAAAATATATTTGAGCACAAACATAGTCAAGACATACATTTCATTGTTTAACTTAGGAAAATAATCCAGTATCAGGAATAAAATAATATAGCAGCAAAGCCTAAAGGTAAAGGCCAAGTTTGATAAAGACTGCCTATATAAATTGTGTTTTTTATTTTATTTTATTTTTTGAGGTAGGGCCTTACCCTAGCCCAGGCTGACCTGGAATTCACTATGTAGTCTCAGGCTGGCCTCGAACTCATGGCAATCCTCCTACTTCAGCCTCCTGAGTGCTAAGATTAGAGATGTGCACCATCACACCTGGCTAAATTGTGTTTTTTAAAACTTTAGGGCTGGAGAGATGACTCAGTGGTTAAGGCACTTGCCTACAAAGCCAAAGGACCCAGGTTCAATTCCCAAGGACCCACATAAACCAGATGTACAAGGTGGTGCAAGCGTCTTTAACTTGTTTGCAGTGGCTAGAGGCCCTGGTGCACACATCTTCTTTCTCTCAAATAAAAAAAATAATAATAGTACTTTGGGGCCGGGGAGATGGCTCAGCAGTTAAAGGCACTTGCTTACAAAGCGTAACAGCCCAGGTAAGATTCCCCAGTACCACATAAAGCCAGATACACAAAGTGGCGCATGCATCTGGGGTTCTTTGACAATGGCAAAAGGTTCTGGTGTGTATACTCGTCCCCCTGCCCCACTTGCAAGTAAATAATAAATAAATATTTTTTTAAACCCTTGAATTCCTACGACAAAGTAATACTAGAAATGATCAAAATCCTGTAAGATAAACAGAAAACAAGCCAAGAAGCCACAGTAAGCACCAATGAATACAAAGAATGCAACTTGAAACCACAGGGGTAGTACAAGTAATGGTTAAATTATTTTGGTAATTGAGCAACCACATAGCTTTATTTCAAAGAAGACTTAGTTCTGCTATCAGTTTGGAAAGAGATCAACTTCTGCTAGAACTAAGAAAACCTCATTTCATTCACTGATATATAAATGTCCCCAACGCACATAAATCCAAGATCTGCATTCTGCTTTCAAATATATTTGATTCAGGGCCTGATGGCAGTGAAAAGGATTTCATAGGGCGACCTTACAAGACACCAAAGCAGTGATGTTCCTTGGATATTTCCTTAGGGCACACAACCAACAGCGGAGCAGACAGAATTGTCCCTTAAAACTCTCTCTCCCGTAGTTTTCACACAGTATTTTCTCTGGAGGTCCTTTCTGCCTACCATGCTCCTGTCTGACACAACAGTTCTTTGACTTACCCTTAATTTTTGTTTTTGAGACGCAGTCTCCCTAAGTCGGCTCCAAATTCATGACCAGCCTGCCTTAGTCTCGAGTGCCAGGGCGACCTGGTAGTCCTTCGATGCTGATATTAAATTAAGGCTTCTCTGTAAAAGGCCTCTTCCCTATGGAATTTCATCCAAACTCACAACACACTAATTGACTCCCCTGTTCTGAACTCTCTCAAGTTCCAGGCATAAATTTTCAACCAACTCCTTAGTTTTTTGTTTTTGTTTTTTTTTTTTATCTGAAGCATGCACTCTCTAAACACCTGCTTCTTCCTGTTTCATACCGTGAGGATAGTCTTAAAAAGGGAACTTTCCAAGTTTCCAATCACCTTGTATTTTAGGACACCCACAGAAGGGGGAATGGACAAAAAAAAAAAAGATACCAAAGATGTTCAGAAGTGTTGATCTTTTGTCCTTCTCAAGGTCCCTGTTCCTAAGTTAACGTGACGGGTTCAAGCAGGGCGTACTGAAATGTGTCCTCCTGGGTGACGCTTGCACCGAAACTGAAGCAGTGGGGCGGAGGCGGTTTACAGAAAGCAGTGCAAAGACATGGTGCAGTCAGTGCAAATCAAATGCAGCCAAGGTCTGCAGGTCTCATCGGTTTTAAGGGAGACTGAGTTGAATCCCTCCTACTACAACTCGAGAAAGAAAAGGACGGAGAGCCTTGGAAGAGACGCCCCGACGCCGGGATCCAGCGGGGCTGGGAAAGACCCACCGTCACGCACAAGCCGCGGGGATGCAGCAACAAAGGGAGGCTGGGCGGACTTGGCACCGGGGGGAACCAGGCCTGGAGGCCGGAATTCGCCTCAGAGCGCCCCCGAGGGGCCGAGCCGGGCCTGGCCCCTGGGGAAGGAAGCGGGGCCGCGTCCCGGGACACTGCCTTGGCCCTCACGGGGGCCCGTCCCTGCTCACCTGCCTTTCCGGTCAGCGGCCATCAGTCCCTTGGGCTGACGAGGCGGGTGGGTCCCCGCGTTCGGCGCCGCCATTTCCCGCTTTTCCCGGGATCCCTCCCCACGCACCGCCCACAGCCCAAACAAACGCGAAGCCGCGCCTCCCTGCGCATCCCACCAGCCCCGCCAGCCTCCCACGGACACGGCGCCTGCGCGCCCGGCCCCGCCTCGCCCCCAGCCAGGCCGGTGCGTGCGCAAGCGCAGAGTGCTCTCCCCGGGGCCGCGCCGTCCAATGGGGAGAGAGAACGCGCTGGGCGGAAAAGGAAGGGGCGGAGCCTATGCGATCTGGGAACCTGATTGGTTTCCGATTCCCGCGGAAACCACTGCCCCCTCCCCTATCATCTCCCGCCCTTCCTCTAGCAGAAAGTCGGCGGGCACTGCAGCCGCGGGGCTGGTCCTCGGAGTCCCGCGTTTTTGCCCGCCCCAGGGCGCGGACGGCAGGGAGAAGTGCCGGGAGGAGCTCTTCCCGGAGGCTGCCCTGATGGAGGCGCAGCCGGCCGCCCATTCTGTGTCTATGAGGTCTTCCCCTCAAGACAAGGACTGAAAGCAGTGTAGGCTTGTCTTGTCTGGCTCCCGTAGGCTTTCTTGTATTGAAAACGCATTAGGCTTTGGAATTAGGAGTTATTTTTATCTTATTTACTAGCAGGTTTCTGTGTGTATGCACGCACAAATTATCCAACTCCTCTGTCACTGGGAACCGCCACTTTCCAGTGAGGATAATACCTCACAGGGGCTCCAAGAGAGGCATGGCGTCGGGAACAGATATGACATAGCTGTCACTCAGATGTCACTTTTCCAGGTTCTCGGGATCGCCTCTCCCTATCTCCGAACCTGACTCTGGAGATACTAGACATGGTGTAGGTCCCTGAACGCAGCCCGGAGAACCAAAGTGTGGCATCTACATGTCCACTGGGAAGGGCTTACCATAGCCTGACTCCCCACCGAGTTCAAGGTCTTATTTGTGATGTCTAAGCAGAAGCACAGTTCCCCGGACTCAGTAGGCACTGGGAAATGCTGGGCAAACGACGAGTGAGTGGGTCTGGTGTGGAGAGGTGGTAGGTCCTGAGAGAATGGCTTAGTGGAGTGTCCAGTTGTCTTCATAGAAAACATCATCGTCATCAGGGTGAGCAAAACAGACTTCATAGGCAGGAGGTGGAGTAAGAGGCTCCATTTTGGGGGGTGCCCTCAAGCTTTGCAGGTCAGGAGCAGTGGATACAACCCGTGGACCCCGAAGCCGAAGAGCTCTTCCGGGGTTTGCTCTCCCAGTCATAGTCCCTTCTGAGCCCACTCGTCTCTCCAGTCTGCCTGTGCTGGATGCCTCTGGCTGACAAGACTGTCTACCCTCAAGGCCAGGAGCTATTACCACACTGCTGTAAGGGGGTGGTTGATCCAACTCTTGAGGGTGGCCCTGTGGTTGGGAATCCAACACCACCACGACCTGTTCATAGGTTGGCACTTCAAAAGCTTCATTGTCCCTGAAAGAGGAGAAATAAGGTCATTAGTGGCTTCCAAGAAAGGAGTTTTCTTTCCCTTTTCCGTTTCACTTCTGCACAACATCCCTCCATTGCTGCCTGACCAGTCCTGCTCTTACTGATACCAGTGGTAAAGGAAAACAGTCTACACTTAAATTAAAGGGACAGCAGCAGGAACCAGACCTAAGGTCGTCATGCCCTTAACTCACCGTGCATTGCCCAAGACCCCTGGGCTCTCTGTCTGCATGGTTCTCTGCATTGATTGGAGGCCCCATTCCAGACAACAGGCCAGGAGGCAGGCAAGAAAGAAGAAGCCAGCTAAGCAGAAGAAGACATAAGCAACAGGGGACACCTTGGGCTTGAAGGCCAGCAGAGCCAGCCCCAGAAGGAGGGAGGAACTGCCCAGCAAGAGAAATGGCTTCTTCAGTTTCCCCCACAACTGGCTTGGCACCATGGCCCCTCCCAGGTCACCTGCGAAAAGACACACAGTTGTGTGTAAGCGAGCAATTGGCATCATAGCTGTGCCAGCCACTAAAGCAAGCATACCATGTACCCCTGTTTGGGTTCCTGACTTTCAGACTCAAATATATCACCTGCAGGGTCTCCAGCAGTTCCATAGTTCATTCCTTCCAGGTTTTTACTGTGGAAATCCAGGACACTAGCCCCGTACTGACTCCAGGACCTCACATCAGCTTACTGTGACTTGGCTCTGCTTTTCTTCCTGGTCGTCTCTTCCAGAAGGTCTCCCTACCTACCACATCACCCAGGATCCAGGGCTGGCCACCCAGCCAATGGCCTCAGTGCACACTGGCATTTCTGGAATCCAGGTGATGGGGCGGGCCCTTCCCTTTCAGTATTCCTGTTCTGGTAGGATCTCCACCTTTATCCTCCCCAGCCGGGAGGCCCTCATTCTGATCCTGATGAAGAGAGAAGGGGGAGGTACATCACTTACCTATCAGCCCTTCTGACCTCCCCCAGTCCAGTCAGCTCATGCTCTGGTAGGAGGGAGAATATGCACACAGACACCGACAAAGGCACAGGGACACAAAGTGAGAGTGTTACAAAGGCCTGGGGCAACTGCTAAAGGCTCTGATGACTCTGGTCCTCACCCACACCCCGTATCTACTAGACCCTCATTTCCTCCCCAACTCACGGCACTCAGATCCCAAGTCTGCTGCTATGCCTTTGGGCAGGAGGTAGCTTTTCTATTATCTGAAAGGAAAGCAACGATTTCAGGGCATTCACACCCACAGCTAGGCTGCCAGCTCCCTGAACTCTGGGTAGTAGCAAGGGGTCACAGACCCTCTCCACCCACAGCAGCCCCACTCCCGTGACCCTGTGCCTCTCCTGGCAGCGGCCCCAGGACCTCCGGCTCACCTGTCTCAGAGGACAGCAGAAAGCAGGTCAAGAGCTGAGCACAGGGGGGAAAGGCGGGGCTCACTGGCTCCACCCTCTCTCTCCAGTCCCAATCCCTCCTTCTCCTCTTCTTCCTCCTCCTTCCCTCTCCAAGACTGACCTACTGTGACAGCCTCACCTTAATTTCCACTCCACCCACCTGTGGGGCTTTTGGCACAGGGCTCCCCCCTCCCACCAGTCATGATCTTTGTACTTAGGACCCAAATCAGAATTAACCTTTCCCTCTCAATGCATCTTGGTTGCTAATCATTGCTCTGAGCAATGTGCCTTCTATCTGGGTAATTTGTTTTGTGCCTGTCTCTCCCAAGTGGCTGGGAGCAGAGACAGTGGCTTATTTGCACAGTGCTTTACACGATAGGAGCCATGGTGTAGACATGGAGTGGAGTTTTCTGCTGCTTCTCCTGCGGTTTCCTTCTCATGCATCAGAGGCATGTGCTTTGTGGCCCGGTTAACTGGGCTCTTCAAAATATACCTTGGAGGGATGGGGAGATGGCTCAGTGGTTCAAAGCTCATAATGTGCTCACTCTGAGGTTGGTTTTTCTCTCTCTCTGTCTCTCTCTCTCTCTCACACACACATACGCACACGCACACGCCCCTTGGAGGTGAAGTCTGTTTTGGAATATGTCTCCAGCGTGTAACTACACTATTTTTTTTCTTCCTCTGTGCCTGCTTTACCCTGGTTGTATAGTGTTTTCTGTTTACTTGATTTTCTTCCACTGTGAGTTTCTCAATGGACGTAATCAGTTTCAATGATCTTTGACTCCTAAAACCAAGTGATTCTTGACACAGGGTAGGTGCTGCTCCACAGAACTGATGTTTTTATCAGAAGTCATCCAAGGGACCTCACTACATTCTGGCATCCAGAAGTCACTCTAGCTGTAGGCCAGACCCTAAGTCAGTGTGAGGGAGGGAGGTGGTATTGAGAGATGGTTGGGGCCTTACTGTGTTCTTGAGCCAGACAAGAGTGGGCTGTGTTCTTTCTACATGTTAGTAGCATTAGGCAAACCAAGAGTAATTGCTTATAGTGCACCAATGTAATCCAGGATCCCTAGTAAAAGTTGTCGGGCCTAGCCAGGGGAGAAAGAGAGAAAGAGAGAGAGAGAGAGAAAGAAAAAAAAAAAAAAAGAGTTGTGTATACAGGAAATGGTGGAATTGATCCTTTGTCTCAGTTTGCTGTGAAGTGAGGGAGGGGACATGTCGCTCAGGCTATAGTGTCCACGTGAGGTATGTATCCATACAAAGTAAGAATGGGGACTTGGAAGAGATTTTATTTTTTTTTGCTTGCACCAAAGTATTTGTTTGATTTGTACCAATTTGCTTATAGTTCAGCTCAAAATTGGAAGAGTATGAATAGGATCAGGATTTCAATTCTCAATTAATACCTAAATAGAGGAAAGTTGGCTGAGTCCTTGGTATGCCTAGTGAATTAGGGGATTTTGTTAAGGAATGAGTTTGGAGAGGGAGGGGTGATAGTGTGAGAGGCAAAAGGCCAGAAGGAGTGGGCCAGAGAGTCTGGAGTATCTACTGTGCAGGGGTTCTGCTATGTTCCTGGGCACAAAGGCTAGGACCTTTATAGCTTAAGGCTTTGGTCACCAAAGGAGGCTGGAGGGAGAGGCCTGCTGATTGTGATAAGAACTAGCTCTAAATCAGAGTTGGCACTTCCTGCTGGTTAGAAGTGTGTATTCTCTGTCCCAATACTTATTTATTTATTTAGAGTTAGGGTCTTGCTCTGGCCCAGAGTGACCTGGAATTATGTATTCTCAGGCTGCCCTTTAATTCATAGCAATCCTCCTACCTCAGCCCTCTCAGTGCTGGGATTAAGAGCACTGCCACCATGCCTGGCTGTCGCAGGCATTTTAAACCGAGTTTCTAAAAACTGAATTAAAAAAAAAAAAAAAGCCGGGTGTGGTGCTCACACTTTTAATCCCAGCATTCGGGAGGCAGAGGTAGGAGGATCACCGTGAGTTAGAGGCCACCCTGAGAATACAGAGTGAATTCCAGGTCAGCCTGGGCTAGAGCGAGACCCTACTTCGAAAAACCACACACACACAAAAAAGACAACCTGAGGCTACATAGTGAATTCCAGGTCAGACTGAGCTAGACTGAGACCATCCTCAGAAAAAAGAAAAGAAAAGAAAGAAGGGCTGGAGGGATGGCTTAGCCATTGAGGCATTTGCCTGCAAAGCCAAAGGACCTAGGTTCGATTCCCCAGGACCCATGTTGGCCAGATGCACAAGGGGGCACACTGGTCTGGAGTTCATTTGCAGTGGCTGGAGGCCCTGGTGTGTCCATTCTCTTTCTCTCTCTCCCTTGTTCTCTGTCAAATAAATAAGTAAAAACAAAATATTTTTAAAAAGAAAAACACCTACAACATATTTAAGAGGCCAAAGAAAAAAAGATTCACAGTTGTCCTAATACAGCCATTTAAAAGTTTAACAGTTCCTTCCAGGCTGATCAGAAACACGTGGACTATACTGTGGTTAAGATAAGAGTGTATCCGTTGCTTTGCATCTTTAAACAAGAGGCAGTATGCAGAGATTGTAAGGGAAGGGCATGACTTGCTCACATTTGGCTGGACCAGGAAGCAGGCAAAGGGGAATGCTGGTGCTCAGCAGTGACTCCGTCTGGGTCTCCAGCCCGTGAGGATGGCGCCCACACTCAGGGAAGGTCTTCTATCTCAGCTAAGCCTCTCTACAGACACCCTCAGACACCCCTAAAGATGTACCTTCCTAACGCCAGAGACATTTATTTTCTTTTTTTAATTTTTAATTTTTTTGTTTATTTTTATTTATTTGAGAGTGACAGAGAGAGAGAGAGAGAGAGGGAGAGAGAGAATGGGCACACCAGGGCCTCCAGCCACTGCAAACAAACTCCAGATGCAAGCACCACCTTGTGCATCTGGCTCACATGGGTCCTGGGGAATCGAGCCTCGAACCCGTGTCCTTAGGCTTCACAGGCAAGCGCTTAACTGTTAAGCCAGCTCTCTAGCCCTTTATTTTCTTTTTAAAAATATTTTATTTATTTATTTATTTATTTAAGAGAGAAAGATGCAGAGAGAGAGAGAGAGAATGGCGCACCAGGGCCTGCAGCCATTGAAAATGAACTCCAGATGCGTGCGTCCCCCTTGTGCATCTGGCTTACGTGGGTCCTGGAGAATTGAGCCAGGATCCTTTGGCTTTGCAGGCAAACGCCTTAACTTCTAAGCCATCTCTCCAGCCCAAGGCACTTTTTTTTTTCAATGTAATTAAGCTGACAATGAAAATGAACCATCACAGTATCCTTAGTGAAATAGGAATGCTTCCCTTAATTCATTACCATCTCACTTTCTCTTTGCCAGCCACTATTGATCTTGGAGTCCCATTCATTCTAGGTGCCCACTGTTCTTGCCACATTTTAGGGGACAATGAGTGGTGGGTGAGGGTAACAAGGAAAAAGAAGAGATAACTGGATGCTATTATTATTATTTATTACTTTTGTTCACTTGTTTTTCAAAGTAGGGTTTTGCTCAAGCCCAGGCTGACCTGGAATTCACTCTGTAGTCTCAGGGTGGCCTTGAACTCATAGGGATCCTCCTACCTCTGCCTCCCTAGTGCTGGGATTAAAGGCGAGCGCCACACGCCAGGCTGATGTTACTAGGTTCTTGGGATGATGGCCAGACATTGAGATGTGGATGACCTCCTGCTGTGTGCTTATCTTTATGGCTTCATCGTTCTGTGATGATGTATTTCTGACTTTGGGTCCCCTTTATAATTGTGGCGAACATATATGACATGTTTGGTGTTTGCTGTTCACTGTACTGAAAACACAAAGAATTTACAATGTGTATAATAGGAAGTGCTTATTGTGATTGTGTCCATTTAATGGATGAGGTTTGAAAGTTAAGGAACATGGGGCCTGGGGATGTAGCCCAGTGGGTAGAGTGCTTGCCTAGCATGCATGAGAACCTGGGTTTGGTCTCCAGCACTCCGTAAACAAAGCATGGTAGCTCATACCTGAAATTCCAGCACTTGGGAGGTAGATTCAGGAGAATCAGGAGTTCAGGTCATCCTAGGCTACATAGCAAGTTCCAGGTAAACCTGGGCTATGTGAGACCCTGTCTCACAAAGAAGGAAGGAAAGAAGGAAGGAAGGAAGGAAGGAAGGAAGGAAGGAAGGAAAAGAAGGAGGGAGGGAGGGAGGAAGGAAGGAAGGAAGGGAAAGAAAAGGAAAGGAAAAGAAGCTTAAGAAACATGTGTGATGGTTCGGTCAGTACTTGAACCCACAATCCAAGCCCAGTCCCTGGCTTGTAACCACTGCATCAGGCCCCCACACAGTCTCTGTTGTACTGATAATGTTGACTTGATATAAACGCCTCTGACACCCTGTTATTACTCTGCTGTTCCTGAGGAAGCGTTAGGTGAAATCTTCCATCATGTTGAGCATCATAAGAGAAGGCTGGTCTTTCTTCATACAACAAGGTCTGCAAAGGAAATCTTCAGAGATAAAATCAGGTCAACTCTGTGTCAGGATGAGAAAAATTGTGATTGTAGTGTTTATATCAGGCCATTAACATTTCATCAAATCAAGACTCAGTAGCAGTGGCTGGAGAGATGGCTTAGTTGTTAAGACACTTACCTGCTAAGCTGAAGGACCCAGGTTCAATTCCCCAGTATCCTCATAAGCCAGATGCACAAGGTGGCGCATGTGTCTGGAATTTTTTTGAAGTGACTGGAGGCCCTGGTGCACCTATTCTCTCTCTCTCAAACAAATAAGCAAATAAAATATACATTTAAAAAAGACTCAGTAGCCTAAAAGGATGGGTCCAGCTCACCTTGGACTAAATCTCTGAAACTGTGAGACAGAAATAAACCTTTCCTCCTTTGTCGTGATTTTTTCCTTCTATATTTTGTCGTGGTGCCAGAAAACCGACTTGCTGTCACAAATGCATGTCTTTGTATTGAAACAGTCACTGGGCTCACATGCACAGTTCTCATCTGATCCTCACATGCAAGCAAGCTGGATAAATCTGATTATCATCTTCATCCTCCAGAGGCGTCAACCAGTTCAGAGAAAGCGTGTGAGTTGTTTAGTTAGAACCAAACACAACTTGGCCTGTTAAATTCAGCAGTGTTTTTCTCTACATTAATTGCCTCTTGCTAAATATGAGTTGTAAATCCTTCAATGAGGAAGAACCAGAGTCCTCAGGAACCAGTTTTAATATTGTGCAACCCTCAGTAGGAAAGAATGGAGCCAAACAATGGGGATCAGGCAGCCAATGCGCATCAGGTATTCAGCACCGAGCCACCAAAGCATTTCTGACATTTGAGAACTCGAGCGTGATTGTTGCTGAGTGACAACAACAACAGCACTGTGCCTGTTAGAAATGTCGGCAGTTGCTGTCAAGAGTCCCACGTGCAGCCAGGCGTGGGAGTGGACACCTGTGACTCCCAGCACTCTGGAGGCTGAGGCACGAGCCTCGTGAATTCCAGGACGGCCTCGGGACACTCAGTGAGCCCCCGTCTTCAAAAACCTAAATCGACAAGTAAGTGAGTTAGAAGTAAATGAACGCGTGTCATATGCACATATCCCTAACTACCAGCAAACAGCAGGCATCATGTGGTTAAGCATGTATGTTTGGGAAATGTCCAACCTGCTTTCACATCTCAGTTCTAGCAGTCACTATCTGCGTGACCCTTGGTCAGTTTACATAGTTTTCCTGAACACCAGTTTCTGGTCTGTAAACCAGCGAGTTGAACCACTGTTCTCCCACCCTGCTCCTGCAGCTGGGCGAATTGCTCTGCAGGCTGTCAAGAGTTGAAGGTAAGGTGCACATCTGCTTGAGGCCAGCAGGGGGCACCGTTTTGCCACTGGGACCGGATTTCATTGAAGAGCCCTTGTTTATTTACATTGTTCATGACCCATGCTAACCTCTCAGGTGATTTGATCTTAGTCATGGGGTTTTGTAATAACAGCAGAGAGATAAGACACCCATATGAAAAAGTGAATTAATGATTAGTGTCAGTATTTGAAGGAGTATCAAGCTATGGATCTTGAAAAGAATAAAGATACATATTACTAAAATGCAGTTGTTTTAGGGGGAAACCAACTGCTTTCTAATCGAACTGGAGGCCCGCTCCATGGGAGCCTGCAAAGCCAAAGGATCCCGATTCGATTCTCCAGGACCCACGTAAGCCAGATGCACAAGGGGGCGCATGCATCTGGAATTCCTTTGCAGTGGCTGGAGGACCTGGCACACCCATTTGCAGCCTCTCTCTCTGTCTCTCTCTCTCTGCTCTTTCTCTCTGTCAAATAAATAAATAAAATATTTTTAAAAAATAATATGCAAAAGTAATACAGACAGCCTGCCTGAATACAACTGGAAGGGCACCCTAAGAAAACTGCTTTATATTTTGTTTTCTACTTGCAATGTAAGTGGGAGATTATTCCTTACTGCTGTATGTAGATGGTTTGATTAAAAATTATTAAAAAGTCAGAAACTAATTTTACAGTGAACACCCTCATACTCATCACCCGATTTTACAACCAACGTGATTCCACACTTGCTTATTATCTGCTGACCCATGGATCTTTCTCTGTTCATTTTAAAGGGTTCTGCAGATGGCAGCACACACTTCTGCTTAAATACTTCAGCACGCACAAAAGCAGGGTTCAGTGTTTGTAATTTTTTCCTTTAAAGTAAAATTTGCCTATTATGAAACACAGATTTTTCTTTTTTAAAAAAAATTAATTTATTTTTTATTAACAACTTCCATAATTGTAAACAGTATCCCATGGTAATGTCCTCCCTCCCCCCCATTTTCCCCTTGAAACTCTACTTCCACCATATCCCCTTCCCCTCTCAATCAGTCTCTCTTTTATTTTGATGTCATGATCTTTTCCTCCTCTTATGAGGGTCTTGTGTCGGTAGTGTCAGGCACTGTGAGGTCATGGATATCCAGGCCATTTTGTGTCTGCAGGAGCACGTTGTAAGGAGTCCTACCCTTCCTTTGGCTCTTACATTCTTTCTGCCACCTCTTCCGCAACGGACCCTGACACATGGAAGGTGGAAACACACAGATTTTTTTTAAAAAAAACCATTATTTATTTATCTGAGAGAAAGACAGAGAGAGAGAGGGAGAGAGAGAGAAGAAGAAGAAGGAGGAGGGCGGGAGGGAGGAGAAAGAATGTCTGTGTCAGGGCCTTTAGCCACTGCAAACTCTAGATGCATGTGCCACCTTGTGCATCTGGCTTAAGTGGGTATTGGGGAATTGAACTTGGGTCATTAGGCTTCACAGGCAAGCACCTTAACCATGCCCTGCTTACACTTCATTTTAAATTGAGAACTTTAATATATGAACCTCTTGCAATATTGGTCATAGTCCCATTGGGTTATACTCTTATGTCCCCCTCCCCAACCCCATTCCAGAAGAAGGGCTCTCTTCTGTGGGGTTACTAGTGATCACTGTGGGGTCATGAATGCACCAGTCAGATTCTGTGGGGAAGCACAATGCTTTCTTTGAAGAGATGGTGGTAGACACTGAGACTTAAAACATCAATATTTTTTAAAATAATTTTTTATTGACAACTTCCATAATTGTAGTCAATAACCCATGGTAATTCCCTCCCTCCCCCATTTTCCCCTTTGAAACTCTACTCTCCATCATATCCCCTCTCAATCAGTCTCTCTTTTATTATTTTTTTTCCAAATTTTTATTAACAACTTCTATGATTATAAAAAATACCCCATGGTAATACCCTCCCTCCCCCCACTTTCCCCTTTGAAACTCCATTCTCCATCATATCCCCTCCCCATCTCAATCAGTCTCTCTTTTAATTTTGGTGTCATGATCTTTTCCTCCTCTTATGATGGTCTTGTGCAGGTAGTGCCAGGCACTGTGAGGCCATGGATATCCAGGCCGTTTTGTGTCTGAGGGAGCACGTTATATGGAGTCCTACACTTCCTTTGGCTCTTACATTCTTCCCGCCACCTCTTCTGCATTAGACCCTGAGCCTTGGTAGGTGTGATAGAGATATTGCAGTACTGAGCACTGCAGTCACTTCTTTCCAGCACCATGATACCTTCTGAGTCCTCCCAAGGTCACTGCCATCTGAAAAGAGAAGATTCTCTACCAAAAGTGAGAGTAGCATTAATATAAAGGAATGAACATTAACAGAAGTGTTTACTGGGCAGTTTGATAAGCATAGTATATACATTTAGCCAGACAACAGCAGACGTTACACCCCAGGGCTCCTCTCTTTTATTTTGATGTCATCATCTTTTCCTCCTATTATGATGTTCTGGTACTAGGCAGTATCAGGCACTGTGAGGTCATGGATGTCCAGGCCATTTTGTGTCTGGAGGAGCACGTTGTAAGGAGTTCTACCCTTCTTTGGTTCTAACATTCTTTCCACCACCTCTTCCTCAATGGACCCTGAGCCTTGGAAGATGTGATAGAGATATTTCAGTGCTGGGCACTCCTCTGTCACTTCTCAGCATCATGGTGCTTTCTGAGTTATCCCAAGGTCACTGCCATCTGAAAAGAGAAGCTTCTCTAACCAAAAATGAGAGCAGCATTAATATATGGTATGAACATTAAGAAAGCTTACTGGGCAGTTTGGTGAGCATAGTATATACATTTAGCCAGACACCAGCAGACGTTACACCCCTAGGGCTCATGACTACTGTTGTAGGTTTTCAGTATCAGGAATGTATTCCCTCCCATGGAGAGGGCCTCCAGTCCTATTAGAGAGTGGTTGGTTTCCACCATAACAGACATGCCACTATTGCACCCGTTAGCTCATTTGGCCTGGTTGGCCAAATTTAAGGCTTGCAGTGTCCACTCTTGGGTATCTTCACTGGTGATTTCTCTCTCTCCCATTGAACTGCATGCATCTTTTTCCAGCTTTCTGTCAGCTGGTCTACATGGAGGAGGTTTTCAGCTCAGCTCCAGAAGGATTTCTCAGTGACCTTGCAGCCCAAGTATGTGGAGTCTTCAGCAATAGGGTCTTACCATCTATTCCTGGTGGGAAACCAAGGGCCTTGGCAATGGCCTGTAATGTTTTGGGGTTATCAGTGGCCTTCCTGGCCAACAACTCACTGGAAGGTATCCCATCTCTGTCACTGAAAAATTTCTAGTAATAATCTATGGCTTCTGAATGTTCCATTGTCCAAAAAAAGTAGGTTTCCATATGACTTGTTTATATCCTCTTAGATTTTGACTAGACCTCTCTTCACCTTTCCTTTTAACTTTTCCTCTGACCTCACTTCGGCCTTTTCACCCCCATTAATCTGTTCTTTTACTTACATATATACAATACCATCCTATTAAGTACCCCCTCCCTTCCTTTCTATTCCCTTTGTATCTCCTTTCTAGCTTACTGGCCTCTGCTACTGAGTTTTATTCCTACTCACATAGAAGTCCAATCATTTGTATCTAGGATCCACATATGAGAGAGAACATGTGACATTTGGCTTCCTGGGCCTGGGCTACCTCACTAAGTATAATCCTTTCCAGATCCATCCATTTTCCTGCAAATTTCATTTTTCTCATAATTTTCATTTTTCTTTACTGCTGAGTAGCACTCCATTGCGTAAATGTGCCACATCTTTATTATCCACTCATCAGTTGAGGAACATCTAGGTTGGCTCCATTTCCTAGCTGTTGTGACTAGAGTGGCACTAAACATGGTTGAGCAAGTATCTCTAAGGTAGTGAGACGAGTCCTTAGGATATATGCCTAGGAGTGGCTGGATCATATGGTAAATCTATTTTTAACTGTCTCAGGAACCTCCACACTGATTTCCACAATGACTGCACCAGTTTACATTCCCACCCACAGTGTAGAAGGGTTCCCCTTTTTCCACATCCTCGCCAGCATTTATAGTCATTTTAAAATATCACTTTTTTTGAAAGATATTTTTATTTATTTGAGGGGGGAGAATATGGGTACATCAGGGCCTCCTGCCATTGAAAATGAACTCCAGACACACTTCATCCATTTGGCTTCACATGGGTACTGAGGAATCAAATCCAGGCCATCAGGCTTTGCAAGCAAGTTCCCTTAACCACTGAGCCATCTATCTTATCATGCTTTTTAAAAACCTATTTATATTTACTTTCAAGTAGAAACAATGGGTTACTATAAATGAACACCAGATGCATGTGCCACTTTGTGCGTCTGGCTTTGTGTGGGTAACAAGAAATTGAACACAGGCAATCAGGCTTTGCATGCAAGTGCCTTTAGCCACTGAGCAATTTCTCCAGCCCATCACTGTTTTTTTTTTTAATATAAACAATAGTGCAGAGATAAGCACCTGTTGTAGTTACCTTCATGTTGCTGGGACAAAACACTTGTCCAAAGACAGCTGAGGAATTTGGCTTACAGTCTTGCGGGGGAATGATAGGACTTTGCTGGGAACTGTTATTTTGCCACTGTCCTGAGAACTTGAACAGAGTAGAATTCTAAAGTAATGGACTGGTGTGTATGACAGAACAGAAAGTTTTGATATAATAAAGTTTGTCATGGAAAAATATGTGAACAGGTTTTGGAACTCAGAGATTGAATTACTTCTTTTTGAACTGAGTTTAATTCCATGCCGTTATGTGTTACAAGTATTTAACTTGTATTTTGATTTTACAGTTCACAGTTTAGTCTTGCATCTCATATGAGACTTTGGATTTTTGCATTGTGTTGGGATTGGCAGAGACTATGAGGACTTTTAAAGTTGAACCGAATGCATTTTGCATTACAAGATGGTTGTGAGTTTGTGGGGATCAGGGAAGGAATGTGGTCACTTGAATGTAAAATGTCCCCTATATCTTTGTGTTTATGACTAAGCCTCATACTTATTTCTCAACTGGTGGCAATTTGGGAGGTGATGAGTTACTGGGAACAGACCATGACGCTTATTAGCCCAGCTACAAACTCAAATAAATGTGGCAGATTCCTGATCATGCCATGTAATTCCTCCCATGCTGAAACATCCCTATGAACCTGTAAGCCTGAAATAAACCAGTTCATCCCATAAGCTGCTCTGGTCAGGCATTTTGCCCTAGCAATGAGAAGTTAGGTGAGGAAGGGTCATGGAAAAAGGGAGAGGGGAAGAAGAGAGAAAGTGACAAGGGACAAAAGAGGAAAATAGATACAAGAAAAGAGCCAGGAACAAAGAGAATCTAGCAAAGTCCTTTGGCACTACTGAGGGCTCTGTTTCCGGATCCCATCAGGTGTCAAAGTGTGGTCTCAGCTTCAGAAGAGAGACTTCCCACAGAAGTAAGTATGCCACCAAAACTCCCAGGCTTCTGATTACCGCACAGGGGGCCCAGATAGCAACAGGGAATATGAACAAATAATGGGGGAGGGGGATGGGAAAGCCAAGGGTACTTTGGAGAGAAATGGGGGTATTGCCAGGCTGGGGACAGAGGTCCATAGTGTTGTCTGGATCTGCATGGGGCATTAGGGGAGGAAACCCCAAAGGGGTGAGCTACTTCCTCAGGTCACGGCAAGGTCAGCTGTCTTCCAGAACTGCCTCGTTCTGCTTCCACTGGTCTGTGGAACAGGGCCCAGGTTCAGTATCTGAGCAGAGGTTGGGATATTCCTTGGTTCCTTCCAATCTTCACACCAACAAGGCTTCGGATCTCACACGTTCCCCGTCACTGTCACCGTGGCTTGGCACAGACAGTCAATGAGAAGCGAGTCAGTTGCAAAGTCTATGGAGCTTAAATCTCAGTCCCTGACAGAGACAGGCGGGTTTCCAGAGTAAGAGAGAGGACTGTTTCTGGCACCTGGCACTACAGTGACCTGTGCTGGGGGCTCTTCTTGCCTGATTTCTAGACAGACAGGGACATGAAGATGCCAGTGCCATCAGGGTAAATGTAGACCCAGAACTGGTTTGACTAGTGACATCTGAATTATCTTGAGGGAAAGCACAATTTAGGGCTTTCCCAAAGGCACTCATGAGGCACAGGGATACAAGCACCTAAGCTGCGGGTAGACCCCTCCCACAACTTCTGCCCCAGCATTCCCAGGGTTACACAGAACACAGACAGAGCCACAAAGGACACCATCACATAAAGAAACCAAAGTTCCAATGCTTCAAGAGGAGGAGGAGGAGGAGGAGGAGGAGGAAGAGGAGAAAGAGGTGGGGTTAAACAGGTGACCTGGGTGTTGATAACAATGGTTTGCTTCCCCAGGTCAATCTTAAAGTCTGGCATTCACAGCTGGGGGCACAGGACCCATCCACTTCTCTCCTGGGTGAAGAAACCAACAGAAGCAAATACAATGGCCTCACGTGTGGTGGCAGCAGGAAATGGCCCCAGAGGGCCTCAGCACTTTCCTGGTGCAGACATGCTTGGCTTCAAGGTCTAGAAAGCTCCCCTTTATCCTAGGGGGAGGAAGACCCTCTCCTCCACCCCAACCTTGGACAGCATTGCCTGTACAAGATTTCCTTATTGGAAGTGTCAAGAATATATTTGCTCTCAACCTTTCCTTCTGGCTATGTGATATAATGGGTGGTGGTGGTGGGGGGGGGGTGTGGGAGTGAGGCTGAGGCCAAAGGCTTAGAGGGAAATCTTGGAACTTACCCAGCAGGTGTGCCAGCAACTCCAACCGGTCAGAGCCAAATAACATGTGGGTTTGGCCATCCATGTGGACCACAGTGACGGGCAACCCAAAGGCCTGGTGAAAGCAGTTAGAGTGTAGGAGGAAGGTGACAGTCAGGGGCTTATCATGTTGGTGTGTTTTCAGGTAACACACAGGCAAAGCAAGCAGAGACGTTTGTCTGGAGGCCCCTCAGTCCCAGCACCGTCCCCGCTTCCCTGGCACAGAGGCCATGCTTCCTCTGTCTTTAGCACCATCAACCTCCTTCTCTACCTCTATTGGGCTCAGGGAGAATGGAGCAGAGGAGGGTTTTCTGAGAGACGTGGGAGGTCTCATGATGGGGAAACCGTTCCTTTGCTGTTTTTTTTTTTTTGTTGTTGTTGTTGTTGTTTTGTTTTGTTTTTTGGACATGACATGAAGACCCACGGTGAGACTGCTCTCTACCTTCAGAGCAGTGCTCTGGAACACGCATGCAGGGCTCACCCCGTATTTGCAGGCTGCCTCGGTGGTCTCTCTGAGCTGGTTCTTCACCGGTGCTGTGGAGATCTTCTCCAGAAGGCCTCGAGCTTGCTCTGCAGCCAAACCTGCCTTTTCTGCAGCCTGGGAAGATGTCAGGTCTATTTTGAGGGTTGGGAGATCAGGAGAAATCTGGCCTTTCCCTTCTCTGCACTCATGGTTTCCTGCCTGGGTCATGCCCACCTGCAGGCAGGGGCCACCTCTGTCAAGACTGTCTCCTTTCCCCAAAATCTTGAGCTGAATGCAAAGAGCAGGGAGCAGGGGCCACGGAATCAGGCCCCAACAGTGAGCGGCAGAGGGCTGGTGTCTAAGTCCCATGGATCACTGATGATTTTGAAACTGGCTTATGGAAAAGGTTTCTGGATGAGATGGTTGTTAAAAAAGAATTGGAATTACTGGGCTGGAGAGATGGGTCAGCTGTTAAGGTGCTTGCTTACAAAGTCTGATGGCCTGGGATCCATTCCCTGGTACCCAGGTAAAGCCAGATGTACAAAGTGGCACATGCATCTGCAGTTTGTGTGCAGTGGCAAAAGGCTCCAGTGAGCCCACATACTCCCCTCCCCTTTTCTCTGTGCTTGCAAATAAATAAATATTTTTTAAAAAAAATTGGAATTAGAGGTTCTTTGATCTCCCAAGGAGCTTTGAAAATTCCCAATGTGAAGGCCATACCCTAGAGAATCATATGAGCCTCTCTGGGGTGACACTGGGTGCTCTGTGGGATGTTAGAATACTGCCCAGATAGACCTCCAGAGTCAATGTCTTCCACAGATTCAAGTTGTGTTTTACCCCCAATAGTCAATAAGGGAACGGATAAATGATCAGATAAAAGGCCACTGGATGGAAGGCTATGTAGAAACAAAGAACTACAGCCTCAAAAAGTTGAAAGTGGCTGATTGAAAAGATTGATAAGTATTAAGTGAGCAGGAGGCTAAAGTTAAGTACATATTTTTCAGGAAATAGATATAGACACTTTGTACATTTAACTTAGGTGACTTGCCATTTCATATAATAAATATTAGTAGATCTCAACTATCTTCTGTAACTTGGAAGAAATAGATGGTTTTGAGGAGAGTGAGGAGATTGCTCCGAGGTTAGAGACACTTGCTTGCAAAACCTGCCAACCCATGCCCAGGTGCAATTGCTTAGATATCCATATAAAGGTGGACAGACATTCATTTGCAGTGACACCCACACATGTGGAAATATATAAGTAAGGCTTTAAGTAAAATTGCCTTGAATTTCTTGACTTAATCCAAAGGGACATGCTATTTTTATAGCTTTCATCCATGTCTGGCATGCATTTTAATGTTTTGAGTACTTTGATTAGTTCTCTGTTCAAATCTGTCAATTGTCACTTATCTTTTTGTTTCCTTTTATTTATTTTTTGTTTTGTTTTTTAAAATATATTTTATTTATTTATGAGAGAGAGAGAGTGAGAGAGAGAACGAGTGCGCCAGGGCCTCTAGCCACTGCTAATGAACTCCAGAGGCATGTGCCCCTTTGTGCATCTCGCTTTACATGGGTACCAGGGAGTTGAACCGGGGTCCTTAGGCTTTGCAGGCAAGCACCTTAACTAATGAGCCATCTCTCCAGCCCTATTTTTTTTTCTCCAAGGTAAGGTCTCACTCTAGCCCAGGCTTACCTGGAATTCACCATGTATTCTCAGGGTGACTTCAAATTCACAGCAATCCTCCTACCTCTGGGTTTAAAGGTGTGCACCACCATGCCCGCTTCGTTCTAAATTTTTATGTATTCCTTTACATGTGTATGTGTACGGGTGCAAGCTGAAAATAAACACCAGACCCATGGAGTACTTTTTGTGTTTGGCTTTACATGAGTGCTGGGAATTGAACTTGCGCTGGAAGACTTTTCAAGTAAGCACCTTAAACAGGAAGTCATCTCCCAGAATCGTCTTGTTATTTTAAAGACTCTCTGTAAGTCTTCTGCTTCTACTATGAATATATTGCTGATGTTTGTGTTAAGAGCTTTTGCAGGACTGTGAATGTCCCATCATTCCATGAAGGGTCAAACATTCACTTCTCTTGAATGGACTTTCATCAAATGCATCTTATCAACATGGTGTCCACTTTGCATGTCTCTTGCAACCATATAGATGATGGTGCTACGGATGGAACTCAGGGCCACCTTGTGCAGGCTAAGCATGCGCTCTGTCTACCGCTGGAGCTACAGCCCTAGCAACTGAGGCTCTCTTAAAATCCTTGGTTCCAACATCACAGTAATGTGTCCCCTCAAACACAGACATTCCTTCTCTGTCACTGTGGACTTTGCCCTGTGAAAGCTCTGGCCCTCAGGTTTCTGGGTAACAGGATGGGGAAGGCACTGGGCACTCACAGCCAGGATGCTCTCGGGCTCCGTGATGTCTTCATCCTGAGAAGAAGAAGATGACATCAGCAGGAAAGGAGTGGCAAGGGCAGGGGAATGGCCTGGAGCTGGCCAGGGAAGGGGCAGAAGGTCCTCCAGCTACCCGCCTGTGCCCTGAGCCGGTTCCCAGCCCAGTCCTTACTCGGGACCAGGCGCGCATCCACAGCTCCCTGGACACCTTCTCTAGCATCTCTGGCTGCTCCATGTTCACAGCGGTGAGGAAGCGCATGGCAGATAAAGTTCCTGGGGGGCAGGGCGCTCAGAGGTAGCTCTACTGTGATTGCTGGCTTTCCCACGCCTGCATGCTTCGCGCGTTCACCTCCCAAGCAAGCCTCCCTTTTCTACTGCTTCCCACCCTCCTTACCTTTGCCAAGAAAGGTAGCAAAGAAATCCTTGGGCATGTGGATGGGAACCTGGAAATGCTGCTTCAGGAGTCGAAGGTCACTGGCCAAGTACTGGGCTTTGCGAGGAACTAGAGCTGGTGCCTTGTTCCCTAGCAATGGAGAGGTCCACACGGCGTTAGAGACTTGAGGGTCAGTCGCAGGCTTGAAGGAGCCCTCCCTGGGTGTTGGCCACTTGTTAATATACAAAGTTCGTACAGGACAGCAGCCCCTGCAGTCCGCAGAATTGTGCCATCCAGGAACCCTTGTCACTCTGAACCCAGGACTTCGCCCTTCTTACCGCTGTCTTTCATAATCCCGGAAATCAGGCAGGGCCGCAACCGCAGCTCGACGTTCCACAGGTGCTGGTACCTGCATAGGACCTACAGGTGCAGAGGTAAGGAAGACCAAGACAAGCCCATAAGGGAAAACAGCGAGCCACGCCAGGACTGCGCAGCGCAGCTGTAATCACCGCACCCGAACTGTTTGGTTTAAAGGGACAAAACTTTCTGTCTCTGCTTGAAATCGATCCCAGAATACTTTCTCCCGTGGATGCGCCCCATCTTGCACTGCACCCCCGACCCTTCAATTCAACTCCCGAGGGCCCAGGGGTGAGCATGGACCCCTAGTTGCTTTGCAGTTGGCCCTGTACTTCCCAGGGCGATCTCGCGGAGCCACTGTCTAACCCAAGGCAAAGCACACCATGACCTTCAGCCCGGAAACGTTCTCCGCTTGCCCTAAACCCCGCGGGCAGCGCCAGGAACTTCTGGTTCCCTGGGCCTGTGCCCTGCGCTGGTTCGCCCTCGCTGTGCCCTAGTCCTGCAGGCCGCGGCGGAGGCGGTTCCCCGGGCGTCACCTCGAAGCCCAGCCAAGAGTAGGGGGACAGCACGTCGTAGAAGAGCTCCAGGGTGCGCGGGACGGGCCCCATGCTGCGGCTCAGGTGCAAGGCAGCGTCAGTGCGCGGGCGGGCCAGCAGCAACAGCTTCGGTTGTGCAGCACCTGCAACTGCCGAGGAGGAGGGACGGTCCACAGCACAGCGGGCAGCCTCTGAGAGCCCTAGTGGAGACTCCCTGGACCCGCCCCGGGGCGTGGTGGACACTCTCCCCGGACCCTCCCCGGTCGTGGTGGAGACTCTCCCTGGCTCTTCCCCGGGGGCGTGGCGGAGACTCTCCCTAGCTCCTCCCCGGGGCGTGGTGGACACTCTTCCCTGACCCTCCCCGGAGCGTGGTGGAGACTCTCCCTGGATCATCCCCAGGGGCGTAGCGGAGGCTCTCCCTAGATCCTCCCCGGGGCGTGGTGGACACTCTTCATGGATCCTTCCCGGGGGCGTGGCGGAGGCTCTCCCTGGATCCTCCCCGGGGCGTGGTGGACACTCTCCATGGATCCTCCCCGGGGGCGTGGTGGAGACTGTCCCTGGATCCTCCCCGGGGGCGTGGTAGACACTCTCCATGGATCCTCCCCGGGGGCGTGGTGGAGACTCTCCTGGACCCGCCTCGGGGGGGTTGGCGGAGACTGTCCCAGGACCCGCCCCGGGGCGTGGTCTCCGGAGCTGCCCTCTGCGGCTGTGGGCGGGCCCACCTCGGCGGTAGCGGCCTGCACCGCTGGACCGGCCCCTATAGCTGCTGCTGGCCCGCCCGCGCTCTGGCGCTGCCTGCACCTGAGCCGCAGCATGGGGCCCGTCCCGCGCACCCTGGAGCTCTTCTACGACGTGCTGTCCCCCTACTCCTGGCTGGGCTTCGAGGTGACGCCCGGGGAACCGCCTCCGCCGCGGCCTGCAGGACTAGGGCACAGCGAGGGCGAACCAGCGCAGGGCACAGGCCCAGGGAACCAGAAGTTCCTGGCGCTGCCCGCGGGGTTTAGGGCAAGCGGAGAACGTTTCCGGGCTGAAGGTCATGGTGTGCTTTGCCTTGGTTTCGAGAGTGGCTCCCCGAGATCGCCCTGGGAAGTACAGGGCCAACTGCAAAGCAACTAGGGGTCCATGCTCACCCCTGGGCCCTCGGGAGTCGAATTGAAGGGTCGGGGGTGCAGTGCAAGATGGGGCGCATCCACGGGAGAAAGTATTCTGGGATCGATTTCAAGCAGAGACAGAAAGTTTTGTCCCTTTAAACCAAACAGTTCGGGTGCGGTGATTACAGCTGCGCTGCGCAGTCCTGGAGTGGCTCGCTGTTTTCCCTTATGGGCTTGTCTTGGTCTTCTTACCTCTGCACCTGTAGGTCCTGTGCAGGTACCAGCACCTGTGGAACGTCGAGCTGCGGTTGCGGCCCTGCCTCTTTAAGGAGATCTTGAAAGAAAGTGGTAGGAAGAAGACAAGTTCTGGTTCGGGACAAAGAGGGCTCCTGGGAGGCTGACTTCTGCGGCCTGCACGGGCTGCTGTTCTGTACTAAAGTTGTATATTAACAAGTTGCCAACACCCAGAGAGGGCTCCTTCAAGCCTGCCGCTGACCCTCCAGTCTCTCACTCGGTGTTGATCTCTCCACTGCCAGGAAACAAACCACCCCTGGTTCCTCGCAAAGCCCAGTACTTGGCCAGTGACCTTCGACTCCTGAAGCCGCATTTCCAGGTTCCCATCCACATGCCCAAGGATTTCTTTGCTACCGTTCTTCGCAAAGGTTGAGACTGTGGGAAGCAGTAGAAAGGGGAGGCTTGTTTGGGAGGTGAACGCGCCAGCAATCAGGGCTGAGGGAGCAGAAGGTAGCAGCGGAGACCTTTCAAGAAGGAGACACTGAGCAGGGCATGCAGGCTATGCAAGATCAGGTGGAAGGCGAAGGCGCTTGAGCTCAGGGGCTGTCATGGGCAGGGTGGAGTGGGTCCTCCACCAGCACACACAGGAGAGCAGCGCCACCTCTGAGCGCCCTGCCCCCACAGGAAGTGTATCTGCCATGCGCTTCCTCACCGCTGTGAACATGGAGCAGCCCGAGATGCTAGAGAAGGTGTCCAGGGAGCTGTGGATGCGCGCCTGGTCCCGAGTAAGGACTGGGCTGGGAACCGGCTCAGGGCACAGGCGGGTAGCTGGAGGACCTTCTGCCCCTTCCCTGGCCAGCTCCAGGCCATTCCCCTGCCCTTGCCACTCCTTTCCTGCTGATGTCGTCTTCTTCTTCTCAGGATGAAGACATCACGGAGCCCGAGAGCATCCTGGCTGTGAGTGCCCAGTGCCTTCCCCATCCTGTTACCCAGGAACCTGAGGGCCAGAGCTTTCACAGGGCAAAGTCCACAGTGACAGAGAAGGAATGTCTGTGTTTGAGGGGACACATTACTGTGATGTTGGAACCAAGGATTTTAAGAGAGCCTCAGTTGCTAGGGCTGTAGCTCCAGCGATAGACACAGCACATGCTTAGCCTGCACAAGGAGGCCCTGAGTTCCATCCGTAGCACCATCATCTATATGGTTGCAAGAGACATGCAAAGTGGGCACCATGTTGATAAGATGCATTTGATGAAAGTCCATTCAAAAGAAATGAATGTTTGACCCTCCATGGAATGATGGGACATTCACAGTCCTGCAAAAGCTCTTAACATAAACCTCAGCAATATATTCATAGTAGAAGCAGAAGACATACAGAGAGTCTTTAAAATAACAAGACGATTCTGGGAGATGACTTCCTGTTTAAGGTGCTTACTTGCAAAGTCTTCCAGCCCAAGTTCAATTCCCAGCACTCATGTAAAGCCAAACACAAAAAGTACTCCATGGGTCTGGTGTTTATTTTCAGCTTGCACCCGTACACATACACATGTAAAGGAATACATAAAAATTTAGAACGAAGCGGGCATGGTGGTGCACACCTTTAAACCCAGAGGTAGGAGGATTGCTGTGAGTTTGAAGCCACCCTGAGAATACATGGTGAATTCCAGGTCAGCCTGGGCTAGAGTGAGACCTTACCTTGGAAAAAAACAAAAAGTAGGGCTGGAGAGATGGCTCATTAGTTAAGGTGCTTGCCTGCAAAGCCTAAGGACCCCGGTTCAACTCCCTGGTACCCATGTAAAGCGAGATGCACAAAGGGGCACCTGCTTCTGAAGTTCTTTGGCAGTGAGTAGAGCCCCAGGAACACCCATTCTTTCTCTCTCTCTCATAAGTAAATAAATAAAATGTATTAAAAAAAACAAAAATTAAATAAATAAAAGGAAACAAAAAGATAAGTGACAATTGACAGATTTGAACAGAGAACTAATCAAAGTACTCAGAACATTAAAATGCATGCCAGACATGGATGAAAGCTATAAAAATATGATGTCCTTTGGATCAAATCAAGAAATTCAAGGCAATTTTACTTAAAAACTTACTTGTACATTTCCACATGTGTGGGTGTCACTGCAAATGAATGTCTGTCCACCTTTATATGGATATCTAAGCAATTGCACCTGGGCATGGGTTGGCAGGTTTTGCAAGCAAGTGTCTCTAACCTCTGAGCAATCTCCTCACTCTCCTCAAAACCATCTATTTCTTGCAAGTTACAGAAGACAGTTGAGATCTACTAATATTTATTATATGAAATGGCAAGTCACCTAAGTTAAATGTGCAAAGAACAACTTTTGCATTTCTAATGTCTAAATCTATTTCCTGAAAAATATGTACTTAACTTTAGCCTCCTGCTCTCTTAATACCTATAAATCTTTTTTATCAGCCACTTTCAACTTTTTGAGGCTGTAGTTCTTTGTTTCTACGTAGCCTTCCATCCAGTGGCCTTTTTCCTGTTCATTTATCTGTTCCCTTATTGTTGACTATTTGGGGTAAAACACAACTTGAATCTGTGGAAGACATTGACTCTGGAGGTCTATCTGGGCAGTCTTCTAACATCCCACAGAGCACCCAGTGTCACCGCAGAGAGGCTCATATGATTCTCTAGGGTATGGCCCTCACATTGGGAAGTTTCAAAGCTCCTTGGAAGATCAAAGAACCTCTAATTGCAATTTTTAAAAAAAATATTTATTTATTTGCAAGCACATAGAAGGGGGAAATTTATGGGCTCATTGGAGCCTTTTGCCACTGCACACAAACTGCAGAGACATGTGCCACTTTGTACATCTGGCTTTACCTGGGTACCAGGGAATGGATCCTAGGCCATCAGACTTTGTAAGCAAGCTCCTTAACAGCTGACCCATCTCTCCAGCCCAGTAATTCCAAGTTTTTAACAACCATCCCACCCAGAAACCTTTTCCATAAGCCAGTTCCAAAATCATCAGTGATCCATGGGACTTAGACACCAGCCCTCTGCCGCTCACTGTCGGGGCCTGATTTCGTGCCCCCTGCTCTTTGCATTCAGTTCAAGACTTTGGGGAAAGGAGACAGTCTTGACAGAGGTGGCCCCTGCCTGCAGGTGGGCATGGCCTAGGCAGGAAACCATGAGTGCAGAGAAGAGAAAGGCCAGGTTTCTCCTGATCTCCCACCCCTCAAAACAGACCTGACATCTTCTCAGGCTGCAGAAAAGGCAGGTTTGGCTGCAGAGCAAGCTCGAGGCCTTCTGGAGAAGATCTCCACAGCCCTGGTGAAGAACCAGCTCAGAGAGACCACCGAGGCAGCCTGCAAATACGGGGTGAGCCCTGCATGCATGTTCCGGAGCACTGCTCTGAAGGCAGAGAGCAGTCTCACCGTGGGTCTTCATGTCATGTCCAAAAAACAAAACAAAACAAAAACAACAACAACAACAACAAAAACAAAGGAACTGCTTCCCCATCATGAGTCCTCCCACGTCTCTCAGAAAACCCTCCTCTGCTCCATTCTTTCTCTCTGAGCCCAATAGAGGTAGAGAAGGAGGTAGATGGTGCTAAAGACAGAGGAACCGTGGCCTCTGTGCCAGGGAAGCGGGGACGGTGCTGGGACTGAGGAGCCTCCAGACAAACGTCTCTGCTTGCTTTGCCTCTGTGTTACCTGAAAACACACCAACATGATAAGCCCCTGACTGTCACCTTCCTCCTACACTCTAACTGCTTTCGCCAGGCCTTTGGGGTGCCCGTCACTGTGGTCCACATGGATGGCCAAACCCACATGTTATTTGGCTCTGACCGTTTGGAGTTGCTGGCACACCTGCTGGGTAAGTTCCAAGATTTCCCTCTAAGCCTTTGGCCTCAGCCTCACTGCCCCCCCCCCCCCATTATATCACATAGCCAGACGGAAAGGTTCAGAGCAAATATATTCTTGACACTTCCAATAAGGAAGCCTTGTACAGGCAATGCTGTCCAAGGTTGGGGTGGAGGAGAGGGTCTTCCTCTCCCTAGGATAAAGGGAGCTTTCTAGACCTTGATGCCAAGCATGTCTGCACTGGGAAGTTCCTGGCATCCTCTGGGGCCATTCCTTGCTGCCAGCACACCCAAGACCATTGTATTTACTTCTGTTGATTTCTTCATCCAGGAGAGAAGTGGATGGGTCCAGCCCCTCCAGGTGTAAGTGTCCAGATTTAGATTGAGGGGAAGAAGCAGACTGTTGGTTTCAACAACCAGGCCATCTGCTTATCCCCTTCTTCATCTTCCTCCTCCTTCTCTTCATCCTCCGGTGGAGCACTGGAACTTGGGTTTCTCCATCTGGTGAGAGTCCCTTGTTGCCCTCAGGACTGTTATGGTCCACATAACCCGAGGAATTCTGGGGATGTGGGAGGGGGATGTGGCAGCTGTCTACTTCTGTGTCTCACAAGTGCCTTTGGCAAAGCCCAAAATTGTGCTTTTCCTCAAAATAAACCTGATGCCACTAGTCAAAACTTTCTGGGTCTGCACGTGACCTGATGGTGTTGGTGTCCTCATTTCCCTGTCTGTCTGGAGACTGGGCAAGAAGAGCCCCCCACCCCAGGACACTGTGGGGCAGCCATGTGTCAGGGGCAGGAAGCAGTCCTCTTTCTCTTACTCAGGAAACCCTCTTGTCTCCATCAGGGCCTGAAAAATAAACTCCATGCACTTTGCAACTGCCTAGCTTCTCATTTACTATCTGTGCCAAGCCATGGTGACATAGTAAGAGTAAGACTGGAGGTTTCTTAGGAGTAAAGCGCGGAAAGTATCAAGGAATAGTCTACGGTGTTTCCAGTTAAGATGGTGGAATAGGAGCCATGCTGAAGAAATCTGCAGACTAAAGAGGCAAGTTCCTGTGCAATACACCTCTCTCCCCACAAAAAAAAAAAAATCAAGGTCTGTTAATTTCTAACCCAGGAGAACCCAGCAGAGGAACAGAAGGTAGCAGAGTTTCCAGAAACCACTCAGACTGAATTCTGCTCCAGCCCACCAACCCTCAGGTTGTAGCAGGGTCAGCACGGAAACACAGCTGGCTAGCATACCCGACTGGGGCAATCCCTGCTTGATGTGGCATGAGCACTCTGTAAGAGAATGCATCATTGCCATGGCCAGTTGAAGGGAGACAAAAGACAAGGCGGGGCAGTGGTATGAGCATGGGAAACTGCATGGGAGCCAGTGACCACCACTTGAGCGGAGAGGGAGCCGGGAAGTGAAGCACATAGGGCATGCGGGGCACAATGTGAAGCAGCGGATAATTGCCAGCCTTGGGGAGGAAAAGAGGGAGTTGGGAAGCAACCGGGGCAGATGAGTCCTCCCCTGCGCTTACCAGGTCCAACAACTTTTGCAACCTCGGAGGGAGCCAACACACTAAAGTGGAACACGTATCTACACAGGCCTGTGCTACCTCACTTATCACCCACAGCGTCCTGGGGATGACTGCACAAAGGCCAGGCACTGGGCAGAGCTGAGCGGTCAAGCCCAAGGTTGTGTCCTCCCCTGTGGATCTAGCAATCGCTGTGAGCAGGGAGCATCAACATTAGCTCAGCACAGCCGATCCTTTCTGGCAGGCCTGTGGCATCTGGCTTGGGCCCCACAGGGTCCTAGTGCTGATCATACTCCAAAGTCCCCAAGCACTGAATGACACCGGGAGAACAGAGCCCTGATTGGATAGCATCTGGCCCAAGCAAGGTAGGGCCACACCCAGAGCCACCTGGAGGCTACACATGCAAGGGGGACCCTGCTCAGATTCTAGTGTGCTCAGCCCAATCTAGCGGACCCTTTACATTTCGCCTTAATCAAAGTTGACCAGGCTGTGCAACACAGATGCCACAATAGATACAAGTACTTCACTCTCAGCAAAACAAGAGGTAGATCTAAAGAAGGGCAAACTCCAATGCAAAACCAACGCAATGCATAGAGCCAAGGGCTTCCCCACCTAGGCCCATAAAGGAAGCCTCCAATGAAAATTTAGAAGATACTCCAGACAAGAATCCCAAAATGAAAGCATGATAAGCCCGTTAAACAAACTTAATGAGGCTGTGAACAGATACATAAAATGGGAAAGAAGCAACAAAAATTCGAGACTCAAGAATGAAATGGAAGAGAACCAACAACAACAAAGTGTTTCCAACAGTTGCCTCAACAAAACTGAAGAGAGTCACATAGATCTTAATGGAGAAATGAATTGAAGGAGTGTCAACAGATAAAAGTACTCAGCAGTCAGTGGGATAATCTTAATGAGGACATGATCAAATGCAGGAATGAACCCCAAGAAACAAGGCTCTCATGGAGCTCAATAAACAGATGGAAATGTGGAGAAAAACAGAAGGGAGAACAAAAATGAAAAAGCCCTTTTAAAAAGACTCCCCCGCCCCCTAGAAAACCTCACCAACAGAATGGATCAGGTGGAGGACAGAATTTCAGAACTCAAAGACAAGACAGAGGAAATTGACCAGGAGTCCAAAAATTTTTAATTCAAGAAAAGTGTGAAGAGAATATGAGAGAATTGGGGGACACCTTAAAAAGAACAAACATCTGGACCATATACATACAAGAATGGGAAGAAATACAGGCCAATAGCATAGAGGACATCTTCAACAAAAGTATTGAAAAACAAAATCCTACTCTCACAAAAGAGAGACCTATCCAGATGCAAGAGTTGCACAGAACACCAAATAGATAAGCCCAAAAAAGAAACTCTCTATGACACATTATAGTTAAAATTCTAAACACTGAGAACAAAGAGTAATAAAAACAGTGAGAGGAGGGGCCAAGGAGCACCCACGGGGCCTGCAGCGTGCTTGTGCTTCCCCGTGCTTGTGCTGGAGTTGTGAGGGAGACCCTTGGATGGTGGATTACCAAGAACACCGACCTTCTGTGGACAGTTGTGTTGTGGAGAAGAGTGAGTTTTCACCCTAGTCCAGTAGCTCTGCTGCTCACAAATACAGATCAATGAAGACCCCATTCAGGAAGACTTGTGGCCAATGGGGCCAGAGCTGATGCAGGCTGTGCTGGATTACCTGCAAACATGGTGAAGGAGAGGACGTCCCACCCAAAACGTCGGGCCAGTGTGGGGCCAAGCAAGCCTGTGTCTCAGCCCCGGAGGAGCATCGCAGGCTGCAGGATCCAGCATGGGAGGAGAGAGGGCAACGGCCCTGTCACCCAGTTGGATAGGGACTGTCCTGGACCAGGTGCCTGTGAATCCTTCATTGTATCTCATACAGTAGGATGGATTTGGCTGTTTATGGACTAGCACTTAATAAAGACGGAACAGTGTCCGTGCTTGAAGTCCTTCCTGATCGAGTCACAATGTCTCGAGTCAGTGATGCACACTTGGCAGACACAATGACTGGCAAGGCAGCGGCGCACACGTTTGACACGGAGGACGGCTCTAAGGATGGGTGGAGGGGGGAGTGGTCTCAGCACGGGCACCTGTCAGGAGCACGTGGTTTTACATCACCCACGAGAAAGACCCTGCCTTGGACTTGTACCAGCTCTGGGATGACACTCCAGTGATTCGCCTGCAGCACAAAGGGAAGCAGGACAAGGGGTGGACAGCATGGTCGGAAGACGGCTCGAAAAGGGCTGGCACAGCTGTCTGCCACGTGGACACCAACCCCCTCCGTCTGGTTCAACTTTGATGACGACTCTTCCCGTATTTATGTCTACGATTTGGTGAAAACATCCTAGATGCCACCGTGAACGTTGACAAATTTGTGGAACTATCAAATGTATAATTGGTACACATCAAGACTTGATTGCTTTCCAGTTTAGTGAAAGCTTTAAATGTCCCTGTGAGCCCACAGTCTCTGCCAGCAGAACTGGTTTTGTTCTCAGTAGCACAGATTGGTGTGAGCACAGAGCATTTCGTGTACTGAGAAGGAGAACCCTTTCCTCTCACTGCAGGTTGGGAGGGCCGTTACATACAATTTGGGTAAAAGTTAAGGTAGTGTCACATCATTTAAATCCGAATTGATCTGAACCATCTCCCTCCTCTCTCTCTTTTTGTTCGAGGTAGGGTCTCACTCTAGCCCAGGCTGACCTGGAATTCATTATGTAGTCTCATGGCGATCCTCCTACGTCTGCCTCCCGAGTGCTGAGATTAAAGGCGTGCGCCACCACGCCCAGCTCTCTCCCTCCACTCTTCACACCATTTTATGCTGCTGCCACAATACAAGCATAGCTAGTTATTATTTTATTTTTATTTATTTTTTGTTACTTTATTTATTTGAGAGTGACAGACAGAGAGAGACAGAGGCAGAGAGAGAGACAGAGAGAGAAAGAGAGAGAGAGAGAGAGAGAGAGAGAGAGAGAGAAAGAAAGAATGGGCACTCCAGGGCCTCCAGCCACTGCAAACGAACTCCAGACATGTGCGCCCCCTTCTGCATCTGGCTAAGGTGGGTCCTGGGAAATCAAGCCTTGAACCGGGGTCCTTAGGCTTCACAGGCAAACGCTTAACCGCAAAGCCATCTCTTCAGCCCCATAAATACTTTTAAATGAAGCCCAGGTCCTTGGTTCACATGGTATAATAATGCAGGTGTGTTTTAGACAGCAGCATTTGGCTCATTATTTAAAAAGCATCAGTGTATCAATGGTGTGTATGCGTGTGCACATTCCTGGAGGAACAGTGCTTTTATGTTAGAGGTGTAAATTTTAAGAATGGCAGTGCTGCCTTCTAGCGAGTTATCTGGGACTTTAAAATTACTATTTAAAGTACTATTATTGTTGCTATGTGATTATGGTTAGAGGCCTTGACTCTCCTTCCTTGCTCCTACCTTCCCACACCAGAAATGTCTGGAGAAACACCAGCTCACTCTCTTGACCCCTCTGCTGGTGCCAGCTCTTGGCTCTGGTGTGCTGTCACTGTGAGGTCATTCCCTCAGCCCGCAGGCTGTACACGTCACTGACATGTCACCACAGAAGGCCCAGTCATGCTCTTCAACACAGTCTTTTGTGGCTTATTCCTGCAAGGCTGTTTGAAGCCAAAATACAACTGCAAATGTGGCTTGTTGATCACAGCCAAATGGCTACTCTTGCTTTGTCTTGGAAGAACCCTGGCGGCCCGGTGGCCAAGAGAAAGGTGATATGTGAAACCAGTCTCCTGTGCCGTCTGAGCAGACCCTACACATGGTGCATGCTGTCACCCAAACACCAGAGGTTCGCAATTCTGGTCTGCGTGCCTCTGTTGGGCACTTCCTGATATAACAGACCACTCGATGGTTTCAAGGCCTCAGGGTTTTGCTAGATACCCATTTAGCCTTTGAAAGGCTGATGCCTTGTGCTTTTGAGTGGTGACAGCCACTCACCCTGTGACCACAGTACCCCAGTTCTCTGTGGCCGAGGCGTCCTGTGCTCAGTGTTTCACCACAGGTGCAGGGACAAGCTTCTCAGAGCCGCGTGAAACCGCAGTCCTAGGTGCCTGTACGTGTGCGCACGTGTGGTCCTCCGGTCCGCGGGGACCCTGCGTGGAAGCCTCAGCCGAGCCTGCCGTAGGCAGTGCTGAGCACAGTGACTTCAGGCTGAGGTGTCCTGACGATGGGGCCAAATGAAGCATTTCTAGCATTACAATGACTTGCACTGTGATTTCTCTGCGAGCAACTTCAGTGACTTCCTCCCAGTCTAGAGGAATGACCAGTGCACCATTACTGCCACTAGGGCTGAGGGAAGGGGAAGGAATTTTTATTTTTATTTTGCCCCCCCTCCCCGCCTTTGGTGGTTTATACCACACTTAATGATGCTATGACTCACTGCTCCCGAGCCACAGGCCTCTTTTAGGCTCATGGTTCACATCTGCATGCGCTGCTTGCATTTTTCTGGAATCTGAATGTTGATTCCTCGTTCTAGGAATTCAACATGAGTTTCCAAAATTAATCATGGGGGCTCGTGGCAACACAAGATGTGAATCTGTGTATAAAGTTTGTTGGCCTTCCACACCTACCTGCGTCGGTATTGCATGGTGTGTGCGTGCGTGTGTGACGTCAGGCTGCCGTGTAACTTTGGAGAAGAACCTTCAAGCAGACCATCCCTTTCTGCATGCTCTGTTCTAAGTAGAATGTTCAGTGTAACTCACTAAAATTGCATGTTAAAGATATTTAGGTTGTTGGGCTGGAGGGATGGCTTAGCGGTTAAGGCGTTTGCCTGCAAAGCCAAAGCAACCAGGTTTGATTCCCCAGGACCCATGTTAGCCCGATGCACAAGGGGGCACACGTGTGTGGAGTTTGTTTGCAGTGGCTGGAGGTCCTGGCATGCCCATTCTCTCTCTCTCTCTCTCTCTGTCAAATAAATAAATAAAAATAAAATATTAAAAAAGATACTTAGGTTCATTCTTTCTATTTTTATTCACTTTCAGTTTCCTGTATACTTGCTTCCTGTGCTGTTTAGTGGTCGTAGATAAAAATGCACTGGTGGAGCAGACATAGTGCCCACAGCAGGCAATTTCCAGTTGTGACCGTCCCGCAGCATCTGAAGGGACTGTGCATTCGTAAAAGTCACAGTTACTTCCAAGCCAGATTTCATTTCCACTCTTGTTTTATGTGCCAAACCCCAGACTGCCCTCGGCTCGATCTCTGAATACCGTAGACTGTTCTGATTCTCAGAAATTGTAGTGCCTGAAAATACACTCAGCTGATTGTCTAAAAAGTGAAAGTCCTCCAAAGATGAACCAGGAACAATAACACTGACAACATGATGATGATGGTCAGTGTCTGGTTCCATGGAAAGAAATGCTGAGCTATTGTATCTTCTATCCTCAGTACGGTTGCATGAATGTGTGTAGTTCAGAGGTCTTCATGTTCATATTTAAAACTGGGTAAAAGACCTCATTCTTTTGAGCTTGAATTAACTTTTAATTTTATTTTATGCAATGTATAGATGGTTCCCTGTTCTCTGCATTTAGAAGTATACATGGTATAAATCTGTTAATTCTGTAAGTAATTTTTATAATTATGATGTAACTCTATCCTTCCTTAAAACATTGAAAATAAGCCCTTTATATGCAAAAAAAAGCAGTAAGAAAAAAATCCAACTCATTACATACAAAGGTAAGCCCACCAGAATTACCTCTGATGTTTCTATGGAAACTATAAAAGCCAGAAGGGCTTAGAATGGGGGACTCCAAAGATTAAAGGACTGTGGCTCCCAGACAAAACTGCTCTACCTAGCAGAAGTATCCTTCATAGTAGATAGTGAAAGGAGAACAATCCGCGATAAAAGCCAGCTCTCTGAACACATGTGCACAAAGCCACCTCGCCAGAGAACACTGCAGGCAGGACTCTATACAGAAGAGATGAACAGCCAACCTCAAGAGGCTACAAGAGGGAAAAAAAACAATGACCAAAACTAGAATTGATATGAAAATGTGCAAAGCTCAAAAAGGATCAAATTCCACAACTTCAATATGACAGGGAATAACTCAAACCTCACAGTTATAACTCATTAATGGACTCAATTACCCAATCAAAAGGCACAGTTAACTGGATCAGAAAAATGGGCCTATACATTTGTTTTCTACAAGAAATTCACCTTACCATTAAGAATAGGTACCACCACAAGGTGAAAGCATGGAACATTATTTTCCAAGCAAATGGAAAAAAGAAGCAGGGGTGGCTATACTAATATATGACAAAATAAACCTCAAACCAAAATTAATGAAAAGAGATAATGAAGGCCAATTCTTATTCATTAAGGGACCAATTTAACAAGAGGATAATACAATCATGAACTTACATGTACCTAACACAGGTGCTCCAAATTTTATAAGACAAAATCTACTAGACAGTAAACTAGAAATAAATCCCAATACAATTATAGTAGTGAGCTTTAAAGATTTTTAAAATTTTATTTATTTATTTATTTATTAGAGCCAGAGAGAGGAGAGAGAAAGAGAGAGTGAGAATGAGCACATCAGGGCCTCTAGCCAGCTGCAAATGAACTCCAGATGCATGGGCCACAATGAGTAGTGAACTTTAATACCCCAATATCATCAATAGATAAATCAACCAAGCAGAAGAAAATTAGCAGAGAAATAACAGAGCTAAACAATACCATAGATCAATTGACTTAACAGACATCTATAGAATTGTCTACCCTAATTCCACAGAATATACATTCTTCATAGAAGTTCATGGAGTCCTCTCTAAAATAGGTCATATATTATGGCATAAAGCATGTCTCCACAAATTCAGGAAAATTAACATAAATACTTGCATTATATCTGACCACAATGCAATGAAGCTAGAAATTAACAATGAGAAATAACAGAAAAACACTAACTCCTTGAGATGAACAACTAGCTATTTAACAGTGAATGTGTCATTGAAGAAATAAAAAAGGAAAGCTATAAATTTCTAGAACCAAACAACAATGAAAATGCAACATACCATTACCTATGGGACACTATGAAGGCAATCCTAAAAGGAAAGTTTATAGCCCTGAATGCCTACATTGCAAACACAAAGCTCAAGTTAATAACTTAATCATCAATTTATAAACACTGGAAAACAAGAACAAGCCTAACAGGTAGAGTTCCACATGGAAAGAAATAATCAAAGCCGATGTGGTGGTGCACACCTCTAATTCCAGCACTCAGAAGACAGAGGTAGGAGGATCGCCTTGAATACGAGGCCATCCTGAGATTACATAGTGAATTCCAGGTCAGCTTGGGCCACAATGAGACCCTACCTTGAAAAACCACACACAAAAAAGAAAGAAGATCAGAGCAGAAATTAATGAACTGAAAACTAAAACTATTTTAAAAGTTGATGAAACAAAGAGCTACTTCTTTTTTTTTTTTTTTTTTTTTTTTTTTTTATTTTTTTTTTATTTTTTTTAAAAAATTTTTTTTTTTGTTTTATTTATTTATTTGAGAGCGACAGAGAGAAGGAGGGAGAGAGAGAGAGAGAGAGAGAATGGGCATGCCAGAGCTTCCAGCCTCTGTAAACGAACTCCAGATGCATACGCCCCCTTGTGCATCTGGCTAACGTGGGTCCTGGGGAATTGAGCCTCGAACCGGGGTCCTTAGGCTTCACAGGCAAGCGCTTAACCGCTAAGCCATCTCTCCAGCCCACAAAGAGCTACTTCTTAAAAAAAAAATAACAAGATTGATAAGCTCCTGGCCAAATTGACAAAGAGAAAATAAGGAAAGACTCAAATTAACAAGATTTAAAGATGGAAATGGAGTTGTCACAACTGATACTGATGAAATTGGGAGAATCATCAGGACATATTTCAAAAACCTGTATTCCACAAAATTGTAAAACCTGGATGGAATCAATGAATTCCTAGACACATACCACCTACCAAAACTAAACTCAGAACAAATAAATTACATACAAAGAGACTGGAAAAGTAGTTAAATGCCCCCCCTCAAAAGAGTCTGGGCCCAGACGGATTCTTTGTTGAATCCTACCAAACCTTCTTTGGAGAACAGAAACCACTTTTTCTCAAGCTATTTTACACAATTGAAAAAGAGGGAAGGCTCCCGAACTCCTTCTATAAAGCCAGCATTACTCAAATACCAAAACCAGACAGAGACAAAAAAAAAAGAAAAGAAAATTATAGACCAATAACCCTCATGAACTTAGATGCAAAATTTCTCAACAAAATCCATGCAAACCAAATCTGAAAACACATCAAAACACAAAAGCATTGTCCATTTCGATCAAGTAGGTTTCAACCCAGAGATGCAAGGGTCGCTTGACATATAGTAATTGATAAAAAAGCACACCACATGAATAAACTTAAACACAAGAACCACACAATTATTTCATTATTAAAACACTGGAGAGACTAGGCATGGAGAGACCATATAGCAATATAATAAGGGCTGTATATAAAGCACCTAAGGCCTAGATCATACGACATGGAGGAAAACTCAAAGCATTCCCATTAAGATCTGGAACAAGACAGGGGTTCCCACTCTTACCACTGGTTTTCAACATAGTACTATAAGTTCTAGCTCAAGCAATAAGACGTAAGAAGGAAATAAAAGGGATACCAGTTGGAAAGGAATAAGTCAAACCAGCTCTTTTTGTCAGATACATGATCCAAAAGACTCAACCAAAAAACTCCTAAGGCTGATATTCTTTCAGTAAGGTGGTAGGATAGAAAAATCAAGACACAAAAATCACTAGCCTTCCTATATACCAAAAGCAAAATATGGAGAAAGAGATCAGAGCTCATCCCACTTGTAAAGGCCGTACAAAAAAAAAAAAATGTTGGAATGTACAGATTGACAGCTATCGTTTTTCCCCTTAATAACCATTTGCTACTGACATCCATATCTGACCTAACATCTTTGTGACTACTACATAAACTTTTGGAATATATTACTTAGCAGACTGAGCTTCTTCCAACCCTAAAGCCCTATAGCTAAGTGTGCTAGGAGCTAGCACCTAAAGCCTGGTAGAAAAGATTCCCCCCTATATTGTAACTTAAGTTATGTGGATTTATGACGTTCTTTTGTTCTGTGATTACAGAAAAGCTCTAGATCTGCTGCGTTCTAACTATAACCACAAATTTCTAATCAGCCAGTCAGTGTTGAGGATCTTAACACAGATGTGGCTCCTCACGGAGCTTCAGTTCCCATCATGCACTGCCTTGCCTCTTCAGCACACTACCTGTGAAAAGTCTCTAGGTCCCTTTTTTGTGTTTCATGACTTTAATGTTGTTAAAGGTCCTGGTCAGCTATTGTATGGAATGTCTCTACTCCTGGTTTTATTTAGTATTTTTCCAGGATTAGGCTGAAGATATCAATTTTAGGGAAGAAGAATGCACAGGTGAAATGTCCTCTTTGTGTCACAACATGCTACTGACATCATAGTGATGCCAAGTTTCACAATGTGAGTATGAGGGAGCCACTGTCAGGCTTACTATAAAAATCACTATTTCCCCTTGCAGGCTCCAAAGAATTGGAAAGAGTCAGCAAATGTAACACACAGGAGGTTAAGAGTGAGGGTTCAGTGCATTAAGTCCATCTCCCAGTGGGAAAAATATGAGCCTATTAACTTTTGCTAAAACTATTGCTGCAATGAATAAATATTTGGGAGGAGCTGCATTGAAGCTATGTAACTATCATTAGCCTCTTGCTACTAATTTTAGCACATATCAGTTGCCTGAAGGAATTATGACTGCTTTTTCCCCCTTATTTCTTAATGAGGATTCTTCTGAAACAAGAACTGTTCCTTTTATTATTTATTTAATATATTCAATCATTTATTTATATCAGTATAGACTCATTCATCTTTATGAAATATTTATGAGAGAAAGAGAGGGAGAGAATGAATGGCCATGCCAAGTCTCCTTTCAGAGCAATCAAACTCCAGATATATATGTCACTTTGTGCATCTGGCTGCAGAATTGAACCTGGGTCATCAGGCTTTGCAAGCAAGTGTATTTGACCACAAAGCTATCCTCCAGCCCCTATTTTTATTTTTTAAAGAATCATTTATTTATTTGAAAGAGAGAGAGAGACCAAGACAGAGAGAGAGAGAGAGAGAGAGAGAGAGAAGAGGTAGATAGAGAGAGAGAATGGGCACCAACCACTGCCAACAAACTCCATATGCATGTGCCAGCTTGTGCATCTGGCTTACGTGGGTCCTGGGGAATTGAACCTGGTCTTTTGGCTTTGCAGGCAAGAGCCTTAACTGCTAAGCCTGCTCTAGCACCTGACTTTCCAGGAGAAGGTTTCAGCTTTTCAGGGTTGCGTATTTTACCTGTGAGTGTTCTCACACGTGGCCTTTACTGTGCTGTGCTGTATTCTTTCTGATGAGAGGTTTTTGTTTTGCATTTAAAGATGCTAACAGTTCACCATCTTGAAAGATGTTGGATTTTGTCAAATGATTTCTGCACCGATTGAGATGATGTGTCCATTACTGAACGTAAGCTATCATCAGCGAACCCTCTATTATACTGCAATGTTTCCCTTCAGGTCCCTTAATGTTTCTTTTGTGTAGAGAGGTATTCTAATGTTTGGTGTAAATATATTTACAATTGTTGTGTTTTTTTTTGTTAAATTAATTCCTTATCATAATGACATTTGTCTTTTTTGATAGTTTTTGACTCAAAGCCTATTTTATTTGGTATAACTTCTGCTTTTTATCTTTTGGCTTTTCATGTGCATGGACTGTCTTTGTCTACCTTTCACCTCAGTAGCCATGGAGCTGCCAGGAAATCCTCTGGAAGGAGTGGGGTCACATGGGGCCCTCCTCTACCCATGATAGAATGCTGACAAGAAGCACAGTTGCAATGAATTCATTAGTGTAATAGCCGTGTTGTGTCCAGATGAGAGCATTCCATGACCCCCATCCTCTGGCTCTGCTTTATTTCTGCCCCCTCCCAGACTGTGATGTTTTCTGAGCCTTGGAAAGGGTGTTATGAATTAGAGTCATTTATTCTAAGCATTAAATGTTTATCTGAATCTCCATTCCCTGGTTCCATGCACTGTTATTATTTATTTATTTTTAAAATTTATTTTATTTATTTATTTGGTGAGAGAGAAAGAGAGGGAGAGAGAGAGAGAGAGATAGATAGAGAGAGAGAGAGAGAGAGAGGAGGGGGGGATGGGTGCTCCAGGGCCTCCGGCCACTGCAAACAAACTCCAGATGCATGTACCCCCTTGTGCATCTGGCTTATGTGAGTCCTGGAGAATCAAACCTGGGTCCTTTGGCTTTGCAGGCAAACACCTTAACCACTAAACCGTCTCTCCAGCCCCTTTTATTATTTATGTTTAAGTTAGGCATATGGATGATAGAGTGGATAAACAACAAGTATATGTATATATATATATGCATACATATTCTTATATTTTCTTATTTTCATATTGTTGAGAGCAGTATCTAGTGTTAATAGAAAAAGCTTTAAGCTGTGGCATGCACGTTGTAGCAGACAGCTTCAGGTTCGCTGAGATGAACTTCCAGACCAGGCACAGTTATGGAGGAAGGGATTTATTGAAGTTTACAGATCCAGGGGAAGTTCCACAATGGCAGAAGAAACTGGCCTGCCTTCACAGGCCCAAGGAGAGAGAGAGAGAGAGAGAGAGAGAGAGAGAGAGAGAGAGAGAAGTACAAGCCTAAAAAGCCACAGCACACTACAGGAACTCCTGTTAGGCACACTTTGCATATGTTTAGATTGAAATCTGAAACCCACCACCACACCTTAAGATCCACACGATGGCATTGCCTCCAGCCAGATGGCTAGAGATGCAAACTACAAACAAATAAACAACTGAATATATTGGGGGCCATCTATTCTATTCAAACCACCACACACGTTTAATCCCAGCACTCAGGAGGCAGAGGTAGGAGGATCACTGTGAGTTTTAGGCCAACCTGGGACTACAGCATGTGAGAACCTACCTCAGAAAAACCAACCCCCTCAAAACAAAACAAAACAAAAAAAAAAGAAGCTTTAGGGCTGAAGAGATGGCTTAGTGGTTCAAGCACTTGTCTGTAAAGCCTAAGAACTTGGGTTCTATTCCCCAGTACCCATGTAAGCTAGATCACATGGTGGAGCATGGGTCTGGAGTTCCTTTGCAGTGTCTGGAGGCCCTGGCATGCCCATTCTCTCTCTCTCTCTCTCAAATAAATAAATGATTAACTAAAAAAACTTAATAATAAAGCTTTAGACAAATCAAATTTAACAGTTCTTTTGAACAAAGGACAGTTCATGAATCAGGCTGTGGTCAAGTTCAAAGAGCTCCATTCTGCAGTGGGGCAAGCCAAATGCATACACAGAGCAAGCAGTGAAGGCACAGAATTCACTAGACTGGTCACAGTAAGGGGTCAGCTTTCTTCGGATATGCTCAGTTGCCTGTTGTGACTGGCCGAAGCCTGGCTGCTTGTGACTGAATGGACCCACCTACCTTCTCGGGAAACTTAGACTCCTCAGTTAAGAATCAGTTTATTTCTATATCATTAGGTTGTAGTTTGTTTTGTAGGAAGTCCAGACGTATTTCCTTGAACCTTATGACACTGATAAGAGCTGTTGAAACAATAATAGTGGCAAAGTAAGTTATTTAGATTAGCTAAAGGACCTAGTAGAAGAAATAACATAATTGCTAGACATTGGAGGAGGGAGAAAAGGGGTGGTGTATGTAAACCCAATTCTCATCTTTTATAGGAAATCAAATAATATTACTCACATTTGAAATCTCAGTAAGTAGAGCATTAATCGTGTAATTTAGAATTACATAATGATAACTGGAAATGTTGTAAATAAGTTGCATTTTCAAATTAGTAAAAGATAGGTTATTCAATAACTTACATTACCCTGAGAGGTTTAAGTAAAGACAGTTAGATCCATACATCACATCTCACACTCAAAGCATCTCTAAATGGATCAAATATTTAACTGTTAAAAAAAAGGAAAGAGGGCTGGAGAGATGGCTTAGCAGTTAAGGCACTTGACTGCAAAGGCAAAGGACCCAGGTTTGATTCCCCAGGACCTATGTAAAGCCAGATGCACAAGGTGTCACATGAGTCTGGAGTTTGTTTGCAGTGGCTGGAGGCCCTTGTTGCACCCATTCTTTCTCTCTCTCTCTCTCTCTCTCTCTCTACCTGCCTCTTTCTTTCTTTCTCTCAAATAAATAAAAAAAATAAATAAAATATTTAAAAAAGAGAAGAGAAAGGTACCTGAGATAATTACAGAGAAAAATTTAAAACATTTCCGGAATGACAGATAGTTTTGATGATTGTATAGCAAATGAAGAAACTATAAAGACTGACATATTCAGTTGCATACAAAATTAAAACAATCTAATTAGCAAAATCTAGTAGGTATATAAAAATAAACAGGGCAGATATATCTGTGTTCATTTCCTATTCAAAGCTAATTCTAATTATTCTAAGGTAGAAAGAACTGAAGTTCAATATGTTAAACGAAAAAAAAGCCTAGTGGGAAAATGGGCAAGCAAAATGACAAAATATTCATAGAAATGGGCTTTAGATAGTTGGCTCTCAAAATTAAAAAAAAAAAAAAACCTACTTGAGCAGAGTTATAAAATTGCCAGTTAAAGCTATCCTGCAGTGTGTTTTTTGTATATCTAGCTGGCAAAAACTAAAATGCTGGATGACTCATTGTTGACAGGGACTTGTACAAAGGCATTCTCTTGCTCAATAAGTGGGAATGTTATTTGTGGAGGGCTGCTTGGCATAGTCTTTCTGATTTGCAAACATACAAACCCTTTGGCATATTGGCGAATCTATAATGTAAACATGATTGCCTACATGCAATATAATGTGACGTGAGGGTATTTATGTGCTCAGTTGTTATTTTTAATTGAGAAAACTTAAGTCTGTTTATAAAGTACGATGTCATTTAGGAACTATGTATACAGTGTGGGATGATTATATCAAAATAATTAGCATGTCATCACTTCACTTAACATTGTTTTTTTTTTCTACTTATGTGAGAAATCTACATTGACATTTTGGTAGGGATGGATCTCATTAAGTTTATAGATCATTTTGGACAAAATGGACATTTTAGTTGGTATCAGCTGTTCAAATCTTTGAACTTGGATTAACTTTCCATTCATTCACGTGTATCTCTGTTTATTCTGTTAGTGCTCTGATGTTGTCACTCTGAAGTGACCTTTTACCTTCTTTTCACAGGATTATTAGATTATCCATTAGCATTTAATCTCCTTTATTTGTTTGTTTCTTTCTCCTTCCTTCCTTCCTTCCTTCCTTCCTTCCTTCCTTCCTTCCTTCCTTCCTTCCTTCCTTCCTTCTCTCTCTCTCTCTTCAAGGTAGGGTCTCACTCTAGTCCAGGCTGACCTGCAATAATTCACTATGTAGTCTCAGGGTGGCCTGGAACACATGGTGATCCTCCTACCTCTGCCTCCTGAATACTGGGATTAAAGATGTGCACTACCACGTCCAGATCTTTCTTTCTTTCTTTCTTTCTTTCTTTCTTTCTTTCTTTCTTTCTTTCTTTCTTTCTTTCTTTCTTTCTTCCTTCCTTCCTTCCTTCCTTCCTTCCTTTCTTTCTTTCTTTCTTTCTTTCTTTCTTTCTTTCTTTCTTTCTTGTTTTGTTTTGTTGTTGCTATCACAGTTGGGATTTCAAAACATTCTTTTTGGACAGTTATTGTTAATGGATAAAAACACTATAAATTTTTTTGGTTAATTTTTTTATCCTACAAATTTAAAAAATTTGTGTATCATTCTGTTTTTTTCTTTATTTTGGTTTTTCATTTTTTTTTTTGAGGTAGGGTCTTGCTCTAGCCCAGGCTGACCTGGAATTCAGTATGTAATTTTAGGCTGGTCTCGAACTCATGGTGATCCTCCTACCTCTGCCTCCTGAGTGCTGGGATTAAAGGCGTGCACCATCACATCCAGCCTCATTCTGGTTTTTTTTTTTTTTTTTGGTTTCTCGAGGTAGGGTCTCACTCTAGCTCAGGCTGACCTGGAATTTACTATGGAGTCTCTGGGTGGCCTTGAACCTACGGCAATCCTCCTACCTCTGCCTCCTGAGTACAGGGAATAAAGGTGTGTGCCACCACGCACAGCTCATTCTGTTTTTTGTAGTTGAGTCTTTAAGGTTATATATGCGTGTATAAATATGATTGGTTCATCAGCAAACATAAATAGTTTTATTTCCTCCTTTGCTTTTTGACATCTTTTACTTCCTGTTCTTCGCAAATTGCTCTGGCTAGTGCTTCTACTCCTATGTAGAAAAGAAGTGTGAACGTGGGCAGCCTGCTCTAGCACCTGACTTTCCAGGAGAAGGTTTCAGCTTTTCAGGGTTGCGTATTTTACCTGTGAGTGTTCTCACACGTGGCCTTTACTGTGCTGTGCTGTATTCTTTCTGATGAGAGGTTTTTGTTTTGCATTTAAAGATGCTAACAGTTCACCATCTTGAAAGATGTTGGATTTTGTCAAATGATTTCTGCACCGATTGAGATGATGTGTCCATTACTGAACGTAAGCTATCATTAGCGAACCCTCTATTATACTGCAATGTTTCCCTTCAGGTCCCTTAATGTTTCTTTTGTGTAGAGAGGTATTCTAATGTTTGGTGTAAATATATTTACAATTGTTGTGTTTTTTTTTGTTAAATTAATTCCTTATCATAATGACATTTGTCTTTTTTGATAGTTTTTGACTCAAAGCCTATTTTATTTGGTATAACTCTGCTTTTTATCTTTTGGCTTTCATGTGCATGGACTGTCTTTGTCTACCTTTCACCTCCAGTCCTTGCTAGAATGTGAGTCTCTTCTTGTTGCAGTGGATATTGGGGTTTTGTTTCCTTTAATCTGCTCCATCACCATGTATTTTGATTGGGTAATTTAATCAACTTATGTGCTATATTATTACTGATAGGTAAGGACTTTAAATTACCCTCTTATAATTTTTATGGTACTTTATAGATCCTTTGTTTCTTTCCTTCTTTTATTTTTGTGGTCTGATGGTTTCCTGTATGGGTATATTTTAGATCTTTTCTTTTAATATTAATTGCACACTTTCATTTTATCCTAAGTTTTATGATTGTGATGTCAAAACATTTGTACATGTTATAATTGTAACTTGTATCCCTTAACAATTTACTATTTAATTATATTAATAGTTTTATCTTTTATTTCTTTTTAAAAATATTTTATGTATTTGAGAGGGAGAGGAAGAAGGAAAGAGAGAGAAATATATATATATAGGAGACAGATAGAATGGGGAATGGGCATGCCAGACCCTCCAGTCACTGCATATGAACTCCAGACACATGTGCCACCTTGTGCATCTGGCTTTTATGTGTACTGGGGAATCAAACCTGGGTCCTTAGCCTTCACAGGCAAGCACCTTAACTGCTTCTCCAGCCCATCTTTTATTTCTTATAGCATAAATAAAATTGCTTTATATATAGTGCTATTTTTACTATTACTCTGCATTATTTATACCACTGAATTTTATATTTTATGTTATTGGCTAAGAGCCTTTCATTTCAACTTGAAGCATTCTCTTTAGTAAATTTTGCAGGGCAGGACTAGTGGTGATAAATCCCTTACTTATGTTTGCCTAGGAAAGTTGATTTTTCCTCTCTGTAGGAAGAGCTGTTAGTTAGCAGGTTTTATTTTTTTCTTCAGCACTTTGACGTCATCATCTCACTCTTTCCTGGACTGCAGGGTTTTTCCTGAGAAATATACTGACCCCTACAGTGAGACTTTCTTCTATGCAGTATGCTTATTTTTTTCTGCTTTCAGAATTATTCTTGATAATTTGATTACGATATATCTTTTAAATATTTTTATTTATTTGACAGAGAGAAAGAGGGAGGGGGGAGAGAGAGAGAGAGAGAGAGAGAATGGGTGTGCCAGGGCTCTAGCCACTGCAAACAAACACCAGAAGCGTGCGCCCCCTTGTGCATCTGGCTTACATGGGTCCTGGGGAATCGAACCTGGGTCCTTTGGCTTTGCAGACAAATGCCTTAACTGCTAAGCCATCTCTGTAGCCCTGATTATGATATATCTTTATGAAATCATCTTTATATTGAATTTCATTAGTGACCTTTGATCTCCTTGCACCTGGATTTTGACATTCCTCTAGATGTGAAAACTTTTCAGTCATTATTTCCTTAAGTATGTTTTTCTTGACTTTCTTTTCTTTCTTCTACAGCTCCTATTTTGAAAATATTAGGTCTGTCGAGGGCCTGCTATTCCTGAAGTCTTTCTTCTTTCCACTTTCTTTTTGCTCCTGTGAATTGATAAGTGTAAATACCTTCAAGGTCACTGATTTCCTCTGCTGCCTCGATGAGTCTGCTGTTGAAGTGCTCTGTTGAATTTTTCACCTGAATTACTGCTTTCATTATCTTTAGAATTTTGACTTAAAATTTCCCTTTGTCAAACTTTTGCTCACGTTATTATTTTCCAAATTTTGTTTACTTTTTAAATCTCCATTCCCTGTGTTCTGAGTCTGCTCTCCTGTGTGGGCAAGACCACTGGCTGGATTGTGAAGCCAGGCGGAGCTGCGGGCTGGATGGGCTCTGGAGCAGGGGTGGAGGCTGTGTTCTGGGGTGGCTGGTTCTGCCCTTTGGAATGGGCAGCTGAACTAGGCTGCAGGCTCAGCGCCAAGACTCGATGAGGCCCAGCTGGTTGTTATTTGGCCACTTTCTGATTGGCAAGTGCAAAGGTTATGCCCCACAGACATCCACCGTGGTGTGTTCTCCCCATGTCCAGGCATGGCGAGAACCTCAGATTAGACTCTGAAGCTGGGTATCAGTGTTTGAACATTGGCATGGCTTCCAGACAGATTCTCTGCTCTGAAGATATGTATGTGGGCATGTGAGTTCGCCTCTTTTATAGGGCTATTTATTATAGCTCTGCTTGTATCAGCAACATACTGATAACTGTAAAACTGCTCACTATTATTTGGATCAATTCGATAATCAATATTCAAAATATTTTGAAGCTTTGAAAATAATTTGGAAGCCCTTTTTATATTGATATCAGATTAGGTTACATAGCTCATATATGGAAAACTTGGAAAAATAACACATAAGTCAATGTTTGGCAAAGGGAAATTTTAAGTCAACATTGTAAAGATAATGAAAGAAGTAACTCAAGTGAAAAATTCAATAGAACATTTCAATGGCAGACTCAATCAATTCAATAAATGTATTAATGAAAAATCAACTTATCACACAATATACAGTATCATTTTTAGGTGTGAATATACCCAAACAAATGTATGTTTCTGCTTTTTTTTTTTTTTTTGTTTTTCACTTATGGTCTCACTATGGAGCCCAGCGTAGCCTCAAACTGACTATGTAGTCTCCACTTACTTTGAACTCATGATCACCCTGTCTGAACTTCTCAAGCACTGATTGGATTATAGGCAAATGTCACCAAGCCTATCCTATAGATGCTTTTTTCCTCTCCTCTTTTGGCATTGCTCATAGAGATGAAGAGATGAGTAGTTACATGCCAAGGGCTGTCAGATTCACAGGTCATCATTGTCATAGATATGATTCCTTTTCTTTCTTTTTAAATTTAATTACTTATTTGCATATGTATATGTTGGAGTGCAGGCAGGAGCATGCCAGGGTCTCTTGCTATTGCAAATGAACACCAGATGCTTGGGCTACATTTCGTGTCTGGTTTTATGTGGATGCTGAGGAATTGAACTAGGGCTGGCAGGCTTTGCAAGAAAACACCTTTAGCCACTGGGCAATCCTCCCAGCTTCTTATATATGTTACCTGATATTTCTGAGAAAAGAGACAAAAACCAGAATATTGTTAGTTTTTGAAGAAGTTATCTGCCTGACCGAGTAAGAGAGAGAGAGCGCTTTTGCTATAGATAATGCTTTAATCCTTGTGTGATTTCCTTAAGCTCATGTAGTGTACAATACGCTCGGAAAGAAAAAGAAAAATATGAAGCAAGGAAGCAGGAGGAATAGTGGCAAAAGAAGGATGAATATAGGAAGGAAAGAAGCAGAATTAGTAAAGTGAGAATGTTGTCCTTATGAACTTGTACTGACAGCTCCAGGGTAACGAGGAGACTCCCAGGATTCATCACAATTTGTATATATTCCTATGATATAAGGAAAACTTTAGTTATAAGGGCCATATAGCAACATGTGTGATGGTGTCAAGAATTAACGTTTGCCAAGATACAACTATTTACATCACTGGTTCTCAAGGCTTGACATTTTCCTAGGGAGTTAGCAAGGGTGGTGTGAAATTCCATGTGCTAGCTTTCTCACTTAGGAACCACACCAAAAGGCAAGACAGTGAAGCTGATATTCCAGTTTTGATCTTGGATATACTATGCTATATTTAAAGAGATAAACTTTGGCACACCAGAGTCCATTGAACATGATTGATACCATACTTACATGCAATACCTCACAGCCTATCAGGACAAACCAGTGTGATGATGTTGAAGCTGAGGATTTCAACATGCTTTCTCCAGGACAGCAAATATATGCTGTAACTGTATTACATTTGTAAAATGGATATGCTTATGGACAAAAAGAAATCAAAAGCAGCTATATTAGGGGGTCATATATAAAATTTCTTAAGTTTTCAAACTTTTATAATCTCTTTTTTCTTCTTCCCTTTCCCTCTCTTTTTCATTTCTCCTTCCTTACTTCTTTCTTTCTTTCTTTGAGAGAGAGAGAGAGAGAGAGAGAGAGAGAATGGGTACACCAGGGCCTCTAGCCACTGAAAGCAAATTCCGGGTGTGTGAGCCACCACGTGTATCTGGCTTATGTGGATTCTGAGGAAGTGAATCTGGGTCCTTAGGCTTTGCAGGCAAGCATCTTAACTGCTAAGCCATCTCTCCAACTCTCTCTTTTTCTTTTGTTAAACAGCTTTATTGAGTAATAATTGATGTACAGTAAGTGGCACATTCTTGAAGCATATACCTTGTAAGTTTTGGCATGTGAATACATCTGTGAAACTTACTGCAATCAAGAGTGTTTACATAATCCCCAAAACTTCCTCACAACTCTTGGCAATGTCGTCCTCAATCCCTTCCTGACCTCTGTCCCACGCAACCATACATCTACTTTCAGTTTGAGAGATTATTTTGTAAAGTGTGTGTGTGTGTGTGTGTGTGTGTGTGTGTGTATTAAAAAATCTTCACATATCAAAATAAAAATTTGAAGGCAAAGTCACTGCTTCATACTCTTTGTTATGGTGAATCTTTGTCAACCTGACAAGATTTAGAATCACCCCAGAGGCAATCTTTGTTAAGGGTTTTGTAGATTAGATTAATTGAGGTGTGGAGACCCACCCTAACTGTGGGTAGTGACATTCCAGGGGCTGTGTTCCTGGACTATATAAAAAGGAGAAATTTATCTGAGCCTTTGGCATTTATCTCTCTCAACTCCTTCCTCCTGATGATGTGATGACATGACACCAGGTTCCTGCTCCTATCATGTTTTCTCAGCCACAACGGACTCTACCCTCTGCAACTGTAAGCTGCATTAAACGTTTTTCATTCCATAAACTGCTTCTGGTCAGGTATTTTGTCCCAGCAACAAGAAAGTAACTGATATACTATGAGAGCTGGGTGGTAGGTTCCCAGGGACTGGAGTGGGGGGGGGACATTATGAGGGACTGATTTTATGATTACTACCTGTGGAAAAGGAAGGAAGGGAAAATAAAGAAGGAAAGAGGAATGAAAGTGAAGCGCAGGCTAGGGGAGGAAGTAAGATTCACATGTGGGAAGGTGCCATGCAATAGTTTGGAAGCTGACTGTCTCTCAAGGGCTACATGTGAAAGTTTGGTCCCCAGAGTAGTGGTACTGGGGAGTGCTGTGGACCTTTAAAAGGTGTGACCTAATGGAAAGTCTTTGAATCATTTAGGGGTATAACCTCCCAGGAATTGTGCAGTTTTGGTCTTCTCTCTCTCTCTCACTCCTCTCTCTCTCTTCTTCCTTGCTCTAGATGTGAGTTGCTTATTTTTGTGAGTTACTATTCAGTGTCTTCATTGGCGACATTGTCTACCATTGTTAGCCTCATCCCTGTCTTCCCCCTCCATAGGGACCCTTCTTGTTGGGGTATATGGTTTGTGCGTTGTGGAGTTAGCCATCAGTTATGGGAAGGAGGAAATGTCTCTGTGTATCATGACTCAACGTGTGGCTCTGACATTCTTTCCGCCCCTCTTCCACAAATTTCCCTGAGCCATGTTGGGTTCATTTTAGGTCTGCTTCAGTGATGAGGTCTTGGGAGCCTCTGTGTCTGTGGATATCTGGTTTGGTAGGAGTTGATTGTTCTCTGTGTCTATCTCCTTCACCCTTGTGCTGGTACCAGGTTCACAAAGAAAAAAGCACTCTTGCTTGTTTCCCCAATTATTCTTAGTTTCAGTTAGAGCCCTTTTGAGGTATGATGGGGTGGTTCTTTCCTTAGGATCTGCATGCATCTGAAAAAGAGAAGCAGATTCCCCAATGGAGAGTAAAGTTAGCACAAGATAAATGGTATAGCCATTATTTTTTAGAGAGAATTTAATAGGTGTAGGCCCTCTTCTAGCCCACAATTGATGGAAGCTTGACAATAGAGAGCAGGCTCCTTTTTGGATATGGTTCTGACTTGTTTCCCAACTCCACTTACGGGTTGCATTCCACTGAGTGGATCATTTAGCCAAATCAAGAGCAGCTGGTTTCCCACCCTGGCTGTGTGCCACTATTGCACTTGTGTGAGTGTCACATTAAGTTGTGTGCTGCTAAGTAGATTAGACCTTGAGTTGCTTGGACAGATATTGGTCATTTTCCCCCACTGGCTCATGTAGCACCTTCTGGCACTAGATGCGCTGACTTTCTGGGTACTGACTCTCTCCCAGCTTCCAGTCATGTCACTCCTTGTTACGTGCCAACAGCATAAAGTGTCTTCAGCAGTAGGGTCTTACCACTAACCTTTGGAGGGTCATCAAGTGCTCTGACAGAAATCTGTCTTCCTTTGGGAAACCTTGTAGGTCTCTCTGATCAAGAGCTCATTGTGGATGATAGCCACCTGCTGGTACTGGGAGATACAGGTCAGTGCCCACGAAGAGAGTGAAGAAAAAGATACTATTATAAAAGAGATAGAGAGGTGATAGAGGAGAGAGAGAGAGAGAGAGAGAGAGAGAGAGAGAGAGAGAGAAACGGAAATAGGAGAAGATTAAGGTCAGTCTTCAGCATACCCTCTCCAGGGCCTTGTCACTCAGGTGTTCCCTCTAAGGGCCTGGTGAAGGTTCAACCATTTGGTCTGTCTTTTAGGATGCAGAATTTTATGTTACCATTGCCATTTGGGTCTAGATTTGTGTCCCCCACCCCTCTCTTACCTTCCCCTCCCTCCCCACCCACTCTATTGTCTGGTTCTTGAGATGCTTGCTAGGTATATTGGCATCTTGGGTAGATTCAGGTTAGGAGCTGTAGGTGAGTGAGACTATATGGCGATTATCTTTCTGTGATTGAGGTAGTTCACTGAGAATGATCTGTTCCAGATTCAACCACTTTTCTTCCAATTTCATTGTGTCATTTTTCCTTACTGCTGTGTAGAATTTCATGGTGTAGATATACCACATCTTAGTTATCCATTCGTCTAATGATGGACATCTGGGTTGATTCCAGCTCTTAGCTATTATTAATTGAGCAGCTAAAAAACATGGTTGAACAAATTTCTTTGGACTGAGCCATGGTACTTTTAGGGTGCCCAGTAAGGGAATATCTGGGTCTTTTGGCAACTCTATAGTGATCTTATTTAGGAGTCTCCATATTCCTTTCCAAAGTGGTTGTACCATCTTACATTCCTACCAACAGTGGATGAAGGTTCCTATTTTTCCACATCCTCTCCAGCATTTATTTTCATTTGATTTTTAATGTTTGCTATCCTTACTGGGGTAAGGTGGAATCTTATAGTTCTTTTAATTTGCATTTCCCTGATGATTAGGGATGATAAACACTTTCTTAAGTGTGTGTTTGCCATTTGTATTTCTTTTTGTTTTACATATTTTATTTATTGATTTTTGAGAGAAAGAGGGAGAGAGAGAGAGAGAGAGAGAGAGAGAGAGGTAGAAAGAGAGAGAGACATAGAAAGAGAGAGAGGGAGAGAATAGGCAGGCCAGGGCCTCCAGCTTCTGCAAACGAACTCCAGATGCATGCACCCCCTTGTGCATCTGGCTTATGTGGATCCTGGAGAATCGAACTGGGATCCTTTGGCTTTGCAGTCAAACACCTTAACTGCTAAGCCAGACCCCATTTGTATTTCTTTTTCTGAGCATTGTCTGTCCTGTTCTTTGCCCCATTTTGTGAGTGGGTTGTTTGACATTTTATTGTTTAGGTTTTTGAGTTCTTTGTAGATTCTACAGATTAGGCCTCTGTCAGTTGGATATTCAGCAAATATTTTCTCCCATTCTGTGGGTAATCTATTCTTTGCTTATTGTATGTTTGTCTGTGAAGAAACTTTTCAGCTTGATGTGATCCCATTGGTTGAGTGATTGTTTAAGATCCTGTGCTACTGGGGTTTTGTTCAGGTAGTCTTTCCAGTTCCTATATCATGGAAAGTTTCTCCTAGATTTTCTTCCAGCAGTAGCTGAGTTTCCAGTCTTATATTGAGGTCTTTGATCCATTTGGACTTGAGTGTTGTGCATGGTGAGATGTATAGATCAAGTTTCAATTTCCTGCATATGGTTATCCAGTTTGTCCAGCACCATTTGTTGAAGACGCTGTCTTTTTAACAGCCTATATTGTTAGGGCCTTTGTCAAATATCAAGTAGCTGTAGTTGCTTGACCCAAAGTCTGGGTCCTCAATTTTATTCCATTGGTCTATGCTCCTGTTTTTATGCTAGTATCATGCTGTTTTTATTACGATGGCTTTGTAATATAGCTTTAGATCAGGAATGATGATGCCTCCAGAGGTATTTCTTTTGCTGAGGATATGCTTGGATATCTGAGGCCTTTCAGAAGCTTTTTGAAACTGAAAGGAGATTGAGAACAATCTGTAGGCTTAGGACTAAAAAGGGATTCATTTATTCCTTTATTCATTCCTCTCGTGCATACTTTCTCCACTTCATCACGTGATACATTGGAACTGCATAATTCTTGATAGGAGGATGCTAGTATGTTCATCATAGGATACTATATAACATCTCTAACCCTAACTCACTAACACAAAAGTAGGAACCCTTGGAATCCCATTTCTGTTTTTCAAATGCAATGCCGTGTGAGAGAGGGCTAATTATGATATTATTTTGTTTACATGAAATTTCTAAAACAGACAGAGCTGGTCTGTGGTTTGGCCGTAAGATGGAAGTAAGTGGGGTTGGATGGATATTGCCACAAGGTTATTCTTTTATGTGATAGAATTGCTAAATGCCCCCAGGTGTTGTTAAAAATCACCCCCATTGAAATAACTGCACTGAGGTTTATTGAGTCCCTTTTACTTCCTGCACTGTTTGCAATACTGCAGGATATTCGCACACAGTTAGTAAATTCAATAAGTGTGCGGTGTGTGTGTGTGTGTGTGTGTGTGTGTGTGTGTGTATCTATGTGCATGCTGTGGAGATTGAAGACAATGAGAAAGAGAAAGAAACTAGGAAAACCTACTAGGAGTTAAGTGACCTTAAATGAATATTAAGAAAAGTGCTTACAGGGCAGTTTGGTGGGCACAGTATGTGTATTTAGCCAGACAACTGCAGTTGTTACTCCACTAGAGTTCATGACGTTCTCTGCCATAGGCTTTTGATGAACTTTTCAGTACCAGGCATGTATTCCCTCCCATGGAGTTGGCCTCCAGTCCAATTAGAGTGGTTGGTTTACCCCAAAACAGACATACCACTGTTGCACCACTTGGCACATTTGGCCTGGTGGGTCAGTCTTAAGGCTTGCAATGTCCACTGCTGTTTACCACATTATTGAGTTCTTTCTCCCTTAGGTCTGCATGCAGCATGGCTTCTTCTAGCTTTCTGTCGGCTGGTCTATGGGGAGGAGGATTTCAGCTCAGCTTCAGCTTATCCACAGATCTTATAGAAGTAATTCTGTTGCTTAAGTCCTCAGAAGTGCTTCCTGCGGTGAAGAAAAATATACAGGAACTGTTAGTAATTTACTCCTGTGATGTGTCACATAGCCGCAAGTATTTATTTGTATTATTTAGCAAGCACACATTGAGCTTGGTACATTTCACACTATTCTTCTACATGTTCTGTAAATACTAACCAGTTTAATCCCATGACAACCCAAGGAAGTAGGTCCTGTTGTTTTCAGCAGCTTTATTTATGTGCCATAAAATCCACCTATTCTGCCGGGCGTGGTGGCGCATGCCTTTGATCCCAGCACTCGGGAGGCAGAGGTAGGAGGATCGCCGTGAGTTCAAGGCCACCCTGAGACTACATAGTGAATTCCAGGTCAGCCTGAACTAGAGTGAAACCCTACCTCGAAAAAAAAAAAATCCACCTATTCTGTGTATCATGACTTTTAGTAAATATACGCAACTGATCCTGTCCTGGGAGTTTTCCATCATCCCAAAAGGTCATCTTGTCCTAGTTAGTTTGCATTCAACTGTACTATCAGTCCAGCTCAGGACACCACTTTCTGCTTTCTTTCACTGCAGACTTGCCTTTTGCAGACATTCTGCAGAATAGAATTATATAATATATGGTGGCTTGCCTTTGGCTTTTATGTAGCAATATGCTGGGGTTCATCCATGTCATAGTATGTATCAGGGTTTTACGCTCTTGGTAATAAAGCATGCCACCAGAAGGATGCTGCTTATTTCCTCACCAGTGGTGGATGTTTGGGTTGTTTCTATATGTTGGCCATTAGGAACGCGGCTGCTGTGAATCCCTGCATGAAGTCATGGTGGGGACATATGTTTGTACGCCTTCTGAATAGGTACCTGGGAGTGGAATCTCTAGGTCCAGTGGTAAATGTGTTTAAGTTTTTTGGGAAACTGACAAGCCTCTTTAAAGTGGCTGTTCAGTTGGATACTGTTACCATCGTCTCTGCTTTTCCCTTTTAAAAACATTTTACTTATCTATTTATATATGTATATGTATATATATATATATATACATATATATATATATACATATATATATATATACATATATATATATATATATATATAGAGAGAGAGAGAGAGAGAGAGAGAGAATTAATATGGACATTTCAGGGCCTCCTGCCACTGCATACAAAATCCAAACACATGCACTACTTTGTGAGTCTGGCTTTACATAGGTACTAGGGGATTGAACCCTGGCTGGTAGGCTTTCAAGCAAGTAGCACCTTTAACCGCTGAGCCATCTCCCCTGCCCCACCTCAGTTTTCTTAATGGGGAAATTGCTCAGGGTCACCAAGCTTGTGAATGGTCGAGTTGGTACCTGAACCCGAGCAATCTCGAGCCAGCCTCTGCAGACTGGGTATGAAACGGTGGTGATTGCCTCTGAAAATGTCTTCAGTTTCCAAGAATAAACCTCACTTACTTCCCCCTGCCTGATATTAGTTTCAGAAAAAAATGCTAGAGAACATACCATCCAGTTCTGTCCATGGGGACTGGGCAGAGTTTCTGTGATGTTATTTTTCCTCTTTGCTTGTAAGGTCAATCCCTAAGCAAATTTCAGGCTGCTCAAGTGTTTCTATTTTCCTGTTCCTTCCATGAGAAGTATGAACTGAGCCAATGTTTTCTGGTGGGATCATTAAGCTCTCTAGTGAACAAATTCCCCTTTTGGACCAAAAGCCATCTTCTTAGGACAAAATAACATTCCAGCTACTGATTTAGCCTCTGTGCCTTCTGGCTTCCCTGTGACCATGGCATCTGGTAGCCTGCAGTGCACCCGATGGTGTGTGGGCTGTTAGGATCTCACCAGCCAGTTGCTCAAAGGACTCTGCCTAGCAATTGCTTCTTTCTGATTTTAAAGGTCACCATAGTTGTCAGCCCCTTCTGCTTTCGAGACTTGGCGTGACCTCTGGTCTCTACGTCCTAACTTTGCAGAGGATTAGGAAGGAATGAGACCACACCAGTCTCCCTGTGCTGCAAAAGACAGCACGATGAAGCATTTCCAGGACTCTTAAGTTAGCAGATACATGACTGAAGATACAAAGGGCATTGCTCCTAGTGATAGAGCTACCTGTAGAGAAGGGGAGTCATGGCTAAGCCTATGGTGAAGCTCTACTGGGGTCGTTGAGTTCCAGTAGCATTTTATCAGGGACTGTGTGATTTCTGTGTGTGATTGCTCTAGGAATCTAACTGGCCATGAGTTCTAGACCGTGATCTTAACTTGGGTCTACAATCTTAGACACCTAATCACATACTCCTGAAGAACCAGTGTTCTTCAGAATGCCTTTGTGAACCTTCAGGCTAGGCAAAGTTTTCTTCTTCTGTGTTTTTGTGATATCTACATAGTCTCTGTCATAGGCCTTTCCATATTACATTGACAGGACCACCATTCTCCATCATGTACAGGAAAGATGACGTGTGTGTGTGTGTGTGTGTGTGTGTGTATGTGTAACTTCAAATTAAAGAACTGAGTTAATCATTCCCATCAATTCATATCTCACTATGTCATATATACCTACCCATCTGCACCCCCTCTTTGACAGAGGTTCACCTCAAACTCACCATGTAGACCACACTGGCATCAAATGCACAATCCTATTGCTTCAACCTACTGAGCGCTGGAATTACAGGAGGTGACATCCCAACTGACCATACCTACCCTTTTGTGGTTTGTGTAGTAGCGTGTGTGTGTGTGTTCACACATCTCGAGCACATGCACATAGAGGCCAGAGGAGGATATCACATGTCCTCCTCTATCACTCTTCCACCTCATCCCTGAGACACAGTCTCTCATGGGAGTTGGCGCTCTCTGTTTTTCAGCTCAGTTGGCTGACCAAGGAACCCCAGTGATATTCCTATCTCCATCCTGCTCAGCTCTGGGGTTACAGGAATTTGGAGCCATGCCCAGCTTTTTCTTTCTTTTATTTTCTTTTGATTTTCCAAGGTAGGGTCTCACTGTAGCCCAGGCTGACCTGAACTTCACTACGTAGTCTCAGGGTGGCCTCAAACTCACAGTGATCCTCTTACCTCTGCCTCCTGAGTGCTGGAATTAGAGGTGTGCACCACCAGGCCCGGTCTTTATATGAGTACTGGGGACTGAAGTCAGGCCTCAAGCTTGTGCAGCAAGTACTCCTATCTGCTTAACCATCTCTTCAGCATTTCCTCTCTTTTTAACAAGTACTTAAAAAATTTACTTATGTATGAGAGAGAGAGAGAGAGAGAGAGAGAGAGAGAGAGAGAGAGAGAAAGTAGTGTGGGCACACCAAGGCCTTCAGCCACTGCAAACAAACTGCAGACACATGGGCCACTTTGTGCATCTAGCATTATGTGGTTACTGGAGATTCAAACCCTGGCCTTCAGGCTTTGCAAGCAAGGACCTTTAACTGTTGAGCTATTTCTTCAGCCCCGCTTTTATTTTTTAAACATTATCTATTTGGAAGAAAGAAGGAGGGAGGAGGAAGGGAGAAAAGGAGGGAGGGAAGGAGGGAGGAAGGAAGGGAGGGAGAGAGAGAACATCAGAGCCTCCTGCCACTGCAGAGGAGTTCCAGATGTATGCTCAGCTTTGTGCATCTGTATTTATGTGGGTGTTGGGGAATTGAACCCAGCCCATCAGGCTCTGCAAACAAGCACCTTTAATTACTGAGTAATCTCCCAAGCCTTCCATCTTATTTTTAAAGCTTTACTTTTATTTTTATTCTGGATCCCTTACTTATATTATTGTTGACAATAACCATAACAGTGCTTGGTACTTATAGCCAGGCATTTTTGCTCACCCTTGTAGTAGCTCATTTGACCCTTACAATGGTCCTGTGGAGTAGTTACAATTATAAGGTCCTATTTTTGAGACAAGGAACCAATTCACAGAGAGGTTCATAGAGTCACCCAGCGTGCTTGAGCAAGTTGATGACAGAGCCAGAATGGTCTGGCTCCAGAAGCCGTGTTACCACTTATCTGTTCTCCACTGACCAGGTGTTGGTGTGCATCTCCACACGTGTGCTCCCGTGCTTGATGAATACTGTGGGCCTGAGCATTACATCCCAAAATGCATCATGTCATTTTGCACCTGTGGTGTCTTGTTTTTTATGACTATAAATGCATTGGCTTACAGGTCTCACTTTAAATCTGGTACTTTTCATGGACAACCTGTCTTCATTGCTGAGGACACATCTCAAGAACATCCTCTGTCTACATTGCTACTGCCACATCTCGTTAACTGCTTTGACTGCTGTGTGGCATTTACCCGGGCTGTCAACCACAGCTTAATAACCCATTCTCCTCATTTGCGGTGACTTCAACTTACTACTTATTTACAAAGAAATCCTTACCTGTGTCCCTCCATGAACCTATGCCAGAGCTTCTCCTGGGAACATAGGGGGAGGGGGTGTCTGAGGTGTCTCAGCCAAGGGCACGTGAATACTTCATTTCACCAGGTGTTGATAAGTTGCATCCAGAATGATGACACAACCTCACACTGCAGTCAGCAGTGCCAAGACTTTCCTTCCTTCACATTGCCATCTGTGTTTGGCAATTTCTGATGTTCTATGGAGGGCCAGATGTTTCAGAACCACCCCGCTCTCCTGTATGCCACAAGGGATATGTACCAGGAACCCCAATGGACCTTTAAAATGGAAGAAGTTAACACACACACACACACACACACACACACACACACATGCACGCACGCACACACTGTATATATGTATCTTTTCCTGTGGTAAAGTTCAATCTGTAAACCAGGCACAGTAAGAGATTACCAATATTTAATGATGGGATAGAATTATAACAACATGCTATGAATATCTCTGTTCACATATCATATTCTACTGTACTAGCCATCCTTCTTGGTGACTGTAGGTAAGTTAGCTGCCAAAGATGAAGCCCTGAGGGGAATATATATATATGCTAGTGTTAAGCTCACTTTCTCATTTTTATTTCGTCCGGGACCCCAGCCCATGGGATGGTACTGCCCACATTCATGAGGCTTGTCTGTTAAATCTTTCTGTAAAGGTCCTCACATATATATCCAGAAGTCTGTTACTACAGTGATTCTAAATGTAATCAAATTGACCGTGAAGACTAATCATCACAGCCTCCCATGTTTGTTCATTTCATTTAAAAAATTATGAAAGAGAGTGAGAGAGCACATGCATGTGTGTGAGAGAGAAAGAATTGGCACAATTGGCCCACCAGGGCCTTAGCCACTGCAAACGAACTCCAGACACATGCACCACCTTGTGTGATCTGGCTTACATGGGTTCTGGGGAGTCACACCTGGGTCCTTAGGCTTTGCAGGCAAGCACCTTAACTGTTAAGTCATTTCTCCAGTCCTGTTTATTGAATTGTTTTTTTTTTTTTTTAATGCTGTATCCTCACAGTAGCTAGAGCACAGAAAACACTTCTTGGTCAAGACTTGATTCAAACTGGGATGAACTGTTCCCAATACATATGCTCTGGAGGCATTCTGAAGGATTTTCTCACTGGAGACTAGAATGGTGGAACCAGAAGAGGAAGCATGAACAGATGAAAACAGCGGATTCTCACGACTCCTCTGTCCTAGCTTGGAGATTCGTGTTTATCTTTCTTAATTTTTAAATTTTATTTATGTATTGATTAATACATAGCTATCAATTTTTTGTATGTGTATATGCATGGGTGCATCAGGGTCTCTTCCCACCACATGCAAATGCCAAACACATGCTTTTGAAAAAGGTATTATTTATTTGAAAGCAGAGAGAGAGAGTGTGTGTGTCCTCGGATCGACAGGGCTTCTTGTCACTGCAACCAAACTCCAGACACATGTGCCGCTTCGTCTATTTGGCTTTATGTGGGTGCTGGGGAATTAAACCTGGGCCATCAGGGTTTTCAAGCAAGTACCTTTAACCACGTCACCATCACCTCTCTAACCTCACATACATGTTTTTGTGTCTGGCTTTATGTGAGCACTGGGGAATCAAATCCAGGTTGACAGGCTTTGCAAGCAAGTACCTTCGGCCACTGAGCCATATCTGCAGCCTCCTATCTCTTTATTTATTTGTGAGTGTATGGGTATGTATACGTGTGTATGGTGTGAATGGATCACAGACACGGCCATCACTTTGTGTCTGGCTTTATGTGGGTGCTAGGTCAGCAGGCTTGCAAGCCAGCATTTTGAGACAGCTAAGTCTTATTGCCATTTTAATTGTCATATTTCTGGTTAGAAATAAGCAGGGATACCTCTTCTGTATATTGGCCAATTGGATTTCCACTACCTGTTCTTATTGTGTGTGTGTGTGTGTGTGTGCACAAACTTGTGCATGTACCAATTTTCTTCATGTAGTCTAGATAATATGCTCTGGTAGATTTTTTTAAAGAATTTTGAGAGAAAGAATGGGGGTGCCAGGGCCTCCAACCACTGCAAACTAACTTCAGATGAATGCACCCCCTTGTGCATCTGGCTTATGTGGGTCCTGGGGAATTGAACCGAGGTTCTTTGGCTTTGCAGGCAAATGCCTTAACCACTAAGCAATCTCTGCATTCCTCTGGTAGCTTTTATATATTGTCAGTGTCCTCTTCCTGGCTGTCATTTATGCTATTCCATTATGCATGGAAATCCAATCAAGCTTTGCCTCATGATTTGAGCTTCTGAGATCTTCTTTAGTAAGCCATCCTTTACTTTTTGGTCCCAAATTATTATTTTTCTATTTGTTTTATGATTTATTTTCAAATTCTTCTTCTTATTTTTTGGTTTTTCAATTTTTTGAGGTAGGTTCTCACTCTACCTCAGGCTGACCTGGAATTTACTACGTAGTCTCAGGGTGGCCTTGAGCTCATGGTGATCCTCTTACTTCTGCCTCCTGAGTGCTGGGATTAAAGGCTTGTGCCACCATGCCTGGCTTCAAATTATTTTTTTTTAAGACAGGGTCTTATGTCGCCCGTGATGATTCCAATCTCTGTAGCTGAAGATGACCTTGAACTCCTGATCCCCTTGATTCTACCTCTTCACACAAGATCACAGGTGCACAGCAACACCCCTGGTGTATGTGGTCCTGGGCATCCAGCTCGGGGCCTTGCACATGCTACGTGAGCTTTCTACCAACAGAGCCACGACCCCACCCTGCTTCATGACTTTTAACTCTGTTGAAGTTCTTCTATCCATTTGGATTTGCCTTTAGAGGATGGGGTCCAACTCTGCCTTTCTCCAAATAGTGAACCTCAAGCACAATATGATTAAATAGTCTGTCCTTCATCAACATATGCATTACTCACTTTTGACACAGCCTAAGTTTCCATGAACAAGCGAATCTGCTTTTATGCTGCTTTCCTTTTGTCTTAGTCCTTAGTTTAGTTTGTCTTAGTGTCTGGTTAGAGATAATAGTCACTTAAGAATTCTTAGTCTTCAATGTGGGTTTTCAAGCAAGTTGTTGGGTTCATAAAAAGCAAGTATTTCTGGACAATTTTATTATAATAAATTCTTTTCTTAAAGAAATGTTTTATTTATTTATTTGAGGGGGGGGGAGAGGCACATAGAGAGAATGGGCATGCCATTGCCTCATGCCACTGCAGATGAACTCCAGACACATGTGTCACCTTGTGCATCTGGCTTATGTGGGTACTGGGGAATCAAACCTGGGTTCTGAGGCTTCGCAGTCAAGTCCCTTAAGAGCTAAGCCATTTTTTCCAGCCCTCTATGTAATTCTCATTTTTTTAATCAATTGCTTTCTTATTGTTGGGACAGAATTATAAGGAGTGTATGGAAGGAAGAGGAAAAGGAACAGAATTTAAGTAGGCTCACAGTTCCAGACAGTGCAGTCCATCACAGTGGGGAAAGTTTGGCAGAAGGAAGCTGGCATCACGTTGTCAGAGCAGTGAGATGGAGACAGAGCCAGAAGTGCTGGGCTATAACACCGTAAGGCTGGCTCCCAGTGGCACACTTCCCCCAGCACGACTCCACTTCCTACAGGTTCCAAAACCTCCTCAAATAACTCCACTTTGCATGGAACCAAGTGTTCAAAACACATGAGCCTATGGCGGGGGTGGGGGGGGGGAGGCATTCCATTCAAACGGCCGCACTTTTATATCTTCAGTCTATGAGGTGTCTTGTCTGTACCTGATAGGACCTCGCAAGCACAGTGTTGCTCTGCTGAACAGCCCTAATAGAACTGAACTATTTGAACTGATTTGTGATCTCCTTCCATTGAGTAGGTAGGAAGTTTAATGTTGGAGATCAGAACTGAGGCAATCTTTTTATATTTTGAGAGACAGAGGAGACAGAAGAGTGCGTCAAGGTCCAAGAAGCAGGCCCCTTCAGGGACTAATGTGGTTTTGGTTGCGGTTCTTCCCATAGCGCACCCGAGGGGAGTCATTCTTCATTAACAGCATCTGAGCAGGGTCTTTTTTTTTTTTTTTAAATTTTTTTTGTTTGTTTATTTTATTTATTTATTCTAGAGTGACAGAGAGAAGGAGTCAGAGAGAGAGAGAGAGAGAGACAGAGAGAGAATGGGCGCGCCAGGGCTTCCAGCCACTGCAAATGAACTCCAGACGCATGCACCCCCTTGTGCATCTGGCTAATGTGGGTCCTGGGGAATCAAGCCTTGAACCAGGGTCCTTAGGCTTCACAGGCAAGTGCTTAACCGCTAAGCCATTTCTCCAGCCCCTGAGCAGGGTCTTAGAGATGGTCACACAACAGCAAATAGCCGGGTTCTCAGTGGAATTTCAAAGAAAAATATGAAAAATTTCATAAGGAAATATTTACAAAAGGGGAAAATCATATTTAAGTTATATATTTGCATTGTGGTTCCTTGAATGGTGAGTTGGAAATAACTCTCTCTGCGGACCAGGTTTGTGATACAGAAGTGAGGACGTTGCCATCTAGTGGCCATACTGCCAAACACCATGGCTTGGATTAATAGGACATGTGTTATCATATTTTATTTGTGTTAGACACTATCCTAAAAGCATTTCATGGTACAGTAATCACTCCATAAGGCAAAGTTGCTATCTCCCGTGTTTTAAAGATGAAGAAATCGAATCGTAGAGGAGATAAGCAACTTACCAAGATCACACAGTGAATTCTGTTGACATCAAACCTTGGCTCTGGAGTGGCTCTCTGTTGCTGTGTCTGGCAGGAAGAGAGAGCAGAGGCTGCAATGGGCTCTGGCCGGTTAAAAAGCATGGGTGCTGTGCTTTCTTCACTACGGTCCACATAGTAGTGTGGATTTGGTCACGGAGGGGGTATTTGCACAGTGGAAAGCAGAAAACCATGCAGTTGGCCGTCTTAAACTAGACGCAAGATGGAATCACGAGACCACTGGCATCACGAACAATCCTTTCAGTGGGAGGTGGTTTGAAGAGCAGGGCCCTAATATAAAGAGAGATGTAGAGCCATTTAGCAAGAGAGATGATTGGAGGAGAGGGGGGCGGAGAGAGATGAGGGGTTTGGAGGAAAGAGGGAACTCATGCATGGCTTGCCGGTTTTTGTGAAGCTCAGTCGCGTTTTCTCAAAATGCACAGATGGACTTCCATGGCCGCTCTCGAATCCCTTTATTACTCTTCTCTCTGCTTTGAGTTGATTTCTCTTTCTTTTTCGATTTTGCAACCAGGGGATCCATGTTTAGGTAACCATCAAAACTGAATTGGAAGAAGCAACACAGCGCTTTTCCAGAATAGCAATAGTACATATCTCGGTACATTTCAGTCTATGGTTTGAAGATGGATGTTATGACCCAGTTGCTTTCAATTTGATGTGTGTGTCTGTGTGTGTGTGCACGTGTACATGTATGTTCCCATGTGGTGCCCCATGAACTTGCTTGCAGCAGGGCACTATCACCTGTGACAGCCAGTGCAGAATGTCAGGTGCCCGATCCGTTGCGTTCTTATTGCTGACACAAAACACCCAACCGGAAGCTTATGGAAGGAAAGAGTTTATTTCAGCTTACAGTCGTGGAGGGTAGAGTCCACCGTGGTGGGGTCAGCATGGCAGGAGCAGGAGGCTGGTGCCACTTCACCACATCAGCAGGGAGAAGGTAGAGAGAGATGGATGCTGAATGCTTTACCTACAGCCCAGGATCCCAGCCAATGCGTGGTGTCACCCACAGTTAGGGTGGTTCTTCCATCTCAGCTGATCCAATCTAGAGAATCCTTACAAATATAGACCAGAGGTTTGTTTCCCTGACAACACCAAATGCCCTCAAGTTGATGACCAGAGATTAACCATCGCAGTAAGGGAGTGTGAAGGGGCATCAGAGTCTCAAAATATCCTTCAAGGACATGCTGCTCACTGACATATTTTCTCCCATTAGAAACCATCTTCTATTGATCCATTCAGCTATGAACTCACCAGTGCGCTAATCCATTGATTAAGAGAGACTACTCACATATCACCTCTCAGTGAGCACCAAGCCTTCAACACACAAGATTTTTCTTTTTTGTGAGGGACAATTCATATCCAAGTCACAATGGATCTTAAGACTGAGAAAATGAATACATGGAAACCAGGGTGGAATTTCTCCTACATTGGAAAATATCGAAAATTAAAATGTTCGAATCCACCAAGCTCTTTAAGGGGTTATTTGCTAGAGCATATAAAACACAGCTTCAGGAGCTGTCAGAAAAGACTGTCCCGGAATGCAGTGGAGCTTTGCGTGTCCCTGAAATGTCTGTGGTGATGAGAAATCTTTGGAGGATTTTGAGCAGGTGCTGTGTGTGTGCTTATGCGCACGTGCAGTTCAAGGGCATGTGGGTGTGGATGTCCATGTCTCCTGCTCATGAAAGAATGACCCGGGAATGAATGTTATAGCTAGAGTCCAGAGGTTATTCTTCAAAGAACCTGGGTTGTTTGGGTGGTGCCAGGGCAACCAACTGTCCTGCTTTGTCCAGGGCAGAAGAGTTCCCCGGGAGGTGGAGCCTTTGAGTTTTAATATCTGTCTGCTCGGTGGCCGTAGTAATGGCAAGGGACAAAGTGTATAAATCAACAGGGAGTGACGTCTGTGTTCTAAGTGTGTCTGATGTATAATGAAGTAGTAGGAAAACCAGGAAGCTGAACAGATGTGGACGCCAAGGCTGGAAAGACTGGGAACAGAGGGAATGATGGTTGATGTTCCCTCCTGGCAGGACTGGGCACAGAGCAGACTCAGGTCACAGGGTCTGACTCTTCAAAGTTTGGGGGAAGTTTACAGAGACTTCAACAGATACCACGTCCAAGTGACCGGTCTGACTTTTCCGAGGTATTTTTCTGAACAAAATAATGCAGACAAATAATTTTTTCTCACTACATTTATGAGTGTTTGGTGCTAGTGCACTGTCCAGTGAGATAAGAGAAGGACCTGCATGGTTCTGGGTCTTTCCCTGATGAATATTTTTATTACCTGTGTTCCCTGTTGTAATCAGGGCCACAATGTATTTCCTTGAAACTGATTTGAATAGGCCACTGATTCATCTGCAGTCTCCCGGAGATGCAAATGTCGCCTTTCCCCAGGGAGGGCTGGGTGTAATGGGAACCTTTTCTGTTTTGCATCCTCCAGCTCTGAAGGTGGGGGTGGGGCACTCTCTGAAGATGCTCAGTGGAAAATTCCCTCTCCTCTCTGCCCTCATCTCTTCTAAGTGGCTCAGTGAGACCTAGAGACCAGGATTCTACCCAGAGTTCTCCACTTCCCATGGCGAAGGCGAAAAATGGAGCAAGATCACAATTAAAACTATTAGTTATTTTATTTTATTTATTTATTTATTTATTTTTGGTTTTTCGAGGTAGGGTCTCACTCTAGCCCAGGCTGACCTGGAATTCACTATGGAGTCTCAGGGTGGCCTTGAACTCACGGCAATCCTCCTACCTCTGCCTCCCGAGTGCTGGGATTAAAGGCGTGCGCCACCACGCCCGGCTATTTATTTTATTTTACTTAAAAAGTTATGTATTTATTTTCAAGCAGAAGAGACAGACATGGAGAGACAGACAGACAGACAGACAGACAGACACACACACACACACACACACACACACACAGAGAGAGAGAGAGAGAGAGAGAGAGAGAGAGAGAGAGGGATGGCATGCCAGGGCCTTCAGCCACAGCAAAGAACTCCAGATGCATGTGCCATTTTGTGCATGTGCATCTGGCCTTATGTGGGTACTGGAGAATTGAACCTGGGTCATTAGGCTTTGCAGGCAAGTGCCTTAGCCACTGAGAAATCTCTCTAGTCCAACATTTATTTTTTTTTGAGTATATACTTTTAATTGTTTAATCAAATAATTAATTGTTTAATTATGGATATTTAACTCTACCCGTACTACACAGTACACAGTCCCGTACTGAACATTTTTCACATGTAAGTCAGTCATTTCATCACAGACAGTGCACTCTTATTGGGCAGATCGAATAATGTACTCTTTGTTTCTTCGAGGTAGGATCTTGCTGTAGCCCAGCAATTAGTCTCTGGCTGGCCTTGAACTCACAGTGATCCTCCTATCTCAGCTTCCTGAATGCTAGGGTTAAAGGTGTGCACCACCATGCCCAGCAACAGAAGCCCAGGTCTAGCAGACTCCTGTTTTTTTAAATATATTATTTCTTTATGAGAGAGAGAGAGAGAGAGAGAGAGAGAGAGAGAGAGAGAGAGAATGGGCACGCCAGGCCAAATGAACTCCAGATGCATACACCACCTTGTGCATTTGGCTTATGTGGGTACTAGGGAATCGAACCTGGGCCCTTAGGCTTTTCAGGCAAGCGCCTTAACCAAGACATCTTTTCCAGCCCAAATAATAATGTCATCTTTGAATTAATGAATATATATTTGTTGAATGATCATGTAAATAATCTTTGATTGGTACTTTACAGTTTATATATCACAAACTTATATGTTATGCCCTTTGAGCCTCATAGCAGGACTGGAAGATGATGTTAGGATTTTTCTCTGTCTTCCAAGCAAGGAAATGGGCTCAGAGTGGTACCTGAGTTCACCCAGGTGGGGATTCAAATCTCAATCTGTGACACCAAAGTGTAGGTTCCCCCCCATGGATCACATTGACTCTGGAAGTTTCCCCATCACCATGCACCAAGAAGCCTATCCCTTGACTATCTGAAAAGACTACAAAGACTTATGCATTGCTATGTTAGGTCAGACCCCAAAAGGGAAGCACAACCTGGTGTTCAGCCTTGGCAGAGATGATTTCCAGGGGCACAATTGTCTGGAAGCTGTAACTAAAACCTTCAAGCACCCCCAAGGACATTGCAAGAAAGGATACTTGTTAACTCATTGCTCCTGAGGAGCTACAGAGTGATCTTTTCCAAAGCGTCAGGCGAGGACTCCTTCTCGGGTGGGAGACCAGGGAACGAGATTATGTCTTGTTTGTTTATACACAGAACAGAGCTGTGTTTCAAGGGTTGCAAAGGATGGGAGAAAAGCTAAGAATTGAAAGCGGTAAGATGTTGGGAACGTTGAAATATTGAAAGCATAACATATACATACGTGATTTACAGCAAGCTGTACCTGGGGTGCAGAGTTTGTAAACTATAGCTTGAAGGAAATCCAAAGCACTGTCTTTTTTTCCCCTGAAACTCCCTATGTAGCTGGAGATGACCTTGAACTTCTGATCCTGTCTCCACCTCCACGCACTCCTAGCCGTGCATGCCCAATTTTATGCCATGCTGAGAATTAGGGTTTGGACATGCTAGTAGGCACTCTACCCACTGAGACACTTCCTCAGCCTCATTTTTTTCCTTTTTTTTGCATTTTTAACAGTTGAAAAAAAATCAGGCATAATGTTTCATGAGATTTGAAAGTGATATGCAATTCAAAGTTTAGTGTCCATAAATAAAATTGTTCTGGCGCATAACCCATTCCTGTGACGGAGCTTTTAGTCTCTCGAAACCTAATCTGCTCTTTGGCCCTTGACAGAAAATCCTTGCTGGCCCTTGAACTAGCACTGTGCTCTGTTCAAATCAACACTCACGTAGTCACCAGGTCGTAAGAGCTGCAGTACTTACTGCCTCACCTGGGCCTTGCTCAGGATGCCCGGCTTTCCACCCACCTCTCGGGTGGAATATTAATTGTTAGCTTACTCTGGGCTAGTCAGTGTATGCTAAACACTTTGTCTCACACGTTTCTTAGGATGAGCTTACCCTAGACGTAGAAGTCATGATTAGGATTCTCATTTTATAGTGGTAGAAACAGGGGCTCACAGAGATATAGTAACCAGCCTATGTCACACTCCAGTGAATTCCACAGCCCGGACTCTGATTTGGCTTCCTGCTTGCAGTACTGTATGGCTGGGGCAGCTCCCCAAGGGACCTACGAGGTTTCCCTATTAACTTTTCACCTCAGAGTTCTCCAAATCATGACTCACTGCTGAGCCATAGTCAAACTTAATCCAACTCTCTTGTTGGATTGCCTTTAAAACCCACTTTTCTCTTATTTATTGTTTCCTGATGCAACTGAGAATGGAACATTCATAAGAGACTATCTTTATTTACTTATTTAGTTTTTAAAATGAGACCTGAACGAAACATAAACCAGAACATTTTTTAAGTCAAATGTACTGACAGAACACCTTTGCCATGCCACACCCCGGACCAGGAAGTGTCCCATCCAGAGAGGTTGCTTCTCAACGTTCTTGGAACACTTTCTGTTGTGTTCTGTGCAGAGATAATTGCCAGAGTCCTGGGCCAGACCTGCTAGTGGAGCTTTTCTCCCAAACAGACTGGCCAAGCCTGATTTCACCTCTCAGCACCTCACACCTTCCCTTTCATGGTTTCTCCTACAACCCCTCACCCTCATCCTCCCTGCCCAGACCTGCCCTTTCTGGGCTACAGGCTTGCGAATGCTTCCATCTTCCTTCTGTTAACAGAAACCTCTGTTAGCGCAAAGCATTTCTTTCCAGAGGACACCCGAGGCAATCATTTCCCTTAAACTGCTGCCTCTCCTACAGCAGGCAACTCACGACTTTATGTGAGAGGGCAGACAGAATTATTTTACCTAGGAGCTCAAACCAAAGGACACACGAGGGAATGAGAAGAGGGATTCCCTCAGAGTAAAGTCGAAGGTCCACAGTGGATTTTCAGCAGACGCTAAGAGGGCCAGAAGAGGAAGATGGGGTTGTGTTGTGAGATAACTTGGTGCTCCTCAAGTCACAAGCCTTAGCTTGGCATTTGTGAGAATATAGCCAGGCCTGAGGGAGGAAGGCACACCCTCTACCTTTGGATTAAGCCTTCCAGACTGCAGTCCACTGGCCACCAGAAGCCCCTTTGCTTGCCCAGCCAGTTCATGAGTGTCCTGCGCATGGTAACCATCACCCTCCTCTGGGGGACACTGAGCAGGGATCATGAAGGAATTTGCAAGGTGGTTCCACCACGCACACCAGGACAACAGCAAGCCGGTCTTCGCGTCTGATTCTGTTCTTTAGTTCAGCAGAGTCCATTTTTGTTTCACTTCACTTGGGAGTTCTGATTTCTGTCACTTTACAGCTGATTTGAAGACCAAACATTGTGGCTCTTTCTATGTGTTTAGTTGGGCTTTAAATAAAGGAAAAAAGAACTTTACTTAGACGACGGCACGGGAACACACAGCATTGATAAGCTGTGGTCAGCTCCCAGCTCGCTGCCTTAGACTCTCTCAGTGAGTCTGTCATTTCTTGAAAATAAGCACGGGGATTAATCATTTTGTTATTTTGTCATGGCTCATGCTAATGCAATGACAACTTCAAATCATTTTTCTGTGTTTGTTCCCTGCGATGCATTAATGTACACTCAGAGAGTATCGATGGCCTTTACATCGCACATGTTTTTTGAGGGCAAATGTTTATTTCTTTTCTCCTTACAAATTTGAATGCGACTTCAACATTTAACTTGTCTTACTATAACAACTATACTAACTCTAATAGTCTCTTAAATAAATAAGGTCTTGACTAAGCTTTCACTTAGGAAGCTGTCAAAATTATATCTTACAGAGGACTTAATGTCAAGATGGCGTCTGCCTAACGACGCCGCACCTCCTGAGGAAGGAAAGAATTTGCTTCTTTTTTCAGATGGATGCAGATGCTAAGGATAGAACCATCCCATAACACCTCAACAGTCCCCCAGCTGAAACTAAGAATAATTGAGGAAATGAGCAAGAGTGCTGCTTTCTTGGTGAACCTGGTACCAGCACAAGGGTGAAGGAGATAGACACAGAGAAGAGTCAACTCCTACCAAACCAGAGATCTGGACACACAGAGGCTCCCAAGACCTCATCACTGAAGCAGACCAAAAATGAACCCAACATGACTCAGGGAAATTTGGGGAAGAGGGGGCAGAAAGAAGGTTAGAGCCACATGTTGGGTCATTATGAACAGAGACATTGCCTCTTACTAATAACTGATGGCTAACCCCATAATGCAAGACCCACATTCCTCAATGAGGAGGGTCCCTGTGGAGGGGGAGGACAGGGAGGAGGCTAATGATGGTATCAACATGACTATAAACACACTGTGTACATACTAATAAATAAAAAATGTAAAAATAAAAAAATTTAAAAATGCATCCTATAAAGCAATATTCATGCATGAAAGAATGTGTGTGACTCTTTTTTTTTTTTTTTTTTTTGATGGGGTCTCACTCTAGTTCAGGCTGACCTGGAATTCCCTATGTAATCTCAGGGTGACCTCAAACTCACTGCAATCCTCCTACCTCTGCCTCCTGAGTGCTGGGATTAAAGGTGTGTGCCACCATGCCTAGCTGTGACTCTTCTCTTAATTAAGTTATTATTATTATTATTTTGTTTGAAGATGTAAGGAACTCTGTAACATGAACTTCAGAGCCAGAATTTAGTCTTTGCTGCCAGTCTCAGGTTTTCACGGGGGAGCTATTTAAGCTTGCTAAGAGCAGTAGTATTTTCTTGATGCTTTCTTCAGTAATTATGATTTACAAGGTATCCAACAGTGGAAAGGCTCAAGTTCCTGTTTTGTGAACACCCCTTTGAGACAACGCTGAAAATACCGTTCTGAAGCGCGACACCAAAGAGTGTTTTGTTTCTTAGGCAGACACTCCCACTAACTTGCCTTCACCCACTAGTTTCCTCACCATAACGCAGAGCAGGTAAAGCCCGAGGTACAGGTGCTGCTTGCCCTGCCAGTGAACCCCTTGCTCAGCAAAGTAGACTGATGATTGATCAGGGTTCTCTGCTCACCTGCGCTCTCTCTCTCTCCCTTCCTTCTTCTTTTCCTCTCTCCTCATACCATCTCCTTTCATGTGGGAAAAGAAAACATTCAATTGATCATTAATTCCTCTACCTACTATACTGTATTTCATCTTTTCCTCCCATCAAACTCCCAGGATTACTGTTCTTTACAATCTCTCTTTTCAGTCTCTCTCTGTGGAAGCTTCTGGAATCTTGATGCCACCCTGTCTCTCTACAACAAGCAGAGCTTCTCCCAGGCAAACTTAACATGTCTGCTCACTTCTAAAGCTTACGAGTCAGAGACAGCAGAGAGACACTCAGGGCTGCATGCGAATGAGCCTCAAGAACTTCCTTGAGTTCCCATTCAAGCTCCTTAGCTGCTTCTGCTTAGATTCTTAAGTTAATTCAACCTCACATCCATGAAGGAACCCAGTTGCCTGAGGAGATGTGTCAGAGTTGTTTGAGGGAAGACGCAAATAGGTGAATGAAGAAATAATGTGAGAAAAATAAAGGCAGAGATGGATGAACCAGGTCTTATGATAATACTCTTTGGGTTCGGTCACCCCATCTTTCCTTTTAAGGAAAGATGAACTTGATGTTGAAACCGCCTCCAGGCTCTCATCAGCCCCGGGTTTGTCAAGATCAAATGTATAGATTCGCCAGCCAGGTAGCCAGTCATGATAAAGTTGCACAGGGAATTCCAGAAACTGTAGATGTCAAACATGCTTGACATAGAAATAAACACAGCCACTGCATTGATGATGTACAGCATGAGAGAGTAGCTGGTCGATTTGATGGCCCCCAAATGAGCCCCCATGCTGGGGTCCCTGGGGCCGGTGGCATTGCTTTTCATGTGCGAGGTGTGCTTCTTGAGAGAGACGATGAGCAGAGTGGCCGCCATGATGAACATGATCAGAGGAACGGAAAACCCTATGTAATACAAAAAAGCAAAGCTGACCAAATTGGTCTCAGAGATGTACATCTCCTCAGTGGAGTTGGAGGAAGGGATGGGGATGGAAGTGTTCACATACGCATTGAAGATGTCTTGGAGGAAGCAAGAGCTCAAGATGAGGGAGAACAGCACTGACAGACACAGGAGCTGAGGCACCAGCCCTATCATTTTCCTCTTCATCATAAGGAACAAGGGATGAGTAATATTGGCAATTTTGAGACAATAGAAGACATTGAGCCAGGAAGCAAACCACAGGTTACAATAGTTCAGAAATACAGTGGTGACATTGAAGGTTAGATACACCATTTTTTGGTTATAAATGACTCGGAATAGGTGACTATAAATAGTGTCCAACATTAGCCAAATCTGGAGCAGGAGCCTGGATAAACTCAGCATGCACATCAGGTAGTCACCAGTGGGGAGTCTCCTGTTCCTGACCCACTCAGCCCCGAAGATGAAGGTGATGAAGCCATTCCCCATGGTGCCAAGGATACAGCCTATTGTAGAGACCACCAAGGTGACCAAGATTTTAAACTCAAAAGCATCTTTGTTGGAGGCATCTGAGATTATAATCGCCATTCTTTCCAACTCTTGCCTTTTAGATTCCACACTGAGAGCCAAAAGCTGATGGGCAATCCTTCTGCACCCACTCAGGGCTACAGTAATATTCCCCCCTTAGTTGATGGTTATTTCCAATTTTTCTTCATTTGCTTGTCACGTGACTTCAAACTAGAGGCCTACCATGCAAATGATGAGAGGATTCAGTTACTGACTCTGCTTTTATTTTTCATAAAGACCCATTTGTTTGAGGTTTCCAGGGGCCCTTTGGATAGAATTTACAATGGATGACTGGCATGCACTTTCCTATCAAATTTACATCAGTCCATATTCCTCTGATAGGAGAAGAATCCTAAGTTAGGAATCTCAGTGTGTCATGCCTTTTCACCTGTCTCAGATGACCTGTGTTACTCAATTATTTGTAAAAACAGTTATTTCTTTGCTGATCTGCCTTCTTCTGTTTCCTTTCTGTCTTGCCCAATCTGGCTTCTAACTTGGGAATCATCCTGCCTCTGTCTGCAAAGTAGCTGTGACGAATGGCCTGTAAAACTGTATCTAACCCTCCTGCTTCTTTTATCATCGCCCTTATTTTGGGAGAGTTTTTATTTGTGTAGCTACCATGTGTGGGAAGAAGAAATTCCCAGGCTGGGAGTGATGGCTCATTGGGTAAGAGAACTTCCTGAAGGGGTCTAAGACTGCCGGAGTTCAATTCCCTAGAACCCATAGAAATAGCAGAGTGTGGCCATACATGCCTGTAATCCAAGTCCCATGGGGAGCAGAGACCAGAGAATCACTATGGCTCACAAATATAGCAAGAAAGCTCCAAAATCAGTGACAGATTCAGTCTTAAGGGAAAAAAAAGGCAGTTAAAGGATGGAAGAAGATGCCCAGCATTCTCCTTTAGCACCTGGACATATGCATATCTGCACATATGTGTGTATACACCACACACACTTATACAAGCTATACACATTCAATACAGACAAAAAAGAAATTCTGATTCACTCATAGCTGAACACCTTTTACTTAGAACCAAAGAACATCAAACAGTGCCCGGAAAATTCAAAATTGTGTTAGAAACAAGAAAGTCTCCAGTTTTCACTGTATGTTTGTGATTTATAATTTATAGTCCACATGACTAGTTGAGCTCAGAGTCAGGTAGAATTAGTTTGGGACAGGTTCAGAGTGCTCCAAACATAGTGCTAAAGTTAGGAAGTGTCAACAAAGCACTATAAATCAAAATTTAACTTCCTCCATTTTAGATCTGGCTGTGAATCTGAATGAATTATGGAGTATAGTACATCTATATCGATATCATCTGTTTCTATCTCTGTCTATCCCCCATGATTCACCCCTAATTTACTAAATCAAAATCTAGAGTAGAAAACGAAAGTCTGAACTCAAGTCTGCTATATATTGTTTTTACTTAATGCTATAAAGTCATGTTGCTCATTGGCTAACAGGGTTGTAAACCAAACTCTGCAGTGGAAGATAATGAGCTATGAGCTAATGAGCTATGATTTAAGCTTGGCCTGAACTTGTGTTTTATCTTGCATTGTCTAACATTGAGAAGTGTTGTTAGCCTATCAGTGATCAAGTCTTTTCTTCTGGTTTTATTGGCTGATGTATTTAAGAGACTGCATACGTATGTGCATATACATATGAATCTGTGTCTGATACAACATGTTCTCTCTCATATGCGGTTTCTACCTTGGAATTTTCTTCTTTTTTATTTTTTCTTTCCTTGGAATTTTTATTTAAGGATGTAAGATAGAGCAAGAGTCAGTTGTAGGGGTCAGGAAGCAAGAAAGAGGCCAGGAGAGAGCCAGAGGGGAGAGGGTTTAAGGGAAGAGATAGTACATGTGATGACAGAGGGAAAGAACACAGGAGGTAGAAAGGTCCAAAGGCGAATAGGGAAGGGACGAGAGAAAAGGATGAGGTGAGTAGGGTGATTCTCCACAATACTATTGACATTATAAATAAGCCATATAGAAATATATCTCTTTTTTAATGTCTTTTTTAATTAACAACTTCCGTAATTATAAACAATATCCCATGGTAATACCCTCCCTCCCCCCCTTTTCCCTTTGAAACTCCATTCTCCATCATATACCCTCCCCATCTCAATCAGTCTCTCTTTTATTTTGATGTCATGATCTTTTCCTCCTACTATGATGGTTTTGTGTAGGTAGTGTCAGGCACTGTGAGGTCATGGATATCCAGGCCATTTTGTGTCTGGAGGAACACTCTGTAAGCACACTGCTCCTTCCTTTGGCTCTTAAATTCTTTCCACCAATTCTTCTGCAATGGACCCTGAGCCTTGGAAGATGTGATAGAGATAAGAAATCTATTTCTTTGTCAGCTAATTAAAATATGTATTTCATACAAAAAGAAAATAAAGGGAAGGAAGGAAGAAAAGAGTACCCTGCTGAGCCAGAGAATGCTGTGTCCAGATGCCACAGGTTATTACACAAAAAACCGAGTGCCAGGGGTTAGACACCCCCTTCCTCCGTGAGTTGTCCCATGAGCCCCCACAAACAACACAGGCCATTCGCAATGCTCTTGATTACCTCCTAGGACTAGATGATATGACCCTATTAGACATCACATGGCATCGCATGCTGTGGCTACAAGACACTGAGATACCATGCTGGAACTGACCTGGAAGCTTCCGCCCTGCTGGCTGGCTTCCACAGTGCTAGAAAGTGCCATGCTGGGTGCAACGGTCTCCAGACGTTGACACAGTGTTAATCAGAAGTGGATCCTGTGTGCCCCACAACCAACTAGCCAGGCAAAGTGTGCTCATTGGTGCAATAGTGGCATGTAAATTATGGGAGTAACTAACTGCTCTCTGATTGGATTTGAGGCCTTTTCCATGGGAGGGAATTCATGCCAGTTCTGAAAAACCAAATCAAAAGCCTATGGTTTGGTAGCCAGGCATGGTGGCGATGCCTTTAATCCCAGTATTTGGGAGGCAGAGGTAGGAGGATCATCATGAGTTTGAGGCCACCCTGAGAATACAGAGTGAATTCCAGGTCAGCCTTGGCTACAGCGAGACCTTACCCCAAACTCCCTGCCCCCCCAAAAAGAAGGCCTATGATTTGGAAGGTAATAGACCGTAGGGGGAAACTATTCCTGTTCTTTGGCTAAATGGTTGCATTGTGCACTTCAAATTGCCTTCTAAATGTATATATTGATACCCATTGATTAATGGTCTTCTCCCATTTGGTTAGAGAAGGTTTTTTTTTCAGATGGTGGTGATAACTGGGGAGACCTGAGACTCTTCAAGGTGATGAGCAGTAACACCTGAGTGCTCAGCACTGGGTGAGACATCTCTACAATGCCGGCCAGGGCTCAGGCAATCTTGTGGAAGAGGTAGGGGAAGAATAATAGGGCGGATCCCACCCCTGGACCAATCAGAGAAGTTTCTTTGTGGAGATAGCTGTGGATATGAGGGAGCCTCAAAATTTCATCAAAATGCTGAAAACAAGAGGCTCTTGAGAGCTCAGTGTTAGATTTCACATCTTTCCTACCTTGCAAGGCTCAGAGAACATTGCAGAAGAGGAGTCGGAGAGAGTATAAGAGCCACAGGGTGTGGAGGAATCCTTTAGGACATTATCCTTCAGACATGAGGGGGACTGATGCATTCATGACCTCAGAGCAGAGGTCACCACCTCCATAACACAAGCCAGAACAAATCCCAAAACGAGCCCGCTCCCACCAATAGTGGGTTACAAGAGGGCCTATACCTATTAAATTCTCTCTAAAATAATAGTGGGTATCCATGTATCTTGCACTGACTTCACTCTCCATTGGGGAATTTGCTTCTCTTTTTCAGATGGACGCAGAACCTGAGGAGAGAATCAGCCCATCGCACCCGACCAGGGTACCAGCTGAAGCCATAGAATTAGTGGGGTAATGAGCAAGAGATTCTTTCTCAGTGAATCTGGTATCAGCACGAGGGTGAAGGATACAGACACAGAGAACACTCAACTCCTACCAAACCACATATCCAGAGACACAGAGATTCCCAAGACCTCATCATTGAAATAGACCATGAACCCAACATGGCTCAGGGAAATTCACAGAAGAGGGGGCGGAAAGGTTGTTCGAGCCATAAATTGGGATATTATTATGCACAGGGACATTGCCTCTCCCCCATAACTGAAGGCCACCCCCACAATGCAACACCCACAATCTGCAGGGGTGGGGGAGGACAGGGAGAAGGCTAATGATGGTACCATCATGGCTGTATACATGCTATATGCATAACTAATAAAACAGAAAACCTGCACAGTGTTGGGCCTCATCAACATTTTCACATAGATAATGGAGGAGGGAAAAATATGACACATCCAAAGAGAACAGGGGCTACATAAAAAGAGGAATAGGTTCACTGGCATTGGGATGGGGGAGACAGGTCTAATGAGAGTAATGGGAGAGTCTTAGGATTAAATTACAGTATGTTCATGAATTAAAATATTTAATAAAAATACCACAGAAAGAAAAAAAATTGTCTCCTCTTGAAAAATTAGAAGACTTAGGTGTATTTAGTTTATATGGTGAATTAGAAGCTAGGTAGCGATTGCTTTTTAAACAAGGAATATGCTTTTCAGTTTTTTTTTTTTTTTTTACAGTATATCCCAACTCCTAACATCTTGACTCTCAAATCTGGGGCCAGCTGCTTCTTATGTGCTTGTCCTATTATATAAGTGATAAAAATGAATTGGATTACCCCGCCCCCTACACTAATCATTTAAAGTAAAGAAGCTAGAAATGTGTCATAATAAAATTGTACTTTGTAACAAGAAGAGAGCTGAGCTCCTAGTATGAGATGAGTCACCTCCGTCATATCTGCCAAGTCACTTGCGGGTCTGCAGTGATGTAGCATCGTCTCACTTTTAAAAATCTGGATAGCTAGAATGGGGACGCTGCAATTTGAAAGTGCTCCCCAAAGTTCTTATGTTGGAAATTGAATCCTTGGTGCAACAGTGTTGAGAGGTGGGACCTCTAAGAGGTTTGGAGGTTATGAATGGATTAATATTATCTCAAGAGCATGCTCATTATAGAAGTGAGTTCAAGTCCTTTTGCTGATTCTCACCTGTCTGTCTTCTTCCATGGAATGATGCCACAAGAAACCCTTACAAGGTGGGCTACTGGGCTGGACTTTGTACTTCTAAGACTATAAGAGAGAAATCTGTCTTTATTAATCACCCTACATGTGCTGTTCTGTTGTCACAACAGATAATGGACAAAGACAGGAGGCATCTCTACTTCAGGAAAGCTCTCACACGGCACCAAAGAATAAAGGTTTTAAATTCATGGCTGTTAGGTTCAAAAACTGTCCGATGTGGAAGAATATCTGATCGGGGAATCAATTTTCTCTCACTTATCTCTGTACTTTCACACGGACTAGAAAGCATTTTCTAAAATTGGACAGTTGGAGAGGAAGGATACAGAGAAGGATCTGAGGAGGAGAAGGTTTCTATGAAAGTCCTAAACCTTGGCTCATCCCTCATGGGGTGTAAAAGATCGACAGGCTACAAGACAGCCTTTGAGTTTCCTCCCCTTGGAAAAGCTTCTGCTAAATCCTCACCATCGTTATTGATGGAAGTGGTGTATTCCCAAGGGTTCTATGACCATGTCCAGGAGACTATGTAAATGAGAGTCAGATGGAGTGCGGTCTTTCAAGTGACGCCAGTGTAAAGCGACAGATGAATGTCTGTGGGATAGCCTCCATCTCAGCCACCACGCCATATGTCTGCACGATCCTTGAAGAACATGGACTTCTTCTCAGTGAGTGTAGGCAGGAGAAATCCTAAGAAATCAAGTAAGGACAATATGGAATCTTGGGAAGACTGAGAAAGCATTAGCATGCAATTAGCTTATGGAGCCTTGTCAACTCGATGAAGGGACTAAACACAGCATTGACTCCCACTGCGTCCATTGAATCTGCCCACGGTGATATCCTGAGCAGGTTTTTATATTTTATGGTCTGTTTTGATCATTAATAGTGTACTTTAACTTCATATTTAGTTTAAATCCTATTTTCCCCTTTCTCCTAGGTAGTTGGAGCTGAGCTCTCTCTAGCTGGGGACAGGGATGGGTTCTAAGGCATCCATGTCTCACGTTCCAAGTCTTGGCTGGCACGAGAGAGACAGGAAGCAGCATCTCTTTATGTCACTGGCTGCTTTTGTCACTGTGCTCTCCTGGGATGGCTGCTGCTTCCTTGGCTGACACCATCTGCCATCCAAGCCTTCTAGGTGACAGGCATGCATGTGTTGGCCACCTTGTGAGAGCATATGTGAGTTATTTGGGGGGGGGGTTCTGCAGAAACTCCCCACCATGCTGCCCATAACTCTTCTTTCTCTCTTCCTTCACCTATTTTTTTTTATATAAATAGATTTAAGAAGAGGCTTCCCATTGGGATCCTGGTTTGCAGGAGGGCTGTACGGTAGCCTCATGATAAACTTCGTAGCTAGCATCCGACCTCAGTTATTAAGCCCCTCTGTACTCTCGTTCAACCTGTCTTTCTCAACCCTGTCTACATACTAGCACTGCCTGAATTTTCTGCAGGACTCATAAAAAACACCCACATCTGGGCTGTGATATGGCTCAGCAAGCAAGAGTGCCTAATGCACAAGCATGAGTGCTTGAGTTCGATTCTCAATATGAAGGTAAGGAGCTGGGTAATCCAGCCCTGAGGGAGGTCAAGACAGGAAGATCACTGGGGTACCCTGGTCAGCTAGTCTAAATGAAGAACAGTGAGCTCCAGGTTTAGTGAGGGTTCCTCTCTCAGGGAAATAAGATGGAAGAGTGACTGAGGAGGGCACCTGACGTCCTCCTCTGCTTCCTTCTCATATACACATGGAGTTGTGCATGCATCTGGACACACAAGTTGATACAACACATAACACATACTCTCTCTCTCTCTCTCTCAAACAAAACCGTCCATATCCACATCCCACTCTAAAAGATTCTGAATGATTCTTTCTGGGGAAAACTGAGCATTGGTATTTTCAGATCTTTCTATTTTCATTCTAATACGGAACTGGAGAGTTGTGGGGTTGTGTATTGGTCAGGGTTCTCTACAGGAATAGAACTATTAGAATGAATTTGTGTTATATAGGGGATTTATTGGATCAGCTTAGTGAATATGAGCTGGGAAATTGAATAATAGCTGTTTACAGACTTGAGTGTGGAGGAACCTGGTAGCTGCCTGGTCCACAGGGTTGGGCACTTCAGCCATCCCAGTCTGGCTCTGAAGGCCAGGAAGATTCCTGGAGAGCTGCTGGTCTTTAGTCCCCACTGGAAAGCCAATGAATCTGGGTTCCAATGTTCACAAAAGATAGTTGAAACAGGATAGAAGCACATGTGAGTGAATGGCAGAGGGAGCTAGGTAAAAATCACTCACCAGTGACCAGGCAGGAAAGAGTCTATCTTCTCTTGGAGCTTCTTTTATATTTATTTATTCATTTATTTAGAGAAGGTGAGAGAATGAGAGAATGAGAAAGCAAGTTCCTTTAACTGCTAAGTCATCTCCCCACCCCTCAGAGCTTCCTTATATTTGTTCACTAGGAGAGTCAGTGGCCCACTCTGGAAAAAGAACTTCCTCCCTCAGTTAATCCTTCCTGGAAACAATCTCACAGATGCACCCAAGAGATGTGTTTCTCCTCCTCCTCCTTTTTTTTTTTTTTTTTTTTTTTTGAGAGAGAAAGAGAGAGTGGGAGAGAGAGAGAGAGAGAGAGAGTGAGAGACTTGGCACACCAAGGCCTCAGCCATTGCAATCGAACTCCAGGTGCTTGCTCCACCTAGCACGCATGTGAGACCTTATGCTTGCACCAACCTTTGTGCCAGTGGCTTACATGGGATCTGGAGAGAGATCAAACATGGGTCCTTAGACTTCTCAGGTAAGCACCTTAACTGCTAAGACATCTCTCCAGCTCGAGATGTATTTCTTGATTCCTAGTCTGAGGAAGTTGACAACAGAATTTAACTATTTCAGAGTGTGTCTTCCTTCAAGGAGCTTATCTTTACATTTGATCATGTGCAGTCTGGGATCAATTCTGATACAACAAGAAACATGCCACTCAGCATGCTCTGTTTGTGGAAGTAACTCAGTGACTTCGGAAAAGACTTGGAAAGATGCGTCCACCTATCAGGTGGAAGGAGACAAGATCAAGTTACAGGAAATAATTCTAAAATAATTACAATATTCTAAAAAACAGTTTTTGGCTTGTGGACTCACTACACAATACAGTGTTGGAAAAAATAACATATCTCTTGGATGCATATCTTTATGAAAAGTAGGAAAATAAAGATAGACATAGAGGGTCCTATGTTCAACTTTGCACATTAACAAATATTCTTATGAACTTGCTTGGCAAAAGATGTAATGAAAGGAAGCAGCTTTGATGCCATTATGAAACAAGCCACTGTAGGAACAAAGACTGGACATGTGGAAAACTATATGATCCAAACCTAATGAGCTGAAAAGAGAATTCCAACAAGGTTTTATCTTGGTTGTATCTAAAATAAGCCCTTAACACTTAAGTGAGAAATTTTCCTGGGGCATCAACTTCTTCCTAGATAGCAAGTTGTAAATGCGTGTACTAAGAGTAGGGAGAGCTGTATGTCCTGAATAGATGCGAGCATGCGCAAATATAAATGTATCCAGAAATGCTATTGCTCAGTGCCATGGAAATGCAGCATAGATATTTGAGCAAAAATATGTGGAGAAGTCTTTAAGTGGTGACATTTGCTATTGCCTATAAGCAGTATGCGTATTTAGTAATACTTAGATGTAATAATTAGCTCTATTTACTCACCATGGGTTTGGCAATTCTCATACGACTGAAAATATTTTGGACTGCATGCCCAAGGCAGACACAACAACGGGAAGTAATTCAGAAATTAATTCTTGTGAAAAAAAGCAGCTATTGAACAACTGCATATACATTTCTGTGCCTGTGTCATGGTGTTCTTGGGATGGGTGGCGCTAACACTTATGTGGCCAGTTATGTAAGGACGCAGTCTTTGGGTACACTCACTTGCATTGGTCACGAGGCAGTGCTTTCTGCTGGAAGCTAAAAATGGAAGGCACTGCAGACACGGTGCTCACCACTTGAGCTGCATCTCCCTGCCGGGCTGATGGCACAGCGTGTGGATGGATTGGACTTATACCTTAAGGACCCCTCCAGTGACACACTTCTTCCACCCAGGGTCCACCTCACAATGTCTCTACCAGCTGGGGACTAAGCATGAGTCTTAATCACAACACATGGGGCTATGGTGGACATTACCTTCAAGCCACCACAATCCCCAAACGTTTTCTGGTGTTCATACGTGTTCATGGGTTTCTGTTTGTTTGTTTGTGTGTGTGTGTGTGTGTGTGTATGTGTACATGTATGTGAAGGCCAGGAGAAGAGGCAGTCAGGTAGCTTTGTTAGGTAGTTTAGGGTGACTGGGCTCCAAAAGTAAAGGCAGGAATGTCCTCACAGTCTCCACTTTGCTAGAGATCCAAGAATGATTAGACTTCTTTTTTTTTTTTTTTTTTTAAATTTTTTTTGTTTATTTTTATTTATTTGAAAGTGACAGACAGAGAAAGTGGCAGATAGAGAGAGAGAGAGAGAATGGGCGCGCCAGGGCCTCCAGCCACTGCAAACGAACTCCAGACGCGTGCGCCCCCTTGTGCATCTGGCTAACGTGGGTCCTGGGGAATCGAACCTCGAACCGGGGTCCTTAGGCTTCACAGGCAAGCGCTTAACCGCTAAGCCATCTCTCCAGCCCATGATTAGACTTCTTATCTCTTGCCTAAAGGAGTTCCCAAGACCTGTGTCTTTTTTTTTTTTGGTTTTTTGAGGTAGGGTCTTACTCTAGCCCAGGGTGACCTGGAATTCACTATGGAGTCTCAGGGTGGCCTCGAACTCACAGCGATCCTCCTACCTCTGCCTCCCGAGTGCTGGGATTAAAGGCATGCGCCACCACGCCCGGCTAGACCTGTGTTTTTTCATGAACAACTTGAACCCCTTCCTGGGAAGGAGTTCCCCTTTCCTCGAATTTAAATCTGTTACTAAAATTGTAGTTGGTTACATCATGGATCACCTCTTCTTGAGCCAGCCCCTAAACCAGACCCATCAGCCCTCGCTCTGGCTCACCTGAGCTCGAAGGTGAGGCCCACCACAGTAAGGTTATAAGTAGACCCTTATCAGGGGCAGGGGCTCTCTTGGTTGCCAGCTCATCACTCCTGTACCTCCAGGTTCCGGTAAGTCTTCCCTCCCCTTGGCCCAGCTGGATGGAGAGGAGGGGAGAACGCCCTTGACCCCTCTCTACCCCCTCCTGGGTGCCATATGGCAGGATGTGTCTTTATTATATTTTCTTTTTCCTGTAAATCTCTTTTCACGTTTCTTCCATGCCCATCACTGCATGGGCTGATACATGTGGATGTATCAGCTTTTCTTCCCTTGGTTTTATACTTCCCTCAATGAATGTAATAATTTAATAATTATCATTCTCAGTTTGGTTTGCCTAATTCTTTGGCTAAATACAAATAGAGACTCAGAGTTTAGGGTTTCAGGGCTCTAGTCCTAAACTCCAGCAGTACCATGGGTGCTCCTCAGGCACTGCACACTTTTATTGAGACAGGGTTTCTTTTTGGACTGGACCCTGCCAAGTAAGCTAGACTGATTGGCCATTGAGACCCAGGAATCCACTTGTCTGTCTCCCTAGCAGTAGAAGTACATGTGTATATCACCATGATTGACTATTTATTTATTTATTTTTCTACATTGATTCTGGGGATCAAACTCAGGTCCTTATGCTTGCAAGGCAAACAGTTTACAGACTGAACTCCCTCCCCTAGCTCCCACAGACATTTTAATAGTTGTATAAATTTGATCTTGGATGTACTTACCTCTTAAAACAGTTCTTGTCCATTGTTAAACTACTTATTGCCCCTAGTTAAAGAGTCCTACTCAAGGCTGAATTCTGTTTACAGTGCAACCTGGAAAGATATTTAACAGGCCATGCCGATGCCAAAGAGAACAGGACAATGTTTTGGCTACAAAACAAAAGCTAACAAATGGTGTTTGAAGTTTTTTTTTTTTAAATTTTGAATTTAGGACACAGTCGTAATATGTTGGTGAGGTGATCATTTTCCAGGAAATGGATCTGAATTTTCTTACATCTGCCATGTTTGTGCGTACATCTTGGTGTCTTTAGCTTTTGTAGGCTCCGGAGTCTTTGGTGATCTCCTCCATGAACATCTTGAGCCATCAGTGAATTATGCAGTAGCTTTAAATGTTAGCTAACACTTTTCACCACAAGATGGAGCTGATGAGTTTCTCTCTGTTTTCTTAGCTCATTCGCATTCTTTCTAAATAGGAGCCTCTTAGAGAAGTCTTCACAGTTTTAGGTAGCTGGCTAAGAGTTTTATCAACCTATCTTTGAGAAAGCTCTTTGGTTCTTTGTTCTCATGGTCAGGATTATGTCTCTGAATCAAGTGTCTTCTTTTTGCACAGATAAGTTGTATTGATTTTTGAAAAGTAAATTGCAAGTAAAACCTATATTCCTGAAGTAGAGTCATTTGTGGTAACTGCAAAATATGTTTCTAAAGAAGACAGATATCACAATACTAAGATAATAATACTGCAAGCGGTGAGGGAGCTCTTGGCTGAGTAAACTGAGAAAGAATTGAATTGTCCAAGGTCATAACCTGTTGAGGTCGATGCTGGAATATCAAGGAATGAGTTTTGGTTAATGTTTTTACACTGGCATTTGGTTTCTACTAAACTTCTCAGATTTTTTCTTTTATTAAATTTTTTATTTATTCATGAGAGCGAGAGAGAGAATGAATAAGTGTACCAGGGCCTCCAGTCACTGCAAACGAACTTCAGACACATGTGCCACCTTGTTCATCTGGCTTTACATGGGTACTGAGAGACTGAACCTCGGCCCTTTGCCCTTGTAGGCAAGTGTCTTAATGGCTAAGCCATCTCTCCAGCCCTAGATGTTGTTTCCTTTATCATCTTGCTTATGTAATTAGGCTCTTATCATCCCATGTAGGACATGATCATGTAATTTTATTTAGATGTAATGTTTAACAATATTTTTGTCCTAAATAGATTATACTTAGGCATCGATATACACAATGGCTATTATTTATCAACAAAGCTCTTCGTCACGTGAGTGTTCAGTAAGTGCCCACTTTGCCGCTGGTGGTAAGTAGTGAATAAGTTAAGTTATTGTCTGCATAAAATGGACAGTTTAATCTGTATAGGGATGAGGGCAAGGTGGGAGGGAGGAGAGTGAGGGAGTCTTGGAAGGACAGATAATAACAAATCACAAATGACACAATGTCAGTTGGCAATTACTGTCATAAAGAAAGTATTGATTTTCAACAAGTGGGTTGGCAGCTATTCAATGAGAGAAGAATTGCTCTTCAGAAATGTTTATGGAACAACTGAATATCCATATGAAAACAAGTGGAAACGAGGAGCCCTTATAACATTAATACAAAATGGGCCAAAGTCTCAAAAGGAGATGTAGGTATGAATTGTGATTTGGGGTTAGGCAATGATTTCTTGGATACGAGACCTAAAGCATAGGTAGTTAAATAAAAGAATTGAGCTGCAACAAAAGTAAGAATTTTATGCTCCAAAGGGCACTATCGGGGGAGTGAAAAGATGATCCACACGATGGAGAAAAATACTTGCAAACCTTGTATTTGGCTATTCAAAATACACAAAGAACTCACTAGTGAAAAATAAAAAAATAAAAATTAATCAAATGAGCAGAGAATTTGGGTATTTTTATGGAGACAATATACAAATAGCTAATGAGAATATGAAGAAAAGTATTTTGTTTTAGTTTATACATAAAATAAACCCCCCACAATGAGCTACCACTTCACACCCATTAGGGTGGTACAAAAATAAAGAAAATGATATAGGCTGAACATATGGCACAGCAGTTAAGTGTGCACCCTGCACAAACACGAGGGCCTGAGATGGCCTGGGGCTGCTCAAGTTTGCGTCTGTAGGACCCACATAAACAACTAGAGAGATAAAGTAGGCATAGGATCTTCTCTCTAGAGTTATCTGACCATGGTAGAGTCTTCTGTGGTGGTGGCATTGTTTAACCCTTTGTGATGAAGAATGGCTTTTGGCAAGAAGGTAACATGTGGGTAAAGTACGTGTCGAATTGGAGGCTGGATCGCACCCAGGAACCATGTTCTGCTTCCCGCTCTCTTCTTCTGTATGTATCTTTTTTTTTTTCTGTAATCCCACCACTGTGTCCCACCTACTTCAGTTCTGCAAGTGTGTGTGAAAGATGCATTTTGAAATGAAACTCATGTTTCCTGAATGCAAATGTTGACACTCAATGTTTCCCTGCAAGTTAACCAGGATATCTCCAACATCCAACTGGGCAGATATGCAACTGGGTGTTAGCTGTGGCTCGTGAAGTTTTGCTAAACCCTCTGGGTGGAGATTAAAGATGGCAAACCAGGCACGGTAGCTCACTTCTTTAATCCCAGCACTCATCATTTCTAGAGAAATGACACAATGATCATTTCTCACCTCCAAACCACACAAGAGAAAACTCCTCCACAGGGATGTTACATAATAAGAGCACAGCAGCTCCTCCTATCCATTTCCCTATAACACCTTCCTCCTCCACAGAGATAAGCCAGAGATTCTGGGGGAATCCGTGGTACAGTCAAGAACATTGAGAGAACCAGCACCTTACTCCAAAGGGTTACTCATGTTATGCAATCTGAGCTGAAGTAAGTTTTTCTGGGAGAATCTAACATGTACCTGTTAGACCATGACATCATCAACTTTTTGCTGAATAAATCTTTTTTTTTTTTTGTGGGAAGTTGTCTGTGTAGTGTAAGATGTTTAGCAGAGTCTCTAACCTATACACACTAGATGCTAGCAACCCCCCGTCTTTCCCAATTACTTTTCTGTTATTTTAAACTTATTTACATTCATTTTTATTAATTTAGGCTAACACACAATGTAATGTGTTTCACTCTGGCATTTTCCACACATGTGCCATTGTTTTCACATTTGTTCCCTTTCCCCACTACCCTCCTCATGCCTGTTTCCCTGGCAGGAGGTGAACCACCCCTTTCTTGCACATCAGTCAGGGTTGAAACCATCGAGGAATTGCTGAGATGAGCAAGAGTACTGCTTTCATGGTGAGCCTGAAAATCTGCTCCAGTGTGATGGTGACAGACACTAAGGATACTCAAAATGTACCAACGCGTCAAAACATACCAAAGCAGAAATCTAGAAGCCGCTGAGAGCTCAACATTAAAGTATGCTTAAACAACACCCACCATGGCACAAGGGATTTTTACAGAAATGGGGGTGGAAAGATTGATTGAAAGAGCCACAAGGTTGGAGGGAATATCCAAAGGCGTTGCCTCTCCCCCTCCCCCACAATGACTGACTGCTGCTCTCACAACTCGTAACCCAAAACCCCACGGTGAATGTGGTAGTTTGAATGGATGACACCAGTATATTCAGGATTTTATTAAAGTTTGTAATTTAGATCTGCAGCCACCTGGCTGGAGGTGGTGCCACTGTGGCTGGGTCCTAGGGTCCTGCCCTAAGGTGTGGGGGTGGATCTGGAATTCCAGTGTAAAGATGTGCAGAGTGCTGGATCTCTGCCTGGAGCTCCTAAGTGTGCTCCCTTTTGGTGATGCTGGTGTAGCTTGTGGCTTTTCTCTCTCTGCTTAGTCCTGCAAGAGGGGGCCAACTTCTGCCATTCTGGAACTTCCCTTGGATCTATAAGCTTCAAATAAATTCCCTTCTTTCCTAGCTGTGCCTGGTTTGGAGGTTCATCTCAGTGACCCGAGGCTATCTGCTAATGGTGAATACCAACAATCCTATTGAGATGGTCCCTCAGTGGAATGGGGCCAGAGAGGATAGAAATGGTGGTACCAACACATGATGCTTCCATACAAAGTTCCTACTTAATTAAAAAATCATAATCAGGGCTGGAGAGATGGCTTAGCAGTTTAGTGCTTGCCTGTGAAGCCTAAGGACCCTGGTTTGAGGCTTGATTCCCCAGGACCCACGTTAGCTGGTGGCGTATGCGTCTGGAATTCGTTTGCAGTGGCTGGAGGCCCTGGAGTGCCAATTCTCTCTCTCTCTCTGCCTCTTTCTCTCTCTGTCACTCTCAAATAAATAAACCAAAAAATAAAAAAATCATAATCAACAAAGAAGTCAAAAAGTTCATTTCTTGCCTTAGTTAAGGAGTTTCCAGTCTTGGCACTATTGATATCTTGGACTAGAAAGTTTTTTTTTCTCTCTCTCACGCTTCCTGTACATTGTACAATGTTTAGTAACATGGTGTTACTAAACATTATATCCTAGTGCCATTCCCCTAAGGCATGATGATCTTGAATGTCCCCAAACATTATCACATACTTCCCTGGTGAAGGGCAAACACTGTTCATAGTTGCGAAACCTTTCTTTCAAGGAATCTGCATTACTAAAAATCTGCTCTGAAAGTCCAGAAAACCCATAAAGAGTCCCCCAGTAGAGAGTCAGTGTATCAATCTCCCATGGTACCTGTAATAAAGTCCCAGAGATTTCACACGATAACACAACACTAATTTATAATACCGTATTGTTTTGGAAGGCTGGGTATTGATAAGAACTGTATGGAGAGTTCGTCTCTTTGCTCTGTCTGGCTGTTTCAGGCTGACCTCATGCCTTATGTAGCAGTTACCTTCTCATCACTGAGGCAAAACACCTGATCAGAGCAGTTTATGGAAGCAAAAAGGTTTCTTTTGCCTTACAGTGTCCAGAGGAAAGCATGGCTCAAGCACGAAGCTGGCTCGTGTTATCACATGGCAGCAGGGAGGAAGCAGAGATATCTAAGTCACTGGCCTTGGCAAGTGGGGCTAATCAAAGCCTAACCCCCCATAACACACATCCTCCTGCAAAACTCCACCTCCTGAGGAATCCACAGCCTTCCCAAGTTGCCACCAGCTGCAGACCAAGCACATAAAACACATAAGCCCATGGGGGGCATTTCATTCAAGCTTTCACACAGTGCAGCTCCCAGCAAACAACGGCCTCACTCTGACCTCTGGTTACACTGTCACATCTCTGGCTCTGACCCTTCTGCTTCTCTCTTATAAAAACCCTGTGGGTGACATTGGGCCCACTGGGATGATCCAGGGCCCCTTCCCCATCAGAAAGTTCTCTACTTAACCACATCTGCAAAGTCTCTTTCATCATGTCAGGGTCTCTACTCACAGGTGGCCATCTGGGGAGGGTCTTATTCTGCGTGAAACCATAAGTATTGAGGTAGCCTCAGTAATTAAATAATTCTCAGAACTAATTCAATCTACATATTTTTCTTTATTTATTTGAGAGTGGTTGGGGGGAGGGAGAGTGAGACAGAGACAGAGACAGAGAGAGAGAGGGAGAGAGAAGAGGAGAGAATGAGAATGGGCATGCTAGGGCTTCCTGCTGCTGTAAATGAACTCCAGACACATGACCCTCTTTGTGCATCTGGCTTTATGTGGGTATTGGGGAAATCTAACCTAGGAGCACAGGGGCCCTTAACTACAGACATCTCTCCAGCACCTTGGCCCCTGTTCTGCTTTTTTTACTTTTGTCTCTGCTCTGCCTCCTCAAAGGGACTGAGTGAACAGGAGAGGGGGAAGGACAAAACAAGACCCCAATGCACCCTCTCTTATTGCTGTAGTCAGAATGGAGCCTTATGACCCAAGGAGACAATAGTTATCAGTAATTATTATTATTATTTAGTTAAAATAAGATTAAACTTTTAAAACCTGAAATTCATGTTATTTAAATTTCTGACCATTCTGGAAAGCCATGGCTCTATCTGGAAGGTTTCTCATGGTTGAAGAAAAGACCAAAAGACCTTTTGAAGAGCAAAGCAAAGGCAGCAATGGAGAAAAGTTAGATTATCATTTCCCATGCCTCCTGGATCCCAGCTATTTGGATGATGATTTGTGAGTGAAGGGACCTAAAATTCTATTTCGCCAGTCAGGAACTGGAAGGATTTTCTTCTTACGCAGGGAGAGGTTGCTCAGAGCCTTTTGAGGCTCATGTTTCCCCCCTGAAACTAGGTATATTCCTGCTATCTGGAATTTGGGAAAAGGAGGAAGAGAAAGGAGAGAAGAGTGGGAGCAGGGTGGGAAGCCAGGTCTGGGGGCTGCAAGTCTGCTGAGGAAAGAGGATCGAGTAGACAATATTTTAAATCTGTGCTGGCAGGAAAAGCTGGGGCATATGGCTACTGGAGGAGAGAGATACAGCTTGCTTCTCAGCAGCTCAGAACCAAGGTTCCAAATGCTTCCCAGTGTATAAAGAGATGGCTTGCCTCAGTTCTGAAGCTGTCAGCAGAAAACTTTCAGTCAGAGGCCCAATCTCAAGCTTCTCCCAACATGAGTAGATGTACTTCCCACAACTCCACCTTTCCTACAGGGACACAGTAGCGGAGGCTAGCCACATAGGCTAAAACTATGTGAAACAGTCATTACACTAAAAAATTGCTATGGTTTTTTAAAAATTATATGTGATATATTGAAATATCATCATAAAGACCCATTGTGAGAATTTAAAGATGGCAAATGTATTCTACTAACGGTTACTCAACAAAGAGAAGCACAGTGAGATGAGGTTTATTTGGAGGAGCAAGGAGAGTTAAGTAGGAATAACTTGTCTCCAAGTTCCAAACAGAAATGAACTTTTAAAGCTCTGACACAGGTGCGCTGCAGCTGTGGGAAGTAAGACATTGCTCCGGGGGTACACTGCCTTCATTTTACCTCGCATAGATTATTTACCAAGAGAAGACCACGGGTAGAAATAGTGTGTTCAGCTGCACAGAAGTGTCTACCAAAGCCAGGTTCTGTCTTGCTAAATTTATTTCTTTGTTACCGTCTACCTGGGAACACTTGCAAGTTTCCTCCTTTCTGCTTTCAGGCCCCATGTGCTCTTTTGCCTTCCTCCGTCCTCAGCATCACTTTTTGCCCTCTTTTGGTCTCTTTTCTACTTTTTTAGGCTTTACTCATGTTTAGTTCCATCTATCTACATTCTTTTACTTATTTATTTATTTAATTTTTCAGGCAAGCCTACTCCCCTCTTTTTTTTTTTTTTTTTTTTCGAGGTAGGGTTTCACTCTAGTCCAGGCTGACCTGGAATTCACTATGTAGTCTCAGGGTGGCCTCGAACTCTTGGCGATCCTCCTACCTGTGCTCCCGAGTGCGCCACCACACTCGGCCAGACTGACCTTTTTTATTATGCAAGAGAGTGAGAGCAAGAGTGAGTGAGCAGGAGAGAGAGAGAGAGAGAGAGAGAGAGAGAGAGAGAGAGAGAGAGAGGAGAGGGAATTGGCACACTAGGGCCCCCAGCCACTGCAATTGAACTCCAGACATATGTGCTCCCTTGTGCGCATGTGTGACCTTGTGCGCTTCCATCACTTTGTGTACCTGGCTTACGTGGGGCCTGGTGAGTCGAACATGAGTCCTTAGGCTTTGCAGGCAAGCACCTTAACTGCTAAGCCACCTCTCTAGCCCTATCTACATTCTTAGATACAGTCATCATATGCTTGGATCAGTCTGCACATGAGAGAGGACATAGGGTCTTTGTCTTTCTGAGTTTGGGTTCCCTTGCTTAATATAACCCATTCCAGATCCATCTTTTGTCCTGAAAATTTCATAATTTCATTTTTTGTTTATAGCTGAATAAAATTCCATTGTGTATACGTACTACATTTTCAATATACAGTCATCTGGAAAACTTATTCTGCACTTTTGCAAAAAGAAGTGTGAAGTTGTCAGAAATAAAATGGAGTCACTTGTGTCAACCATACAACAAGGACAAATCACAACAACAATGACAGCAAGGCAAAAAAAGCTGGGAGGCTGAAGTCTTCTTATGCACAACTGAATTATGAATTAATTATGCACTGTCACAAAGGACACTATTGAGGGGCAATTAGTCAGATAGCTTTATTTTCAGGTAGCCAGTTAGAGAGCCCAAAGAGGAAACTATAAAAAGATGCCACAGGGCACTGGCCTGCTTCTCCAGAACCAGAGTTCAGCATCTGATCCAGCCTACCCATTCATCTCTCCCTCTCACTCCTACTCCGTGTGCTGACCTCTTCCTGAGCCAGTCCCCTGAGTGCAGACCAATTAGCTCTCTCAGCCTCCCCTGAGCCTGAGGGAAAGGCCCACCACAATAAGATTATAAATAGATCTTTAACTGGTGGACATGGCCTCTTTCTGGCTGTTCACCTCTCCTGAACTTCCAGGTCCTTCATCTGGTAAGCCTCCCTCATCTCAGCATGGCTAGGCTGAGATGAGGGGGGACCCCTGACCCCTAATCCCATGTGGGCTTGTTATCCCCTCCTGCCCTCTATATGGCAGGAGTTCGTTTGGAGTCTCTAGTGACCCTGGAGTGCCCTCTCTCTGCCTCTCTCTACCTGCATCCCTCTTTCTCTTAAATAAATAAACAAATAAATAAAAACATTAAAACAGAACCGCAAGTCTGTAATGATCAACAGGGTGTATTTTTCTTTTTGACAAATGTTCAGCATTGAGTTTCTGAAAAAGGCTGGTGGCATAAGATGTGTGATCCCTAAAGGATGTCATGCGACTTGCTATATTTGACTGGAGTCAGGTAGAGACTCCATGTGCGAGGGTTGGGAAGCTGACCAGAAAAGAAATGAAAGAGAACCAGCGTGCACCCTTCTTCTCTTTCTCTTTATACTCTAGAGAATGGGTTTATAGTTTGGCAGAAAATGGAAACGTTAGGGGATATTAGGCAGGGGCAGCAATGCTCTGCAAACCTGGTGTGCAATTCTTTGAATTTCCCATTCTTGGCTCAACTAAAGGAAGTGCTGTTGATAAAATTAGAAATCTGCGTTGGTGAGACACACGTGAGTTCATGAGCCATGCCTCCATCTTAACGTGGATTTCTTCGCCTCGAACTTTCTGCGCCAAGTTCCTTCCATCCCTCTTTCCAGATCCACCTCCGCTCAAGCTCTCCATCAGTGCCTGGCTCCTGGTTTGAATGAGCCACTGATTTATTTACAGCCACAGGGATCTGGAGTGCAGATGCAAATGACAATTTTCTCTGGTAAGTGTTGGTGGCAATTGGATCAGTTTCTGATTTGCATTCCTGAGGCCTGTGGGTTCTCAGGAAAACACGTTTTTATAGGCAGTGTAGTGGGGGTTATTTTTTCGTCTCAGCTACAGATGCCAGCCCAGCATAGTCCTTAAAACGGAAAGAGCTTTCGTTTTCAAGCAGAGGATGGGGAGGGATGGAGTTATGGATTTAGCAAAATTCTGAGTCCAAATAAAAAAGGTTCAAGAGAGGGGACTATTTAGGAGCAGAAAGGGCTAGTTAGAGGATAGACATGAAATTGGAAGCCGCCACTGGCTTGAGGGCACTTGAGCACTTAGAATGGAAGAGATTCCTCTGAGAAATTGTGCATGGAGAAAGAGAAAAATGCATTATGGGCCTACCTTACGTGCTTTAAACATTTTGCAATTTTTTTTTCCCCCAAACTGTCTCATTCTAATTCATTCCCAAATATGGTATCAGCAAAGAATGTCTGTTTCATCTTTTCTCACCACTTCTTAGGCCTCTGGCCCTTAGGTGGAGATAATTTTACTCAATTGGTCTTTGCACACATGGGTCCAACAGGAAGATATTTCGAAGTCTTGAGTGAGCTTGCACATATAACATGGATTTATTTATTTATTTTTAAATTTAGAAAATATGAACGTAAAAAAACCTATACATCTGAAAGCGTCTAGTTCCGGGCAAACTAACCCACTTCCTATCACATTCATCCCACTCAAGATCTACCCTCCCTCCCCGCTTCGTGCCTGGCTGCGAAAGCAGAGAAGCGGACGGTGGCTTGGGCTGGACTCCAGGCAGAGGCACTGCCAGCCGCCTGTCTTCCCTCCACTCCGACCCACGTCCAGTGCATTACGGATTCTTTGTCCTCGCACTGTCCTTTCTCTGGTGACAGCAGCTCCATTCCCGTGCTACACCATGTCGGTTGCTCAGCAGCCTTCCCAAGGCGAACCCCTCCACGTGATCGTCAGAGGAGGGTGTGTCTCCATAGTGATGCAGGGACAGGTGTTCCCAGGAATCTGCATCACAGCTCATCTGACAGGCAACTAGAGTTTTCAGAGGTGGCCTACATTCTGTTTTTTATCTGTTCTGTGTTTTTTTCTTATGCTTTTATGGGGGACAACCCTCCTTGAGATGGTAATGAAGAACATGCATGTAGCTGTGTAGAGTGAAATCTCATATAGTTGCCATTCTTTAAAAAAATTCAAATTTTAAGATATTATACACACACATATAGAAAGGAGGAGAGTGGGAGAGAAAGTATTGGTGTGCTGGGGCCTCCTGCCACTGTAAATGAACTCTAGACACACTCACTACTTTGTGTATATGGCTTTATGTGGGTCCTGGGGAATCGAACCTGGGCTATCAGGCTTTGCAAACAAGTGCTCTTAACCACCGAGCCATTACCCCAGCCTATAGGTGCTATTCTTTAGTTATTCTGTCACCTAGTGTATTCATGAGAACCACTCATTTTCGGTTCAACAATCAACTCCTACCAGCTTGAACTTCCTGGAAATTTTCTATGAAATGGATTTTTGGCAATAAGAGAAGAAAATGGGAGTTGCTACCATGCAATCAATTTGAAAGGCTGATGAACTTTCCCAAAGGGTTACGTAACTGAATCAGCAGGTAATTTAACGGGGAAGAAAATACCAACATAAAATGAAAACAAAAAATAAGCCTGTTATTCATGGAGTTAATGCTCTATTTCACCATTTTTCTTAAGGAAGCCACTTTAGGTTTGTGATACCTAAATTAAAATTTGTTCTATACAAGTGTGTCCATGATTATATATATATATATATATATATGTTTTTTTTTTTGAGATAGGGTTTCATTCTAGCCCAGGTTGACCTGGAATTTACTCTGTAGACTCAGGGTGGCCTCAAACTCACAGTGATACTCCTACCTCTGCCTCCCAAGTGCTGGGATTAAAGGTATGTGCCAACATGCCTAGCTTAAAGATATACATATACACACATAAATGTATGTATGTATATATATATATGTATATATACACACACACACACACACACACACATATATATATATATATATATATATATATATATATATATTTTAAATGAGAGAGAGATAAAGAGAGAAAATTGGTGTGCCAGGGCCTCCAGTCACTGCAATTGAATTCTAGACTTGTATACCACCTTGTGTGCATGTGTGACCTTGCACACTTGCATCACCTTGTGCATCTGGCTTACATGGGACCTGGAAAGTGGAACATAGGTCCTTCAGCTTTGAAGGCAAGCACCTTAACCACTTAGACATCTCTCCAGTCCATGATTAAATACTTTGGTTGAAAAAGGAAGTCCCTGAAATAAACCTGAAAATTCTTACATAATAGAAGTATAGGTTGTCAATGATATATATATTTTATATGTGTGTATTTGTATGTGTATGTCTATCTGTATATGCATGTGCCTGTGTGAGTCTGGATGCATGTGTGGATGTGAATGTTTGTCTTCTCCCTCTACTTTGCTTAAGACAGGGTGTCCATTGCTGTTATTTTGTTTTTTGCTGCTGTTCTTCCTGAGAGCCAGTCTAGGTGGCCTGTGAACTACTGGATTCTCATGGCCTGGTCTCATGAAGCACAGCAAGATTAAAGATTCATGTGCCAATTCATATCTGGCTTTCCGTGGGTTCAGGGAAACGGAATTCAAGCTGGCAAGCTTGGAAGCAAGTGCCTTTAACCACCGAGCAATCTCCCCAGCCCTTGACATTAAGTTTGTTTGTAATATTTTCTGCTCTTTTTCTCTGAGACTTCATTGAAGAAAAAAAAAATCTACGATCATGGATAGGAGGGAGTGACAATGGCTGTGTCTTGGTTGTGGACAATGCGTGAAGTCATTGTGTGAATGGAGTGGAGCAGAGGATGTGCAGAATGTGCATCTGCTGTGGGCTTCCAGGGCTGTGGTGCTCAATCAGCCTCGGATGCATGGAGGGCCTTGGATGTTGGGACCCTGGCTGTGTCTGTGCTGGTGAACTATGGTGCAAATGCAGAGCCATTGCTGGGCTTCTGTATGACATCACAGCACCATCATGAAGCCCCGTCCATACCACTTCACACAGAACCATCAGTGGTCCTCACGTTGGCAATTATTTTACTAGGGCTTTTAATACAGATGCTTACTCATAGACCAAATTCTTCCTTCTGAGGGCTTTTAAGGGACCCAGGCTAATGTCAGATCACACACACGCACATACCTAAGAGGGGAGGCAGCCCACGGGGGTGATTCAGGGACAGAACAGATGCCATTCAGCTTTTCCATTCAGCACACCAGGCTCCAGAGGAGTTGTACCTACTAACCCAGGATGGCCTTTTGTCTTTCTTCATCAATTAGTAATCAAAGATAATAGAAGTGGGACAAAGTCCACAGCCTGAATGACACAAACCAAGACAAAAACTAAACATAAATGTCCCCGGAGAATAAGGATTAAAGAGCAACACTCACAGACATTCATATTTTGATTCTCAGAAACAGCAGAGAAAATATTACAGCCGTAAAATAAAAATATTTAAATTAACAAAGAAGCAAGACGTGTTTGGATATTAAAACCATGGTTAAGGGCTTAGAAGATGGTTCAGTAGTTAACAGCGCTTGTTTGGTCTGGATGTGGTTCCCCAGCACCCACGTAGAGCCAGATGACAAAAGCGACATGTGCTTCTGCAGTTTGCAGTGGCAAGAGGCCTTGGCACGTCCACGCTCTCACTCACTTCTCACTTCCTCTCTCTCTGCTAAAACAAATGAAAGCATAATTTAAAATCATGTTCCATTAACATGCGATGAAAACAACAATATGATGAAGTCAAGGTATCCATAGCAAAATAATTCATGATGAGGAAGAAAGAGAAAGTTGAAAGACATACTTGCTTAATCCGGGAAGCGGCAGTAATGATAAAGAAAGAAGAGAGGGGGGAATTTTTTTTAAGTAGAATAAAATGTTTAGTGTGGATGAAAAACATAGTCTTTGAATGATCGTTGCCAAACTGGTCTTATCTGAGATTCACAGAGGGAATGCATTGCTAGGTGACTAAGACATGCTCATTCTTTTTCCTCGCCATAAGAGCCCTGATTTTATTTAGAGTGGAAGTGTGCACAGCTAGAAGTTAAAACAATTTCATCTGCAGATTTTTTTTTTTGTAGCAATGTTTGTGTGACCCAGTTCTGCCTGGAATATCAATGTGTTGCTCCCGTGTGCAGAAGTGATCCTGTGACACACACACACACACACACACACACACACACACACACACACACACACACGGGGGTGTGTGGGGAGAGAGACAGGGAGAGAGAGAGTAAAGCTAGAAACAATATAAGGCTAGGAGATAGGACAGGAAGCCAGAAGAATCCTCGGTACTAAATGGCTTCTCCACCATTTACGCTGGTGAATATAACCTAGACACTCAGTGACCCAGTGCAGGAATTTCCAGTGATGACAACTGTGAATCAGGGCCAGAATCCAATTGTGCAGCTAGAAGAAGAAAATGAAGTGCGTTGAGAAAGTTGCTTGTAGGAGGAGGAAGATCCCTTACATCAGTTAGCAGTAGCCGCTGGGGGAAAAAACAAACCTGGAAAAAATACCCTCCTAAATGAGGATAAACAGAGTATAGGAAAATGCTTTAGCATATTGAAATTTGATTGATATAAAATATGCACTTATTGAATGTATACATCTTGACGAGCGTAAAAATAACCATATACCTATGAAACCATCAACATGAACCTTGACACAGTCAGAATCATTACTTCATTTCCTTCTTTTTGGTGAAAAGAAAAGGTTCTTATGATAAGATTTACTTCTTTAACAAAAATTTAAATATGCAATAAAGTGTTAAATATCTGCTATGCTATAAGTAGATCTCTAGATTTACTCATCATCCATTACTGAAAGTTTGTACCTTTTGGTTCTCCAGATCCTCCCACCCTCATAAGAATCTTTGCTTTTGTCAGTTTGACTATTTTTTAATTCTGATACAATATGATCAGGTAGTATGTATTTTTCTGTGTCTGACATATTAATATCCCAAAACAATATCCTGCAAGTTCATTCTTATTGTCAACAATTGGCAGGATTCCCTTCTTTATAAAGACTGAATGACATTCCATTGTATAGGCTCTATAATTTCTAAATTAAAAATGTGCCAGGTATGGAGGCACACACATTCAATCCCAGCACTCAGGAGGCAGAGATAAGAGGATCACCATAAGTTTGAAGCCACCCTGAGACTACATAGTGAATTCCAGGTCAGCCTGAGCTAGAGTGAGACCCTACCTTGGAAAACTAAAAAAAAAAAAAAAAAAAAAGTTTTAAGTTCCCAGATTTACAAGGTATTATTGGAAATTTAAAAGTTACATATGTATGGTATAAATGTGATGTTCAAACATGCAACAGATGCACATAACATATTCAGATAGTTATCATATTTTGTAATAATAATAATAATTAAGAATTAATCTTACTAACTTTCAAACATATAATGCATTATTACTAATTATGGTCACCATGCTGTATAGTAGCCCTCTAGTTTTTATTAACATTATAACTATAGTTTTATTCCATTTGACTAAAATGTTCTGTTGAGACTGGAGAGATGGTTTAGTGACTGGGGGTGCTTTCTGGCAATGCCTGAGGGCCCAGATTGATTCAGTTCCCCTGTGCCCACACAGAGACAGATGCACAAAGTGGTGCGTGAATAAGTGGTACGTGCATCTGGAGTTTGTTTGCACTGGCTGGGGGCTTTGATGTGCCCACTGCCCCTCTTCTCTCATTCTCTCTATCACTGTCTGCTTGCAAACAAATAAAATATTGAAAAATCCTCTTTTCTTTCACTTCCCACTCTCTTGGAATCATCACTCTGCTTTCTGTTACCAGTCGGTCTACCTTTTGAAGATCTCTCATATAAGCGAGATGATGCAGTGTTTTTCTTTCTTTCTGTGTTTGGCTTATATTAGTCAGCAAAATATCCTCAAAGGTCAAGCATATTGTTTTCTTCTTTAGTAGGCTGGAGACTAGGTCCTTATTTGTGTCTGTACTACATTGTATGTGCATCACGTTTTCCTTATTGTAAATGAATGCTCAGGTTGTTTCTGTGTTTGATTACTGTTATACAGCTTCAAAGGAAACGAGAGTGTAAATATCTCTTAGTGCACTCTCTTTCTGTTTCTCTCTCTCTCCCCTTTCTGTTCCCCTGACAGAGTTTCCTTTCACAGCCTAGACTGGCTTGGAGCTTACAATCCTCTCTTGCCTGTGCTTTCCAAGTGCTATGGTTATGGTGTGAGCCACCATACTTGGTGTAATAATAATTATATTTGAGGTATGATGGGGTAGCTCTCTCCTTAGGATCTACATCTATATGAAAAAGAGAAGCAGATTCTCCAACGGAGAGTAAGTTGGCATCAGGACACATGAGATAACCCTTACTTTTTTATAGAGAATTTAATAGGTGTAGGCCCTCTTGTAGCCCACAATTGATGGTAGCTTGATATTGGAGAGTGGGTTTATGTTTGGATATGGTTCTGACTTGTTTCCCAGCTCCAGCTATGGGTCCCATACCAGTGAGGGGATCAGTTAGCCGAATTGAGAGCAGTTGGTTCCCCACCATGGCTGTGTGCCACCACTGCACTTGTGTGGGCATCACAACAAGTTATTTGCTGCTAAGTAGGTTAGACCATGCATTGCTTCGACAGATATTGGTCATTTTCCCCCAGCCGCCCATGTAGCACCTTCTGGCACTAGACGCGCTGACTGTCTGGGGACTGACTCTCTTCCACCTTCCAGCCATGCCATTCTAATTTGCATGTCAACCACATAAGGTGTCTTCAGCAGTAGGGTCTTATCACTAGCCTTTGGTGGGTCATCAAGTACTCTGACAGAAATCTGTCTGTCTTTTAGGAAACCTCGTAGGTCTCTCTGATCAAAAGCCTATTGTGGATGATAGCCCCATGCTGGTTCTGGGAGTTACATGTCAGTGCCCACTAAGAAAATGAGGAGAAAGATAACTAATATACAAGAGTTAGAGATAAAAGAGAGAGAGAGAGGGAGAGGGGAAGTGAGGGAGGGAAGATGTAGAAGATTAAGGTTAGTCTTGATCATACCCTCTCCAGTGTCTTGTGGTTCAGGTGTTCTCTGTAAGGGCCTGGTGAAGGATCAGCCATTTGGTCTGTCTTTTAGTAAGTAGAAAATATGGTACCATTGCCATTTGGTTCTAGTTTTGTGTTTCCCACCCCTTTGATGCCCTCCCCTCCCTCCCCTTCCATCCTAGTGTCTAGTCTAGGAGGTGCTTGCTGGGTATGTAAGGTGAAACTAAGAAAAATTGGAGAAACAAGCAAGGGCGCTGTTTTCCTGATGAACCGGATACCAGCACAAGGGGGAAGGAGATCAGCACAGAGAAAAATCAACTCCTACCAAATCAGAGAACCAGAGCCTCAGAGGCCCCCAACACCTCATCACTGAAGCAGACCCAACATGGCTCAGGGAAATTTTGCGGAAGAGGGGGCAGAAAGAATGTCAGAGCCACATGTTGGGTCATGATATGCAGAGACATTTAGCTTACCCATAACTGTGGGCTAACTCCACAATGCATGACCCGTATACCTCAACAAGGAGGGGCCAAGGGGAGGGGGTAGGTCATGGATGAGCCTAATAATGGTACCAAACTGACTGTAAAAAAATAAAACAAATAAAATAAAATGAAAAAACATAATTATATTTATTCTTAATATATACTCAGAAAATGTATTTCTTGGGATTGGGAGATTGGTTAGTGGTTAAGACATTTGCCTTTAAAGCCAAAAGACCCAGATTCAATTCCTCAGGACCCTTGTAAGCCAGATGCCCAAGGGGGTGCATGCATCTGGAGTTCGTTTGCAGTGGCTAGAGACCCTGGAGTACCTATTCTCTCTCTCTCTCTCAAATAAATAAAAAAGAAAAGGCATTGCTTGATCATAGTGTAGATTTTTTTTTTTTTTTACATTTTAAAAAACCTTTCTTAGTGTGTGTGTATTTGTGTGTTGTCAGGGTCTCTTGTCACTGTAAACAAACAGCAGATGCACATGACACTTTGTGTTCTGCTTTACATGGTGTGGTGGTTTGATTCTGATGTTCCCCATAAAGTTAGGTGTTCTGAATGCTAGGTTCCCAGCTATGGAGATTTGGGAATTAATGCCTCCTGGAGGCAGTGTATTGTTTGGGCGGGTTTATGGGCATTCTAGCCAGTTTTTCCTTGTCAGTGCTTGGCACACTCTCATGTTGCTGTTATCCACCTGATGTTGGTGAGGAGGTAATGCCCACCCTCTGCTCATGCCATCGTTTTCTCCTACCATTGTGGAGCTTCCCCTCAAGTCTGTAAGCCAAAATAAACATTTTTTTTTTCCTTTTTCCCAAAAGTTGCTCTTGGTTCGGTGATTTCTGCCAGCAATGCAAACTTGCCTGCAACAGTAAAGTTCTATCAAACCTTCACTGAAGAACTGAAACCAGTTTTTCTCAAGCTCTTTCGCATAATCAGAGACCATGAAATGCTCGCCAGCTCCTTTTATGAGGCTAGCAGCATCACTCTAATACAAAAACCAGAGAGAGATACAAGAAAACTATAGACCTACATCACTTATGAATTTAGATGAAAAGATCCTGAGCAAGATCCTTGTAAAACAAATTGAACAATACACCAAAGGCATTATTCACCTTGACCAAGTAGGCTTCATCCCAGGGATGTAGGGATGGTTCAACATAGGAAATTGGTCAACATACTATACCACATAAATAAACTTTTTCACAAGAACCACATAATCATCTCAATTGATACAGGGAAGTCCTTTGACAAAATATAACATCCAAATAATACTTTTAAAAAAAATTTTATTTTTATTTATTTGAGAGCAATAGACAGTGACAGAAAGAGGGAGAGAGAGAGAGAGAGAGAGAGAGAGAGAGAGAAAGAATGAGTGTGCCAGGGCCTCCAGCCACTGCAAACTAACTCCAGATGTGTGCGCTCCCTTGTGCATATGGCTAATGTGGGTCCTGGGGAATTGAGCCTCGAACCAGGGTTCTTAGGCTTCACAGGCAAGCGCTTAACTGCTAAGCCATCTCTCCAGCCCCAAATAATACTTAATATGGAAAGACTCAAGGAGTTCCCATTGAGAGCGGGAACATGACAGGGGTGCTCACTTTCACCACTTCTCTTCAAGATAGTACTAGAAGTTCTAGCCCAAGCAGAAAGACACGAGAAAAAAATAAAAGGGACTCAGATTGGAAAGCAAGAAGTCAAGTTAGCGCTATTTGCAGATGACAGGATCCTATACATAAGTGACCTGAAAGTCTCCATTTCAAAGCTTTTAAAGGTGTTAATTCCTGCAGTAAAGTGGCAGGATATAAAATCAACACACAAAAATCAGTAGCCTTTCTATATGCAAAGGACAAATGTACAGAGAAAGAATTCAGTGAGGTTGTCCCATTTTCAATAGCAAAAAAAAAAAAAAAAAAATTAAATACCTTGGAATAACACTAACCTACGATGTGAAAGATCTATATAATGAGAACACAAAATTGCTCAAGAAAGAATTCGAGGAGGACTTGCGAAGATGGAAAGTCCTCCCATGCCCCTGGGTAGGTAGAATTAATATTGTGAAATGGCAATTTTACCGAAAGTAATGTCAATAAAAATTTCAGCATCATTCTTCACAGAGATAGAAAAAATCATCGCAAAATTCATATGGAATGGCAGAAGGCCTCAGATATGCAAACATATCCTCATGAAAAGAAGCACCTCTGGAGGTATCACCTTACCCGATGTGAAACTATATTACAAAACCATAGTAACAACAACAGCAAGGCATTGGCATAAGAACAGAAGCTTGGACCAATGGAATAGAACTGAAGACCTGGATCTTAGGTCAAGTAACTACAGCTTCTTGATCTTTGACAAAGTTGCCAATAGCATAGACTGGAGAAAATACAACATCTTCAACAAATGGTGCTGGACAAATTGGATGACCATATTTATCCTAAGTTGAAACAAAACAAAACAAAACAAAACATTTATCCACAAAGCAAGCTTCAGCCATGTGATAAAATTAAGCATATGAGAGCATGAGGTTAGAAAGCTCCAAAGAGAGGGACCTTTTTAGAACGTTGATGAAAATGTTTCTCTGCTTATTAATAAATTTGTCACAAGTCAAAAGTATCATAAATTGAACATGAATTCCTTACTAGGATAATCCATCATTAAGCTGAAATACTGTGTGTAGAATTGCTATAAATTGGGGCCAATTTGTGTATAAAGTCTGGTGCAAATTATTGTCTTCAAAATGGAAAGCAGCCAGGTGTGGTGGCGTACACCTTTAATCCCAGCAGATGTAGGAGGCAAAGGTAGGAGGATCGCCATGAGTTCGAGGCCACCCTGAGACTTCAGAGTAAATTCCAGGTCAGCCTGGGCTAGAGGGAGACCCTTCCTTGAAACACACACACACACACACACACACACACACACACACGAGGAAAGCAAATTTATTTTAAATCTTTAAATCTTCCAAGTGGAAGGTTCCACTTTATATTGGTAAATTAAAGACCAAACTGACAGATCAGTGAGAAGTTTGTTTACCAGGTGTTATGTTGAACTGCATGCAAATGTGACAGGGTTGAGGAGGGTGACCTTTAACCAGTGGTCATGAAGCTCTGCTCTTCTGAGCTAATGCTATGATGGAGTGAGTTTCTCAGAAAGGATCAGTTTGGTCCCCTTCCTTCTCTCTTTTGCATATATGCTGTCTTAGCCTTCTGCAAATAAGGCTCTTGTTGGCGCAACCCTTTGAGCTTCGATATCCCAGGATGCAAAATACTGAGGCAAATAAGCTTCTGTTTATTCTCAATGATCCAGTCAGACATATTTTCTTATAGCAGCACAGACAGGGCTATCACACTGGGGTTTAACAACATTTCTAATATCTACTGGAGAAACACATATCACACAATTTAAGTTAGCACACATTGAAGCCTTTGTGTTCTTCTGAGAAGCACTGGTGCATGTTGCGTACTGACATGAAAAACATTTTTGTGACCCTGGTGACTGAAATGCAGTAAATGTCAAACAATGCAGAAAGGTACAAAACACAGTATGAGCATTTTAATGTATGTCAGACACTTGATTCCCCTACTTAGAAGTCATCTGCTAAGAATTTATGGTACACTATCCCAGAAATTCTGGTACACTATTCAAAAAGTTATAGGCATATAAATACACAAAGATACATATTCTGTTAAATAGACACATAAGTAGAGTAACAAAAATTCTCTTTATTTTTGCACCTAACATTTTCTTAGAAATCTTTTAATCTCTGTATATACATTTATTTGTTTAAAATATTAATATCATATATTTTGGATGTACAAGTTTCTCTTTCAGGAACAATGCTGCAATGAAGTTATGTGTGTACAGACTAATCATAAATGAGAAAAGTTTTAATAGTTTTTAGGCTGAAAGATGTTCTATGTAAAATTTGAGAGTTCTTTCCAAATTACTTAGTTTATGTTTCTAGAGGAGGGACCCAAAGTATATTTCTAGCTGTTGCTTACAAAATTTTTCCCAGGAATCCCAGTGTGCTTGAATGTCTTATGAAAAAGTAAAAGAGACCATTTATTGAGAACCCAGATTTTAGGAGCTTCTGTTTTGGCGGCTGTACCAGCCTGGGTTGCACATCAGAATCGCTGAGAGAACTTAGAAAACTGTCTAAGTTAACGTGGGAGCTGGGGAGAGGGCTCAGATGGTAAAGTGCTTACCGTGCAAGCATGAGGATTGGAGTTTAGATCTCCAGCGCCCATGTAAATGGGAGGCATGGTGATGCACACTTGCATCCCGGCACTTTGGAGAATGAGATAGGCTGATCCCGAAGGGAAAGTTGGCTAGCCTAGCTAAGTTGGTGAGATCTGGGTTCCGTGAGAAACTCTGGCTAAATTGACAAAGTAGGGAGTGATGGTGGGAGTCATGCTGCCTTGTGGCTTCCACACACACACATGCACAAACATGCACACATGTACCCACACATGAGCGACGCCCCACGTAAGAACATAAATACACACAGGGATGTACACACCACACACGCATACAAAAGCACACACAGAAGCTTGCAAGAAATTCTGATTAAATTCATTGCAATATGAAAAGCTTGGCCTGGCCACTGGTTGTTTCATGTAGACCCTGGCGATTCCAGTGTGCCATCGGTGTCTAGAACCCCTGCCTTAGGTAGAGAAAGGGGAGGCAGACATAAAGGACAAGAAGGTGCTAAGCATCACTGAGGTTGTGTCCATGAGGAACTAGAGAGAGATAAAGATCAGTGTCTTACCAAAACCTCACATTAGGTGAAAGGGCCAGGTCAGGTTGGAGGAAGGGACAATAGAAAAAACAGATGTGCACAGGGGAAGGGCTGGGCTGCCGCTCCAGCATGGGGGCCTTGTTAGGTGCTGATCTCAGAATCCTTTCGCATTTAGATGAACTTGAAGCTGCTTCCGTGCTCTTCTCAATCCAGGGTTGTTATGAACCAGTAAAATTGAGTGGCCAGCTGGGTAGGCAGCTATGATGATCCTGAAGAAAATAGTCCAGAAAAAATCAGTTTTATAGACCTTGGACATGGACATCAAGAGGGCGACTGCATTGAGAATGTAGAGAATGAGAAAATAGCTGGTTTCTTTGATGGCTCTTATGTGAGCTTCCATGCTGGGGTCCTGGGAGCCAGTCCCACCGCTTCTCATGTGCAGGGTGTGTCTCTTGAGAGAGCAGATGAGCAGGGCAGCTGCCGTGATGAATATGATCAGAGGCGTGAGGATTCCCAGCACAGATGAAAAAGTTACACAGAGCATATTGGTCTGAATCAAGCGTATTTCTTTTGTGAAGTTTAAAAGGTTGATAGCTAGCGTATCACTGCACACACTGTAGCTGTCCTTCCAGAAGAGCATGCTGGAGCTGAAGGAGATAAATACTGAGAACCACAGAAGCCAGGGCATGGACCTAGAAATTCGCCACTTCAGCTTGAGGAAAAGGGGGTAGGGGAAATTTACAATCTTCACAAAGTAGAAGAAAGTGAGCCAGGCAGCAATCCAGAGGCTACAATAATTTAAGAAGATGGAACTTAGTCTGAATATACTATTTAAAACAGTCTTATAATAATAATCTTGTAATGTGGCAGTCAATATAAGTTCTAGCAGCATGAAGCTTTGGAGACCGGTTCTGGATGCACTCAGGAAAATCAGGATCTGACCACTTGTGGAAACTGCCTTTTTCTGGACCCATGAAGCTGCATTTACAGCCACGATGAACCCATTCACAGCGATACCAACGGTGCACTCGGTTATCATGATCGTAAAAATTAAGATGATGACTGGCGAAAAATTATGCTCTCTGCAATCACTAGGTTCAGCCATGTCAGGTTGTTTCTCTTTGGATCCTGGAGCCTAGCTTCTGATGGACAGCTCATTGTTAACTCCCTTAATTTATGCCGCAAGAGGAAACAGCTGATTCACCATTTCCAAATTTTACTTGATTTGTTTGTCTCAGGATTCTTAGCTCTAAATATGGAGATGCAAATGATGGAATTGTTCCTAGTCTTCTCCCTAGATTTGGACACATTTAGGAACCCAGAGGAGCTCTTGCAGTATGTTAAAGATCACTAACCATGCTCTGTGATAACTTCAGCGTAAACCGTGTCACTGTTTAACTTGTTTTCACTTGCGAATTCAGGACATTGAAGTTCAAGATCTGTAAATGCATACACAGATATCAGATTGAAACTAATTGAACTGATTGAAAATAAAGACAAACATCAAATATATATCCATATATATATATATATGTATAATTTGTAGTATTTTAAATATGTATTTTTTATTTTGTGCTGGGCAATGCCCATGTCTGTCTACCTATCATCTCACCTACCTACCTACCTCTATACTTAAACATCATATATTTCTATTATTTCTATTTTGTAGATGACAAAATTGAAACACATGCAGGTTTAATAATTGTACAAAGCACACAACTTGAGAGTGATATGCCTGGTACACAAATTCAAGTCACCTGACACCCTTGTCCCACAGCTCATCCTTACTCAGTGTGTTATACGGCCCAGACCTTTATGGATTCTTCCATGTTTGTGAGATTAAGTAAAATGTTTCTCCTGATTTATATGGAGTGCTGGATTTAGGGAGGAATTCTGCAGAAGTGACAGTGACGTGTTTGTCATTGCTGGGCACATGAGGATAATATTTTATCACTGGAGATGTGAACTTGAACACTTTGTTATGATGATATCTTCCAGGTTTTTCAACGGCAATGTTACGTTCCTCCTCCTTCATACTCCATTCCTTACATGTGCATCTCTGTGTTTGCTGCACACTCAGAAGATGAATGAATTTTTGCATTTATTATTATTTTAAATGTTTATTAGCTTTTAAGTCAGCATGCAAAGGAATGGGTTTCATCATGACATTCCGTTCATATGTGTCATCATTATACTTTGTTTTTATTCATCCCTCTCTCCACTGTCCTCTCCCTTCACCTCTGCCCCCTCTCTTCTTGTCACCTTTCCTCCCCACAAATAGTCCCTTCTACTTCCGTGTCAGAGGTCTTCAGTTACCTCTGTTTTCCTTCACCATCTCTTTAAAAACTCTTCCTTTTCTCTCATGATCTCTTTCCTAGGATCATGCCACTGCACACGTGTGCATGCATGCACACACGCTCACAGATCTAGGCTCTGAATATGAGAGAAAAGATATAGTTTTAATCTTGATTGCTTTCACTTATTTTGCTTATTTTCCTGTAAGTGACTGAGTAAAATTCCATTATTATATATTTGTGTATGTATGTATGTATGAATATTTGACATTTTCTTGATGAATTTTTCTATTGAAAATAGAAATGCTTTGATTTATTCCTGTCCTATTTGTATACTATTTATTTCCTTCTCTTGTCTTTTTGCTTTAGATAAGACTTCAAGAGCTATAGAGTAGTATTGACAAGGGTAGGCACCTTGCCTCATTCTTCATATTATAGGAAATGCACTCATTTTCTGATTATTATAATGTTGGTTATAGGTTTGTTACAAATATCCTTTATTATATTGAAATATATCTCATGAATCATGTGATTTCGAACTTTAAAAAAGTTTGCATATGTTGGGGATGGAGAGATGGCTCAGAGGTTAAAGGTGTTTGTCTGCAAGTCCTGAAGGCCTGGGTTTGATTTCCCCATGCTCATATAAAGCCAGATTCACAGAGTGCTGTAGGCATCTGGAGTTTGTTTTCAATAGCCGGAGGCCCTGGTGTGTCCATACTCGTTTTCTCTCTCCCTCTCAATAAAAATAAATAAATAAAAACATAAAACATTGCATATATCGAACCAATCTTGCATCTCTGGGGACGTAACCAACTTGGTCATAGAGCATAATCTTCTTAATGTGTTCTTGAATTTTATTTTTCCAAGTATTTCAGTGAAAAATTTTGCACCTGTTTTAATGATGGAAATTGATCTGCAGCTTTTTTTGTTGTTGTATCATTAAGTGATTTTGATTTTGGTATAATTTTGATTTAGCAGAAAATATTTTAATCTCCATTTAAATTAATTTTAATTTCATCTTCAACATTTATTATTTCTCACCATCTACTGTTCTCAAGTTTGGCTTGTTCTTGATTTTAAACTAAGATCTTGAGTTGAATCATTAAGTTGTTATTGAAACCGATCTGATTTTTTTTTTTTGTTGTTGTTTGTTTTTCAAGGTAGGGTCTTGCTCTAGCCCAGGCTGACCTGGAATTCATTATGTAGTCTCAGGGTGGCCTCGAGCTCATGGTGATCCTCCTACCTCTGCCTCCTGAGTGCTGGCTTAATTTTTAATTCTAACATGCAGACATGATTGAAATCACTACTATGGGGTTATGAGTCTGAAAAGGGCCGTGGAGTCTACCCTACAGTAGTTCATCTTGGATGTACTTCAGAGTTACAATGGGACTTGAAAGCAAAAAAGCCATGCCAGGGCCTGATTCCAGAGGAGAAAATTGGAATGGTAGTGAGAAGAAGGTGAAAATATTCTTTTCAAATTTCCTAGAGCCAGGTATGGTGGCCCATGCCTTCAATCCCAGCACTTGGGAGGCAGAGGTAGGAAGATCGCCTTGAGTTCCAGGCTAGTCTGGAGCTACAATGCGAGACCCTAACTGGAAAAATCGAAACTACAATGAAATTATGTACAGGGTTTAAATGTGCAGCCAGGGTTGAAAGCCACTGCCCTCATGGGCCTCCAGCTTCAAACAGGTTTCATCAGCGGTGAGAGGCATACACTCCTTGTTTCCTATCCTCACTTCCATCAACAAAAGGTGCCACTGGGAGAAATTAAGAACGAATTCCAGGAAGAGACCTATTCTGGAGATGGCTCTGTAACAGGCAAGTGTAACAGGCAAGAGTGACTGTCACCTCCCCTAGTGACCACGAGATTTATTACCATCACTGCCACCACTACTGGGGACCAGCTCCTCGAGATCTTGCCGAGCACCATGCTTGGGGGGTGTACCCCCACCCCAGGTCACCCCTCTGCAGCCGGCTCTTCCCCCACCCACGCAGCCTGGTCCCTGACCCTGACCCTGACCTTGACCCTGACCAACCCTGCAAAGTCACCACACGTCACCGGCAGAGCACCAAGGCCGGCTGTGCAGCCCCAGGGTTCGTCCAGGTCCCTGTGAGGCACAGTGGGGCTGGACAGCCTGGCCAGGGCCAGTGTGAGACCCCGCGGCAACACGGGAAGGACACCGGAGAAGAGGACCCGAGCCGCCATGGCTATGCCGACCCAAGATCATTATAGATCTTTTTAATGTTCTCTTGGTTTGACAGGTCATATGTGACTAAAAATTATACATTTCTTTTAAATTTTCCAGTTTATTGGCCTATAGGTTTCAAAATATACCCCAGTGGTCTAAATTTCATTGGTATCTGTTCTAATGCTTCCATTTTCACCTCTAATTTTTATTAATTTGCATTTTCTTTCTTTTGGTTAATTTAGCTAAGGTGTTTCATTGATTCTTATTTAAAAATTATCATTGTCATTATTATTATTATTATTATTTTATTTTTGGGGGTATGGTTTCACTCTAGCCTAGGCTGACCTGGAACTTACTAAGTAGTCTCAAGATGGCCTCGAACTCACAGAGATCCTTCTACCTCTGCCTCCTGAGTGCTGGACTTAAAGGGGTGTGCCACCACACCCAGCTCATTGATTCTCTATATTTTCCTTTTTATTTAAATTTCATTCATTTATTTCCTAATATTTATTTATTTATTTTTGTTAACTGATTTGGGGTTTGGCTTTATCTTATTTTTCTAGTGCCGTGAGATACATCAGTAAGTTGTTTGAGATCTAATTTTGAAAAAAAATTATTCATTTATTTCAGAGGGAGAAACAAGGAGAGAGAGAGAGAGAAAGAGAGACAGAGAGAGGAGAAAGAATGGGTGTATCAGGTCTTCTAGCCACTGCAAACGAACTCCAGATGCATGCTCCACCTTGTGCATTTGGTTCACTTGAGTACCTGGAATCAAACCTGGTAATCGAACCTGGGTCATTAAGCTTCCCAGGCAAGAGCCTTAACCACTAAGCCATCTCTCCAGCCTGAGATCTCTTCAACATTTTAGGTAGGTATTTATAACCATAATATTTCCTCTTAGCACTACTTTCAATGTATCAAATAGATACTGATATGTTTCAATTTTTCAATTCAAGCAATGTTAAAATTCCCTTCCTGATTTCTTTAAGGAGTCATTCATGGTTCAGCAATGTGTTTCTTATTTTCATCAATTTGCTTATTATCTGTAGTTTCTCTCACTGTTGATTTCTAGTTTTATTCAGTCCATTGTGTTTAGATAGAAGTTAAGAAATCACTTCAATTTTCTTGTGTTTGCTTAAAATTTCTTTGTGTCTTTCTTATGATGTATGCCATTGTAGAGAACATTCCATGGGCTTCTTGAAGGAATGTGCATTCTGCTGTGTTTATGAGGAATATCTTGTACTTACCTGTTAAGTCCATTTTTCTACAATGCCATTTAATTGTGATGTTTTCTATGGATTTTTTCCCTAGTTTTATTTGGGGATTTGCATACATGAACATACTGTTATTTGATCATAGTTCCCTCCATTATCTTCTTCTTCTTCTGCTTTTTTCTTTTTTTGGTTTTTCAAGGTAGGGTCTCACTCTGGCCCAGGGTGACCTGGAATTCACTATGTAGTCTCAGGGTGGCCTCGAACTCACAGCAGTCTTCCTACCTCTGCCTCCTGAGTGCTGGGATTAAAGGTGTGCACCACCACGTCCAGCTCCCATTATCTTCTTTGGTCCCCTCTTCCGTAGCCCAGTCCAAGGAACCTTTTCTCTTCCCAACTAGTCCTTCTTTTATTTTGATGTCTCTTTCTTTTTGCTATCCTCTATCATCCATGCCAAAATGTTGATGGGCTTAATATTGTGCAGGTCTTGAGGAGGTAATGATAGCCTAAAGCCACTATGATGTCATGAACGCACCAGTTACTTCATGTCCAGAGGATAGTGTTCGAAGTACTTCTCCCTACCCTCTGGACCTTATGTTCTTTCTTTCTTTCTTTTTTTTTTGTTCGAGGTAGGTTTTCACTCTAGGTCAGGCTGACCTGAAATTCACTCTGTAGTCACAGGGTGGCCTTGAACTCATGGCAATCCTCTTACCTCTGACTCCCTAGTGCTGAGATTAAGGGCATGTGCTACCACACCTGGCTTGTTCTTTCTTTCTTTCTTTCTTTTTTTTTTTTCGAGGTAGGGTCTCACTCTAGCTTGGGCTGACCCTGAAATTCACTATATAGTCTCAGGGTGGCCTCGAACTTATGGCAATCCTCCTACCTCTGCCTCCCAAATGCTGGGATTAAAGGCGTGCGCCACCACACCCGGCTTGTTCTTTCTTTTAAAAATATTTTTTATTTGTTTATTAAGGAGAGAAAATAAGAGAGAGAGAGAGAGAGAGAGAGAGAGAGAGGGAAAGAGAGGGAGAGATGCCAGGGTCTCTTGCCACTGCAATCAAACTCCAGATACATGTTCCACCTTGTGAGTCGGATTTCTGTGGGTACTGGGGAACTGAACCTAAGCTATCAGGCTTTGCAAGTAAGTGCCTTTAACTACTGAGCAATCTGTCCAGCACAGACTTATATTCTTTCTTTCTCCTCTTTTGCAATGCTCTCTGAGCCTTGGAGTGAATGATATAGGCATCTCATTTAGTTCTAAGCTCTCAACAGCCTCTGACAATAAGCATTTCGATGAGTTTTGAGTATCCTCAGGATCTGCAGACATCTTCCAAAAGAAGCTTTTCTGCCCTGTGGTGAGAGCAGAATTAAAGTTCTTCCACCTCCGCCATGCTGTGGTAGAAGTGTCTCACCCAGTGCTGAGCACTCAGCTGTCATTTCTTTTGATCACATATGCCGTTTCCATCCTTTCACTCCAATGCTGTGTTTTCTTTGCCAGTGAGGTGTAATTTTGGAATCAACAAAGAGTCTCCCAATTGGAGAAATTAGGTCACTAATACTCAGAGTTGTTATTGAGAGATACATTAATTGCTGTCATCTTGTTTTTTTTTTATAGTTGATCATTTTCTAATTATTTGCTTATCTACTGTTCTACTGAAGTTTCTTCTTTCCTGTGATTTCATGGTTCCCTCTCTCTATCTCTTCAGTGTGTAGGGGTTTCTAAAGTACCTTTCATAGTTCTGGCTTGGTGGCCATGAATTCATTTGGTTTGTTTATCATGGAAAGTTTCTTTTCTCCTTTAATTATGAAGGTTAGCTTTACTGGATTCAGTGGGCTATATGTTACCTGTTTTTATGAATTTGAAATACATCATTACATTTTCTCTTAGCTTTAAGCGTTTCTGTTGAGTATTCTGATGTCATTCTAATGGGTCTGCCTTTATGGGACTGGATAGAACTTCTCTGGTGACTTTCAATATTTTTTCCTGGGTCCTTAGGCTTTGCAGACAAGTACCTTAACCACAAAGCCATCTCTCTAGCCCTATCTCTCACTTTTTAAGTGTGTTCTGAGGAACTGAACTCATTGATCTCCAACCCAGAAGGCCCTAATATTTAAGCATCAAGCATTTTTAACTGCTGAGCCATCTTGCAAACCCTGACTGGACTTTAAAAAAAAATCACACTTATTCTTTCAATTAGAGTTTCCTCAATGTTCTATTTGGACTAACCTTGTAGTAGGGTAGTTCTACTTGTTCTCCAGTACTCTGGGCTCAGTTTAGTTCTTAAACCTTAATCCAAGTTGTTCAAACTACCAAGCACAACCTTCATCATCGCTCTGAATTGCTTTAACTACTGAGCAATCTGTCCAGCACAGACTTATATTCTTTTAATTAAATTAAATGTAAAAGAAATCCCAACTGATGTATATGCCTTTTATGACAATACAGTGTATAGTAATACTTAAGAGTAAGTGCCCTTTCAATTCTAGTAACTTTTGGGGAATAAAAGAGCAAGGATTATCTAGGATATTAGTTATTAGGATAACATTAGGATATTAGTTATTCAAGGTAGGAATAGGAAGAAAATACACTTAATACACTAGGAATTAGTATAAAAGCAACAGTGATATAATAGGGAATGGAGAAGTAAACAGGAGGGAGCTAGGAGATTGTGAGGGTAAATGGATCATGAAAATTGTTAGTGTCATAGAAATGTGTAATTAAGAAGTATGTAGAGGAGGGAATGGAGAGTTAGAAAAAGAGAAAATGAAGTAGGAATGAGTGAGAAAGTATATGGGTTGTAATGTATAGAACATGATAGATAAAGTGTAGCAACCGAACAATTCCATAGCCCATCAAATGTAAGAACAAAACCAAAATGAACACTTATACAAGAGTAAAGACATAAAGAATAACAAAGAGAAATAAAAGTGAAGTAAAATATCATCAGTTAAAATCTTTTCCTTGTTTATAGCATCAAAGACCATCGCCCCTTCCCTCCTTGAGCTGTTTAGTGGATTTAACTGCTGTTGTGGGAGACACCAACCAGCTCGTGTATCGAACTCAAACCCTTTGAGCAGATTGCACTCTCAGGGAAGATCAAACAGTTTGCCTGTGGGATTAAATTTCTGCTCTGGTATTAGCCGGGGTCAGTTTTCCCTTAGGACATTTCCAGTCCTTAGGATGTCATGTTGCTTCAGAACCCTTGGGCCAGCTCCTATTTTCCACGTGATGTGTGCTGGGTGGTCCTGTTTTACCCTTGTGGGTTTCAATGTTCAAGGTTATACCGTTGCTCCTGGAAAATTTCTTAGTTTGGACTGCCTGTGTCCTGAGACCAAGCTTGCTTGATGCACTGAGTAGCAGCTCATGTCAACTCCCGTGGGGTGTTCAGGTGGTTCTGTCATTCTCTAGGCCTGGTCTATCAGTAGGAGAGTGGGGGGAGGAGGAGGCCTAGGAGTTTGGACACATGGTTGTACAGGGTTTGTATTCTTCTAGGCTCAGTAGTTTGGCTGCAGTTTCTCTCAGGATCTGCTCTGGTGTCCTATACAGTGTAGGACTGGCAGTGGGTAACTTTTTGACATGTTTCATGCAGCTTGTTCGTCATCCAAAGTTTCGTTTATTCTGTCTTTGCTTCTGAATGTTTTGCTTCTCTCCATTGCTTATGGGCCCACAGGAGGAGGAATAGGAACTCTCCCTCTTCACTACTGCTTTTTCTTGGCACTGTGGGCTACAGTCCGCTGTTTCCTGTACATATCTAGTGCTCAGCATTTTAGAAATTTTTTATCAGGTCTGTTACAGTGCTGTTTATTGCAGCCCCCTTAACTTTTCACACTTCTTATCTCTCTTTCTGTTTCAAGTTACAAACTGAACATTTGCTTCCAGATTTGTAGGGATGTAAGAATGATGCTTGCCCTTACTCCACCCATTTTCTACATCTAGTTTCTATCTTTTTTTTTTTAAAAGAAAATATTTTTGGTTTCTTTTTTTTCTTTTTCTTTTTTTGGTTTTCTGAGGTAGGGTCTCACTCTAGTCCAGGCTGACCTGGAATTCACTATGCAGTCTCAGGGTGGCCTTGAACTCACAGCGATCCTCCTACCTCTGCCTCCTGAGTGCTGGGATTAAAGGCATGCACCACCACACCTGGCTTAAAAAGTACTTTTATTTATTTAGTTAACACACACAAACAGTGACACACACACACACAGAGACAGAGAGAGAGAGAGAGGGAGAGAAATGGACATAACAGGGCTTCTAGCCACTGCAAACGAACTCCAGGTGCATGTGCCACCTTATGCACCTGACTTTACTTGGGTCCTGGGGAGTCAAACATGGGTCCTTTGGCTTTGCCAGCAAGCACCTTACCTGATAGGCCATCTCTCCAGCCATAGTTTCTATCTTTTATAGGGCAATTTTCAGTGTTTATTTGCATTATTCTGTTTATAACTTGTGTTTCAGTCCTTGCAATTCACTCAAAGCTTTAAATGCTGAATCTATACTTTTTTAAAATATATTTTATTTATTTTATTTTTTCTTTTTTTTCTCTTTTTTTTTCTTTTTTCTTTATTAGTCAGTTCTGTATTCAGCAAATACAGTCAGTTTGGTACCATTATTAGGCTCATCCGTGACCTACCCCCTCCCCTTGGCCCCTCCTTGTTGAGGTATACGGGTCATGCATTGTGGAGTTAGCCCACAGTTATGGGTAAGCTAAATGTCTCTGCATATCATGACCCAACATGTGACTCTAACATTCTTTCCGCCCCCTCTTCCGCAAAATTTCCCTGAGCCATGTTGGTTTCATTTTTGGTCTGCTTCAGTGATGAGGTGTTGGGGGCCTCTGAGGCTCTGGCTCTCTGATTTGGTAGGAGTTGATTTTTCTCTGTGCTGATCTCCTTCCCCCTTGTGCTGGTATCCGGTTCATCAGGAAAACAGACCCCTTGGTTGTTTCTCCAATTTTTCTTAGTTGCAGTCGGGGCCCTTTTGAGGTATGATGGGGTGGCTCTCTCCTTAGGATCTACATCTATCTGAAAAAGAGAAGCAGATTCTCCAACGGAGAGTAAGTTAGCACCAGGACAAATGAGATAACCCTTACTTTTTTTTTTTAATAGAGAATTTAATAGGTGTAGGAGCCCTCTTGTAGCCCACAATTGATGGTAGCTTGATATTGGAGAGTGGGTTTACGTTTGGATATGGTTCTGACTTGTTTCCCAGCTCCAGCTATGGGTCCCATACCAGTGAGGGGATCAGTTAGCCGAATTGAGAGCAGTTGGTTCCCCATCATGGCTGTGTGCCACCACTGCACTTGTGTGGGCATCACAACAAGTTATTTGCTGCTAAGTAGGTTAGACCATGCATTGCTTCAACAGATATTGGTCAATTTCCCCCAGTCGCCCATGTAGCACCTTCTGGTACTGGACGCGCTGACTGTCTGGGGACTGACTCTCTTCCAACTTCCAGCCATGCCATTCTAATTTGCATGTCAATCACATAAGGTGTCTTCAGCAGTAGGGTCTTACCACTAGCCTTTGGTGGGTCATCACTTTTAAGTTTTAAACTTTTATTTATTTATTTATTTGAGAGACAGAAAAAGAGACAGAAAGAGAGATAGCGTGGAAGAGAATGGGTATGCCACAGTCTCTAGCAACTGCAAATGAACTCTATATGTATGTGCCACTTTGTGCATCTAGCTTTACGTGAGCCTTGAGGAATCAAAGTAAGGTCGTTAGGCTTTGCAGGCAAGCTATGCAGCTCCTCTATGTTTTATTTTGATTTTACATGACGATAATAAAAAGTTAAAAAGTAATAAAAAGTTTGTTACATGTTTTTTCAAAAATTCAATACAATTGGAGAATGTTTAGGTTCATTTATAAAGTAGTTAATTAAAGACTCAAGCATATGTACAGAATGATTTATAAGTAGGAGTAAAGGGAAAATGAATGAATTGCCATGGAAATATATTTCGTCATATAAAGTTGGTAGGTCAGTCACTCTGTATACATAAGAATATTTGCAAAAGCTGGGCGTTGTGGCGCACACCTTTAATCCCAGCACTCAGGAGGCAGAGGTAGGAGGATCGCCATGAGTTCAAGGCTACCCTGCGACTACATAGTGAATTCCAGGTCAGCCTGGGCTCGAGTGAGACCCTACCTCAAAAAACCAAAAAAAAAAAAAAAAAAAAAGAATATTTGCCAAGTTTGTAAATAATAACTTCTATTTTTATTGGTAAAAAAATCTCAGTACTTAAATGCACAGACTACTTAAATGGTGTTCACACCAACAAAAATATGAGTTTTTATGATTCTATTGTGTGAACTGTTAAAGTTTCATTGATATTATTGTTAAACATATAACTTTTTAATGTTTGTCTTTAAAAATTAATTTTAGTAGTACACACTAGAATTACAGTTACTTTATTTTCAACAGAAAGACCTCTCAAGAACTTTATTTTCACTTGTGAATTGAGTAAGTGCAATCTAGCCATTATTTGAATGAATGATTATAATTGTTTTTTTTAAGTTTTTTTCTATTGCAATGCTTTAATTAAGCTGACACGAAACTGACAGCATATTACCAGTAATTTATTTCTTTACTCATAGACCCAACACATTAGTAATTTTTAAATTTCAGGTAATTATGGATACTCATGTGTTTTTATTAGTATTGTAGCCAGGTTCACATTGCTGGCAGAAAACACCCAATCAAGAGCAGCTTGTGGAAAAAAGGTTTGTTTTGGTTTACAGACTTTAGGGGAAAACAATGACATGAGCAGAGGGTGGGCATCACCCACCTACTGGGCAACATCAGATGGACAACAGCAACAGGAGAGTGTGCCAAACACTGGCAAGAGGAAGCTAGCTATAACACCCATAAGCTTGCCCCCAACAATACACGCCCTCCAGGAGCTTTTAATTCTCAAATTTCCAACAGCTAGGGATATGGAATTCAGAACACCTAAGTTTATGGAGGACACGTGAATCAAACCACCACAATTAGCATATGTTAATTATAATTGTTTTTTTTTTTTGTACACATATACACAAACACAAACTGAAACTGCAAAACTGGAATTTTACTTTGCCATTCCTATTTAGATTCCTTTAATTTTTGGCCTAGTTGTTTTGGTTAGGGCATCTAATATTATGTTGAATAGAAGTGTCAAGAGTGAGCATCTTTGTTGTAATCCTGATGTTAGAGGAAAGCATTGTGTTTTTTATTGTTAAACATGATGATAGTCATGGGCTTGTTACATGTGTCCCTTGTTACTTTGTGGTACTTTTGCTCTAGTTAGCTTATTGAGATTTCATATCATATATGACATTGAATCTTGTAGAATGTTTTTCTGCACAGATTGAGACAATTATGTGATTTTTGCCTTTCTCTTGTTAATGCGGTCCATCACATTTATTGGTTTCCATCTATAAAACCATTCTTTTCTCCCAGTGAAAGTCAGACTTGATTGTGGTCTATAGTCCTTTTGATGGGCTGTTGGATTCTGTTGGTGGTTTTTGTTGCTAGTGTTTGCACTTATCTTTACAGATATTTGGGTCTTTGTCTTGTAGTATCTTTGACTGGCTTTGGTATTAGGGTGATGCTGTCCTCAAAAATGAATTCATAAATATTTTTCATCTTCAGTTTTTTAGAAAAGTTTGAGAAGTACTGCAATTGCTTTAATGTTAAATATTTGGTAAAATTAAACAGTGAATCCACTTGGCTCTGGAATTGTCTTTATTGGAAGGTTTCTGATTACTTATTCAGCCTCTTTATTGTTTTTTTTTTTTTTCTTCAGGATTTTCCATTTCTTCTTGAGTGAGTCTTGGTAGGCTATATATGTCTATGAATTTATCCATTTCTTTTAGGTTTTCCAATGTGTTGGAGTATAATTTTTATAGAAGTCTCACAATTATTTTCATTTCTGCAGCATCCTTATAATATCTTTACTTTAATTTCTGATTTTACTTGTCTTTCATTTTTTTCTTAGCTTAAATTATTCTGCCCAAATGAAATCATTGTTTTCTGAGGTGTAGGAATGAAATCCATCTTCTGCACACACACACACACACACACACACACACACACACACATCATGTTCATTAAGTAAATTTCACCTTTGAAGTTGAAACTGAGGTTGGTGATATCATTACAACATCATGATAAATGGTAAAAGGCAGCAGATACCATGCCAGCTCTAAAGTTCTTTAATTTCCTTGAGATATGAAATTAGTACTTAATTTCACTACCATATACTTTGATTTCCTGAGCCTTTTATACTAATAGTCTTATTGCTGAAACTCAAGTAATGAGATAAGCCATAGCCCATGCCTGTAATGTAAGCCCTCAGGAAGCTGATGCAGGAGGATTGAGGGTTTAAGGTTAGCCTGGGCTACATACAGAGACTATGTTTCACAAGAAGGAGTGGGGTACAAGTAGTCTTAAATTCACACCATACAAAAAACATCCCCAAAGAGCCATCTTAGGAACACTTAGTCCTCTCCTGATGTGCTCTGCGATGGGGCTGCTCAGGCTTTATTTCCTCCATACTTTCCATGGACACCATGACCTTAGCTTCTGAGTTTTCCTAATTTCCCACCAACTGGCCTGGAGGCCTCACTGTGTTCTCAGGCTGCAACAGGAGCCTGGCACAGCTGAGGAGCAGTGCTGGCAAGGGCAGCAGCCTTGTTTACTCCCCAGTGACCAGTTGTGGTGGCCGGAAGGAGTGAGCTGTCCTCAGGACTTCAGACATGAGTGCACTTTGCTTTTGAAGTTGACTAGCCTTCACAAAAGAAGCGTGAGTCTTGCTGATTTTGAATACTATAGGAAAAAAAAACAAAACAGCAGTATTTCTTTCTATCAAGGTTTTTATATACTACTAAAGAAGACCCTGGAGGCAAAAGAAATGTGCTGATCCCATTCTGACATATTTTAATGCAACAGGCTGAAAATTAAAAATGCAGGGCAAATCCTAAATCCAAATAGGGTGCTGGAGCAAAAGTAATAACCTGATGTGCTTGTGGGAACCCCTTCTTTCACCCTAGATACATTTTTTTTTTTTTTGGTTTTTCGAGGTAGGGTCTCACTGTGGCCCAGGCTGACCTGGAATTCACTATGGGGTCTCAGGGTGGCCTCGAACTCACGGCGATCCTCCTACCTCTGCCTCCCGAGCGCTGGGATTAAAGGAGTGTGCCACCACGCCCGGCTAACCCCAGATACATTCTTTAAGACTACCTTCGAGTTTACAGTATTTAAAATAAGCTTATTTATGAGGAGAAAGAGAGAGAGAGAGAGGAGTGCACTAGGGCATCTTGCTGCTGTAAACAAATTAGAGATGTGTATACTATTTTATACATCTGGCTTTACATAGGTACTGGGGAATTGAACCCAGGGCTAGCAGACTTTGCAAGAAAGTGCTTTTAACAGCGGAGCCGTATCTCCAGCCCTCAGCACTTTTTCTTTTTTAGATTAGGTCCATTTCACAGTCATTTCTTTTGAGTGAATATGCTTTTCCTTTGTACTATTTCTGGACAGTTACTTTTTTCTGTTTATTTCCTGTTACTTCATTTCTGCCTCCAGAATTTTCTATCCTGTTTTCACATTGTTCTGTTAGATTAATATTGGATTGCCATTAGGTTTCTGTCATTGATTTGCAATTTGGTTGTGGAGTTTTATTTAAAGTGGGACTCTCTTCTCTCTCTCTGTCTCTCTGTCTCCTTACCCTTTCTGTGTAGCAGTTTGACAGTACTCAGGTCATTGGCTTCCCACAGCAGAGCTGTATTCTTGCCTCATGCTGATATTGCTGATATTTTCTCCTTCTCCTCTTTCTTTATGCAGGAGGAGTTGGCGTCACACTATATTCCTTCAGGTACAAACATTCTTGGATTTGCTAGACCCTTGATATTCATGTACTCTGAGTGACAGACTTAAGATCAATATCTAAATGGAAATACTTTATAGTTTTTTTTAATTTTGGGAACACTGGCAAGGATAAGTATTGACATAACAGATAAAAGGTATATTATACAAAAAGGTACCTCAGGGTAAGAGTGAAACTTAGTTCTGAGAGGAATACTTGGAAAATGCTATAAAACACAGGATTGAGAATTATACAACTGAGAGGCATGAGAGCTTGGGTACATGTATGACGATTTCTGTCAGTCATAGGTTGATGAGTGTTCCTTGGGTCTCTAGATTTTATTGAGTTGCCCCAGTGGGTGCATGATCAAGGAACCTATTCATCTCATCATTCATAGTATCAACAGGGAACTACTACCTATAGAATATGCTAGAAAATTCTTATAGTCAGCTGAGAAGATTATTTGGGAACCATAGGCTTCAAGGGTGATGGTCATGTGCTTGAGATATGAGGCATATATTTTGGAAGAATGGCTATTAAGTGATGCTATGTCTTTGATAGTGAGGATATATTGGTCAAATAAACAAGGGATGGAAACAGCATTTCTTACTACCATTTCCAATTGTGGATGTGTTAGGTTTGTAGGGCATATGCATATGTAATTTGACTAAGTAGGGTCAGACTCGTTTCCAAAAACTGCCTATTTGTAAACTCCCGTCAGAAGTGCTTAGTGGTTCTTAGATCCCTTTATGTCTCATTCATTCTCACACATGTTCTGAATTTTCCTTACCATGATGAAAGACAGGGAATGAAAATGATTGAGTCAAGTGCATCTGAAGTTCTGTGTCTTTTTCTTATAAAAAGGAGCATGGCATAGTCATTTTACTACCAGAGGCATTCAGATAGCTGGGATGGGTGGCAGGATGTAGCTAAACTGAGATGTTGGAAAAACTTGGACTATTTCTGTAGTTCTACCTTTAATTTTTTTTTGTATTGGTCTATGAACAATCTTGTCTCTGGGTATTTTCTCACCTGTGTCATTTGGTGAGAGTCGCTGCTGTCCTTGCTTTCTCATCTGTAACTAGGGAGGAAATATTCATTGTACTGTTTTCACAAATATTTCTTGGAAGACCACTGTTTAAGAACCCCTCAGATGTCTGCATGATACAAAAGTAAGTTTTGAAGAAAAGACACAGATACTTCATTTTGAAGTTGAAGGAATTTTATTTTACCCAGTGACAGAGACACTACTAACTCAAAGAGAGTTACCTTAAGACTCCAGCAAGATCTTCCAGTTCAGTACGTTAGGGTGACCACAGTGGTAGTTAACACCGTATAACCATATATTTCATATGCCTCTAGACCATTTTCATCAGGACACATATCATCGACTGTTAGAATGTTAGTTCCAGCCACTATGACAGCATTCTCTGGAGACAGGAAACAAAACTGGATTAGACTGAGTTTCCACATGGCTTCATCTCTGGTCTTCTGACATAAGTTCCCTGAACAATCCTTATCCTCCCTCCTTTTAAGGTTGTGCTCAACCGCCATTTCTTGTTTATTATATGTAAGGTGCAGCCCTTGATAGCAACCTTTGTTCACTCAGTTTATGCCTCCTCACTATACTTCTTCTCTATCTTGTGTATCATTCATATTTAAATACCTTTCTCCTTTCCTTCCTGACACATCGAGTTTCAGCTTCTCACCTATCTTTATAATTCCTCCTATCTGCCAGTTATAATCAGGAAGGCGTTGTTCTCACTTACCAGAGGCCTCAATTTCCCAGAGGAAGTTTTCTATGGCACACACGCAGGCAGTGTAATTCGTATGAGGAGAAAGGTACTTAATGTGTGGGTTGTTCATAGTACTAAATTCAGCCTGAAGAGACAAAGATGAAGATGGTCTTAGAGTGTAGATCTGTTTTGGGAATCCTACGGAGACAAAGATTACGCTCTTCAATGTGAAGCTCCCGTTAGTCTTTGGCTACAAGAGGGCCTATATCCATCAAAATCTCCCTAAATTGATAACACTTATCCAGTTTGACTTCCCTCTCCACTGGAGAATCTCTTTTTCTTTTTCAAGAAGGTAGTGAGACCTGAGGAGATAAATCACCCCTCACATTTCAGCCAAGGCCGAGGCAAAACCACAGAGGAACTGGGGAGATGAGCAAGAGTGCTGCTTCCATGGTGAGCCTGACAATCAGCGCCAGGGTGAAGGAGACAGATGCTGAGGATACTCAACACCTACCAAAGCAGAGATCCAGAGGCCTCTAAGAGCTCATCACTGAAGTAGACTTAAAACTCACCCATCAAGCCTCAGGGAATTTTGCATAAGAGGGGGGCGGAAAGATTGTAAGAGCCCCAGGTTGGAACTTCATGTCCAGAGGCATTGCTTTTCCCCGATAACTGACTGCTTCTCCCACAATGCACAACCCAGAACCCCATGAGGAATACCAACAGTCCCACTGCGGAGGGCCCTTAGCAGAACAGGGGCAGAGAGGAGGGAAAAGATGGTACCAACATATAACGTATTCATGCAAAGTATGTTCTTAATAACAATAAAAAAGAATGTAGATCTGTCTGAGGTAGCCATAACTTAGCATTAAGTAAAACCAGTCATCCCCAGGGCACCATGGAAAGGGAACGGCCAGGGACTTTCTCTCAGCTAGCATGCCATGTTCCTTTAGTCAACTTTTCTTTTCAGTTGTAATCTTCATATTAAATACAAAGCTAAATGAACGCATTTATTTTGTAAGGCGAATGACAAGTTTAAAAGTTTGCTTTGGAGAAATCACAAGCTATCACATGTGTTTTTGTGTCACGGAGTGAGGTAATTGCAGCTGCCCACATGTAGCTGTCACCTCACTCATCCTCTGCTTTGTGAAATGGAGTCCTCACTTCTCTGTTTTGAGTATGGAAGTCCAAGAGAGCACCATGGTTGGGCTGTGTTTAGGGCCTCAGTTGGCTATCATCAAGGCCAGGATGAGGCCCTCCAGATCAGACTCAATAGGAAATGGCGTTAACTTCTCGTGGGCCATGAAGGCTATGGGGATTGGACATATCAGGATGTCCATTTGGTCTGGTGAATTGATGCAAAAAAACAACCCCTTAAGCAAATGCACAGTTTACCATTCACCTTTGGTTTTCTAGGTTTGTGACATGGTACTTTACTCTTTGTCTCGTAAGTCTCTTGAGGTTTTTTTTTTTTGCGGGGGGGGGGTTATTTTTACAACTTTTCCTCCTGTTTGCACTTCTATAAAAAGCTCAATGAACCCTGGAGAAACTGGACATTGGTACTGAAGAGAGTGAAGCAGCTGGGTGCAGGGGTCTGGACGAGGGCAGAGGCAGGAGTGGAATGTGACAGGGAATGTGAGTGGTTGGTAATGATAAATGTCCCACTTCTGAGTCATATCAACTACTGCATATCTGAACCTCACTGACTCCTGACACTGCCTGTTCAAGTATGTCTCTTGGCTCTACCTTGTTGTTTTTTGGGCTGGAGGCAGGGTGAAGGTGAAAGTGGGAGCAAAATTCCAGTAGAGCTCCTTGAACATTGCCACTCTGTCTTATTTACCCTTGTTCATGCCTGTTTTTATTGATTTTCTTCCTTCCTTCTAAATCTCTTCTCCTTACCCATATTGTGTTGCAAAGTCTAGTTACTTTACTAAAAGCCTCTATTTTTTAACAACATAATTAAAACAATGTCAGAATGGAATTCATAATAGATACTGTAGACAGTTCCTTGTTGCTGGGATGAGTATTCAACCAAACACAACTTTATGGAAGGAAGGCATTTATATTAAGGTTATAGATCCAGGGGAAGTTCCACCCATGGCAGAAGAAGCTGGATCCACATTCATATATCCAAGAAGAGACAGAAAGAAAGAGCCCACAACCAGCCAGCAAACACAAAAAGCAGTAAGCACAAACTCTGCCAGAGCTCAGACTGCCAGCCACACCTTTGGGCTGGATCCCAGAACCTACCCCCAGTGTCCCCTCCTCCAGCCAGGCGGCTGGAGACCCAAGACGCCCGAGTCTATGTGGACATTCGTTCATTCACATTCAAACAACCATAACAGATTTCTAAGAGGGTTGCTCTGATTCAAAATTAATGTATTCTAAATCACTTGTACATAAAACATTTGATGCCAAGGCAAAACATTTAATATAAAATCAGTGTTGATTTTTCAACATTCTTTATTATAATTTTTCTATGCTCGTTTTGTAGCTGCCTTAAGTCATAACTCTTTACTTACCAGCACACACTTTCCCTTCGTGTTTGAGGCTGTGAGTATTAACATGAAATTGTTTTTCTTTATTAATGGATATGTCGTCAGTTTCAGTGAAATTACATTTTCCCTGTGATCACCAAAGAGGCATAAATCCAAAGTCACATGAAAATCCAAGACTGAGATAGGCCAATAGGGAGGGGCAAAGGGAGTGAAAGCTGGGGACAAAGTGAAAGTGGGGACACTAAAGGGTTAACACTTGCACTTTCCACCTTATAGAAAAGAAAATGGAGGCCAGATTAAAATGCTGTAGTCTTGGACAGCCAATGAGAGCCGTATAGGGTACTTGAAAAGCTACTTACCCTTCATCATGGGCTCCTTCTCAAATCTCCATGGTGATGTTCAGAGCAAGAAGTTATTTGGTTTCACAATCTACCTCAACCCAGGGTGTTCTTCCCATTCTGTTTTAACGGTGGAATTACCTCAGAATCCTCAACAGTTGCTTTTCACACAATAGTAGAACTAGGATAAGTGTATGGTGTAGGATAAGTGGTGGATCCATCACACTGATCAACCAAGATTTAGTAAGGCGATCAATTAGCACTCCACTCTGCTCTTCAATTCACTGTTCTTCATATTGAAAATGGGGCACAAACCAAAAAAAAAAAAAAAAAAAAAAGCCGGGCGTGGTGGCGCATGCCTTTAATCCCAGCATTTGGGAGGCAGAGGTAGGAGGATCGCCGTGAGTTCGAGGCCACCCTGAGACTCCATAGTGAATTCCAGGTCAGCCTGGACTAGAGTGAGACCCTACCTCGAAAAACCAAAAAAAAAAAAAAAAAAAAAAAAAAAAAAAGAAAATGGGGCACAAAAAGTTCTACTTAGATGGCTAACAGGTTGATTCCCAACCTGCACTGAGTTTTGCATCTTCCCACACATCACCTGTACTTTCAGGCTCTTTTCCTTTTGAAATGCCCAAGCTTGGCAGATGTATTTCCTCTGTTAGATTATTTCTCCACATTTTTTTCCTGCTGCATATCTATGTCTCTGTGAGAATTATTGAGTTCTTTCTGGAATTAAGTTCTTTTGTCTTGTCAGTCAATACAGTCAGTCCTCTTTCAATATCCCTTTATTCTGTAAGAATTGAAACCTGACCTTTGCTTCCTCTCTTTGTTGGAGATTGTCATAGACTTGGAGACCAGCTTCATCACATCATTGGTCTTGTATATAGGAACACGTCCAGGACATGATGAGACTCAAGATAAATTTTCTGCCTTTCTTTGCTTAAAGAAACATTCTTAGGCGATGGTTAGCATAGCACTGTGTACTGGCATTGACCAAGCAAGGTCTTGGTCCCTTTTATGCAATATAATAGGCTATATTAATTTATTAATTTTTTAGTCAGGCATCACTGTATCAGCCAGGCTAGTCTTTGTGATCATCCTACCTCCAGAACTCATTTGGGAATTAGAGCTATGTGCTAACATTCCCAGCAAATATCTTATTCAACTCTTTTACTAAGCTCACCACTCTGTCCATATTTCCCATCTAGGAAAAAAAAATGATAAAAATGATGAACTCAAGGTAGAGAAAGTCAATTGAAACAAAATTCTACTTTCCACTTGGCAGTCACTTTAGGCAGGACATGGGTTTGAACATTTCCACAATGGTTCTAAACAGAGAAAGAGTGAGACCAAGAGCTATAGCTAGTGAAAATGCCCAGAATGTATTACAATTAAGAAAGAAATCTCTCGAAGAAAGATAAGGGTTTCTGGGTTAAGTGGAACACCTCCCCCCCCCCCGGAGGATTTTCTGTGATGAGGAGAAAGGGTTGTCCTACCCTTTGCCCTTAGCTAGGCTGGTCCCCAGGCATAGACAGAGGACCAGGAGCAGAGCGGCAGGGCTGCACTTGCCGAGAAGTTGGAGAGTTGGCATGCTGCAGGTGTTGATATCCAGGAACACTGGGCACCTGGGAAACCAAACCAGTTTTTATCTTCAGTACAAAGACAGGAGGGCAGGTGGAGAGGTCCTTGCAGCCAAAAATCGCGATTTCACTGACACTTCACTTGTTTGTTTTTATGTGAGAAGGTCAACATTCAAGCTGGATTTTTAAATTGGTGTGCAACAAGGAAGAATTAGGTTTTCTAGGGTTAGAATATTTCTGTATCATTTGGATAGACTTGCTTACACTTCTGCAGACATGATCCCTTTTGCTTCAAGTCCTGATTCACAACCTGCTCTTTCTCTCTTTGTCCCTTGGATATTCTAACTTCTCACCATTCCCTTAACATAAAAAAAAATCTCTAAAACTTGCTATTGATGAATATGTGGCTCAGCACTAATATTATTGCTCAACTCCTCTGATTTGAATCCTTAGGAAAGTGTAGTCTTGTGTAGGAGGTGGCTGCCTTCTTTTGCATTTAATGAAGGTTCAAGGTACTTCAATAGGAAGAACTCATATGAGAATGGGGAGAACAGATATATTTAACATTTTATGATACCACTAGAGAGCAAGAACCTGAGTTAGTTAGGTTTTGCTACCTTCCTGTGTGTCCATGGCCCCAGAAAAGTTAATTGTACATTAGATATGTGGAAGCTGTAATCCTGAAGCTTCCAGGTTAGGTCCTCTCATTCCTGCTGTCTGCTTCTCTAGCTTCAGTTATTATTCTTCTTGCTTTCTTCAGGGACATTTGGTGTGCAGATAGCTCATACCACTTCTTTTTTAATATTAGTAATTTGTAATGGGAACTTTATTATACAAACATACAACATATTATACAAACATACCCCAAATTGGTGGCATTCACATCTGGTTATCCCCTTTGCTCCCCTCTTTCCTGCCCCTACCCCACCGAGTGCCCTTCTCTTCTCAGTGGGGGTAATCGCTTTGAGGTCATGAATGCATCAGTTGGTTCGTGTGGGGAGGACAAAGCCTCACAGTGTACCTTCCCACCCTCTGGCTCTTACATGCTTTCCAGTCCCACTTCTGCAAGCATCCCTGAGCTTTGGAGGATATGCTAGAGGTGTCCTGTAGTGTTAAGCTCTTGGAAGCCATGTATTTTCTATTTAGATGGGTTTTGATCCTCCTCGGTGTCTAGCACCAACTGTGGAGATTGTTCTCTGGCTAGCAGTGAGAGCAGCATTGTTGCAGTCAGGTTCGCATTGCTGGCAGAAACCACACACACAAGAGCAGCTTGTAGGAAAAAAAGGTTTATTTTGGCTTACAGATTTGAGAGGGAGCAGGGGGAAACTATGGCATGAGCAGAGGATGGACATCACCTCCTGCAACATCAGATGGGCAAGAGCAACGAGAGAGGAGCAACAACAGAGTGTGCCAAACGCTGGCAAGAGGAAGCTGGTTATAACACCCATAAGCCACCCCCCAAAATATACTACCTCCAGAAGGCTTTAATTTCCAAATTGCCATCGGCTGGGGACCTCGCATTTAGAACAGCTAAATTTACAGGGAACACTTGAGTCAAACCACCGCAAGCACTCACATTCAGTTTGCCACTTCCTCTGTAATGTTTCCTGGGATCTGACAACATCACTTCTTTAAAGGCCCTTGTGATCATGTCTTGTCATCTGCAAGCAATGTGGGCTGAAGAAACTCTTGAAGAGTAATGGTGATCAGAGGGCCCATGGTACTGTCTATGCAACTAGCAATCCTATTTCAGAACTGGAGATGAAGTCTAGAAGTGGATGTGTTGGGATAGCTGAAAATCTCATGTTCTCCTGTAGCATTCTGGAAAACTGGGATGCTGGAGTCAAACCAGATCTTGAGGTGATTTAGGGTGAGAATAAGCAAATGAAGGGCTGCTTCCATTACTCAAATACTTTCCCCAGACCATCAGGATTGAGAGAGATTGTCCTCCAATGGTAGGCACTATGCATCAAGTCTTCTCTCATGTCTCTTTTTTAAAAATATACATTATTTATTTATTTATTTGAGAAAGAGAAAGAGGGAGAGAAAGAGATAGAGGAAATGGGAGCACCAGGGCCTCCAGGAACTGCATAGGAACTCCAGACACATGTGCCCCTTTGTGCACCTAGCTTATGTGGATCCTGGGGAATCGAACTGGGCTCCTTTGGCTTTGCAGGCAAATGCCTTAACCACAAAGTTATCTCTCCAACCCCCACTTAAGTCTCTTACTCTGCCATTTAACCCTAATTTTTTCTAGATGATTTAAACTTCCTTTTTTCTCTTATCTTTCTCCACTCCTGTTCATTTATCACTTTTTGAAAAAAATGCTATTTTTGAAAAATAAAAATTAAATAAGAATATGCCTTGTAACTTGAAGAGTCATCGTTGTCTCAGTTCAGTTCAGTTCACCTATTTTTTTTTTTTTCTGCCTAAGACCTGCTTTTACTAGATTCTGGTGTTTATCTAAGTCAGAATATACTTACAGAATACGTATTATGTCCCTGATATTTTTTACACTAGAGCTATCATACAATGTCCATTGGTTAATTTAACCTCATAACCAAGAGAATTTCAATATAGCACGTAAGTGTCCTCTGATATTTTTAAAAGCTGTGTCCAATTAGTTGTTTATGTGAAACATCATTTATGAGAGCAGTTTTTTTTTTGGTAAACACTATCATTCTCTTGAAACTTTTAGGATTGCAATGATGTGGTAATGAAAATTCTGTTTCAGAGATAATATTGCATGATTACAGGTTCATCAGTAGGGTAAATTCCCAGAAGTGCAGTCACTGGATCAAAGAGAAATACATTTGTTAAAATCAGAACTACCCTGGTTGAGCACAGGATATCTTCCTTACAGTCATTACATATCCTTTCATAACCTAGTTTATGGTGAGCTCTGTTGAACCATCAGGATATTTAGGATATTATTTTAAAGAAGTTGATCTAGACTTCAACAAATTGTTTCAGAAAAGAACAATAGTAAGTGTGTCAAATCTTTTTAGCTTCATAGCTACTCAGTCTTGCAGACTGTCATACTAAAGCATCCATATATATTTGTAAATAACTGTTCATGGCTATGTTACAATAAAATTTTCTTTATGAACACAAAAATTTGAATTTCACGATATTTCCATGTGTCACTAAATATAATTCTTGTTTTTTTTTCAAACATTTTAAACATAAAAACATCCATAGCTCATAAGCCATCTATAAATAAATGGTGAATTGGATTTTCCCTGTGGAGAATAAATTGTTGAAAGCAAAGTAGATCCTTGTCCAGGGTTCTCAGTTAAGAATTCTGTCCCTGGGCTGGAGAGATGGCTTAGCAGTTAAGCACTTGCCTGTGAAGCCTAAGGACCCCGGTTCGAGGCTCGATTCTCCAGGACCCATGTTAGCCAGATGCACAAGGGGGCACACGCGTCTGGAGTTCGTTTGCAGTGGCTGGAGGCCCTGGCTCGCCCATTCTCTCTCTCTGTATCTGCCTCTCTCTCTCTCTGTCTGTTCCTCTCAACTAAATAAATAAAAATAAACAAAAAAATTAAAGAAAAAAAAAGAAATACATTTGTGAATGTTACTGGTTTTGTCAAAGGACTATTCATAGTGCTACACTATGTTTGCACATCAATGATGAATGCTTGAAGGGGCCTGAGCCTCACCAACAGAGAATGACCTATTTTTAGGCATTTTGCCAATTAGATAAGAGAAATATTCCAGTGTACTTCAAATATTGATTGTTCTCATTAACAAAATCCAAGTACATTCACATATGCCTGGGTGACTTTTTTTTTTTTCTTCCCAATTTCAGATAGATTTTTAGCTATACTCTCTCAAGTTGGTTTTGGTAAGTTCTTGCAAGTGTATAAAGGGAGAAAACTATTTTCAATCACAAAGATTGTATGATAAGAATGATGGTAAGTAGGGTGCAACAAGGAATACTACGTGAATCACTGACATTGGTTGTGTAAGAATACCTAAGAGGGATCCAAGGTGGCGGAAGGCACTGAGCCATGAGGTATTATGGAATATCAGGGGAAAACTAAAAAAAACAAACAAACAAACAAACAAATCAACAAAAAGAAAAGGAGGAGAAAATTAATTGACACACTAATCAGCTGTGATGAAAAGGACACACAGGGCAGCACCAGCACCAGCAGGAGAAGCAGGGAGAAACCCTTTCTCCTCAGCACTGGGTGCTGGGCACTGAAACCAACGGGACGGACATAAGTGAGACACCATTCAAAAAACTCCTCTGCTGCTCTGACGGCTCAGCAGTCCAGGACCCTGGAGAGAGCCTCGTGCTCAGGACACAGACCACGTGACATGGGTCTGCCTGCTAAAATGTGGCAAACTGAGTACTCTGAGACTGCAGAAAGAAGCCTTGAATCAGATCTGCACAGCATTCAGGGAGCCAAAAACCTGGAACAAGCTAAGGTATCCGTGAGAACGGTCAGACTCCAAGAAGTATGCAGGGCTTGGCAATGCACGACTGTCAATACCCATGGGGAGGACCTGGATCCTCAACGAGAAGGGTCCCTTTGGAAAAGGGGTGGGGATGAGAGCAACGATGCAACCAAACTATGCTGTTTACATACTCAGTATGCCCATAACTAATAAAAACATTAAAAAAGTCCAGGGGTAGCATTTGCAACTGGAACCCCGAAGGCATTCATGGAGGAGGGGCCAGACCTGAGTCCCTATCTGTAAAGCACTGTCCACAGACCTGGAGAATATCTGAAATCTGACCACACAAAGGCAGACTCAGAGAAGACAGTCACTCATTGCAGAGGAACTCCTACTAGTGAGATAGGATTCCAGGAGTCAGGCAAAGAATGTGAGCGAGTCAAGATGGATCCCAGTAATCAGGCAGGTTTTCATATCCTGTATCATAGACTCCACTTTGTTTTGGCCTAATATTGATCATATTTTTCCTGGATGCCAACAATTTCTGTTTTCAAGTCATATGTGAGCCTTATTGCAGTACATTAGGTGGTAGAACAGATTTTTTCTTGACTAAAATTAGTGCTCTCTTTATCACTGGTTTTCACTGGGGACACAGTATGATGTGCCAAATGTGACAAAAAGTTCTTCCTTCTCCTTTTTTATTTCCATTTACCATTGCACAAGTGTGTTTGTAATTTGATGTCTTTTGTCTGATTTGGAAATTAACAAACCATTGTGTCTTCAAATATTACCCATTTCACACTCATTTTCACTTCTGGAACATTTAAACATCCCTCGTCATCATGCTCCACATGTTGGTGTTTCCTATATTATCTTTGCTTTCTCTGTTAAGTTGGGATATTTTTTTTCTTAATAAGGTGTTGTTTTCATTAATTCTCTCAAATGTCCTTTCTTTTCCTCCCTCCCTCCCTTTCACTTTCCCCTCTCTTTCTTCTTTCCTTCCTTATGTGACAGAAGGGTCTCTAGCCACTGAAGACAAATTCCAGAAGCATGTGTCACCTTGTGCATCTGGCTTTATGTGGGTCCTGGGAAATCTAACCTGGGTCCCTTCACTTTGCTGGCAACCGCCTTAACCAATAAGCCATCCCTCCATCCCTGATGATTTGATTTTAATCCATTGAGACCATTTAGGACTTATGATCCACTGGGCAGTAATATAATAAAATTGTTTGTTGCATCTCTTTTATTTCTGCTTTTTTGTTTTTTTGAGGTAAGGTCTCACTCTAGCCCAGGCCAACCTGGAATTCACTATGGAGTCTCAGGGTGGCCTCGAACTCACGGCGATCCTCCTACCTCTGCCTCCCTAGTGCTGGGATTAAAGGTGTGTGCCACCACACCCGGCTTCTTTTATTTCTGTTTTTATTTCCTCAAGTCTTCTTTTTTCTCAGTTTAAATAAAAGTATGTCACCACAATAAGAGGTCGTGTTTTACTGAGAGATGCAAGTACAATATACGTTCTGTAGGTGCATAATAACATAACCTTTAGGTGTCGTCTAGCTTTTGAAGTAGATGCTCATGGTGCTGCAGCACACTGAGTCCAGAGTTTTCAACCAGTTAATGATATTGTCATAGCACTGAAGGGCAATGAAACTGTTGTGTCAATTGTTGCAAAGTTACACTTCAACTTTGTGAGATGTGAAAATTTTGTACTAAATTTTCCTCCCAATGCACTTAGTTTTTTTTTTTTGAACTCATTATACCAAAAGTATTATTAAAAAAAAAGTCATACAGGGCTGGAGAGATGACTTAGCAGTTAAGGCACTTGCCTGTGAAGCCTAACAACCTAGGTTCAGTTCCCCTGGACCCATGTAAGCCAGATGCACAAGGTGGCACATGCATCTGGAGTTTGTTTGCAGTGGCTGGAGGCCCTGGTGTGCCCATTCTCTCTCTCTCTCTCTCTGTATGTGCCTCTTACTTCCTCTCTCTCCCTTTCTCAAATAATAAATAAATAATAAACAAATAAATAATTTAAAAAAAGTTCATACAACAAAATAAATCACAGCTGGCTCTGGTGGCAGGTACCTTCATCCCATAACTCAGGAGGATGACAGAGGTTTAAGAACCAGAGGCCAGCATGTGCTCCACAGTGAGATCCTGCTTCAAAACAAACCTGCAGTCATAGATGTACAGCTTATCAAACACAATGCATTCCCAGCCCAGGAACACTCAGCGCTCTTTCTCCAGTGCTCCATGACAGGGCTTCTCAGCTTCACTCTCTTACGTGTTTTTTTTCAAGTACATGCAGGCTTTACCATGTCATAGTTCCCACTGTTTCCACCAACTCATGGCCTGCCAGCTATGTGGCACGTTCAGCTTTCATCAGGAGCCTTGGGCAGATGGTGAGGCCAGCAGCTGGGGGCACAGTATTGTTTACTTCTCCACGACCACATGTGGCTGAAAAGATTCAGCCATCCAGAGCATTCAGAGAGTCATATGCTTTGCTTCTGCAGTAAGATCTTCGAATGCTATCCTTCAGAAAAGAAATATGAGTCCTGATATTACTGCAAAGCACAAGGAGAGCCACCTGGATACTCATTTTTTTCAAATTAATTAGTTTTGTACTCAGCGAATACAGTCAAGTTGGTACCATTGTTAGCCTCCTCCATGTCCTCCCCCTCCCCCTGGCCCCTCCTTGTTGAGGTATATGGGTCATGCATTGTGGAGTTAGCCCACAGGTATGGGTAGGAGGAGATGTCTCTGCGTATCATGACCCAACGTGTGGCTCTGACATTCTTTCCGTCCCCTCTTCTGCAAAATTTCCCTGAGCCATGTTGGGTTTGTTTTGGGTCTGCTTCAGTATATTCAATGTATTTTCAGATTTTCCCCCAAATGTCATTTATAGACCTTATTTTAATAAAAACATTCTAGATGTACACATTACATTTAGTTAGTTCTGTTTTAGTTTATTTTACTCAGGAAATGCTTCTTTGTTCATTTTTGTCTTTGTGACACCCAACATTTGCTGCGGCAGTTATTTTCAAAAGGCCACTCATCCTGGATTATCTGACTGTTTCCTCATGGTGACATTTAGCTAACCCTCCGTCCTCAGTACGTCTTGCAAACAACACAGTATATTTATTTACTTTACTTTAAGTTTTTATTGACAGCTTCCACACATCATACACGTAGACAATATACCATAGTAATCATTCCCGCCCAGTACGCTGCTCTTCTCTTCCTCTAGCATCTCCCCTCTGTGCTTCTTCCCAACTAGTCTTTCTTCTATATTAAGACACTAACTCTAATTTAAGTCAAACATCTGGGCAAGAAAACGCCATAGCAAATACAGCTTAGTTTGTATTGCAATATATTAGGGAGGACATCAGTTCTTTCTTTCTTTTGTATTTTGCTGAAGTGCAAAATAAAAATGAAGCTTTAACTTTTAAAATATTTTTTTTCTTTTAAATATTAACTATTTAAAAGGCAGGGTAAAACTATCAGCAGATAGCTTTTTTTTTTTTTTTTGCATTCTAAGAATCATTTTAAGAGCTATCAAAGTTATGAGATATATTGGGATTTTTCAACTTGTCTTTCCAGTTTGGCTTCTGGAATTTCACCCCATCTATCTGTGTCCATTAGGCACATGAATTTTTCTGGTGGGCTAACAGAACATATGTTACTGCATCTGCCATTCAGCCGTTCATGTTTCGCTTTACTCCTCAGATAGTTTCTCAAAAGCATTACCCTCCAGGAGTATCCACTGTCTGCACCATCACGGATTTCTCTCAGCACACAGCTGTTCCAGTCGGGCAGTGAGGTCTCCACAAGCAGTCCTTGTTTCTTATTGCATGATTCCAATTCCTGAAGATCGCCGAAGCTCGGCACAAATTCCAAATGTCTTAGCTGGCTGAAAATCTTAAGTGACTTCTAGAGGCAGCAGTTCAACAAAGTTGTTTTGTCATTCATTTTCTTTACCTTTTCAGCATTGGCAGAATTCAAGTCTATGCCAGAAACTGTCAAATTTATTGTTTCTCTTGGAATTTCTTTTTAGCCACTTGTCCTCATCTGTAACCTACAGAGCAAAGTGTGAACATATTCAGCTTCTTCAGAACAAACTGTTAATCCCACCATAAGTCAGATAGCTGGGAATGTGACTTAAAGAACTTTACATTTCTTAAAAAATATTTTATTTATTTATTTATTGGACACAGAGAGAGAGAAAGAGAGAGAGAGAGAGAGAGAGAGAGAGAGAGAGAGAGAAGCAGATATACAGAATGGGCATGCCAAGGCTCCAGCCACTGCAAACAAACTCCAGACACATGCACCACCTTGGGCATCCAGCAACCATAAAAGGTACAACTGCTGCACAAACCAGGGGGACTATCTTGAGATGGGCAAGCCCCAACACACGCACAAAAATAGTGTATGACAACAAGCCAAGGGATCCCCACGAAGAATGACTAGTCCCATAAGGGGAACCTCCAGTGAAATCAGAGAGGAAATTTCAGACATAGACTCCCAGAATGACACAACATTAAGCATATTCAACAAACTCGATGAGACTATGAACAAGAAGCTGAATGAATTTGAAAAGAATCTACAAAAATGAGTCAGGAGAGGTGGTTCAGCAGTAATACACTTGCCTACAGCCTAGGTTTGATTCCCCAGTACCCATGTAAAGCCAGATGCACAAAGTAGTTCATGCATCTGGAGCCCTTTTGCAGCAACTAGAGGTCCTGGTAGCCCATTGTTTCTCTCCCTGCTTGAAAATAAATAAATAAAAATATTTAATTAAAAAGAATCTCCCAAAGCAATGCAAAATAGAATTTCAAGCATGGCCGAATGAAGAAAACCAACAAAATAAGCTCAAAGCATAGATGAAAGAAATGCAAGCACATCAATGAGAAGAACTCAATAGACGCCTGAATGAATTGGAAGAGAACCAAAAAATATTCTCAACAGACGCTTCGATATGATTTAAGAGAATCAAAAAGAACTTAGCAGACAGATAAATGACCTTAATGGTCAGTGGAACAAGCTCAAAGAGGACATGGTCAAGTGCAGGAATGAAATTCAAGAGACAACAAAAAAGTCAAAGCAGGCAAGAAGAATAGAATTCAATATAAAGTTGTCTCTCTCTTTCCCCAATGCCCACACAAACCAGCTGCACGGCACATGTGTCTGGAGTTTATTTGCAGTAGCTAGAGGCTTTAGTGCTCCCATTATCTCTCCCTGTCTCTCTGTCACTTTATGTGTCTGTCTTTCTCTCTCAAAATAACAAAGGGATGGGGATAATGAAGAAAATATAATGGATAATAAAAACAAAATACCTCTTTTAAAAGGCTCCAAAGAAAGCCTCACCAACAGAAGACAGCGTGCGGAGGACAGGACATCAGAACTCAAAGACAAGCAGAGGAACCGGGGCAGGAGTCAAAAAATAATAAGTTCACTGGAGTTCAATTGTAGAGGCTGGAGGCCCTGGCCTGCTAGTTCTCTCTCCTTCCCTCCCGCCTCTCTCTCCATCTCTCTCATTAAAAAGGCCAGTCTGTTAGGCTTGCCTCAAAAAAATGTGTGAACAGAATATGAAGAAAATGTAGGACCCATTAAAAAAACCAAATATCAGGATTGTAAGCAAAAAAGAAGAGGAAGAAATATAAGCCAAAGTTATGAAGAATATCTTTAACAAAATTATTGAAGAAAAGATTTCTAATCTCCAAAAAGAGAGACCAATCCAGGCAAGGAGGTTCACAGCACATCAAACCTGACAGGATCAAAGAAGTTCTCCATGTCACATTCTAGTTAAACCTCCAAACACTGAAGACATGCAGTGATTACTAAAATCTTCAAGAGAAAACAGATTGTTACATATAAGGTAAGCCAATCAGAATCATCTCTGATTTCTCAATGAAACTCTAAAAGCCCAAAGGGCTTGGACTTGAGTATTTCAAATTTTGAAAGCCCTTGGCTACCAACACAAACTATCCAACCCAAACTACTATACCCAGAAAAATTATCCTTCATAATAGATAGTGAAAAGAAACCTTTCAATGATAAAAGCCATCTTTATGAATATATGAGAATGAAACAATTCTACAGAGAATACTGCAGGTAATACTCCACTCTGAAGAGATGGACAAACATACTCAAGTTGGTAAAAGTAACAACCAAATTTAGAACACATACGAAAACACTCAAAATTCAAAAAAACACCAAACTTCACTAAACTTCCAAAATGATAGGGATTAACTCAAACCTCAGTCATAACTCCAATAAATTTAACTGCCCAATCAAGACACAGGTTAACAGGTTGGATCAGAAAAAAATGGGTCCATCTATTTTCTGTCTACAAGAAACCCACCTCACCACCAAAGATAAGCACCTCCTTAAAGTGAAAGATTGGAAAATGACTTTTCAAGCCAATGTCAGTAAGAAACAAGAAGGTGTACCTATACTAATATCTGATATAATAGATTTCAAACCAAAAGTAATAAAAAGAGATGAAGAAGGGCCACTTCCTACCCATTAAAGGAACCATCCAACAGGAAGACATTACAATCATAAACTTAGATGCACCAAACAGAGGTGCAGTAAATTTAATAAAGCACAATCTACTAGACAATAAAACAGAAATAAATCCTAACACAATAATAGTAGGAGTCGTTAATAGTCCATTACCACCAATAGATAGACAATCCAAGCAGAAATTAAGAGAGAAATAATAGAGCTAAGTAACATCATTGATAGATTGGACTTAATTGACACCTGCAGAACATTTCACCCTAACTTCACAGAACACACCTTCTTCTCAGCGGCCCATGGAACCTTCTATAAAACATGTCATATTTTAAGGCATAAGGCAAGTCTCCACAAATTTAGGAAAATTATCATAATTCCTTGCATTTTATCTAACAACAGATATAGTATAGACACTCCTGGAGACTAAATAACTTGCTTATATTCTCTTCTGACCTCTGGATGGATTCACATGCATGCCCATGATGTGAAGTGAAAGAAAACACACACACACACCTGACTGATATATGGAAGACAATTTAGAATATGAAAATATAATTCAATCAGAAGATAGTAATACTGAAGCTGATGTAAGGCCATGAAGCTAGAAATGAAAAAGTTCTATAAGTCAAATGAAAAGCTCAGTGGAAAGCCTCATCAATAGACTGGATCATGTGGACATCTGCATATTAGGACTAAAGACAAGATAGAAGAATTAAACATTCACTTAAAGTCAATGATAATATTTCTTAATGCATGAGCAGATGATACAAAATCTCTGGGACACTATGAAAAGACCAAAAATTCAAATTATGGACATACAGTAATGAACTATAGAAATGATCTCTGAAAGTATGGTCTTCATGGGCATACAGTAAACAAGAATTCATATCAAGTACATAGAAAATATTTTTAGTAAAATCATGTCTGACAGTTTTGCAAACATGGGGAAAGAGAGGACCATCCAGGTACAATAAGTATATAGAATATCAAATATACCTAACCAGAAAAGAAATTCCCTGAATCGTTCAATAGTTGAAATACTAAATGTACAGAACAAAGAAAGTGTATTGAAAGGTACAACATAAAAGGAATATTGCCAATATAAAGTCAGGACCATTTAAACTATAGTTGAGTGCTGGAGAGATGGCTTAGTGGTTAAGGTGTTTGTATGAGAAGTCTAAGGACCCATGTTCGACTCCCCAGATCCCATGTAAGCCAGATGTACAAGGTGATGCAAGCGCAAGGTTGTGCATGTGCGCAAGGTGGCACACACATCTGGAGTTCGACTGGTAGCTGGCTGGAGGCCCTGATGCACCAATGTTCTCTCTCTGTCTCTCTTGCTTGCTCTGTCATTAAAAAAATACAGTTGGTTTTTCAGTGGAAAAGAACACCAGGATGTGGAAGGATGCTAAAGAAAAAAAATGCTGGCATAAGAAGGTAATTTGGGCAGGGGCTTCAGATAGGGATGGGAATTTGGCTAGTGACCACTCTGCCTTGTATACAAGACAAAGAAGTGGGTAGTAAGACCATCACCATAGAATGAAAGATAATAGACAGAAGTGGTGGATAGATCTTAAGTGAAAAGGGCAGAGATGTAATGGTGTGAAATCCCATGGCATAACTATCCTGTTTCCACTCTCCAGTAAATCCCAGAAGTGAAGGATAACGTTGTGTCATCTGAGATTATATGCTCTGGTGATGAGTAATTGTCCCCTTCAATTAGTCACTACAATAGGAGTCACCATGAAATCCTGAATTGGAAGGTCTCCTCTGGCTCCTGGTCAACTGAGTTTCTCTCTGTAACTCTAGCTAAGTTTATTTTATCTGTGTTAAAACACTGTGTCGTAAAATACCCAAACTACAATTGTACAATACATTATTTACATCATTTACCCACAAACATACATTTTATCTTCCAGATTTCTAAGCCCTGGGCTTTCAAGAAATATTTACAAAAAATACTGTAATGAATGTCTGTCCCCCACTGAGTAAAGAGAGAGTGAAGCGGGAATGAGTCTCACTATTTGATTCAGAAGAGAAAATGTCCACAGACCCAATAATCAACCACCCCCAGGGCAACACAGTAAATTCAAGGTAGAACTGCAGGAAGATCCAGCTTCTTCAATTTTAGCTCAACTACATCCCACTGCCCCTTCAGGCTATCTGAACTCATCTGTTCCTAAAATGAGTATGCCTTGCTCCTTTTACACTAGTGACAAGAATAAGACACAGAATTCTAAGTGCATTTAGACTCTGAATGGCTTGTGTACGTGTCTTTGTACTTCATCACAGTAAGGCCAAACTCAGGCAGGTAATACCAGGTGTGGCTGGGAAATAATGGGAGATATTAGCAACTCAGGTACTGCTAAGTGGGAGGACATAGGATTTATCTTACAGAGAATAGCCTGGCATTACTTACTCACATCACATATGCATGTACCCTATGACCCAGCACATGTAAGTGATAGTATAAGAGGCTGTTTCCACCCCTCCTTTCTTAGCCCAACATATCCTCACTGTCAACCGTACAGAACCACTTAATAGCCATCATTCAAAGATATGTGCTACATCTTCAAGGATGTAACCATCAGCCTAAAGGGTGTGATTCTCATTTAATCTCAGCTACTTAGCTCTAAGGATATCCAGGAGTGCCCTAATGACCCCATCAATGGAAAGTCCAATTGTGGTGGTTTGAATGCAAAATGTTCCCCACAGCCTCAGATGTTTATGATTAAGCCTGTACTTTACCCCCACTGGGTAGACTCTGAGAGGTGGCCCTTTACTGGAGGAGTTATATCACCCATCTCACGACTTCTTCCTTGCTGATGTGTGGTGATGATGTGAGCTACCTTCTCTGCATCAATTGAGATGATCAAGTCTTCATTAAGCTTAACCAACTGGTTGTTCAGATCTTCCATGTCTTGACTTACCTTCAATTTACTCATCCCTCTTTGGAGGGTTCTAACATTTTCTTCAATCAAGGTAAGCCCACTGTCAAAAGCTGAACACTGTAGGAAATGATTCTGTTCAACTTCATTGATACAATCGTTGGTTCTTCGATAGTTTGCCCCTAGTTCAGTGATTTTTTTTTCAATTTTTAAATTTATTTTTATTTATTTATGAGCGACAGACAGAGGGAGTAAAAGACAGAGAGAGATAGAGAGAATGGGTACATCAGGTCTTCCAGCCACTGCAAATGAACTCCAGACTCATGCACCCCCTTGTGCATCTGGCTTATGTGGGTCCTGGGGAATCGAGCCTTGAACCGGGATCCTTAGGCTTCACAGGCAAGCGCTTAATGGCTAAGCCATCTCTCCAGCTCAGTAATTTTTTTTAAATCAGGGTCTCATTGGTTCTTGTGTTTTCATTATGGGAATGAATTTCTGTTTATTCCTCTATGATTTCACTGGAGGCTTTCGTTGTAGGACTAGTCATTCTTGGTGGAGATCTCTGTTTTCTGACTTTCATTGGCTTTTTTGCATTGTTGTCTAACCATTTTAGGAAGACTATTTTATTGAGGAGGAAGCAAGTTTTTGATCTTTGGCTCATGCACCCTGTAACTCAGGTGAACAGGGATGTTGGTACCTAGTAACTAGTCAGGATACCAGAGCAAAAGGTCTGATTCCACAGCTCATATAGGGACCAGGCCTCCCCAAGCAAGGCACAATGGGACATATCAGGACCAGGATCTGGGAGGAGTAAGGAAACAGGGATCTGGCCTGCTTCATGCTATGCCCTCCAGCACACACACAAGCACAGGGAACCCAGGCCAGGGAGGTTGGAGGAGCCCAGAAACAGGGATCTGGACTACTTACTCCAGACTGCCGCACCCTCCTGCACACTTTCCAGGAAGACAACCTAAACTGGGGAGGGGGAGGAGCCTGGCCAACTTGTGTCTTTTTATGGGTGAGTTAAGTCCATTAATATTTAAAGAGGTTTGATTTAATTCCTGCCATTCTGGACGGGTTATTGGTTTGGTGCTTTGAACATTTTTAGTGTTTATTATGGTTATTGTTTAACAAGATGTTTCATATGGATACATCATGTGTTGGCACCCTATTTTCCTTTTTCCTTGCTCCCATTCCATGGAGGATGCTCCTCAGTGGGGCTGCAGGCATTCCTCATGGAGTTGTGGTTTATACATTGTGGGAGCAGTAGTCAGTTATTTTTGGGGGGAGGAAATTCCTCTGGGCATGATGTCTCAACTTGTGGCTCTTACAATCTTTCTTCCCCCTCTTCCACAAAATTCCCTGGTCCACGGTGGGTGAGGTTTAAGTCTACTTTAGTGATGAGCTCTTAGGAGCCTCTGAATCTCCACTTTGGTAGGTGTTGAGTGTCCTCAGGTTCTGTCTCCTATACCCTGGTGCTGACTATCAGGTTCAGCATGGAAGCAGCACTCTTGCTTGTCTCCCCATTCCTCTGTGGATTCAGCTGTGGTTTGGATGAAGTGCGAGGGGTAGTTTATCTCCTCCAGTCTCACACTACCTTTTGAAAAAGAAGAACAGATTCTCCAATGAGGAGTGAAGTCATTATATTTTAAATGGGATAAGCCTCATTAATTTATGGAGAATTTGATGCATGTAACCCCTCTTTTTGCCTGAGTAGTGAGAGCTTGACACTGGAGAGCATAATCTTTGTCTCCATAGGATTCTGATATGGTTCCCAATTCCAAATATGGGTTCCTTTACACTGAGCAGATCTCTTAGCCAATCAGAAAGCTATTGGTTTCCTACTGAGGCTGTGTGACACTGTTGCACTGGTGGGTACATCATGTCAGAGTGTTTGCTTTTGAGGAGCTTAGACTGCTGGTTGCTCAGACCATTGTTGGCCATTTTCCCCCAGTAGCTCATGTAGCATCTTCCAGCACTAGACAGGCTAACTGTCTGGGGACTGGATTTCTTCTGGATTCCAGCCAGGTCTTTCCATGCTCTGTGACAGCAACATATGTTGTCTTCAGCAGTAGGGTGTTACCTTTTGCCTCTGGTGGGTAATCGAGTGCTTTGACAGAAAGCTGTCTTGATATCGGGACCTCATAGATCTCTCAGATCAACAGCTCAATGTGGGTAGCAACCAATTTCTGGTACTGGAAGTTACAGGTCAGAGACAGAAAAAAAAATTCTTTTAAGCTTAGGCTTCATCCCATCCTCACCGGAGCCCTACTTTTCAGGTGCTCCCTGCCTTACTCCTTTTGAGGGTTGTATTTTTTAGGCTATCTCCAAGGATAAAGGTTTCTATGGTATGAGTTCATTTTGGATTTAATTTTGTATTTGTTTTCCCCCCTTCCTTTCCCCTTCTCCCAAACCCTTCCATCCCTATTAATAGTTGCCTATCAGGTATGACAGCAACTCAAGCAGGTGTAGGTTAGGAACCGTAGATAAGTGAGACCATGTGGTGTTTGTCTTTCTGTGATTGTGTGAGTTCGCAGAGTGTGATCTGTGCTTTGAACTTTTTCACACCTGCTCTAGTTTCAGTTACTGCGTATGTCCTTTTGTAGGCTCTTGAGGTTGGTTGTTTGACTCATCTGTGTGGAATATATCCTGAAGTATTCTCTGCAGGTTTGTCTTTGTGTTCATGTAATCATAGTGCTGGCTTTGGTCAGGGAAAGTTTCCTTTTGTCCATCTAGTGTGAGGGATACTTTTGTGAGGTACAGTAGTTTGGGTTAGAAGCAATAGTTTTTTTTTTAGGCTTTGAAGTGTTTCATTCCAAGCCCTTCTGTCTTTCATGGTTTTTCAGTGAAAAACTGGAGGCAATGCTGATGGAAGTGGCTTTGGACATGATGACTTGGTTCTCTCTTGCTGCTTTTAGTACCCTCTCTTTAATTTCATAATTTATCGTATTAAGTATGCTGAACCTTGGAGAGTTTTTTCTTTGGTCCTGTTTGGTAATCTGTGAATGTCTTATATCCAGATGGGCTTCCCTTTTGCATTGGGAAACTTTTCTTCAATCATTTTGTTGAATATTTTCTCTTTGCCCCTGGTCTGGATTTCTTTTCTTTCTCATATGCCCATGATTGGGATGTTTGATCATTTTAGGGTATCCCACAGTTCACTCATATTCTGTTCACATGATTTTTTGAACTTAGTAAAGACTTTGAAATTTTGATCAATTTCTTCTGTCTTGTTTTCCAGCTGAGAGGTTCTAGTGAGAGATTCTAAAGAGATTTTTAAAAGCTCTATTTGATTTTTGTTTTCTGTTGTGTTCTTTAGAGCTTTGATTTTTTCTTACTGCTTCCTTCAGTTAAGTCTTCAAAAACATTTTTTATTGACAACTTCCATCATTATAGACAATAAACCATGATAATTCCCTCCTTCCATTTTACCCTTTGCATTGCACTTCATCATTTCTTCCTCAAGCTTAATCAGCTTGTAGTTGAGATCTTCTATTTGTTGACTTGTCTTCAATTCATTTATTTCTATTTTGAAGTCTCTATGGTTGTCCTCAATTAAGTTAAACCTAGTGATGAATGTTGTGTGCATTTCATTATGTGGTTTTTTTTTTTTGATAATTTGCTTCCTATTTAGTAATTTGCTTGGTCAGGGTCAAATAGCTTATTGCGTTTTCACTTTTGGATTCAATTTCTGTTGTTTCTTTTATGTTTTCATTGGAGGCTTCCATGTGGGGCTAGGCATCCTTGGTAGAAATCTCTCAGTTTTTGACTTTTGTGTTTTTCTTTCCTTCATTGGACTCTAACTATCTTGGGATAAAAGTCTTATTTTATTAAGGAGGAAGCAAGTATTTGTCCTTGCAGGAACTTCAGTGAGTGTTCTCTTTTAAGTTTTAACCATATTGGCATGGGATGACAACAGTAGTTGTACAAGTTTTGGAGGTTGCAAGTTCAACAGGGGTGCTAGAGGAATGAGAAAATGAGGAACAGGGAGCTCAGACCTACTCATTCAGGTTGCGTGTACCCTTGGATGCAGGGGAATCAGGAATTGGGAACCAGAAGACAGGAGGTGGGGCAACCAGGAGCAAAAGGCCTTCTCCCACTACAGTTTACCCAGGGTCCACGCAGCCCCACACCAGCATCCAGGGGTACCAGAGGCTGGAGAACTGGAAGAGGGGGAAGGAACTGAGAGCTCAAGCATACTCACTCCTTGTACCCTCTGGCACTGGGGAACAGGGAGTTTTGGAACCAGGAGCTGGGAATCCAGGGAGCCAGGAGCAAATGCCCTGCTCCTGCTACTCTGCATGCAGCGTCCAGGAGAACCCAAACCAGCAGCAGGGGTACTGGAGGTGGGGGAACTGGATGGTGGGAAAGCGACTGGGAGCTCAGGCCTACTCAGTCAGTGTGCACACACCTGCCAGCACAGGCGAATAGGGAATCGGGGCTCATCTCTTTTGATTGTAAAATATTTTTTAGATGCTTTGTGTTGATTTTTTTGCTTTGTTACTTATTCATTTTAGAAAGCATGTACCTTGGGCTGGAGAGATGGCTTAGTGGTTAAGCGCTTGCCTGTGAAGCTTGAGGACCCCAGTTCGAGGCTGGATTCTCCAGGACCCACGTTAGCCAGATGCACAAGGGGGCGCACGCATCTGGCTGGAGGCCCTGGAGAGCCCATTCTCTCTCTCTGTATCTCTCTCTCTCTCTCTTTCTGTTGCTCTCAACTAAATAAATAAAAATAAACAAAAAATTAAAAAAAAAAGAAAGCATGTACCTAATATGGCTTCTGCAGGTGGTCTTTAATGGAAATATAGCTCCCCCATTTAGTTTAGTCTTTCTTGGGATGCTGGATGAACTAGGAGACAGAAATTTTAGAAAGGAAAATATTGCTACAGGATGGGGATACTCCCTGTGCCCTGGGATCCAGCTGAACTGCTCACTGGGCTCCGGGGTGAGGTGAGACCACCAACCTCCTGCAGCCAGGAGGTGATGCTGATGGGCCTTTGTCATCCATTTCTGTTTAAAGGCTGTAGTTGGACAAGGAATCAGGGTGAGATCCAAGTTTGAGCAAGGTCTCTGGAGTTGCAGACAAACATGGGCAAGGCCAGGCATCTGCGGCTATCTACACATATCCTAGTACTTGCATTTGCTTCCTAGCGTGGATTGAATTTAAAATGTGTCCCATTGTCAGGTGTTTGAATATCTTATCCCCAGTTGGTGGTGCTGTTCAGGGAGATTATGAAGCCATTGGGAAGCATAGCTTTACTAAGGCAGCATGTCGGTGGTGGCAAGCCTTGGGCTTTTGTAGTCTAGCCTCACCCTTGCCATGCTCAGCTCCATCCTGCAACATCACGCATGCTGATGTGAAGATGTGATGTTTTGCTATCTGCTCTTGCCATGCTTTCTCTGCCATCAAGAAACTCCTTAAAGGTCCCAAGGATGACTGGTTTGGGATGGGAGTTCTGAATGAGGTAAATTCTGTAACTCTAGGAAGCAGGTGGGGCAGTTGGGGAGAGATTTTTGTATCTGTTTTTTCCCATCCTGGAGGCCCTGGGTTGAGCCTGTTTTCCTCTCATTCTTGCTTGACTCTTGTTATAATTCACTTTGAACCTTATCCCAACCTCCACTGCCCACAGGAACATGTGTGTTTTTCCCTTCCCCAGTTTAGTAATTCTCAGAGGAAACCCAATCTAAGAAATAAAGCAGAGGTCCTCAAATCATGATATGGACTTGTTAAAAGACAGAGTCTTACCCCATAGTCTCAGGACATTTCAGAGCTTCTAGATAGATTTCTAACAAATGCCCAGAGTGACAGAAGGGTGTTCTGAGGTGTGTACTTTGAGCATCTTGAAGATTGAGCATTGTATTATGCTGAATTTTCCTACAATATGATTTTCTTAATTGAAATGAGACCTAAGGACAATGGTTAAACAGGAAACAAAACTGGGAACAGGAAGACAGCTATCAGAATGAATTCTAGAAATAACCCCACATAAGAGAAAGATTCTTGAACACACTGTAAAGATAGCTCTGCTTGATCTACTTCATGTGGTTTTGGTCAAGAATATATATAGTAATTCAGGTGTAGGATGGACGCTTATTTATAGTTTAATTTTTTTTTTGAGGTAGGGTCTCCCTTTAGCCCAAGCTGACTTGGAATTCACTATGTAGTCTAAATATGACTTCAAAATCATCTACCTTAGGCTTCTGAGTGCAGGGATTAAAGGCATGTGCCACCATTCCTGGCTATTTTTACTTATTTGCAAGTAGAGAAGGAGAGAAAGAGAATAGGCATACCAGGGCCTCCAGCTGGTGCAAATGTACTCCAGATGCATGTATCACCCTGTACATCTGGCTCTATGTGGGTATTGGGAAATCAAACCCGGGTCACTAGGCTTTGCAGGCAAGCACCTCAACCACTGAGCCACCTCTCCAGCACTGATTAATTGTTTTTAAATTTCTGTTTTGTATGTCTTAATCATGGATGAGGATGATGGAAACATTTATATAACATATGCACAAAACTTTGGTGATAAATAATAACACTGATAGATAATGAAAGTCTCATTCCACCTATGCATTAGTAATAAGTATAACTGTTTAAATAACAAAATGGCATATAATAATAAGCATAAATAAAATTATGTTTTTAAAAATCATACAACTATAATAAAAATGTTCTTTTACAAAAATCTTCCCAGTACAAGTAAAGGAACTCCATAGGCAATAATTTCAACCAAAACCAAACTTGTGAAAAAAAAGCACATTTTCTTAGTTTCAGCCAATCAATTTTGTTTGCTTTGAGAGAGTCTTACTATTTTGCTCATCTTTAAGCCATGGACCATTTTCCTCTTTTCAGAAAGCCTACGGAACACTTGCCACAAATCTTCCATTAAGCACAGGAAGTGCATTTGATTGCATTACCATATTCAGTAGCAATGATAAAATGACCAGAAATAAATGTGAGGTACAGTCATCATTGTTTGTCAGAGGGTGAGCTCGCAGCACAACACATGTGAAGTGTGATCAAGTTGAAGTCTCTTTATGAAGATGTTGTCTGTGGTGTGTTAATGTTCCTCAGTAGAAGCAGTAAGTGCGCTGCCGACTCATGACATGCTCCAATGCTAGCCTGACGACCACCATGTATTTAAGGTGAGGATGAAGGAAGGCTTATATCAAGATATTGAATCTGCAGATTGATATGAACTATTTCCTTTCTTCTTGTGATAAAGTTACACACAGACTGCTTATACAACTGCACTGCATTAACGACTTTCACACCTGGAGGGGTGCTAAATCTATCAAAGATTAGTAAAACGATTTTATGTTTTTTTCCAATAAATGGATACTCACTGTATTCTACCCATAGGTTCATCTGAGTAGGCAAGCCCACCAATAAAACCCATCTATTTAACCTACTAGACACTACAATTAATATAACCAAAAATCTGAGGTCTTAAGCTGCCAAGCACTCTCAGGTATGAAAATGAATAGAAAAGGAATGGAATAGAAAGACAATGACCTTCACAATTTCATTCCTTAATTTAAAAGCCAGGCTTGAGTGTTAATTGGCTCAATCTCACATCTGAGACAAGTGGGAGGGAGATTGTTAATCATCAAACGATACAAAGTTAAAGGGAGCACATTTGAGGTTTGGTCACAGTTCTCACAAAGCTTGCATTTCCACTCTAGCAGCCACACGGCCAACCCACTGAGCCACGGCGTAAAAACCCAGACAGGTCATTTCCTTGGAGCTCCAGCTGGGGTCAAAGGTGACCCTGCCACCAGGTTAAGGATTCGTGCCCTTGGACTCACTTTACCATCCTGTCCTCTCCCGAACCTCACACGTCTGTCAGGCAAGTCTGTGAGGATATAAAGACCGACAGCCTGGCACCAGCCAGCTCCAGCAGTGACATAATAAGAGTAGATTTCCTTGAGCCTGAGGTCCATTTCCAGCTTCCTCCTTTCTTATCCTTCCTTCCCTTGTCCATTCTGTGGACTAACACTGAGTCATTTCCCCATCCCAGTTTAAAGCTCATCTTGAAAGTAAGGTCCCAATGGATGGTGCCTTCAACTCTAAACAGACCGGGTACCTCTGTGACACTTATCCAGTAACGTTTTTCTGGGACTTTTACCTTAACCGTAAGTGCAAACATTGTCTGGGGGAAGGACTATCTGCCAAAGTGGAATATTAGAATCTGAAACACGGTAGCAAAACTACCTGGTTGAAAATGAAGAGGTAGGAAGTCCAGAAAGGCAATGCCCAGGTACTAAAAGGGTGGACACCTTTCATGAGAGAAGCTGAGAAGAGAAATCATTTTGCAAAGGATTTGAGAAAATGACATACTATAGGCAGATGGCAGATACTGATATCAGAAGAGAAGAGGGGGACCATAGAGTGTCTAAAAGATATTCTTTGTTCTCATCTCTTTCAGAAACTACAAAAATTGCAACAGTGGTTGACATTGTTCCAGAACTAGGTCCCTGCCCTCATGACATGGAAATGGGACCTATCTACACAAGACATTTTTGTGATAGGAGGATCATTTATGTAGATTAAGGGAAGAACCTTGTTTGTTTTTTAACACCATGTGTTTTTTACACCCAAGTAAACTTGACTGGAATATCTGCTACAATCCACAAAATAAACTTCTTGTAACCTTCTTCATGTGCTTTTCTGTCTTCAAAATATGTCTTCAAAGTCTCTAGTATGAGCTGGGCGTGGTGGCGCACGCCTTTAATCTCAGCACTCGGGAGGCAGAGGTCAGAGGATCACCATGAGTTCAAGGCCACCCTGCGACTACATAGTGAAATCCAGGTAAGCCTGAGCTAGAGTGAGACCTTATCTCAAAAAACAAAAACAAAAAAAACAAACAAAGAGAAACCAAAGTCTCCAGTGCGTCCAAAGTTTCTATATTAGTCTTTCAAAGAACACAATTGAGATGTTATGAGTGAATGTTCATGGACTACTGCTGCAAAATGAGGCAAAAGAAAGAATAAGGAAGAAGGAGACACAAAACTAATGAAAGGCAGAGCCAGGACAGGCTACCAAGTTCCCTATTGCTTCGCCGATCTCCACCCCAAGGCCTGTCAGAATCTCCACCTTTGGATCCCAGGAAATGGGAGTGTTTCTGCATTCAGTGAGCCAGGGACAGTTCGTGGTCCCCTAGATGAACTGCAACACTTGTTCTATTCTGATGCTTCTTTTCTGTGGCAAAAAGACACTAGGACAGTTAGGGACATTGGGCTACTGTGCACCTCTGCCCAAGATCAGGTATAGCAAATGAGGTTATAAAAGAATAAGGGAGTACTGACGAGACAGTCTTCTCAGATGGGGGAAATGCTTCCTGATAGAAATTGGATATCAGCAACGGTCTGTCATCAAATAGCTGAATCAAATTCTGGAAAACGGATAAAAAAAAACAGCATCAATAGCCAAAAGCATGAAATGGTAACGTATGCTCAGCAGGTACGTGCTTTGATGTTGGACAGCATCAGGGGAAAGGCTGCAGAGAATTCTGCAAGAGCACAGGACTGACTGGGTGTATCTGGACAGAAAAAACAAAAAAACAAAAGAGTCATTTCCTATAGGCCACTTATCACAAGTGGTTATCTGAATCCAGGACAGGGGAAATACAGTTGTCGGAAAAGGTCATTTCATACATTAATTAGGCAGTGAACATCAATCGTATCCGTATAATGTAACAAAGTGTGCTAGATAACTTTCACAATTCACCACAGGTCCTGTTAAAAGAATGTCAGCCTAGTCACTGCTCCCCCCCAACCCCCCGGCCAAAAAAACCCCCAAAACAACAAACAAACAAACAAACAAAAACAAAACAAAACAAAACAAAAAAACCACCTCTGAACATTGTCACACTGAGAACCCAGCTTTGCACCCATGAACCTTTAGGGAAACACCGACTTGGTCCCCAGGTGGTGGCGCTATTGTGAGAGGTTGGGAAACCTTCAAGGTATGAAGCAGTCACTGCTGGCAGACACAAGACTGTGGGGCAGCCTGGTAGGCTAAGCCTGGGACTCACTTCTGGGTTCCTCTCTGCTTCCTGTTTCACCAAGACAAAATAATCACAAGTTCCTGACACTACAGAGACCCAGTGCCATGCCTTCTCCGCTATAATGGACCTTTAAACCATGAGTGTAAAAAGAAAAACTGTTAAACTGGTTCTGTCAGACATTTTGTTAGTGTGAAAAGTTACTAATACACTTAATAAAATATTTTTAACCAAGCATATCATAAAGATTATTTCAAGAAATAGCTAATACAAAGGTGCTATGGGCACGGTGGTGTACGGCTTTAATCCCAGCACTCAGGAGGCTGAGGTAGGAGGATTGTTGTGAGTTTGAGGAAAGCCTGTGACTTCAGAGTGAATTTCAGGTCAGTCTGTGATAGTGTCACACTATCTCAAAAAAAAAAAAAAAATAAAAATTATTAGGTCTGGGAGTAAAGGCTCTTGCCTCGTAAGCATGAGAATCTGAATTTGATCCACAGTACTCCTGTGTGAGGGACAGGCATGGGGAAGTGAGCCTATAATCCCAGCACTGGGGAGGTGAAAACCAGAGGATCCCTGGCACTCACTGGCTAGCCTGTCTACCTTAATAGGTGACCTCCAGCCAGTGAGAGACCCTGTCTCAAAAAGAGGCTGATGGTCTGTCTAAAAATAACCTCTGAGGATGTCTTCTGACGTGGCTGCTCTGTGCCCAGCTTAAGTCCAGCCACCTACGACTCACTCGGATCAAGCTAGGCAGGCCGCCACGTGTGCCTTCCTCTCTAGCTGAAATAATTGGAGCATCAGCTGAGAAATAACAGAACAAGCTGGGCATAGGGAGATGGCTCAGCAGGCATGAGTGCTGCTGTCCAAGCAAGAGGGCCTGAGTTCAATACCCAGCACCCACATGAAAACTCTGGGCATGACTTGGCTCATGAGACTTCCCGGTTAAGGTGGCATCCGCCTAACCACGCCTCACCTCGCAGGGAGGGAAAGGCAAGACCTTTAGAGTTCACCAGGCTTTTTTTAGGGATTTTTCAGATTCTAGTAGACCTCCAGTGGGAGGGTGTGGAGGAGCAAATTAGGGAATCAACTGATTCCCATGCTGTTGGGTAGCCCACCTAGTCCCCCAATCCCCTCAAGCAGCCATCATAGCCACAGTCCCAGCCGCAGGTTCCTCTTTCACTAACCACAGGCTAAGTGAATCCCGGCCACCAGGCTAGTGTTCCCCCTCCCTAGGCTTTCCTGCCACTGAGGAACTCCATTTGTGAATGCAATCCCACTCCCTGCTGCCCCGCCCCCACCGTGCACCAATGCAGGCCAGCCGGCTAGCATTCCCCCCATTCTAGGCTTTCCTGCCACCGTGGAGCCTCACACTCAAACATTGTCCCACTCACCAATCCGCCACCCCCCGCCCCCATATGCAGACCCAGGCTTGCAGGCTAGAGTTCCCCAACCTTAGGCTTTCCTGCCACTGCGGGAAACGTCATGAATCTCGACCCACTTGCCGCTGCCCGCCCCCCCTCGCCCCCAGCATGGACCCAGGCCCAGCAGGCTAGCGTTACCGCCTCCCTGGACTGTCCCACCACCGGGGAGGACCATGCATGACCACCCTCCCTCCTGCCACCCCACTCTGCATGGACAAGGTCCTACTGTACTTCCTGAAGACTACTCAGACCCAGAACAGCAGGCTACTCATCACCCCTCCCTCCCCTTTCCTGCCTCCCCAACCAGACTACCGCCAACCCCCCCACCCCACATCACCTGACCTGCTCCAGCCCCACATCCCTGCCCCGCCTTGTCACAGGACCCAGCAGCATTGTAAGTGGTGTTGTTTCAAGAGACTCCAACAAAATGCATAAGATCAGTAGAGAATATGGTGAAAACATATTTCAAAAAGAAAAAAAAAACTAGAAGAAATGCAAAAGTTTCCAGACTTATATTTCAAATTTAAATCAAGTAGATATACAAAAGTAAACATATGAATCATGAGCAAAGAGATCAAAGAAGTAATTCAAAGTCTCCCAGAAAGAAATCCGCAGGATTCATTGCTGAATTCAACTATACTTTAACGATTTAATACTATTACTTCTCAAACTCTTCCACAAAATAGAACAGAAAGGAACAGGTCTTAAACTTATTCTATAAGCCAATATCAAAGTGACACCAAATGTATGCACAAAGAAACAGTGAAGCTTTTTCAAAAATATATTTTAATTTTTAGAACAGTTTTACTTTTTATTTTACATTTTATATTTATTTATTTAGAGAGAGAGAAAGAGAGAAAGTGGCAGATAGAAAATGGGCACACCAAGGTTTCAAGCCACTGAAAACCAACTCCATGCATGCGCCACCTTGTGCATCTGCTTTATGTGCCTCCTGGGGAATTGAACCTGGGTCCTTTGGGTTTGTAGACAAGTACCTTAACCAATAAGCCATATTTCCAGCTCCTAGTGAAGACTTAATTGTCTAATTTACCTGCTGAACATTGATGAAAAAATTTTCAACAAAATTCTTCCCAACTGAATTCAAGGACACATATTAGGACTAAATTGATTTAATCTGAAGCATGCAAAGGTGGTTCTATCCATGGAAATCAATAAATGTAACACACCAATACTGTAGCATGGCCTTTTGCCTCAGAGAGTAATAGGGTCATCCCACCTGAAGTTAGGAGAGCAGATTTTTGGGGCTAGGTAGCCATGATGAGCAGCACGATACAATGATAGTCAGATCTATGTTAGTGGTCATGGACCTACTGACATTCCTTAGTGAATGAGGGAGAAGATGGCCACAGACCTGTCACCTGGGAGTGCAGCCACTACTCCCTCCCCTCCTACCACTACTACAGGTAATCTGGGGAGCAGCTGGAGTGTACAGGAGGCGAAGGTGAGCTGAGAGGGAGCCTGCACAGGTAGCTTCCATGAGTTCTTCATCCACCTGATGTGGATTTGTGCAGATTCATGCTTTAATCCTATAAATAAGTCTCACCAACACTCCTTAAGTAAGCCCAATAAAGTCAATGATTCTCCAAGATAACTTTTGTAGAATCACTTCAATGGTCTATCATCACATTGTCATTTTGAGTGAATAGATATTTGATCATATTTCCCCAGGAAAAGTAAACATAGCAATTATATAAGTAGACTTAAGGATAGAAATCAAGTGATCACCTCTATAGACACAGCAAAGACATTTGATAAGGTTCAATATGCATTCATAATAAAAGTCCTAAACTTATGAATAAACAGAACACACCTCAATATAAAAAGGTTACACCCCAGAAATAATAGCTTACACTAAACTGAATTAGGCAATACTGAGAGGATTGCCTCAAAAATCTGAAATAAGGGCTGGAGAGCTGGCTTAGTGGTTAAGCGCTTGCTAGTGAAGTTAAGGATCCCAGTTCGAGGCTCGATTCCCCAGGACCCTGTCCCTCTCCCCCATACACACTGTGGAAGCACACCATACTCACCACATCTGGCAATAATCCTCCACTTAAGCATCTGTATAACTAAAATCAGCCCACTAAGTAATCCACTAACAAATCCCTTCTCAAATTCATTATTCAGAGGTTCCTAGACCAGTGCATGTTCCAGGGGACTTTTATTCTTATTGTCACTCATGGGTAGTAGAGATCCCCATGAAGGAAAGAGAACCAGAGCACGTGACTTCTCAAAGATGACCCCACAGTCTAAATCAATTTACAGAACCCCTGCTTTTGGACAAAGAAAACAACACTCAAGGAATCGTTTCCTTAACAGTGACAAGCTTATTTAAATAAACTTGCACAACTTTTCTTTGAGCTATGCTTTTATACTGGCCACCACATCATTGCTGAAGTTAAAAGAATCCTTGACTTTGTTTTATTTAATGACCACGGAAGTCCAGAAGTGAGTCTTCATGACACAGCAAGACCTTCTTTCCCTAGGCTAGTCCCATGCTGCCTTGTACACCTTGCTGGACACATGACATTCACTTAATATGAATCTGACATCAGGATGGCATTTCGGTTCACCTTCGACCCAACTTCGACCCATACAGGTCACTGTGTCTCTCACCTATTTCCTTCTTGTCATATAAAATGTTATTTACTTTCCGAGGCATCATTGCCAGATCGAGTGACAAGGACAGGTCAACTTGTCCGCACCTGTAAGAACCACCTGGGAGGGACTCCCTAGATTAGCCTTGGGCACACCTGTGAGGGGTCACCTTCACCTTCATCAGGACAAGTGAAGTGGGAAGGCTCACCTTCACAGTAGGCGACACCATCCACGCCCTCCTTCAAACCCTGGAGCTGCTGCCGGAGGCTGGGTGTTGTGTTGGCATTGCCATGGCTTTTCTTGTCATCCTCGTTCTCCAAAAGTTTATTTAGCTTCCTTATATTCCTACAGATCACTGGAGATAAGCACATAAGTCTTTTAAGCATGGAGTGTGACATTGCCTCTCACCACTGAACTCCTCACAGGTGATCAAAGATGGCAGGGCCGTAAAACTTGAGAAACAACGAGCTAAGATACTAGTGATGCATGATTTGTGGCTCAGGAGGGGTGCCTAATAATTTTTGAATCCCAAGTTTTGGGTTCTGTCCTATCTTTAGTAAATAATTTTAAAGATGGCATCAAAAAGGATAAATTATGAATTATTGAGCTTATTTACAGGGAAATTACAAATTGTGGTGTTTATTTAGGTGATATTGGGGACTATGAAGGGAGGCTAAACGCACAGAAAGTTGGAAACATTTACAGTTTATAAGGTTCATTGAAGAGAAATTAAGGTCTTTAGAAAATGACTGGAGCAGAGCAGCAAGCACATGGAAAGTAGAACTTAGATGTATATGTAAGAGATTCAGAAAACAGACATGACATCCACCACGTGCTTTCCTGAACAGGGAAACTATCACAGCAGAAGAGAAATTTGGAGTCGTTGGGGAAAACCTGGGATAGAGCTTCAAGCCCTTGGAGAGGAATTAAAGGAAGGCTTAGTTAAGAGAAACTGAGGATTTTAAAGGGAAATTAGGGCAATGCTGCAAGCACGTGGACTTGAGAGAAACTGAAACATTTAAAGAGAAATTAGGCTAAAGTTGTTGGAAAGCAGAGTCTAGGAGCTTGTGTAGGGAGACCTAGGAGGAACCCGCATGGCATCTGCCATGTGCTTCTAGAGGAGTTAAGAGGTCAAAGGGTGAGGCTCAATGAAAAAAAAAAAAATGAGAGGGAAGATATCAAAGAAGATACAGCTGAGAACTGAGCGATGAAGAGGGGTACAGCCATAGTGGCTACAATGAGCTCAGTGTAAGTAAACAGGTAGCAAGTAATGGGTTGGTTGGTAAGAACACCCTTATGGTAGATTTAAAGATCAGAGGAAAATCATACATGCACTTAAAGTGAGAAGTTACCCAAACTACCAAGCAGAGGCAAGTAGGAAGAACGTGGATCAAGAAACAATGCAATGCTCTCCCCGCTCCACTCAGCACAGGTGCGCTTGGTCAGCCCAGGATGAGCGCTGTAGAAAGAACCTCACATACGCCCTGAGGGTCCTGTGCAGAGAGAAGAGAAGAGGGGGAGGGGCTGGAAGGTCACAGCCTTTCTGGCACCAGATTCAGGTATGTAAGGGGAAGACCTGATTGGCTGGTTGGTAAGTTTGGAGGATGAACGTGAGGGTCAGGCGAGTTAGGTCAGCCCACCCAGGTAGTGCGGTAGACTGTGATCAGCAGGGAGCGATGAGGAGCAATCAGACATTTTTGCCAAGGGTTTCATTCTGATAGCATTTCAGCGGGTATCTCTTGATTCTCTTTGAGCCTCAATGCCTAACTGAAACTGCCTAAAAAGCGAGCTTTGCTTTGTCCTACGTTTAGAATTTTCCCTAGTCTTGCCCTGTATGGAACAGAGGGGAACCACTTCCAACAATCAGCATATCACCCAAACTTGCAAAGCATAGGAATGGGTAATGAAATTTTGTGGAGTCATCATTCAACTGCAGCCACTCTGAGTTGGGGTCATTCATCTTAGAAGGAAGGTAAGACGTATCCAGGTATCCAGGAAGCAAGGCGGATGTAGGCTTCATGGAACCAACTCAGTTCCCGCAGGTTGGGAAACAGAGACTAAAATGGAACCAATCCTATTCACAAAATTTAAGCAGGAAACATCCTAATAATACAGAAATGTCCTAATCTTATTATAACAAACAATGAAAACTCATTTCTTCTTCACTATACTCAAATTTAAAATTCTTTCTCAGCATTGACCTTTCTCATGGAAAAACAAGCAAGATGTCAGCGAGACAGGTCACAAATCGTGATGCGTTTGGATGAGTGAACCTGGCCATCTGCCCCAGTGTCTGCCTGCTACAGAGGAAAGGAAGTGGTCTGGTTCCCCGGGATACAGCATCCTGGGTTATCTCCTGCAGCATGCCTCTTCTCAGCATTTTCTGCAAGTCCAACACATAGCCAACGTTCCCCATGAACTGTGTGCGCACAGTGGGCAAAGCTCTCCATTCTTCTCCCCACAGAACAACTTCCACCAAAGGCATTTCCAGAAACCATATCGTACTTCTAGAGATTATGGCGCTGCTCAGTGGGGACACATTCTGGGCATCCTCACTAGTTTTTACTCTCAGTGTCACTTTTTTTCTGTTTTCATTGCCCTTATGGAGGTCCTCAAACCCATATACTCCTATCAGCATACTTGGTGCCAATTAAACTTTATGTTTTAATTTGCTTATTGCCCTGAGTTTTAATTATAAGCACTTTAAAATAAATGAGAACCATTGAGAGACAATAAATGAGAGACAGGAGAGCTTGGTCAATATTTTTATTTTTTAACTTTATTTTTATTACTTATGGACATGTTTAATATGTAAACAACACATGTTTGGTACCATCCTTTCCCTCATCCCTGCCCCTTTTCTGAAGGAGCCCTCCTCATTTGGAATGCAGGTCATCCCCATGGGGATTGTGGGTCATGCATTGTGGGGGCAGCAGTCAGTAATGGGGGAGAGGCAATGCCTCCGTGTGTGCATAATGTCCCAACTTGTGGCTCTAACAATATTCCCCCTCCCTTCTGCAAAATTCTCAAGCCATGTTGGGTGTGTTTTACGTGTCCTTCAGTGATTGGCTCTTAGGATCCTCTGGATCAGATGGTGGTGGTCAGCACTGCCTTGTGTGGAGGATTGGTCTTTTCCTTGTTCAATATATATATATATATATATATATATATATATATATATTTTTTCTTTTCTCTATTAGTCAGTTTTGTATTCAGCAAATACAGTCAGTTTGGTACCATTATTAGGCTCATCCGTGACCTACCCCCTCCCCTTGGGCCCTCCTTATTGAGGTATACGGGTCATGCATTGTGGAGTTAGCCCACAGTTCTGGGTAAGCTAAATGTCTCTGCATATCATGACCCAACATGTGACTCTGACATTCTTTCCGCCCCCTCTTCCGCAAAATTTCCCTGAGCCATGTTGGGTTCATTTTTGGTCTGCTTCAGTGATGAGTTGTTGGGGGCCTCTGAGGCTCTGGCTCTCTGATTTGGTAGGAGTTGATTTTTCTCTGTGCTGATCTCCTTCCCCCTTGTGCTGGTATCCGGTTCATCAGGAAAACAGCCCCCTTGCTTGTTTCTCCAATTTTTCTTAGTTTCAGCAGGGGCCCTTTTGAGGTATGATGGGGTGGCTCTCTCCTTAGGATCTATATCTATCTGAAAAAGAGAAGCAGATTCTCCAATGGAGAGTAAGTTAGCACCAGGACAAATGAGATAACCCTTACTTTTCTTTTCTTTTTTTTTTTTTATAGAGAATTTAATAGGCATAGGCCCTCTTATAGCCCACAATTGATGGTAGCTTGATATTGGAGAGTGTGCTTATGTTTGGATATGTTTCTGACTTGTTTCCCAGCTCCAGCTATGGGTCCCATACCAGTGAGGGGATCAGTTAGCCAAACTGAGAGCAGTTGGTTCCCCACCATGGCTGTGTGCCACTACTGCACTTGTGTGGGCATCACACCAAGTTATTTGCTGCTAAGTAGGTTAGACCATGCGTTGCTTCGACAGACATTGGTCATTTTACCCCAGTCGCCCATGTAGCACCTTCTGGCAGTAGACGCGCTGACTGTATTTGAGATAATTGTTGGATGAAATAATCCTTAACTATAATCCTCAACTTGGTTTGTGGAAAAAAGATGATTCAGAGTTTGAGTCCAGCCTGCATGACACAATGGTACTCTTACAAAGCATGAAAAATATACTGCTAGAAGTTAATGGGATTTCACTTGAGGGAAAAGGCCAACCCACTACCCAGTGCGGTGCTGGCCACCACCATCTGATCAACTGGGTCAAAGAAAAAAAATACTACACAAACTTGAATATGGGCCCCGACCTTTACTGCATTAGTTCTTTTGATTGAATGAAGCTGTTCTCTAAATCTAAAACTATTGGGAACAAGGTCAGACAACAAATGTTAGATTAGCCTTCCTACCTGCAGAAAAGAGATGAAGAGTGCTATGTCTTTTGACAACTGAGTGTATTGAGTTGCTGAGAGGAATCAGGCCGCCCCCTGGTGGCACACGGGGGAAAGAAGCTTTCATGAATCCATGGACATTTGGGGGGAGAAAGGGCCCTAACCAAGCACAAGTACTTCTCAGTGGCAGGCAGGGAGGACAGAGAGATGGAGGGAGAGCTAGCGCAGGAACATGAATTGGGAAACAACCATTTGTGTGATTAGAGTTTCTGATGGCCCTCTTTAGAATTGAGCATTGGCGCGTTGAAGAACGCAGTTGAGCTAAGGCAATCACCATAGTATACCCAAGTTCATCAGTGTGATGAATCTATCAAGCTCTTTAGACCTCTGGCTTTGTAGGCAAGAAGTTTAACCACCAAGCCACTTCTCCAGCCGCACTGTATATTTACTACCAGTCATTCTCAAAGCACAAAAACATGTAAACTGATTCACAGGACACAGGTATCATCACTCCCAACTCACAAAAGGCAGAAAGAGAAGTGGGCAGAACAAGTACCATGTCACCCAGATGGAAGGCAACAGTCTGCAGGTGCGGTGATCAACTCTGATTGGATGGTTGGTTGTTGCTATGCTATTTTTCACCACATTAAAACGTGCAAGCAGATTTCTCCCATGCCCACATCATTCTTGGTCAATGAAAAGTTAATATCATTAGTTCATAGTATTGTCAACTAACTCTGATATGGAGAGCCTCAGTCATGGGCTGGATGATGCCCTAAATATAGCCCAACCACAGTGCTGTGTTTCTTTGCCTTTTCTCTCACTGTAAAGCGAACTCAGCAATCCACTTCACGAGTCCACTGAGAAGCTGAATGCTAGCCAGGCCCAGATGCCAGAGTTTCCTTTACTCAATGAGACATGAGATGTGACGATGTCAAATGAAACTTCTAAACACTAGTCACACATTGTGCTAAAAAAAAAAAATCATTGCTTTACTTTGGGAGATGCAGACTAAATGTAAATTTGACATATACGGGCCATTGCAAAGAAGTTGGATAATATAGGAGGAAGTGTGATAGATGGTAGGGGATATCTGAATGCTCTCTTCTCTGAGTGTCGATCCCACACTGCCTTCGACAGTCTATGCCCTCTGAACGTCCCGTCTTCTCTTCAGGCTCAAAATCAAAACTGAAGACTCTCCAGGCGCCAAGCTCCTTTCTGGTCATGAAACATATACTGACTGCGTATGTGGTACATGCAACTAGTCCTGGGTTGTTTGCGGCTCTGGTAAATGGGAACACTTCCTACCCAATTACAAATGTCACATAGGAAAAAATGTTAGGAAAGATCACAACGGAAATAAAAGGCAGATTGTGGCATGAAACAAAGAAGAAAGGTATTACAATGGAAATGAGACCAAAAAAAAAAAAAAAAATTGGACATGCGGCAAAGGGCCTCGGATCCAGGCACAGAACTTTGTCTAGCAACACGTTTACCTTGCACATAAGACCTAGAGGTGTGAGCCAAGTATTATCTTGGTAGAAAGGAAAATAGGAGGGGTTGTAGGTAGAGCTTAAGTGAGAAGACCAGTGGTGAAGGTATGTGGACTTCTATCAACTAACATATTTCTTCTCCTCCTCTCCAGAATAATCTCTCCTAACACAGAATACTGAAGTGGTATCAACTGAGGTTATATACCCTGATGGATGACTTCAAATAAAATCCCTATGCTAATGTGAACTAAACTGTTAACCTACTTAAAGAAGCCTCACTGGGGAGGCATGCCCCTTGTGTTTTTGTAACCTGTGTAGTAAAATCAAATGTGTTACAATAAACTGTTGAAAAATAATTTTGTGGTATCAGATATAATCTCAGCCCTTAGAAGTCAGAGACAAAAGTCATCTTCATCCTTTGCTATGTAGCAAGTTCAAAGTCGGTCTGGGCTATACGAGACTCTGTCTCAAAAGTAGCCCTTATGGCTAGAGAGTTCTCTCAGAGCTGCAAAATCTACTGACTCTAGTTTGATTCCCCAGTGTTCATGAAAATCCAGATGCACAAAGTTGTGTATATATCTGGAGTCCGTTTGTAGTGTCTGGAGACCCTGACATGCCTATTCTCTCTGTCTCTATCTCTCTGCTTGTGAATAAATAAAAATGTTTTAAAATATGCCACCAAAGGTCAATGTGGTAAAATAAAATTTCTACAACTTTAAAATTACTGATCTTCATATTTTTTTTGAAAATATAGTGCTATATCTGCTCAGACATTCAAAAGTTTCTTTGACATTGGACATCCAGGATGCATTCAGATGACAAATTTGCTTTGTATTGAGTGATAAGTAAGTGAAGTTAGGACTGAGTCTCACCACTTAATATAAAATAAAAGATACCCAGAGATGGTACAGGGAATTGTCCACAAAACACAGAGACAATGAAAGACATAACTGAGGAAAGAGTCATGTTTGTGTACCGTTTCTGTTAAATCACATCCATCTGACCCTCCCAGCTATCTGGACTCATCAGGTCTTAGTATAAATATTCCTGGCTTCTGGTTTCTTTTTCACAAGTAGCAAGAAAAGGACTTTGTACTTCACGTGTATTTGAGCTCCTCACCATTTTTCACACACCCTGTGCCTCTTCTACACCGAGGATAATTCAGAAAGTTAGATAACATGAGGTGTGAGGAGACCATGAGGCACTGTTGTGGGAGTCTACAGACAGAACTATCTTGTGCAGATGAGTCTGGTGTCACTTAGTCATATCATGTATGTATGTTGCCTAAGACCAGAAAGTGATGGGAAGATACACCCTTTCCTTCTCTTCTTCTTAGGCCAATACAGTCTTACTACAAAATATACAGCACCAATTAATATCCATGGTTCCAACACATATGCCACATCTCCAAGGACATCACCATCACCCCGACAGCTGTGTCCCCCAAGTAGTTTCCTCACATGCTTATCCATAAAGACTTGGAGCATGCTCTGTGGGCAGTAGTTCCCTGAGGAAACTACTAATGGAAAAATCAACTTCTGTGCCTTAATATCTATGATAACAATGATGTAAACGACGATGTTGATGAAGATTAATTTAGTTAAGACGTTTAGATAGGTTCTCATCTATATAATCCAAACACTCTGTGACCTGGAATACTGGAGCTGGCCATGATACTGCAGGCAGAAAGACACATCCATACCGAGTCCATGTATTATTTCAGGAAAGATAAACTGCCACCTCTTTAAAGTCAAAATGAATAGGCAATAAAAGTCAAACAACCCACTTACAAAATGAGGCAAAGAACTGGACAGGCAGGTCACAGAGGAAGAAATACAAATGGCAAACACACACTTAAGAAAATGTTCAACATCCCTATCCTTCAGGGAAATGCAAATTAAAACAACTATGAGATTCCACCTTACCCCAGTAAGGATAGCAAACATCAAAAAAATCAAATGAAAATAAATGCTGGTGAGGATGTGGAGAAATAGGAACCCTCATCCACTGTTGGTGGGAATGTAAGATGGTACAACCACTTTGGAAAGCAATATGGAGACTCCTGAAAAAGCTGACTATAGAGTTACCAACAGACCCAGTTATTCCCTTACTGGGCATGTACCCTAAAGCCTGTAAACCACAGTCCAGAGATATTTGCTCAACCATGTTTATAGCGGCTCAATTTATAATAGCTAAGAGCTGGAATCAACCCAGCTAGTCCATCACTAGAAGAATGGATAACTAAGATGTGGTATATCTACACAATGGAATTCTACACAGCAGTAAGAAAAAAATGAAATTTGAAGGAAAATGGTTGGACCGGAACAGATCATTCTCAGTGAACTTACCCAATCACAGAAAGATAATTGCCACATAGTCTCACTCATCTACAGCACCTAAACTGAATCTACCCAAGATGCCAACATGCCCAGCAAGCATCTAGAGGACTAGAAAATAGGGTGGGTGGGGAGGGAGGGGAGGGCAAGGGACACAAATGGCAATGTTACCACAAAATTCTACATCCTAAAAGGCAGACCAAATGATTGAACTTTCACCAGGCCCTTAGAGGGAACACCTGAGCCACAAGACACTGGAGAGGGTATGGCGAAGACTGACCTTAATTTTCTACAGATTCTCTCTCTCTCCCCCTTCTCTCTAACTCTTTTATATTAGTTATCTTTTTCTTCCTTTTCTTAGTGGGCACTGACCTGTAACTCCCAGTACCAGCATGTGGCTATCATTCACAATGAGCTTTTGATCAGAGAGACCTACAAGGTTTCCTAAAAGAAAGATTTTTGTCAGAGTACTTGATGACCCACCAAAGGTTAGTGGTAAGACCCTACTGCTGAAGACACCTTATGTGGTTGACACGTAAAATGGAATGGCATGGCTGGAAGCTGGAAGAGAGTCAGTCCCCAGACAGTCAACGTGTCTAGTGCCAGAAGGTGCTACATGGGCGACTGGGAGAAATGACCAATATCTGTCCAAGCAACTCATGGTCTAACCTACTTAGAAGCAAATAGCCTGTCGTGATGCTCACACAAGTGCAATAGTGGTGTACAGCCATGGTGGGGAACCAACTGCTCTTGATTTGGCTAACTGATCCCCTCAGTGGTACGGGAAACATAGCTGGAGCTGGGAAACAAGTCAGAACCATATCCAAACATAAGCCCGCTCTCCATTATCAAGCTACCACTAATCATGGGCTACAAGAAGGCTTATACCTGTTTAATTCTCTATAAAAAAGTAAGGGTTATCTCATTTGTCTGGTGCTAACTTACTCTCCATTGGAGAATCTGACTCTATTTTTCAGATGGATGTAGATCCTAAGGAGAGAGCCACCCCATCATACCTCAAAAGGGCCCTGGCTGAAACTAAGAACAATTGGCAAAACAAGCAAGGGTACTGTTTTCTTGGTGAACCGGGTACCAGCACAAGGGTGAAGGAGATCAACACAGAGAGAAATCAACTCCTACCAAATCAGAGATCCAGAGACCCAGAGGCCCCCCAACACCTTATCACTGAAGCAGACCAAAAATGAACCCAACATGGCTCAGGGTAATTTTGTGGAAGAGGGGGCAGAAAGAATGTCAGAGCCACGTGTTGGGTCATGGTATGCAGAGACATTTATCCTACCCATAACTGTGGGCTAACTCCAGAATGCATGACCCATATACCTCAACAAGGAGGGGCCTAGGGGAGGGGGTAGGTCATGGATGAGCCTAATAATGGTACTAAATTGACTGTATTCACTGAGTACAAAACAAACAAACAAACAAACAAATAAACAAACAAATAAATAAAATAATTCTAAAAAACCTGGGAAGGCTTTGGAAGCAGGGTAAAGAAGGGTGTGTGTGGGGGAAGTGTATACAAAATTAAAGGTAATATGAATTAGTATCATTAAAAACTTTTCCCTGAATAGCAAAATAAAAGATAAACCCTCAATATATGTGTGAAGGGATCATCTGGACAAAGAGGCTGTGTAGAGGACAGGAATTAGCCTAATTCTAAAATCATTGGTTTTGGCTTGCAACTCCCAGTCCTGGAAATGTGTTACACCCCACAGTAAGGTATTAGTCAGAGGGACTTATGACATCTTCAAAACAAGGCAGACTTTATCCAAGCACTTGATCACCCACCTGAGCTAAAAGTTAAGACCCTATTGATGATGATACCACAAGTTGCTGATGCAGAACATTGACAGATCATGCTGCAATTTGGAAGGAACCCAGCTTCCTGATGGGCAGCCCTCATCGACCTACTAAGTGCTACATGAGCTGTTGGGGGAAAATGGCTAACAAATGTTGTAAACAAGCAGGAGGGAACCCTGCTGGATACAAAATAACCAGCCATGCAAGATGTAGACACCTGTGCGAGAGTGACACTCAGCCCCGGTGGGTAACCAATGGACCTATGATTGGATAAGAGACCCACTCAGTGGGGGATGAAGTCATAGATGGTACTGGGAACCACTTCGGAATGCTATGGACAAGGCTCACAGCCATGAGTGAGAAGGTCCTACTAGTCTTTGGCCAAAATAGAGGCTACACCCATCAAAAGCTCTGTTAATTAACTATGCCAATTCCTTTTAACACATGCTGCTCTCAGTCTCAACCGGATAATCTGTTTTTCATCTTAGAGAAGGCAGGAAAGAAAAAACCAGGGGGAACCACAATCCATTAAGAATGCAAGAAAAAAATAGCTGGCTCCGTATCATGAGATGAGCCACCTCTTGCAAAACAGCCTGGATTCAGGTGAAATCACTGAGGTATTGGTGAGTTAAGCGTGAGTGTTATTCCCACAGCAAGCCGGACAGCCTGTGCCAGGGAGATCACAATGAGACATTGGGGACACTCAAAATGTCAAAGTGGAGCTGGAGAGATGGACAGTGGTTAAGGTACTTGCCTACAAAGCCTAAGGACCCAGGTTTGATTCCCCAGTACCAATATAAGCGTGTCTCCGTGGCTCTACCTCATCATTACAAGCTTGGTGGTGCCAGTGGATGGGGAAGAGGTGGGAATGGAATTCAAGTGAAGCTCTGTGATACCTTTTCCTCAGTCTTATCTTCCTTCCATGCCCATTTCCATAGCTTTTCTTTCTCTGATTCATATTCTTTATTCTTTCTTGCTATTCTCCATCCTGTCCCCTTGCAAATTGAAGAGTTCTTGTTGTACCATGAAGATCTTCCACTCATTAATTGCTTTCATAATACCAATACTTCAATACCTGAGTGGAATTCATAAGAAAAAAAAACATTTCAAACAGGTTTTCGCTGAATTTCAAGGCTAATATTAACAAAAGTACTTCATGGTAGCATTAAGTATGATGGTAACTTGTTTCATATATAGAATCATAAAAACACTCCTTATCATAACATTCTCTTTGCATTCTCTTTCAACCCTACTCTCAATTCTTCACTTACCACCATGCCTTTATTTATATTGGTTTTGACTGTGAGTATTACTAAATACTCATACGCCCTTTCCAAATTAGTGGTTCTCATGCGCAATAAAAGTTCTCTTCCCCTGCAATAAAAAACAGGAAGAACTCTAAAGTTACATAGAAATCCAGGACTGAGGTATGTGCTGATAGGGAGGGACAGAGAGACCTTCAAACACCAAGCGTGGGAGACATTCAGAGGATTTCATACTTTCAACTGCAAGGGTCATGTGACTCCTATCAACGTGTCCTGTATCTCCAGCCAGGACATATTTATCCAGCAAGACAAGGCACATCATGGAGGGCAGAATATAAGACCATAGACGTGGTCGCCTCCTGAGTGCAGGATTTGAGCAGGAAGAGCTACTCTTCCTTCATTATAGCTTTGTAGTTAAATCACTATGGTGGTGTTTGGGGCTAGAAGTTATTTGATTTCACGGTCTACCTTGGCCCACTGTGCACTCTCCTTTCCATTTTATCTGGTAGATTCATCTCAGATTTACAAAATCTTTTCTTGCCATTTCAGACCTAGTAGAAGGAAGCAATGCCTTAGGAGCTTGATAATTTATCACACTGATGAACTTGAGTGTACCATGATGAGCTGGCTTAGCTCCAGTGTGCGCTTCAACTCACTGATAATTGGGCCTAAATAGAGGGCCATCAAAAATTCCACTGAACTGACCAAATGGTTGTTTCCTAATTCATGTTCCTGTGCTCTCACTGCCTCAATCTCTCTGTCCTCCCTGCCTCTCACAGAGAAGTTCCTGTGCTTGGTAAAGTGTCCTTCCTCCTCCCAAACGTCCATGGATTCATGAAAGCTTCTTTCCCCCGTGAGCCACCAGGGGGCGTCCTCATTCCTCTCAGCAACTCAATGAGTTCAGCTGTCAAAAGGCAGAATGCTGACGGGAATACTAATCTAACATCCATATTCTGCCCTTGTTCCAGATATTTCTTGAATTAGACACCAGCGTTATTCCACCAGAAGAACAAATGCAGGAAAATCTGGGTTCCAGATTCATGTTCCTTCAAGTTTTTTTCTTAATTCCCCCCTGCTCAGATGGTGGTGGTCAGCACATCCCTGTGTACTGGGTTGACCTTTTGCTGTATTGCAATTGAAATAACGTTTAAGGCTATATATTGCTAGTTTTTTTTTTAAAAAAGAGTGCCATGGTATCAGGTAGGCTGGCCTGAAACTCACAGTCATCTTTCCTCCACAGACCAAGTTGAGGATTATAGGTGAGGATTATCTCACCCAAAATTTATCTCAAAAATATTGATCCAGCTCTCATGTCTCCCGTCATTCTCATTTGTTTGAAAATGTTTAAAATTAGAAAACTGGGGTAAAAGGTAAATTAAAACATAGTGGTTTAATTGGCACCTCATAATTTGATAGGCGTGTAAGTGTTTGAGGACCTCCACAAGGGCTCTAAATACTGAAAAGTGAGACTAAGACCCAGATCTAGTAAGGATGACCAGAATGTGCCCCCATGCAACAGTGCCATAACCTCTAGGAGCAAAGTATGGTAGGTGGAAGTGCTTTGTGTGGAATATGTTCTGTGGGGAGAAGAATGGGGACCCTTTCCCATTTTACTCACGCAGCCTTAAATTCAGAAAAGTAAGTTCATAAGGAATATTGGCTGTGAGGCGTACTTGCAGAAAATGCTGAGAAGAGGCATGCTGCAGGTGATGTTCAAAAACATTGCACAATGGGGCAAATGGGATCCAGACCACTTCTTATCATAGCAAGTGGACACTGGGACAGATGGGCAGGTACACTCATCCTGGGCAGGTACACTCATCCAAACTCACCACGATTTGTTATCTTCCCCATTGACATTGTGTTTGTTTTTCCATGAGAAAGGTCAGTGCTGGGATGGAATTGTAAATCTGAGTTTAGTGAAGAAGAAATGAGTTTTCCTTGCTTTTTATAGTGTGATTAGAATGTTATTGGAGCATCACATCAGGTTGTTTGCTGCTGGGTAGCTTGGACCACGAGTTGCTTGGACAGATGTTGGTCATATTCCCCTAGTCACTCATGTAGCACCTTCTGGCACTAGACAAGCTAATTGTCTGGGGATTGACTCTCTTCCAGGTTCCAGCCAGGTGGCTAGATGTTCCGTACCAATGGCATATGGTATCTTCAGCAGTAGGGTCTTACCACTAACCTTTGGTGGGTCATCAAGTGCTCTGACAGAAATCTTTCTTTTTTGGGAAACCTTGTAGGTGTCTCATCTCTGATCAATAGCTCCATTGTCACAGCCATGGTGGGTAACCAACTGCTCTTGATTTGGCCAATGGATCTGCTCAGTGGAATGGAACCCATAGCTGGAGCTGGGAAACAAGTCAGATCCATATCCAAAAAATGAGCCCACTCTCCACTATCAAGCTCCCACCAATCGTGGGCTACAAGAAGGCCTATACCTATTAAAATCCTCTAAAATAATGATGGTTATCCCATTTATCTGGTGCTGACTTCACTCTCTGTTGGAGAATTTGCTTTACTTTTTCAGATGGACGCAGATCCTGACGAGAGAATCAGTCCATTGCAGCTCACCAGGGCCCCAGCTGAAACCAAGAGTAATTGGGGGAATGAGCAAGAGTGCTGCTTTCTTTGTGAACCTGGTTACAGCACAAGGGTGAAGGAGATAGACACAGAGGACACTCAGCTCCTACCAAACCAGAGATCCAGAGACACAGAGGCTCCCAAGACCTCATCACTGAAGCAGACCTAAAACGAACCCAACATGGTTCAGGGAAATTTGCGGAAGAAGGAGCAGAAAGATTGTCAGAGCCACATGTTGGGACATCATGCCCAGAGACATTGCCTCTTCCCCATAAGTGGTGGCTAACCCCACAATGCACGACCCACATTCCCCAACTAGGAGGGTCCCTACGGAGGGGGGAGGACAGGGTGGAGGCTAATGATGGTACCGACATGACTGTATACACACTGTGTACATAACTAATAAAAAAGAATGTTATTGGATCATTAGTACAGATCCTGTTTAAAAATGTCTAAACAGAATCTGTTTCTCTTCAGCCTCTGTTTCCCAAACGGCTGGAAGTGTGTGGGCTCCATGATGCCTACTTGCCTTCTGGATACCACAATGGTTTACCTTCCTTTTAAGACGAATAACCCCAACTAAGGGTGGCTGCAGTTGAATGATAATTATGCATGATGTTTTTAACCCATGACTATGACTTACATTCTGGGGTAACATGCTATTTGTAGGAAGTGGTACCTCTCTGTTCTGTACAGGAAAAGACTAGTGAAAATTCTAGTCACATATGTAGGAAGAAATCATGTGAGAATTGGGTGGAGCAGACATATTTGGCATTATATCTTCATTTTCCTTAAAGATGGCAAGAACCTCGGGTTCCTTACTTTCTGGTGACTTGTTCCCTCCATATGGCCTGGGTTTCCATTAGATGTGTGGAAGCTGCAATCCTGATGCTTCCCAAGAAAGGCCCTATCCTCTTAGCTCCCTGTTTCTCTAGCTTCAGTTAAAGCCCAGCCTGCCTCTTCCATGTGTGAGGAACCCAGTGGTGAGAAGAAATGTCAGATTTCACGACTGAAAAGATTTGTGATTATCTCCAGTGATCTGTAAGAGAATAAGCAAGTAAGTAAGCTGAATTAATTTTTGGAGAATGAGGGTAACAAGGACAGCCTTGGCAATGCCAACCCAGCCTCTGGCAGCAGCTCCGGGTTTTGGAGGAGGGCGTGGATGGTGTCGCCTACAGTGAAGGTGAGTCTTCCCACTTCACTTGTCCCTATGAAGATGAAGGTGACCCCTCACAGGTGTGCCCAGAGGCTAATCTAGGGAGTCCCTCCCAGGGGGTTCTTGCAGGTGCTGACAAGTTGACGGTCCTTGTCGCTCACTGATCTGGTAATGATGCCTGGGAAAGTAAATATATCTTATATAACAAGGACATAGGTGAAAGGCACAGTGCCTTATATGGAACAAAGGAGAGTCCAAATGCCCACCCGAGGTTGGGTGTGCATGAAGCACGCATAGGTGTGCAGTAGGTGTACACGGAAGCATGGGACTAGCTGGGGAAAAGAAGAAGGTATGCTGTGCTATGAAGACTCACTTCTGGGCTTTTTTGATCATTAAATTAAACAAAGGCAAAAATGATTTTAACTAGAGCAAAGATATGGTTATCTGTCTAAATGCAAAGTTCCAAATCTCTGAAAAGTCATGAGAGTTCGTGTAAATATGCTAATTGCCCTGTGAAAGATGCAGAGACAATGTCTTCAGTCTTGTTTTCTCTGCCCAGGAATAGACGTCCTGTTAGAGTGATTGACAGTGCATGGTAATCTTTGGAGGAGTGACGTGCTCTGTGGTTCTCTGTCCATCATCGGGATCTCTGCTACCCATCAATGACAATAAGGAGAAAGGTCCCCCAGAAAGTTCACACGTTAGCCTACGGACCCTCTAAATATTTGAATTTGAGCTGCAGATTGATTCTGGATTATTTAATGTGATGATTTTCATTATATGAATGCTTAAGTGGAGGATTTTTGACAGCTATAATGATACTTGTGTGTGTGTGTGTGTGTGTGTGTGTGTGTGTGTATGTGTGTGTGTGTGTTGAGAGAGAGAGAGAGACAGAGAAATAAAGAAAAAGATGGACAGAGGACAGTAGCATGCCACCATGAGAATGACTTAAACTCTGGGTCGACTTGCAGTTTATTTTGCTTTTCTTGTTTTGAGTGACAGCGGAATGAGATTGCTGACCGTTTCATAACATTTGATTCAGAGTTCCAGAGGGGACACAGGCCACACTTGTGCCTTGATTTTAGTCCACTGACATTTTACTGGAATTGAGTCTCTTTTGCATTAATGATACCAACAGGGAATAGAGTTAGGGTTAGAGTTAGATACATTGTAAATCCATACAATTAATTAGCTACAGAAACTAACTGGTTGTTCCACCCATTAGGCTGAAGATGACGTTCTTGACCATGTGGTGTGTATGTATATTGCAAAGATGGCTACTATGTCATACTGTATCCTTGATAGTGGGGATATATTGGTCCAGGAAATGAGGGATGGAAATGACAACTTTTCACTTATAGATATGCTGATGGATCAGGTACGGGAGATGTAATCTAACTGAGTAATGCAGGGTGTTTTTCAAGAAGTCCTGATCATTTATAAACTCCCACAAGCATTGCTTTGTGTTTGTCATGTCCACTTCTTCCCCATTCACATTTTGCATTCCATAACTTTCTGGATTTTTCTTACTGTAGTAAAGGCATGAGCATATATTCAAAATAAGCAAAAATGTACTTATTTTTTTTAAAATAAAAATTATTCTAAAATATTTTTATTATGTATTTATTTATTTGAGAGTAAGAGACACACAGAGAGAAAGAGGCAGGTAGAGATAGAGAGAATGGGAGAGAGAGAATGTTATGGGCATACTAGGGCCTCTTTCCACTGCAAATGAACTCCAGATACATTCCCCACTTTGTGTAGCCAACATTATGTATTACTGGGGAATTGAACCCAGACCATCAGGCCTTGCAAGTTAGCACCTTTTGTTTGAATGCATAATTTTATTATTGACAACTTCTACCCTTACAGATGATAAACCATGGTAATTCCCTCCCCCACTTTCCCCTTCACAACTCCACTCTCTGTCATATCCCCTCCCTCTCTCCACTACTCTCTCTTTTATTTTGATGTCATCATCTTTTTCTCCTATTATGAGGGTCTTGTGAAGGCATTGCTGGGCACTGCGAGGTCATGGATATCTAGGCCAATTTCTGTCTGGGCAGTTGTAATGTAAGGAGTCTTACTCTTCCTTTGGCTTTTACATTCTTTCCGCCTCCTCTTCCGCAATGGAACCTGAGTCTTGAAGGGTGTGATAGAGATATTTCAGTGGTAGACACTCCTCTGCCACTTCTTCTCAGCACTATGTTGCCTTTTGGGTCATCTCAGACCACTGAGACATCACTGCAGCACACACTCACAATTCTGAGTCTTTTTTTTGTTTGTTTGTTTCAAATTCACTATGTAGTCCCAGGCTGGCCTCAGACACTTAGTGATCCTCCTACCTTGGCTATCAAGTGCTGGGATTAAAGGAATGCACCACCATGTCCAGCTGAATTTCTCGTCTTTTTCTTTTACTATTTGTAAGGTGCAAAGTAGAGTTTTGTTAGCTGATTCAGATAGTTGGATGTTGTTGGACTGAATTAATAAATTTTCAGTATTTCCCTGGAACCAATTGCTTATTCTGATCCTATTGATCTTATCTACGCTAAATTCTGCTTCATTCTCTCTCACCTTCTAGAATTTGAATGCAGATGGTGTAATTTTTGTAAATGTGTCCAGGAAGCCTAGTACTAAAGAACATTTTGGGTATCTTGGCAAATTAAGATTTGGGGTAAGAGTGTAGAGAGTTCATTTTATTTTACCCATACAGACGTTTTTAACACAGAGTTCATTTTGCCGCATTTTACTTTACAACAGCGACACTACAAACTCAAAGGACATTCGTCCTAGGAAGAGAATTTCAGTGACATGGAGCCACAAGAGACCTTCGAGTTCTTGGTGTGACAATGACATCAGCCATGGTAAACCCTATGAAGTCAGTATCAGGACACAGCTCCTCGTCATCAGCACATATGTCCTTAGCTCACACAACTTCAGACTGCCTTAGTATGATGACACTTGCTATTGAGAAGCACACAGAGTTGTGTCAGGCCATGGACTGCACACAGTTTCACTGCTGGTCTTCTTATGTTGGCTCCATCCCCATCCTCTCTTACCCTGCTATGAGCATGCTCAAGTCCCACTTCTTAGTCTTCTATTTAAGGCACAGCTGGTGCTAGTAGACCTCCCTTCCCTCACGTGGAGCCCTTCCCCACACTCTATTTGGGGGTCTCATTATCATCCATTAACTTTCTCCTTTTCTTCCAAACATAGCATAGTTTCTTATTTTATTTTTTCCAGTCTGATCTCTAAGAGTCCTTGTTCTCTGACATTTATAATTAGGCTTAGCCTGTTCTCTCCTTCCAGAAACCATGGTTTTTATCAGATTCATAGAAAGCGAGGACTCAAATGTCCCAGGGTATTATCAACATGTGCTTTGAAAGATAGTTGTGTACCTGTATACAAGGAAAATGACACTTAGATATGATGATAATCTGTATCTTCAGACCACATGTTGCACTGGTGTTTCATTCTGAAGACAGTTCATTGTGTCTTTACTGATAAAGTACTTTTCAACTAAGAACAACAGAGATTACCTGAGAAAATGGAAACCAAAAGGACAGAGGGGGCCTTACAAACACACACTTGTTAGCTACTCTTCTGTAGATGACAATTCCAAGACGCTATCAATGGACTAAAATTAAGGTTTTGGGGTACTTGAATTAATTCCCTAAGTTTTCAGCAAAATCCTATTTTCCTGGTGTACAAGAAACCCAAACCCTACATTTCAGAACCAGGAAAAGAACAAGGACTTGTAATTTGCCATAGGAAATAAATACTTCTCATATTTGCTTCTACCTTTTCTCCCCTCATCCACTGTCCTTCCTCTCTCTCTCTATATATATATACTCTCTATCTGTCTCTCCCTATTTGTAAGATTAGAATCTGGTCACTAGATAATCTAGAATCATCTCCCCAGCTCAAATTCTATTATCTGAATCACATCTTCAAAATCCCCTTTTTTCCCCACATGAAACAATATAACCCCAGTTTTCTCAGATAAGGCCTGAGCATTCTGAGGGACCATCATTCAGTTCATCACTGATGGGGAGCAGAAATTGTCAGTGGAAGAAAAACACTTGTGACTTCGGGAAGCCGTCCTGTATTGATGATCTTCTACACAGCTCCCATTCCAGACCACAGCCAACAGACCAGGAAGGGGTTATTTCCTGATTTGTGATAGCATTGTGGGCATATTTACATAAAGTGTCATCACCTCTCTTTGTCTTGAGCTGTTAAATAAGTCACCATAGTTTTTCTCTAGTTAGAAGAAACTTTGACTTTCTTTCATTTATCTATGTAAAAAAAAAAAAAAAATCCTAAGTACATTTCCAGGTTACAGAAAAACTTCTCTCTTACTTGGGTCACCCTCAAGCTGCTTCACATTGTGTTGTTCACCTCTAACACTTCTGTAATACATATATAACCTCAGAAGCTTTGTCACCTTTTCTGATCCCAAACGAGACACTGTGCCTGAAAACTAAGCACATACAGGAAATTGAATGTTTTGCTAATCGTGCCAAAGACAATTTCCTGGGGCTGTAGAGATGGCTCAGCCATTAAAGGCACTTCCTTGTAAAGCTTGATGACCTTGGTTTAATCCCCACAAACACACATAAGGCAGATGCAAAAGTGACACTTAGTTTTGGAGTTTGTTTGCAGTGTCAGGAGACTTGGAGTATCCTTAACCTTGTCTACCTCACCTTTGTCTAGAGTTTGTTTGCAGCATTCCCATTCCCTAGACCTGCCTTTTTCTTTCTGTCTCTCATAAATGAATAAATAAATAAATAAGTAATTAAGTAAAAATATTTTTAAAACATTTATTACCTATGACTGCATCTTCAAATTCCCATGTGATTTCTTGGTATATATCTGCCTTGAGTTTTCTCTCAACTAACTGTGTATGTAAGAAGTCATACTTACAACAAAGACCCATTGTACTCAAAGACACAAATCAGCATTGTGTTGTCACTACTTGATGGAAGGAATGTCCATAATGCAGAGAGCTGTTCTTTTTTTTTTTTTCAATCTGCTCTCTAATGGCCCTTTTCTGACATTTATAATTAGGCTGGGCCTGTTCTTTCTTTCCAGAGACATGAATGTCCCAGGAGAATTTGTGTGTGCCACGTATGCAGTCAGTATACATGTTAGGAGCAGAAAGGTACCTAATGTTTGTGTTGATCTCAGTACTGAATTCGTCCTGAATAAAAGAAACTGGGGGCAAGTTTAAAGAGCATTCACTAGGTACTAGGGTTTTCATTTAATAATTCATGGCTTCTGGGAGCAACTTTGTCTACCCATGTAAGGCAAGGAAACTTCATTTTAACTATTTTTAAAATTTTTTTTATTACCTTTTATCAGAGACAGAAAGAGAGAGAGAGAGAGAGAGAGAGAGAGAGAGAGAGAGAGGGAATTGGCACCCTGGGGCCTCTAGCCACTGCAATCTCAGTCCAGATTCATACGCCATCTTGGAATGGAGTAAAGCAGAGACATGTGATCAAAATACATTATGTACATATTTGAAATGGCTGCAAACTTAAGAGTGTTGACTTGACTAAGGAAGTCAAATAAGCAGCTCCCAGGGCACTGTAAGAAGGGAGCTTCCAGTCAGCCTTATGCCTCACTCAGTGTTCATCAACTTCTCTGTACTTCTCTTTACCTGTGAAATTCAAGTTTAATAAGACACACACACACATACATACACACACACACACACACACACACACACACACACAGAGAGAGAGAGAGAGAGAGAGAGAGAGAGAGAGAGAGAGAGAGAAACTAAGATTTTTTTTTTGGCATATTGTGTGAGAAAATACTGATCATGATAGTGAGGTATGAGATGAAAGGTAAGGGGTGGGAACTCCCTGTGTCACTGAACAGTGATTGGACTGAAAGTGCTGGTGGTGCATGTTAGGGCTTAGTTGGCAGTCAGTCTCTCAGTCTCTTGCATTTGAAAGATCGGTGTCTCTTTGACTCTTTATTTCATGGATTAGGAATAGGGGTGTGGGGAGGTAGGAACGTGATTCCCATAGAGCGTCCTGCCACTGTTACTCGGCTTTACTTTTCTTGGCTTCACCCCTATTTTCTTCTTCTTACCATTTTTTTTTTGTTTCTTTTTAACCTTCCTCCCTGTCCTCTGGTGAATCGAAGAGTCCTGGCTGCATGGTTAAAAGCCTACTCTCATTTATCTCTTTCATAGGATTATTAATTCAATTTTAGGATCTATTTCAAAACATGTACATTTCTAAGAAGATTTCTCTCACTTTCAAGTCTAATGTGCACAGAAGCATGAACAGAAAGTTAATGTTTTATACTATGGTTAGATTACGTTATATAAAATCATTAAAGCATTCCTTATTATAGTATTCATTTAATTCTCAACAACCCCATGCCTCAGTTCAGAGAGATTTGCTCAACCATATTTATAGCTGCTCAATTCATAATAGCTAAGAACTAGAATCACCCCAAATGTCCTTCATTAGATGAATGGATAACTAAGATGTGATAGATCTACATGATGGATTTATATACAGTAATAAGGAAAAATGGCACAATGAAATTTGAAGAAAAATGGTCTAATTTGGAACAGATCATTCTCAGTGAACTCACCCAGTCACAGAAAGACAATCGTTGCATGGTCTCACTCATCTGTGGCACCTAACCTGAATCTGCTCAAGATGCTGACATACCTAAAAGGCATCTTGAGGACTGGACAAGAGGGAGAGTGGGTCAGGAGGGGAGGTTAAGAGGGGGGGGGGAAGACACAAAACTGGACCCAAATGGAACTGGTACCATAAAATCCTACATCCTGAAAGACAGACTACAAGGTTGAACCTTCATCAGGTCCTTCGAGGGAACACAAAGGGCCCTGGAGAGGCTATGATGAAGACTAACCTTAATCTTCCCCCCCCTCTCTCTCATATTACCTATTTTTTTCTTCCTTCTTTTCCCTTGGCACTGGCCTGTAAGTCCCAGTACCAGGATGCGGTTAACATCCACAATGAGCTGTTGATCAGAAAGACCTGCAAGGTTTCCCAAAAGAAGACAGAATTCCGTCAGAGTACTTTATGACCCCCCCCCCCAAAAGTTAATGGCAAAACCCTTCTGCCAAAGACACTGTACACTGTTGGTAGGGAACATGGAGGGACCTGGCTAGGATCTGGAAGAGAGTCAGTCCCCGGACAGTTAGCTTGTCTAGTTCCAGAAGGTGCTACAATGAGTGACTTGGGGAAAATGGCCAACATATGTCCAATCAACTCGAGGTCTAAGTTACTTAGTAGCAAACAAACTGACATGATGCTCACCCAAGTGCAATAGTGGCACACAGCCATGGTGGGTAACCAACTGCTCTTGAATTGACTAATGGATCTGCTCAGTGGAATGGAACCCATAGCTAGAACTGGGAAAAAAGTAAGAACCATATACAAAAAATGAGTTAGCTCTCCAATATCAAGCTCCCCCTAATCTTGGGCTACAAGAGGGCCTACACTTATTAATTTCTCTCTAAAATAATAATGGTCATCTCATTTATCTGGTGCTGACTCCCCGCTCTCCATTGGAGATTCTGCTTCTCTTTTTCAGGTGGATGCAGAACCTAAGGAGAGTTTCAGCCCATCACACCTTACCTAGGCCCTAGGTGAAACCTTAGAGTAATTGGGGAAATGAGCAAGAGTGCTACTTTCTTGGTGAACCTGGTACCAACACAAGGGTGAAGGAGATAGACACAGAGAACACTCAACTCTTACCATTCCAGAGATCCAGAGACACAGAGGCTCCCAAGACCTCATCACTGAAGTAGACCTAAAATGAATCCAACATGGCTCACGGAAATATGTGGAAGAGGGGGCGGAAAAATTGTTAGAGCCACAAGTTGGGACATTATGCATAGACGCTGCCTCTTACCTATGACTGATGGCTACTCACAACACATAACTGATGCACTACCCACAATCCCCAAAGAGAAAGGTCCCTTTGGAGGGGAGATGACAGAGAGGAGGCTAATGATGTGCTGTTTATACACTGAGTATGTACATAACTAATAAAGAAAAAAAAATCTGATCGCTGAAGGACACATTCACTCAGCCCAAATCATTCTGCCTGGGAACCTCTCACTGTAACTTAAATTGGATTGTAGAAGATATGAAATGTGATTTTCTTTGTTAGCCAGTATAGGATTAGAATGTTCCTCACTTGTTAGGATGGATCCCATTTTAATTTTTCTCAACAGAATATGTTCTTAATTAGCCTCTGCTTCCGAAACATCCCTGACATTTTGTGTTCCTAAACTGATAGCTCTCTTGTTTCATGGTCCTTTCTGCTGTTGATTAGTGACAGCACAATACTGATTTGTGTCCTTAAGTACAATGGGTCTTTCATAGGAATGTGAACTTTTTCCCTTTTTCCCTTCTTTACTTCCATTCTTATTATTACATGCTCATATATATTATCTAAAAATAAGAAATACATTTTCATGGTTAAAAAATCAAAATTACATAAAAGATAGAACTTGTTATTTTAAGACTTATCTATTTGCCACTTGACTCATTCTTCTTTTTATTTGCTTCTGGTGTAAGCCAATGATTCTTTATTAAATATTTTATTTACACATTTATTAGAGAGAAGGAGAGAAAGAGAGAGAGAGAGAGAGAGAGAGAGAGAGAGAGAGAGAGAGAGAATGGGAGTGACAGGGCCTCCAGTAACTGCAAACAAACTCCAGATGCATGTGTCGCCTTGTGCTTCTGGCTTACTTGTGTCCTGGAGAATTGAACCTGGGTCCTTAGGCTTCACAAGCAAGCATCTTAACCACTAAGCCATCTCTCCAGCCTGTAAGCCAATGATTTTAAAGCCATTTTTTTTGTCAGAGAAGTACTATGTCTAATTTAATAATATATTATCCTGAGAATTTTCAGTATAGTACAAAAGAGAGACTTCAATTTTTTTTTATGTGCTTCTGGCTTTATGTGGGTATTTGGGAACTGAGCCCGGGTTATTAGACTTTGCAGGTTAGTGCCTTACCCTCTGAGCCATCTCTCCAGCCTGAATTTAATCTTTTATAACTATGTATGTTTTGAGTTGTGCATGTAACCATAATTTATTTCAGCAGCTGTTAATTAGTAGACACTATTGTTCTCTTAAAAGTGTTAATACTGAAAATAGTCTATAATGGAAAGTCTTTTTCATAAGCAATGCCATATATATACTTGTATGATTATTTTTATGGTAAAGTCTCCAAAGTCCAAGCAGGATATCAAATAGAAACACACAAATTTGATGAGCTTTTTCTTATCATTCTCCAGTTTTATACAATATTTGCATATCAATAATAAATGGTGGAGAGGGCTTGTTTCCCAATGGGACCACTGACAGAAGAGGATTAATTTTTAGGCATTTATTTATTAGTAGCTGTTAAATTTTTGTTATTCCTGTTATGGACAAGACTAAGTCTATCATTTTTAAGTTTACGATGATTTTTCACATATATACAATATGCTTTGATCATAGTTCACTCCCACTGCCTTCTTTTCACTCCCTTTGCATTCCCCTTCCATTGACCCCCTTCTCCTCTACCAGCCTCTCTTCCCTGATCTCTTCTCCTCCTCCTACCTTTTGTCCCCATATTCAGACGTGAGCCACTGAGTTTACCACTGATTTCCTGTGTGGGCGAGAGTAAGGGATTATTTACCTCCAGAGTTTTCTCATGTGCTTAATGAGGTGTTTTTCTTACACCTAGAATTTTGACGATTATACTTTCATGAATTGACATTGTTTCAATTTTATGTCAGCTATAATTTTTGGTTGTGGGACAAGATGGTAGAATGGCTGTTGGTCTGGCTCCTGACCTTTTTTTTTTTTTTTTTTCGGTAGGCATAGATGATGGGCAAATGTGATTACTTTTTGCATTTACCTTTGCTGAGTCCTATTTCTTTCATATTTGCAGTTTCATGTCTTCTATCAGCTTCACAAACTGAATATATAGAGCAATATATCCTCAAAACTTACTTGCTTCCCAATCATTACTACTTCTCCTGAGACACGTTTTACAAATGAATATCCCTTTCTCCTTCAGCATAGTCCGTATGTCTTTAACTCTATGTTTGTAATCCATCCTTATTTTTCAGTGTAAGTCACTGTCCTTTTTAAAATTTTGTATTTTTACTAATCCTTTCCCTAGCTGTCTTTAATTTCAGCTGATGAACTTCCATTTAATTCTTATTTGTGCAAGATGTCAAATAACTGCATAGAAACATATAACTTTAATGGTAGGAGTCATCAGTGCCCAGATGTTTTCACCTCACATTTAAAAGATAGTCACAGCACTTAGTTCCTTATAAATTCTTCCAGAATTCCATATATATCTTTTTATCTGGTCCTTGACCATTCACTCCCTAAGAAAAGTCATGATTGTCACTTCATTTTAGGAATATGGTTTTACAGTATAATTAATCATTGACACCTTGTGTATTTATTGCTCAATTCTTATAATTTTTTGACACTTGGACGAAATTAATGTTATCTTTCAGTACACTTCAGTTTTTACTTAGTTTATTTACCTTTGGCCATTCCTTATTCTAAAACTTCGGCTGATCTTTTTCCAGAACTCTTATCTAAACTGCATTTCATATTGCCCTCCCTATAATCTCATCTTAACATATGACTGATTTAAAAAAAACACAAACATGGTTTCTCTGAAGTTTTCCTTATTTATATCTCCTGAGATGTTACCCTGGCCAGTGTAGGACATGGCAGGTAAGTCATCTGGACCTAGCTCTCATCCTGCAGCAGGACCATCTTTCTTGCAAAACTCACCTTCTGCCCTATGTTAGCCATTTGTAAATCTTAATTAGTTCTGGCAGGGAAACACCATTTATAATGCCCCTCTTATGTTTCATGAGCCATTTTATGTCCTTATAGATTATTATTCTACAAGAACAAAAGCCTGCTGATTTTGTAACCATGTCTATGCATGTAAATCCTTTAGCCACTGAGTCAACTCTCCATGCCCCATAAATTATAATTTGGATGACTAGCAAAATATGCAACTTCCTGCATGAGCTTATATTTCAGCAGACAGACACAATGACTCATTTGAGTCCAGAAAAATATTCAGGCAGTAAAACTACTGAGGTTGGATATGTGTTACAGAAGTGCTAGAGGTGAAACATACAACTTAACGTAGCTTGGGGATGAACCAGTAAGGAAGATGTTTGGCTGTGGCATAGATATTTACTCACGAATCATTTTTATGTAGTGAACTAAAAGGAAGGCAACATTTCTTGGAACTAGAGCAAAAATATGGTTACTTATATAACAGGAAAGGCACATGGCAAAGGGAAGATACGATAGTTCATATAAATATAAATGCTCATGTTTTTCTGAGAAAATTAGGATTGTATTATTTAATATAAAAATAAACTTTATGTGATTATGATAATAGAATTTCAGCTGGAGAGGTTATTAGGATTATCTTGTGACCTGATTCTAATCTTAGAAGTAGGGAGCAAGAGCAAGGGAGTGAGAGATAAAGGGAGGGAGGAAGGGAAATGGATGAGGGGAGAGGGAAGATGGTAGCATGTATGAGAAGTACTTATTCTATAGGTCAGATTACTGACCTTTGTGCTTTCATGGTTCTGAAATGTTGGGTTGCATAGTAGGAAAATAAGGATTTGCCAAATACTTCAATAAAGCTGGGTGCAAGTATACCAACACACTGATTTTAGTCCATGGATAGCATGCTGGAATTCCCATCCAGAGAAGAATAAATAGCAAGTTTGTGTTTTTAATGTCTCCTCTTTCATTTCTTTTTAAATTAATTCATGTATTCTCTTTTGTTCTTAATTTAAAAGCATTTACTTTCTCAATAAACATAGAATGACCTGTCTTCACTGAGAAGCGTCAGTGCACTATGTGGCCTGAAGATACAGATTAGTTCCATCTCTAGGTGTCATCTTCCTTGTGGACAAGAATCACTCAAAGTACATGTTGTCGATACTTGGGCAGATTCGAGTCTTCTGTTGTCAATTAATATGATAATATCATGGAAAGTAGAAAATGACAATGAGCATATTATCCTACTTGTAAAGTTTATCTTTAACTTTCTCGTGAGTGAAAATGTAGGAGTTTCTTTTCATCACAATACACTTGATTTCCTTCTTTTTGTTGTTAATTTTTAAAGTTACCATAAAATTGTTGAAGCTCACAAAAAAATCATGGATTAAAAAAACTTAATTAAGTCTGTTATATGGTAAAGCAGTTTATCAAAAATCGTTTTCTTACCAGAATAGACTGCATAAATGTTGTTCACTTACAAAAATCTGCTTTCCTACATTCATATAGCTCCAATAGTCTCCATCCTTCATCACATATCTCCAATTCATATACTTATTTCCTCATTCAAACTCCACCTTTTACTAATCTTCCTATTACCCCTTCCTCTCTTCAACACTCAAATATCACTACTCTTAGCTTTTAAAATATCTACAAATCACACCTTCTCTAACCAATACACTAGTTTGCAGAGACTTTGTAAACAGCTGTAATACAAAATGGTATGTTAGAATTGAGCAAAACCAGAACTTCTGATACCTCTGAGATTCAACACTGTTTAACCCCTAAAAACCTAAGTGAAACACACTTCCTACTGAAGACACCCAACCAAAAAGGATTTGTACACACACAAAATAACAGCAGAGATGAGAAAGGGGAGCAAATAAAATAGTAAAACAACAAAGAAGCATAAAGAATAAAGGAGAAATAGACCACAATACTCTTCTCCAGCCACTTAACTTTTCTATAATGGAAACTAAAAACAAAATAGCTAAAAAATCTGAGAACATTCAACATAATTTCATAGTAACAGTCCTGTAGAAAATCTAAATAGGTGGTACATACAAAAAGCACACAGCCAATATTATGTTATATGGAGGAAAGTTGAAGTCATATCCCCTCAAGTCAGCAGTGAGAGTATGTCCACTCTTCCCACTTCTAGTCAATATTATGTCTGAAGTCCTAGCTAGAAAGTAAAGCAAGAAAAAAAAATCACAGAAAGAATAAAAATGGAAAAGGAAGAATCAAACTATCCCCATTTGCAGATGACATGATCATATATGAAAAAGATCCTATAGAATCTACCAGAAAACTCCTAGATCTAATAGGACACTTTCATTAAAATTTAATTAAAGTCCTAGAAGCTACATGATATTGGGCCCATCAGTAGATTGTCATGGATGATGGTGAAGGGCAAAAAATTAAGACATTCAAATGGAATAGGGCAGCTGGAGAGAGGGCACGGTGGTTAAAAGTTCTTGCTTGAGAAGCCTGACTTTCCAGGTTCCATTCCCCAGTATCCACATAAAGCCAGATGCACAAAGCGGCACATGCATCTGGAGTTCTCTTGCGGTTGCAAGAGGTCCTGATTCATCCATTTATTCCCTCTCTGTGTCTCTCTCTCTCTAGTTGCTAATAAATAATAAATAAATAAATTTTAATCAAAGAGGGACTGCTAGGAAAGGAAGGTAGGATCAGTGTAAGGTGATGGAGGACAAAGAAAGGTCGTGGGAGGGGAATTATATATGTAGATTTTTTTTTTTTTTTTTGGTTTTTCGAGGTAGGGTCTCACTCTAGCCCAGGCTGACCTGGAATTCACTATGCAGTCTCAGGGTGGCCTCGAACTCTCGGCGATCCTCCTACCTCTGCCTCCCGAGTGCTGGGATTAAAGGCGTGCGCCACCACGCCCGGCTTTGTAGATATATTTTAAAACAGTAAAAATATACTAAAAAGCTACTGATATGTATACATTGGTTTTTATCAAACTGTTTTTTCAGAAAATTTTAGCAGATCTGAGAGAATTTTGTTAAAGTCTATATGGTCATTTAAGATGTCACCTGGAATTGGATTGATTCCTTTTCATATTTGTATCTATTTCATTTCCCTCTGTTATCTTAATTTTCTTCTTAAGTTTTCATGTGGTAAATTGAAAAATTGAACAGAGTGGGTACTGTTGTCTTATTTAAGATTTTAGAAGAAATCCTCTCTGTATTGCCTTATTCAGTATCATGTAAGCTATTATTTCTTATGTGTAATCTTTTTATGTTGAGGTATATTCTGTTTATTCATAAGTTTAGGACTTTAATCATGAATGCATATTGAACTTTGTCAAATGTCTTTTCTGTGTCTATAGAGGTGATCGCTTGATTTCTATCCTTAAGTCTATTTTTGTAATTGCTACGTTTACTTTTCCTGGGGAAATATGATCAAATGTCTAGTCACCCAAAATAACAATGCAATGATAGATCACCAAAGTGATTCTAAAAATGTCCAGCTCAGGGAAACATTTAGTTTATTGCTTTTACTTAGAGAACATTGATGAGAATTTTTTATAGGATTAAATCATGAGTCAGCACAAGAACCCCACATGAAGGTAGATGTAGAACCCACGGAGGCTACCTGTGCCATCTCCCTCTCAGCAGACCTTCCACCTCCTGTACACTGCAGCTACGCTCAAGATTACTTGTAGCCATGGTAGGAGGGAGAGAGTAGTGGCCAGTCTCCCAACTTAAGCTTCTGTGGCCATCTTGCCCCTCTTTTCACAGAGGCATGTCAGTAGTTCCGTGACCACTCCATAGATCCAACTCTCACTGTATTGTACTGCTCAACATGGCTACCTGGCCCAAACAATCTCTTCTCCTAACTGCAGGTGGGATGATCCTGTTATTCTCTGAGGAAAACGGCCATACTACAACATTGGCATGTTACATTTATTGATTTGTATAGATAGAACCACCCTTGCGTGCTTCAGATAAAACCAACTTGGTCCTGATGTATGTTCTTGAATTCAGTTGGAAAGAATTTTGTTGATAATTTTTCAGTCAATGTTCATCAGGGAAATTAGATACTTAATCTTCCCTACAAGCTGGAAAGATGGCTTAATTGTTAAGGTGCTTGCCTGCAAAGCCCAAGAACCCAGGTTCAATTCCCCTGAATGCATGTAAAACAGACGCACAAGGTGGCACATGTGTGGAGTTGGTATTCAGTGGCTAGAAGCCTTGGTGTGCCCATTCTCTATCTGCTGCTCTTGCTCTCTTTCTCTCTCTCTCAAATAAGTAAATATAAAATAAAAAGAGGGCTGGAGGGATGGCTTAGCAGTTAAGGTGTTTGTCTGCAAAGTCAAAGGACCCTGGTTTGAGTCCCCAGGACCCATGTAAGCCAGATGCACAAGGTGGCATATGCATCTGGAGTATGTTTGCAGCAGCTGGAGGCCCTGGCACACTCATTCTCTCTCTCTCTGACTCTATCAAATAAATAAATAACTAAAATCTTTAAAAAATAAAATAAAAGAAAACTACTTTAAATGTTAAAATCTATTATTTAAAAAAAAAGTCACTGGTTTTCTGTTTCTTTACATACATTTGGTGTCACATTAAGACTGGATTTTAGAATGAGCTTCCAAGATGTTCCTTCCTCTTCTAGTTTGTGGAATAGTTTGATAAGTAATAGTATCAAATCATTAAAGTATGGCTGAATTCAGCAATGAATCCTGTGGATTTCTTTCTGGGAAATTAAAAAAAATATTTTATTTATTTATTTATTTATTTAAGGGATTGGCAAATAGAGAGAGAAAGGAAGTGCCAGGCTCTCCAGCCACTGCAAACGAACTCTAGACACATGCACTGCCTTGTGCATCTGGCTTACGTGGGTCCTGGGGAAATCAAACCTAGGTCCTCTGGCTTTGCAGGCAAGTGCCTTAACTGCTAAGCCATCTTTCCAGCCTCTTTCTAGGAGATTTTAATTACTGCTTTGATCTCTTTGATTGTGATTCATATGTTCACGTTTTATACATACTTGATTTAAATTTGATGTACAAATTTAGAAATTTTTATTTCTTCTAGCTTTTTTTTTTCCATTTTGAAATATGTTTTCAATATATTCCCCACTGATCTTACGGATTTTGATGACATGTGACTCTGACATTCTTTCTGCCCCCTCTTCCGCAAAATTTCCCTGAGCCATGCTGGGTTCATTTTTGGTCTGCTTCAGTGATGAGATGTTGGGGGCCTCTGAGGCTCTGGCTCTCTGATTTGGTAGGAGTTGATTTTTCTCTGTGTTGTAACAACACTTACCCTGATTAGGTTAGGTCTTCTCTGTCTTTTTTTTTTTTTTTTTTTTTTTGGCTGTATAGAAATTTGTCCATCTCTAATTAATTAATCAACTTATTTTTTTTACAAAGGACCAACTCTATTCTGATTGATTCTCTGTTTGTTCTTCTAATCACTGTTTTCTTAATTTCTACCCCAATCTTTGATATTTGTTATCACCTATTCTGCTTGGGTTTGACTGCTTCTTTTGTCTCCAGGCCCTTGATGGAATCATTAGGTTATTCGTTTCAGATTCCTTCAATTTTTTTTCCCATATTAACACCTGTTGTAGTTACTATCTAGTTACTAGGACAAAACACCTGACCAGAAGCATGTCATAGGACAAAAGGGCTCTTTCTGCTCACAGTTTTCATAAGAAGTTTCATCATGGTGGGATAACAATGACTAAAACGGGAGGCTGGCTCACGTCATCACAGAGCAGCAGACAGTTTGTAGAATGAGCTGAAACATACCCAGTAGGAATGAGCTACTCAACCGCAAGGGCTGCTCCCAGTAACACACCTCTTCTGGCAAGGCTGTGCACCTCCCCCCATTTAACACCAGCTTGGGACCAAGTATCTAAAACACACGAGGCTATGGAGGACAATTGCATTCAAACACAGAACATAAAACATAGAAAACATCCTACAAACTTTATGCTTTTGACTACTGTGGCTGTGTGACAGAAGATCTGGTAACTTGTGCTATAATTTTCATTTGATTCTGTGAAAAAAAATTTTTTTCTCCCTGATATCCTCAACGGTGCTCCATTCATTCAAAAGTGTATTGCTTAATTACAAGCATTTGTGTAACGTATGGTGTTTATCTTGCTGTCTACTCTAGGTTTACCGATTGTGGTCAGATAGTATATATCACATGATTTCAATTCTTTGTGATTGTTAAGGTTGGCTTGTTGCCTATTATTTGATGAATTTTAGAGTTGTTTCCGTGCACCATTCAGAATAAGGTACATTTTGGAATATTCTGCAAATATCTGTCAAATCCTGTTGATCCATGGCATAAGGTAGCTTTGAAGTTTCTTTACTAACTTGTTTTGAAAAGAATAAGTATGAAAGGATAATATCAAAGTCACCGATTATTATTTTGTCTAGATCAATGTGATATTTTATGGCTTTTGGAATTTTATGAAATTCAGAGCAAGATATAATACAGAAACATTTATAATTGCTATATCTCCTTGTGTTTATTATGTGCAGGGTTTGCGTGTGACCCCATGTGTGTATGTGTATATTTCATGCAAACATTTGTGTGCATGTACATGGCAATGTGCGTGTACAAGCAAGTGGAGGCCAGTGCTTGACTTCAGAGGTCCTCCTCAGTTGTTTTCCAAGTTATTTATTGAGACAGGGTTTCTCACACAACCCAACTCATTCATTAGGCAATTTTAGCTAGCCGGCTTTCTCCAGCAATCTGCCTGTTTTCACCTCCATAATGCTGAAATTATAGGCATATCTAAAAATCTCCATGGGTGCTGGATATTCAGCTTCTAGGCTCGTGCTTGCACGGCAATTGTTTTCCAGCTGATCTATCACCCAAACCTTTATTTATTTTTCTTCATGAATTCTTTTTATTAATATGCAGTGCACCCCTTGTGGCTGATTTTGATTTGTTTGGTATCTACTCTGTCAGATATGAGGGTTGCTGATCTTCGTTCTTTCATTTTATGTTTTCATTGTTCATTTTTTTTTCCCCCAGAGTGATGTGTTTTTATGAGACAACAAACAGTTGGATCCTGCATTTTAATTTTTTCAGCAAGTCTGCATCTTTTACTTGTCAGGTTGATGCCATTTCTATTCTCAGTTAATGTTGACAGGCTCTGTTCACTTATATTATATTGGCATTTTTCTGCTTATTTGAACCATTGATAGTTCTTTTCCTTCCCTGTTAGTATGATTGTTCACATTGTTGGGCAAGATTAATCCCATCTTGGTTCTTCTCTGTTCATGTGAAGTATATTATTCTCCATACATCAAAATGTACTGGGTCTGGGAAGATGGTTTAGCAGTTAATATGCTTACCTACAAAGCCACAGGACTCATGTTCAATTCCCCAGTGCTCCCATAAAGCCAGATGCACAAGGTGATGGAGCTATCTGAACTTTGTTTGCAGTGGCTAGAGACCCTGGTGCAACCATTGTCTCTTACCCTCTCTTTCTCCTTCTCTCTCTCTTCAATCAATAAATAAAATATCTAATATCGATTTTATATTCTGATATGTGATAATCTGGAATATTTTTATTTTTCTTTCTTGCCTTCCCTTAGGAAATGATGACCACCAGCATTATCTCCCTGCATCATACTATTTCCCATGGGATATAAGTAAACCCAGTGTTTAAGTGAAAATTTTTTTCTCTTGAACTTAGGAACACTGGCAAGGAGCCCTAGGTACTGACATACTCAGGGAAATATAACAAACTAAAAGTAAGTAAAAAATAAGTCATGACTGAGTAAAATTATAGTAAAATAATGAGGGAAATATCTTTCAAAAATGATTGATAGTTATATGACTCAGAGGCATAACACTTTCACATGCATGCTAATTTTCCTTAGCCAATGACTGAGGTCTATTTTGGTTTTTAAATGTCTGATTTCCATCCATCCCTTGCAGGATGCTGTGTTTTTGTCAAGTTCCTCCACTGGTGGGCTACAAAAGATTCAGATATGGACTGAGGTAATGTGTTTGAAGATATCCATATTCACAAGAGCAAGGAAATCGAAAGGCACTAACAGAAACATCAGGTGTCCTTTTTAGTCTAGTTCTGGAAGTCCAACCTTGCAAAATGGCTGTCTGTATTAGTTTGACCATTTCAGTTACCTTGTGTGTGTGCAATCAAACAGTGCCTGTATAACCTTGACATAGTCAGACTTGTTTTTTCTTTAAGCACCTCATAGGTTCTAGGAAGCTACAAGCATTCATGCCAGCTTAAGATACCTGCAATGGAATGGAAAAGTCAGGAAGAGGCTTGGAGACTTGAATAAGAGGATTATGGAGTAACACCCCAGCTATACCACCAAATTATTTTACTGAAAAGGAGAGCATTGCAACTTCGTGAGCTCTATAAAGACTCAACGCTCAATACCATGAGATAAAAGAGGCTGTGGGGTGAGACTTTGGGTCATCAGCTCCCTGGCAGAAGCACACGTTATGAACATATGTGTGTAGAACAGTAATCCATCATACAATGGGAGAACGCAGTGGATATTAGATTCCACCTGATCTGGGCTGTGTGTTATAGAGGTGGATCATTTCCCACAATAACTATGTCTCTGCACTAACACCTCTTCTTAAAATTTGTACCTATGCTCTTAGGAAAGACAGGGGTGGTATGTATGAGCAGAATTTGAAGAAGTAATACCATGCAGAAGTTCACAGCTAGTTTCAGTTTGTTGGGAGCCAAATGTAGACCATGACCACATGTCATCTTCACTGAGGATTGCAACTGAAAGCAAAACTGAGGAAAATGTTCTCAGTGGACAGAGCTACAAGCGGTTGGGCTGACCCTGGACAGATGAGCTTTTACCCCTGAGGAGAAGAAAATCTCTTCTGTTCAGCCACAGATTTAATAGAAACTCAAATGGAATATGTAACATAATATGATGTAGAGAAGAAAATGCAGTTAAAATTTTGGAATGAGCACAGTGTGCATGTTTCCATGTCTCATAAAAGGTGTTGGAAAGAGTGTTTCTTGCACACAGGAGTTAATGAACAATGAAGATGGTGGAAGGTCTGGTCCAAATGCTTGCAGACCACTTCTGTTTTAAGTGCTTATGAGACAGCTAATGAAGTATCATCAGTACTGTGCATGTTCCCTGTTGTATGGATTAGTTACCACCAAAGGTGTAACATAGATAATGGAGATCCCAACATTTCAAATACAAAGACTAATGTCAACATCTCTACATGGTACAATCTACCAGGGAGGTGTCACAAACTCCTGATAGAATAAAGATTATATTGGATTTCTTTTATTTTCAGTGCATTGGTAATTTGTCTTTCCTGAGAATGATGCATACTCTAAAGCATGGCTGTGCTTTTCCTACCTTCAGTATCATGGCCAACTCCAATATCACAGCTCACAGAACGTCTGGATTCTCCACTTGCAAAACTATATAAAATGTCCTTGGCCAAGTGAATTTTTATCATATAAGATGTATAGAATTCTTATCATCATTATCAAATACAACAATGGGGTGTTTCTATCAGTCAGTGATATCATCAGGGAACATTCTGGTCAGCCTCACAGTTAAGAGGTGAAGAGATTACTTGGGGATCCCAGCATTTAGGTGATGTCCTTTGAGATGTGGCATATATTTTGGAATCAGAGATTTTAAGTCGTGTTGTTTTTACTAACGGGGCTGTGATCTATAGAAAAGGATGGAAGGAAATGGCCTCTCCTCCGATCCTTTCAGTTATGGAGGTATGCTTATAGGGTACATATGTACTTACTATATGTAAATTATGCTAGATTCTAATGCACAAGGAAAATCTGTTTATACCTCATAGCAGTGCCTCATGGTTCTTGCACACCTCACATTACCTGGCTTTCTGAATTCTCCTTAGAGTAGGAAAGACAAGGGCATGTACACAAAATGATGAGGATCCCAAATGCACCTGGAATTCTGAGTCCTTTTCCTTCTGTTAGTGGAAAAGGTAAATGATATAGAATCAATCTTTATGAGATGAGTTCAGATAGCTGGGAGGAGAGGCTGGATGTGGAGCAGAAATGACTCAGGAACATGGAACCTTTCCTCAGTTCTACCATTAATCTCTTGTGCTTCCCTGAAGAAAATACTTACTGTGGCTCTGAACAGTTTCTTTTATAGTAAATGTTGAGAGTCATTCCTAACATCCCTCTATCTTTAGTCACAAGAGTCCAAGTGCTCTTTGTATAATTTCTGAGATAGACCAGTGTGAAGTAAACCTTTGTACATCTGCTATGTACAGCAATAGGCTTTGGGCCAAGGATACAGTAGGTCCTTGTGAAGTTGCAGAGAGTTTATTTCATCAGACAGATGTGTGTGTGTGTGTGTTTGTGAGACAGCATCTCATGTAGCTTCTCGACGGACCTGAACTTGATACAGTGACAGAGATGAATGTCTCATGATCCTCCTTGCTTTTCCTCAACCCACCCTTGCAAATGCTTGGATTACACCAATTGCCACCACATCTGACATCACACAAATATTTTTCCACATAGTTTATTTATTTATTTTCCTTTTACTACACAGATACCACAAACTCAAGCTGTGTTCATTAAGAAGGAGCCTTTTGTGACCAGGAGACAGAGGAGATGGTCCCATTCATGTTACACATGGGTTGGAGCTGAGTAATACCATATGGAACCATTGGAAGGGTACGTGTCCACACCATCATGGCAAAGTCTCTTATTTGACAAAATCTGAGTCCTTGCTCCTGTGTTATCTTTTCCTGAAGAAAGGAGGCAGTGCTGTCAGTCCATGACACTGTGAAAATCTTCACAGGAGGTCTTCTCACATACGCTCCACTCGCTCTCTGCCTTTTCTATCTTTTTTTTCCTACTATGAATATACTTGGTTCTCAATTCTTGAGTGTACAGATATGTTGCACATTTCTTGCTTGCCCTACTCCCCTTCCTATCCTGGAGGCCTCTGTCTAATTATCCTATCAGTTTCTTGTCTAATTTTCAACCCAGTAACATTTTCCTCTGCTTCCTGCCACACCCTGTATTTTTTCCCCCTCTGTGACTTCTCCTAGTATTTCCTCTTATCCGACACTGATAATTAGGCTGGAAGGATTCTTTCTTACCGAAGGTTTGGATTTCCCAGTGGAATTTTTCTGTTCCACATAAGCAGGCAGTATACACTATATAAGTAGCAAAGTACTCAATGTTTCCCAAGAAGTCATCAATACTGATTTGAGCCTGAAGTGAAGAAAGTGAAGTTTAAAAAGTGTAGATCTATGCAAGGCAGCCTGGGGAAACCAACTATTAACATAGTGCTACTCATGGAAGGGATTAGTCAGGAGTTTCCCACCAGTCTTCCTGCCTCACTCCAACTGCTATATGATTTCATCTTTTCAAAAAACTCTGCTGTTCCCAGAATGCCTAAACCACAACCCCATAGGGGATACCTCCAACCCCACTAGGAAGTGTTCCCAAAGGAATGGGGGCAGAGACAAGGGAAAAGATAGTACCAACACAAGATATATCCATATGAAACATGTTAATAATATAATCAACATAAAAGCACGTCTCCATGTGTGTGCGTGGTTATATTTATTTATGTGAGCATGCAAGTAAATATGCATGAGTGCACATGGAAGACAAGCTCAAACATCTTTTCTCATGAATTCTGTACACCTTTTCTGTAACAGGGTCTCTCAGTGGCCTTGCGTTTGTCACTTTGGCTAGACTGACTAGCCAGTGAGCCTGAGGTATTTTCTTATCTCTGCTTCCCTAATGCTGGAAGTACAAGCAAGTACCCCATACTTGGATTTTTTTTTTTTTAATATGAAGCCGGGCGTGGTGGTGCACGCCTTTAATCCCAGCACTCGGGAGGCACAGGTAGGAGGATCACTGTGAGTTCGAGGCCACCATGAGACTCCATAGTGAATTCCAGGTCAGCCTGGGCTAGAGTGAGACCCTACCTCAAAAAACCAAACATATATATATATATATATATGGGTCCTAGGGATCAAATCCATCAACATTCTGACATGTCATATACTCTAGTGACTCAGCCATATCCTCAGCTCTCTGGAATTCTCTTTTTAAAATTTTTTAAAAAAAAATTATTTATTTGAGCGAGCGAGAGAGCGAGAGAGCGAGAGAGAGAGAGAGAGAGAGAGAATAGGTACGCCAGAGCCTCCAGCCACTGCAAACAAACTCCAGACACGTGTGCCCCCTTGTGCATCTCGCTAACATGGGTCCTGGGGAATTGAGCCTCGAACTGGGGTCCTTAGGCTTCACAGGCAAGTGCTTAACCACTGAGCTATCTCTCCAGCCCTGGAATTCTCTTTAAGTTGAATTCAGATTTAGTCTGCATTTCAAAAAGAACGGAAGCAATGAGATATTCTTTGTCACGGAGTGACCAATATTTAGAAATTTTTCTTGAGGAAGTTGTGAATTATCACATGTATTCTGTCTCTTACAGTGAAAGTGAGTGAAGGTAGGTAAATGGGTCTGGCTGACAATCAACATCATTTTGTTTCTTAAATGGTTGTCTGGATTCATATTTTAGTATTGGAATGTCCAAGGAAAAATAACACAATTACTGGGATATGTTTAATTCATAAGCTGGTCTTCATACAAGTCATGGCTGAGGCTTTCTAAATCAGTCACTGAAAAATATTATCTCTGTAGGGACCAAGAAAGGTATGATGGTTGGTTCACATCAGTTTTCACACTCTGTGTAGTGAGGTAACAACAAAGACCAAGGCTCAGCTGTCATCCCGATAGGATGTGTTAGGTTACAAGCTTCTTCCACAGCTCCTCTTTCTGCCATGGTGACTTGGGGTGTTGCTAACTGTCATTTTTTTTTAAATGGGTTTATGTGCTTTAGTTCTCTGTGAGTGGGAAATCCAGGTTTAGCATATATAGTACTGTGTTTATGGTATTAAAAAATACCCTGGGTTTGAACCCTCTTTGCTATCTAATACTTATCCCTGGTTTTACTCAACCAATACAGTTTGAAACTTTTTAATCAATAATTTCAAGAGTGAATGAGTTTGTGTGACGAGAAGCAATCTGCTACACCATAGAGGATGGTTGCCTATAACTTAAAATATCTAGCATCATTTTTAGTTAAAAATATTGGGAAATATTTGTATCCATCTTGGGGTCTTTACTTTCTCTGAAAATTTTCTTTGTGATTGTTCCTATTTTCTTAAAGCCTAAAGGAATTTTGACTGAACTGGACATTTTGTCATAAACCAAGGTAGTTTGTGAAGTGATTTGGGGGTACTTGAATAACAGTAGGATCTTCTGATAGGATAGAGATAAGAAAGAGTAATGGGGACAGGGAGGACCAAAATACATTATACATGCATGAACATATTAAAAATAATTAGAAATGATTTTGTTGATACCAGTATGTCAGGGATTATCTGATGGCTAGTCTCTAACTTTAGAAAGAAATCAGAATTCTAGCATATTGTACTTCATACAGTCCGTTGAGATACAACTTTATTTATTTATTTATTTACTTATTTATTTATTTATTTTTCAAGGTAGGGTCTCAGTCTACCTTAGGCTGACCTGGAATTCACTGTGTAGTCTCAGGGTGGCCTTGAACTCATGGCGATCCTCCTATCTCTGCCTCCCAAGTACTGGGATTAAAGGCATGTGCCACCACGCCCAGATGCATCTTTTTTTTAACCTCATTATTGTATGGGCTGGGGGCAGGAACTGGGCTGCAAGTCATATTATAGTTTGAATAGTACTTCCTAATCACTATTTCTCAGTCTGACCTATCCTTGTTTCTTCCTCATTATCATTGCTTTCATTTTTCTCTACTCTCTCCTTTTGTCCCCTTGTGAGGTATCACCCCACATTCAAATTTTTTCACAATATCATTTCTTCAATATGAAAATAGAATTTATGGCAGATGTATTTCAAACAGTGTTTCTCCAAGGTTCAAGTCTAATGTAAACAAAGTCACTTATGGGGTTTTTATAAAAAAAATACAAAAGCACTCTTTATCATCATATTTCTTTCCATTTTCTTTCAGTCCTAACTCCTGATTACTCACTTGCCACTCGGCAGTTTTTCACAATGTTGCTCACTGAGACGAGTATTAATCCTTCACCTTCCTCTCAATATTTAGTATGTCCCATGCTTCTTGGAACTCTCTGTACTCTGTAGGGAAAGAGGCAGAAACACAAAGTGACATGGAGTCCAGGACCGAGGCGTCCCTGCAGGTTGGGGCCGAGGGCTCTGTCGAGTCCAGGTGTGGGAGACACTGGGCGTTCTGTGCTTTTCTCTGGAATGATCTCTCTCTGTGTGACTCAACTGTAGTGCAGCCAAGGCACACTGATGCAGTAGGGTGAGGCGCATGGAGGGCAGAACAGAGAGTTAGTCTGTTCACCTAATGCTTGTAGGACCTGGGCTCGCAGAGCAACTTGTCCTCTATTATGCAGTCCCAGTGACTTCTCTATGGTGGTGTCTTGGGCAGGGCAATTGTTTGATTGTACCGTCTGCCTCAGCTCATGCTGAACTATTTATGTGCTTTTTTTTTTTTTTCCTTGCAGAATCATCTCTGATTTCACCAATGTTCCTTGTATTATACTACTATACTAGCAATAGGATAGGATTCCTCAATATCATGTAATTCTCACACTGATGAGCTCAGGTTTATGATAATGATTGATTGAGCTCAGCAAAGCTTTGCAGCTCATGGACTACAGGCCTAAAAGACCCACCAAAAAACTTCGGCTTTGTCAACCAAATGCTTGATTCTCAAGTCATGTTCTTCACACTCCAACCCCCATATCTCTCTGCCTCTCTTAGAGAAACACCCATGCTTGGAAGTTATTCTTTCTTCATCCAAATCTCTATGGATTTGTCTCCATATTCTAGATATGTCTTTATCAAGTGTGCTGCCCGGGGAATGCTAACCTCATCTGCCAACCAATACTTTCCTGCAATCAAAAAGTAGTAATTTCATGCATGGAAGACGTATCAGTGGCTAAGAGTACTTCCCTGCAACACAAAGGCCTGAGAGGGCCAGGGTTTTATGCCGAGCTCCCATGAAAAATGTCATCATTGCTGCATATGATACAATCACAGGCCTGGGGTGGGGACTGAGATGGGAAACTTGCTGGGGCTTGCTGGTCAGCCACTGTGGCTTTAAAAGCGACAACTTCAAGCTCAGTGGAGACTCTGTCTCATAGAATGTGGAATGAGAAATAGAGAAACTGGTTGTTCTCTTCTGGCCTCTGCATGCATTCACACAGGAGTTCATGTGTACACACTATACATATGCATGCTACACACACCATACCACTCATACTATGCACATACAAACAAAAAATAACCCCTTTCAATCAGTTTTCTCGCTCTAGAAGCAGCGTCTTCCTTTGTTTTGTCCTTCTTTATAGAGAGTTATAGACCTAGAGGTCAGTTTGACCACATCAGAACTTCATGTAAAGGAAGACATACAAAAATAGTTGAATTGAAATACATACACACACACACTCACACACACACACACACATTATATATATATGGATTTTTTTGTGGCCGTTTAGTTATTGTTGTTATTTGTTGTTTGAGTCTGAGTGTCACCTTGACACCCTGAGTGCTTCTCAACTCACAGTCCTCCTGCTTCCACACACCTACTTGAGGATTACAAGTGGATGATGTTTTATGCACAATCATTCTAAAGAAATTAATCAGGTTTAAAAAAACTGACTTAGTATGAATTAAATGTTGTAAAAGATTACACCAATAAAGTTGCTTAAGTTTTTATTTTTTTGTTACTTTTAAAATTGTTGAGTGTGTTATGTTATGTACATGTCTATATTTATATTTGTGTCTGAGAAAATACATGTGAGCAGGTGTGTGTGTGTGTGTGTGTGTATGTGTGTTTGTATGTGGCAGCCAAAAGACAACCTCAGATGTTATGTTTTTTACATAATTGAGTCATCCTTTTTTATTTTTGTTCACTTAGTATGTTTAATATGTGCCTCTTTTATTTATTTTTTATGGTTTTTTAAAAACATTTTTATATTCTTTATATATATATACATACATATATATGTATGTATGTATATATATATATAGACAACTTCTATAGTTACAGGCAACAAACCATGGTATTTCCCTCCCCTCCACTTTCTCCTTCATGACTATGCTGTCTGTCATATTCCCTCCCTCTCTCCATTAGTCTCTTTTAATTTGATGTCATCATCTTTTTCTCCTATTATGAGGGTCTTGTGTGGGTATTGCTAGGCACTGTGAGGTCTTGGATATCGAGGCCAAATTCTGTCTGAACAGTTGTATGTAAGGAGTGTACCCTTCCTTTGGCTCTTACATTCTTTCCACCACCTCTTCCGCAATGGACCCTGAGCCTTGGAGGGTGTGAGATGTTTCAGTGCTGGACACTCCTCTGTAGCTTCTTCTCAGCACTATGTTGCCTATCTCCTAGTTTTCCCTCTTATCTGACACTGATAATTAGGCTTAGAATTCCAAAGGAGCTGAGTTCAGTCAGTAAGAGTGCTTGATATGCCAAAATGAGGACTGAATTTGATCGCCAGAACCCATACTTTTAAAAATCCAACTATGGTGAGGCATGCTTGTACTTCAAGCGTTAGGGAAGCAGAGACAGGTGCCTGAGACTTCATACCTGAGACTCACTGGCTAGCGAGTCTAGACTAACTGACAAACTTGGGGCCACTGAGAAACCCTGTCACAGAAAAGGGGACAGAATTCCTGAAGAAAAATATTTGAGTTTGTTCTCCATGTGCACACACACATGCATATTTACTTGTACACACATGTGCACACACACACACACATACACACTAATGGAGTGACATGTTTTTTCAAAAGAGTTACATAATAGTTGGAGTGTGGCAGGAAAGCTGGTAGGAAAACCCTGTCTGTTCCCTTCCCTGACTACTACTATGTTAACAGTTGGCTTCCTCAGCCTGACTTGCATAGATCTACACTTTAAAAAATATATATATATATATTTTATTTTGAGATAGAAAGAGAGAGAGAGAGAGAAATAAAGAAAGAAAGAAAGAAAGAAAGGAAGGAAGGAAGGAAGGAAGGAAGAAAGAAAGAGAAAGCAGCAGATAGAGACTGAGAGTGCCGGGTCCCCTAGCCCTCCCAACAAAGTCCAGGCACATGTATCACTGTACGTGGGTCCTCGGGAATCAAACCTGAGCCCTAAGGCTTTTCAGGCATGGGCCTTAAAGACAGCCATTTCTCCAGCCTAAGATCTACACTTGGTAAACTTCACTTTATTCTCTTCAGGCTGAAATCAACATGGAGGACCACCTGGAGAACATAACGTTCCTTCCTGTTAATGTAGTGTATACTGCCTGCTTCTGTGGAACAGACTAATTCCACTGGGAAAACCAAACCTTTTTCTTCCCGATTATCATTTCTTTTCTTTCTCTACTATCACTTTTCCCCTTTTGAAGTGTCACATCACACTCAATTTTTTTTATGACACCATTTCTTCAATATAATAGAATTCATAGTAAATGTGTTTTAAACAGGGTTTTTTTCTGAGATTTAAGTCAAATGTAAACAAAAGCACTTATGGGGTAGAATTTGGTACAATGGCAAGTTGTTTTTATAAAAACATATAAAATCACTCTTTATCATCATATTTCTTTGCATTCTCTTTCAACCGTAACTCCCAATTACTCACTTACCTTTCCGCAGTTTCTCACAGTATTGTTGAATATGACTGTTGCTAATAGTTCATTTTCCTTTAACAATTCAGAATTTCTCATGTTTCTTAGAGTATCTACTCTGTAATAGCAAAAAGAGGCAGAAACACATGAAAGCCCAGGATTCAGGTGTCCTGGCGAGGAAGGATAGAGGGCTTTGTTGAGTTCAAGTGTGAGGAGACATTGGATTTTCCATGCCTTCCTCTGGAATGATCTCCTACATGTGACTCAACTGTCTAGCCAAGGCGCACTTATGCAGGTGAATGGAGAGCAGAGCACCTACTCATTGTAGGACGTGAGCTGTGACAGTAAATTTTCCTCCGTCATGGATTCCCAGTAAATTCCCCTTGGTAGTGTCTGGGGCAGGAAGTTGTTTGATTTTACAGTCTACCTTCGCTCAAGGTGAACTATCTATGTTTTTATTGCAGAATCATCTCCTGTTGATTTAAATTTGTTAGATTACATGAGTTTAGAAATTTTAGCATTGATTCCAGATTTTTCTTCTTTTAGGTAATTTTAATGTATTTCAGACAGATTTTCTGGATTTCATTGGAGTCTGTCATAACACCTTTTTTATTTCTTACTTTAATATTTCAGGACTTCTATCTTTCTTTTGGTAAATTGTATCAAGTGTTGCCCATTTTATTATCCTTTTCTAAGAACCAACTTTGATTTAAGTTGATTCTATGTTTATTCTTTATAAACACTATTTCATTAACTTTTGACTCAGGAATTAATATTTCTTATCACCTGCCGTGATTGAGTTTGACTGCATCTTATGTTTTTAGACCCTTGATGAAATCAATAGGTTATTTTTTTTTAGATTCCTCTGATTATTTTTTTTAATATCAACATTTGTTGTACTTTCCTTATAGTTACTGGGACAAAACACCTGACTAGATGCAGCACATAGAATGAGTTTGTTCAGCTTGCAGTTTCGATGGGAAGTCTCATCATGGTGGAAAAAGAGTGACACCAGCAGGAAGCTGGCTCGCTTCATGGAAGCACTGCAGGGACTCCCCAGATTAAGCTGATTGCTATAACCCAGTAAAACTGGACTGCTCAGCCCCATGGGTACTCCCAGGAGCACACCTCCTCCAGCAAGGCTCTAACTCTCCAAGGCTCCACCACTTCCCCAAACTGATACCAGCTTTGGACCAAGTACCCAAAACACATGAGGCTATGGGTGACATTTGCATTCAAAGCAGCACAACACTTAATTTATCAACTTTTGTCTATGATTGCCTAGGCAGTATGTGAGAAGTTCCTGTAGTTGGTGCTATCATTTTATTTGATCCTGTAAACTGTGAAATTTCCTCCCAGATTTCCTCAGTGTATTGTTCATTTACAAGTAGTTCAGATGTTTTTCTTGCTATTTATTATAGTTTTTTTTCGAATATGGTCTGTCAAGATACATAATGTTATCTTAATTCTTTGTGTTTGTTAGTGTGATAAGTTTTAGAAAAGTTTCCATACCATCAGAATGCATATTCCTTATTATAGAATGGTATATTTTGTAAAATTCTGAATATTCTGCAAATATCTGTTAAATCGTGTTGATCTATGGTAGAATTGATCTCTGATTTTTCTTGTTTTTTTTTCCCCCCCCTTTAACTAATGTTTTGGATTGGAAGGAACTATATAACTATGAAGTATGAGAGTAGAATAGTGAAGTCACCTACTATTATTGTGCCACGACTAATGGCACATTTTTGAGATCGGGTCTTGGTCTGCCCAAGACTGAGATGATGTCGTGTCAGGCTGGCCTCACACTCATGGCAATCCTCCTGCCCTTGCCACCCAAGTGCTGGGATTAAAGCCATGCACCACCACACCTGGCTATAGTTTTCTTTTTATTCTTGCCTTCCTTTAGGAGCTTCTGACTCCCCCAGGATATCTCTTTGAGAACCTTTATTTTTTGAACATGCTGACCCCTTTATTGCAGTGTGCCCCAAGGGATAGACCTAAAACTTGCATTTACGTGGTTTTTTTTCTCTTGAAAAATTGAGGGAACACTAGCCAAGAAGAACTGCTGACATATAGGGAAATTTGGCAAATCAAACATACAGCAGAAAATAAGTTATGACTGGGTAAAATTATAGTGTAATCCTGAGGAAATATCTGTCAAAGCATAGTTAATAATCACATACCTCAGAGATATATCACCTTGATATGCATGCTAATTTCCCTTATCCATTGGCTGATGTTTGCATGGATTTTTAATTGTCTTTTCCCCACCCAAACCATGAAGGATACCATGTATCTCTCAACATCCTCCATTAGTGGACTAGAAAACATCCAGATAATGGCTGATGTAATATGTTTGGAACATGCATAAATGCAGGGACTAATGAATATAGGGAGATACTGCCCCAAACTCTAGTTCTGTAAGTTCAACCTTGGAGAATGTCTGTTTGAGTTTGACCATTTCAGTCACCTCCTGTGTGTGGAATCAAGCATACAAGTTTCCTTTCTGATTTATTTCAGATTCATCCTGTTTTTTTTTTTTTTAATGGTAGAATTTCCTAGTTTAAAGGATGAATAATGTTCCAATGTGATACTAAGATCCAAACTGTAGCACTTGACTATTGTGACAGTCCTCAGAACACAACCTTGGAACATAGGTTCATGACACTGCATTAACCAGATTCACAAAGCAAGAAGTAGCATAATCTTGTGGGTGTCCATAGCAAACATATACACAGTGCAGATCGTAAAGGTTGGCCAAGCTAGAGGTCATAAGAGGTTAAATGCCTGGGGCCTTGCAGATTTTGCAACCCATAATTTAGAATATTTGCATAATGCTAAGTGGATCTTAAATTTTGGAGAAAGGGTTGCTCACACTTGGGAATGACATATGTATTTATTCTTATAAGGTAGCTACAAAAAGATGTAGATTTTGGATGAGATTCAGACCACGTGAAAGGTGGTAGTGCTCGGCAGAAAGCATGAACTTTGGCATAACCAGATTTGTATATTTATATATCACTTGGCCAGTTCTAAGAAATTATAGGCAAAAATGACAGATTATGCTATTCACCACAGATTGGTGAAACTAGCAACGGGATGAAATTTTGACCACCAGTATTCTTGAACAATGCACCAGCTCTACCACAGAACTATGTTACAGAAGAGAAGTGTATTGCAAGTCCATGGGCTCTAAAAGACGCAACATCCAGCACTATGAGGTACAAGAGGCTGAGAGGTCAGAACTGCTGGTTGTGAACTACACTGGCAGATCTACACTCTATGAATTTGTGTGTGTAGCAGTAATCCTCCATACACTGCAAACAGTATAGTGGAGATTGAACCCAACTTGATCAAGGCCTTGAGTTATAGAGGTGGCTCATTACCCATACCAATTACACCTCCTGCATTAACATCTCTTTTCAAAATTGTACCTTCAGCCTTGGGACCCAGAAGGGGTTGTCCTTATGAGCAGAATTTGGAGGAATAAAAGCACAAAGAAGTCCACAGGTAGTCTCAATTTGTTGTGAGCTGAAGGTAGACTATTACGACACTAAATCTCCCCTGAAGATTGCCACAGCAGATGCCACTGAGGTAAAAATTCGTAGTGTTCAAGTCTGCAAGCAATAGATCTGGTCCTGCCAAGATGAACTTGGACCGATGAGAAGTGAAAAATCTCTTCTCTGGTTGGTCAGAGACTTAATAAAGACTAGGGCACCGCACTTGACATACAGAGATATAGAAAAGAAAAGGCAGGTGAAGCTCTGAATGTGAACACTGCACAGATCTTTATGTCTCATTAGAGCTGGGAAGAACATATCAGAGAAACAAGAATGAACAATGAGAAAGATGAAAGGTCTGCCTCTGATGATTCCAGACACCTTCTGTCCTGCTTCATACATGCATACATCATACACATGTGATGGCTAAGGAGGAGTCATCAGTGTGTGCCAGTGCCCAGTTGTGGGGCTTACTTTTTACTAAATGGTATAATGTAGGTATTGGAGTTTCTGACTTTTTAAATACAGAGATTGATGCCAACATGGTACCGTCTCTCAGGAGATGGCATGACCTGCTGGTAGAATAATGATTATGTTGGTTCCCTTTGTGTTTTCTTGAGTTCGTATATCATGAATGTGCTTTTCCCTTCCTTTGTTACTTGCAAGCTGGGATATTAAGTGGGACTGTGTCTTTCATAATGATACTGTACTGGCCTGGAAAATAAGAGAAGGAAGTGGTATCTCTTCCCATCCCCTGCAGTTGGGAAGGTTGGTGATAGGGTATGTGTATACATGATATGACTAAGTGATGCCAGATTCTTCTCAAAAAGGTGGGTCTACTTTTACCTCGCAGTAGGGCCCCATGTTAATCTTGCACCTCACATTACCTAATATTCTGAACTCTCCTTAGAGTTGGAAAGACAAGCGTGTGTATAAAAAATGATGAGGAGCCCAAATGCACCAGGAATTCCAAGTCCTGCTCCTTCTTGTAGTGGAAAAAACACACAATATAACCATTCTCAATCCTGTGAGTTCAGATAGCTGGGAGTAGAGGCTGGGTGTAGAACAGATGCGGTAGAGCAACACGGAACCTTTCCTCAGTTCTACCTTTAGTGTCTCATGTTTCTGTGGAGACGGTTGTTTATCATATTTCTGGTCATTTTATTTTATAGGAAATGTTGAGAGTCATTCCTGACATCCCGTATCTTTAGTCCCTAGAGGCCAAGTGCTTTTCAAATAATTTCTGTAATAGACCAGTTCTAAGGAAGCCTTTGGACGTCTGTGCAGGTACAACAACAAGCTTGTGGAAAAGTATGCAGAGAGTTCTTTTTGCAGTTATAGAAACCACATTTGTTTGCTTTGGCATTTTTCCTATTTTAAGCTATTAAAGATAATGATGGTGATGATGATTACCAACATATTTCTTATGGATACATCATGGGTTGATACTCTCTTTCCCCTCTTCCCAGCCGCCCTTCCACTGGGGACAATGAGGCAGCTTCTCATGTAGCCCCGAGCTGGCATCAACTTCATATGTTGCTAAGGATGACCCAGGACTCATGAAACTCCTTCCTCTACCCTCCAGTGCTGGGATTACATTAAGTGGCACCACATCTGACATTAGGCAAATATTTTTTCCCACATAGCTTATTTTATCCAATTTTATTTATTACTTACACACCATAAATTTAAAGAGTGTTCTCCAAATGGGAGACATTTGTGACCAGGAGCCAGAGGAGACTGTTGAGTTCTTGTTATGCAAAAACTCTAACTGAATTATTCCAGACAGAGCCATTTGCAGGGTACAGTTCCTCATCCTCTGGGCAGATGTTATTTTCTGCCACAGCTTCAGCCTTCGCATTGATGACATCGTCTCCTGTAGATGGAAGCACTGATGTTAGTCTACGTCACTTCAAAGATCTTCACTGCAGACCTTCTCATTCTCCACTCACTGCCTTTCATCTTCCTTTCTACTCTGACTGTACTCGGTTCTCAATTCCTGGTTTTATGTATGTTTCACAGCTGTTGCTCACCCTACTCCCCTCCTGAGCCTGGTGGTCTCTCTCTCCCTGTCCTGTCTGTGTCTTGTCTCAGTAACTTTCGTTGCTTCCTGCCAAATCCTCTCATTTTTCTGCACTGTGACTTCTGCTAGCTTCTCAACTCTTATATAACACTGATATTTAGGTTTGAAGTATTCTTTCTTACCTAAAACACGAATTCTCCAGTAGAAGTTATGTTTAGTACATACGCAGGCTGTAAATACAGGATTACCATTAGGGTACTCAATATTCGAGTTCTCATCATCAATATTGATTCTAACCTGAAGAGAAGATAAGACTGAAAATTACAAAGTGTAGATGTGACCAAGACAGCCTGGCGATGGAAGGGAGGCTAGCCATCAACACGGTCCATAGGACTCAGGGATGGGAACAATCTGGAGTTTCCTGTCAGCTTTCATGCCACACTCCATGTAGGTTAACTTCTGTGTAATTCTGTCTTTTTAAAAACATAGGAATGATTTATTACCCATGTCTTGGTGCAGATTCACTCCACAATGGCACAATAGGCTCTATTTGTATGTGAATATGTACTTGTGTGTTAGTGTACATGCACATGTGTGTGTGTGTGGAGGACACGCTAAAGCATCTTTCCTCAGGAACTCTGTCCGCCTTTTTGTGACTGGGCCTCTCAATAGCCTTGATATTGCCACTTAGGCTAGACTGACTAGCCACTGAGCCTGAGAAATTTCCCTATCTCTGCCTCCCTAATGCTGGGAATACACACATGCCCCACCATATGTGGAATTTTTTATAATACTGGTTCGGGGGATCAAGTACAGTCCTTGTGCTGCCATGTCAAGTTCTCTACAAACTGAGTCATTTCCTCAGCTCCTTGGAATTCTCTTTATGTGTCAAATTCACTTTTACTCTGCATTACAAAAAGAAAAGAAAGCAAGGATGTCCTGGTTATTGATAAGTGACTAATGTTTCAGTGTTTTTCTTAAGAAAGTTGTGACATTCACACATGTTCTGTCTCTTGCAGTGAAAGTCAGTGCAGGTAGGTGTCTGGGTCTTCTTGGAATTTAACTCATCATTGCACATCTGAAATGACTCTTTGGATTCTAACTTTGGTAGTGGAATGCCCAAGGAAACACAAAACAACTGCTGGGGTATGTTGAGGACATCTGGTGATCTTCATATAAGCGAGGGCTGAGTCTCTCTACATCAGTCAATGGAAAATGACTTTACCTTTGTGGGGACCAGGAGGGGTGTGATGATGGGGCATGCACTCTGTGTACTAAAGCAACAACCATCAGTGACCCAAAAAAGCACAGTTATCACCCCAGGAGTGTGCTTTGGGTGAGCAGCTTGCTCCCTGGCACCCCTTTCTGCCTTTGTGACTTGGGAGTGTCAACTTTTTATGAGTTTATGCGACTTTGGGCTCTGTGAGTGACAAGCCCAGCTTTAGCATGTAGAGTACCCTGTGTAATACGCAAAAACACACTGTGGATTTGAACATATGTCGCTGACTAATAGTTAAATCTGGATTTTCCTAAGCCAATGTAGTTATAACACTTCTTATTGATGTTAAGAATGACTGAGTTTCTGTGACTGGTTAAGCAATCTTCCATACCTGAGAAGATGTCTACTTGAAACTTAATCAAACACATTCCAATATCATTTTCCTTAGAAAATATGGAGGACTATTAGCATCTGTCTTAGGACTTTTAGTATCTCAAAATGTTATCTTTCTTCCTGTTATTTAAACCCTGAAGAAACCTTGAATAAACTGGACAACTCATAAAATGTTTTGAAGGAGTTAGAGACACTTCAATAAGAGTAGTATCTTCTGGGGCTGGAGAGATAACTTATTGGTTAAGGCACTTGTCTGTGAAAACTAAAGACCCAGGTTCAGTTCCCCAGCAGACAAGTACCCAGATATACAAAATGGCATATGCATTTGGAGTTCATTTGCAAGAGCTAAAGGCTATGGTGTATATTCTCTATCTATCTTTCCCCCATCTCATCTGCCACTTTCTCACTCTCAAATAATTAAAAGTAAAATACAGTATTTTTTTTTAAAAAGAGTAGGATCTTCTGATAGGATGGGGTAATTTAATACAACATAATATAATTGCAATATTTTAAAATATTTAAAAAAATTTTTTTTTGTTTGTTTATTTATTTGAGAGCGAGAGACAAAAGGAGGGTAAGAGAGAAAGAGAGAGAGAGAATGGGCACGCCAGAGCTTCCAGCCTCTGTAAACGAATTCCAGATGTGTGCTCCCCCTTGTGCATCTGGCTAAAGTGGGTCCTGGGGAATTGAGCCTCGAACTGGGGTCCTTAGTCTTTGCAGGCAAGCACTTAACCGATAAGCCATCTCTCCAGCCCCACTATTTTAAAATATATTCGGTTTATTTATTTGAGAGAGAGGAAGAGAGCTAGAGAGAATGTGTATGCCAGGGCATTCAGCCACTGCAAACCAAGTCCAGATGCATGAGTCCCCTTGTGCATCTGGCTTACGTGTTTCTTGGAGAGTCAAACAGGATCCTTTGGCTTTGCAGACAAACACTTTAACAGCTAAGCCATCTCTCCAACCCACTCACAGACGTTAGAATGGAATGAAAATTACAGCACTTTTGTACTTCTTATTCCTGTCACAGTCCATAGAGACATGTCTTCTTTACCTCATCACTGCATGGACTTGTGGCAGGGACAGGGGAGGAAGTCAGATCATAATTCCCATAGTACTTTCTGATCGCTATAGCTCAGTCTTATTTATCCTTGTTTCATCTCCATTTTCATTGTTTTTCTCTTCCCTGCTTTTTTCTCCTTTCCCTACTCTTCCATTTTTTTCCCTCCTGAATTGAAGAGTTCTAGCCCACATTGGAAAGCGTCAACTTCTCTCATAACTCTGTTTCTTCAGTATTAAAACAGATTTCATAATACATATAACTCAAACAAGTTTTCTCTGAATTTCAAGTAACTCTGCTAAAAACAAAGGCCCTTATGGGGTAGCATTTGATATAATGGTAATATGTACAAAATTATATCTATAAAGTCCTTATCTTTATATTTCTCTTATTCTCTTTCAACCCTAACTCCCAATTCCTCACTTACCACCATGCAAGTCTCCACATTGTTTTGGACTGCGACTCTTGCTAAATATTCATTTTCACTTATCAATTTAGCAAGTTCCATAGTCAATGAAATTGGTTCTGTCCTGTAATGACAAAATAAGCAGAAGCACAAAGTCACATGGAAGTCCAGGACTGAGGTGTGCTGACATGGAGAGGCAGAAAGCTTAGTGGAGGCCAAGTATGGTGAGATGCTGGAAGTTCATCGCATTTCCGTGGACACGACTCCACTGTAGTGTGAAGTGAGGTTCATTTAGTCAATAGGACTGTGCATTAAGGGCAAAACAAATAGTCATGTCAATAATGCCTGCAGGGTCAGTGCTGGGTGTGTAACTTTTCCTTCACTAAGGGTTACCAGTGAATTCTCCACGGTGGTGTTGGGGGAAAGCAGTTGTTTGATTCCACACCCTACTTCAACTCCTGGTTTAGTCTCCATGTTTTTCATATAGAATCATCTTGAATTAACCAATACTCCTTGCTTTATAATAGTACAATATTAGAAGGATAGGATGCCTTGGAATATCATATATTTATCATACTGGAGAGCCTAGGTTTAATATAATGATTGACTTATCTCACTCAACCTAGCTTTTTGATATATTTTTTTCTACAGGCTTAAAGAGAGGGCCATCCCAATGTCTACTTAGTCAATCACCTAGTTGATTCCCAGCTCATGTTCATGTGGTAACCCTCTATATCTCTCTTTCCTCTCTGCCTCTCTTACAGAAATAACCACGCTTTGTCAGTGCCATTTCTTCATCCAAACCTCTAAAGATTTTTTACTATATCTTGGTAATTCTTTCCCCTGTGTGCTACTAGGGGACTCATGTCTGAATTCTGTCTATCATTCATTTCATTCTTGAAGTCAAATGAACTGATCTCAGGAGTAGACGGTGAATCAGTTGCCAAGAGCACTTGCTGTGCAACATGAAGGTTTGAGAGGGTCAGAATTTGACCCATAGCCCCCATGTAATATGTCACCTAAATCACCCATGCTTTCACCCCAGTTCTAGGGTAGAGAATGAGACAGGACAATTACTGGGGCTTGCTGGTCAACCAGTGTTACTGAAAAAAATAAAAGGAAACTTCATGTTCAGTGAGAGACTCTGTCTCATAGAAACAATGTGGAAGAGAAATAGAGGACACCAATTTTTCTCCTCTAGCCTCTGCTTGCATACTCTCAGTGTGGGTTCATCTGCACACATATGTGCACACACCATGCATACACATACCTCACACAGCACACTATTCATACTACACAATATCATATCTGCCTTCAATTGCCTTCTCCCTCTTGAATTGGATTTTTCCATTGTTTGTACCTTTGCTGCAGATCATTACAGACTTATAGTTGAGGTTTACACTTTCAGGGCCATTCTATGAAGGAAGAAATACAGAAACACACGTAGTGAATAATCATTTGAACCCACATACACACAATTTGTTTAGAAATCCTGGTAAGTTGGTTGTGAGAATAATCTAAGAGGACTTGGGCTTAACGACATCCAAAGAGCTCTGAATATAGACAATGTGAGAAGAAGAGCCACCAACAGCAAGTATGTCTTGCATGTGCCCCTGGTGAATAGAACCATAATATTTTGGAGCATGGTGTGGGTTCCTGGGTTGTTGGAAGGGCAATCCCAGACATATGTCCTGTGGGGTGTGAAAGGGAATCTTACCCATATTCCTGACCCTGACAGGTCTCCAGCAATAGGCAGACGACCAGGAGCAGTGCCCATGTGTGCGGCTTGCAGAGAAGTTGAAGAGCAGACATGCTGAAGAGGTTGGTGCTCATGAACACTGTGAACAAAGAGTGGACTCCTTCCTTTTATCTGTAGCAAAAGGAGATTGGAGCAAGGGCACAGGTCCCTTCAACAGAAATCATCACACTTTGGATTCACGCCCACTGTCACCTTGTTTGTTTTTCAGTGAGCAAGGTGAGCCTTCATCTGGAATTTTCGATTCGTGTGCATTGGGGAGAAATAAAGTTTTGTTTGTTCATGTCAGATTATAAAGGCCTTGGATTATTAGGGTACATTTCCCTGATGGCTAGGGTGTTGAACACTTTTTCAAGTACTTGTTGGTAATTTGTTTTCTTCTTTTGAGAACAGTTCATTAATTTAATTCGCTTACTTCTTTGATGGAATGATTTTTTTTAGCATAATTTTTGCAAGTTAATGTGTATATCCTAGATATTCACCTGCTATGTTATGTGTGGAGAAAGAAGATTTTTCTCATTCTGTAGGCTGTTTCTTCATATTGTTTGGTGTTACTCTTGTTATTCATATTGTTTCCTCTGCTGTAAGGAAGCTTCTCTTTTGTGGCATCCCATCTGTCAATTCTCTGCATTATGTCCTGTGCTGTTAGAGTCCTGCTTAGAAATCCTTTCTATTTCCATTTTGATGTGTTTCTCTATGATTATTTTACAAATTTTCATAGTTACAGACATGAAGCCCGTTGATCCATTTTGAATTGATTTTTATACACTGTGAGAGGTGGATGTAGTATCATTTCTTTTTTAAATTTTTATTGATTTATTTAAGAGCAACAGACAGAGAAAGAGGCAGATAGAGAGAGAAAAAGTGAGAATGGGCACAGCAGGGCTTCCAGACACTGCCTATGAACTCCAGATGCATGTGTCCCCTTGTGCATCTGGCTCATGTGGGTCCTGGGGAATCAAGCGTCAAACTGGGGTCCTTAGGCTTCACAGGGAAGCGCTTAACTGCTAAGCCACCTCTCCAGCTCTGTAGTATCATTTCTATTTGTAGAAATCTTCATTTAAGTGTACCTCTTAGAAGAGACTGTCATCTGCCCATGGTATGCTTTTGACATCCTTGTAAAATATTTTGTGGTTGTAGCTGTGTAGATTTGTTTCTTGGTCATCCATTCTACTCTGTTGGTCTGTGGGTCAGTTTTGAGTGTGTGTCAGTACCATGCTAATTTCATTTTTTACTATGTCTCTGTGGCAGAACTTGAGTTTTCGTTGCTATGGCTCCACGTCACAATTTCAGGTGGCTATTGTGATTCTCCTAGCATTGTTCTTTCTACTTAGACTGTCTTTGACTATTCAGGGTCTTTCATGCTTGTATGTGAATGTTAGGGTTGCCTTTATTTCTGTCAAGAATGTAATAGGATTTGGACAGGGACTGCCGTGAATACATAAATAGCTCTGGCTAATAGAACTACCTCAACAACCTCAGTTTTGTTAATCCATGGGCATAGGACGTCTTTCTGTCTTGTATTGTCTTCACAGTCTTTATTCATTGTCGTAAGCGTGCATTGCAGAAGTCTCTCACAGATTAGTTTGGGTTCATTCACAGCTATTTAAAGCTGTTGTAAGTGGGAATTGTTTTCATTCATTTCTTTGTAGCTAATATCATTAATTGTATATAGTAAGCCAATTGATTATTACATTCTGATTTTGAACCCTTCTAGTTTGCTGAAAGTTTTATTTTAGAAATCATATCTAATAGCTTCCTCCTGAATTTTTTTTTTTAAAGTACGGATCATATTGTCTGCAAATACTAGCACATTGACTTCTTCCTTTCCTGTGTGTTTCTTTTTTATTTCTTTCCCTCTCGTATTACTCATCTGAGACATTGAGCTCTCTATTAGTTATCAAAGTCATGCTGATTCCTGGAATACTAAGAAAATCCACCCAACTGACCATGTGTACCATAGAAAAAGACATGGGAATGAGAAAATATAAATGGTCCCACACATTTTTGCTTTGGGTTATTTCCTTTATGTATGTGGTGTGTGATTGTGTGGGCAAGCTTGCATGCGCAAATGCATGTGCATGTAAACCAAGGGCAGAGAAGACCTGAGCTGTGCTCTTTTAATCATTCTTTCAGTTTATTTCCCTGAAAGATACTTGCTGAAACCGGAACTCCCCATTTTTCTCATTGGATCGGATAACCAGAGAGACCCAGAATTCTTGCTGCTTTGTCTCTTTTCAGCCCAGGGGTTATAGACATATATTTTTGAGGCCATATTTTTTTTATTTTTTTAAATTTATATTATGAAAGAGAGAGAGAGAGAGAATTGGTTGGTTAGGGTCCCTTGCCACTGAAATTAAATTCCAAACATGTGTGCCACCTTGGGTGCATGTGTCACCTTGTGTGTGTCTGTCTTAAGTAGGTTCTGGGCAGTCAAACTTGGGTCCTTAGGCTCCGCAGGCAAGCACCTTCACTGCTAAGCCATTTCTCCAGTGCCATGTCCTGATTTTTATGTGGGTGCTGGATATTGAACTCAGGTCCTCCTGCTTGGATAGCAAGAATCTTGCCTGCAGAACCATCTCCCTAGCCCCAGCTTGCTCTTTTTTTCCTGGTTGGTGCTCTAATTTTTTCAACTGGAGAAGAAGGCACATGTGGAGGCCTGGGCTAACGTGACCTGAGTGTGTCATAGAGAGTTGACTTAAGCTGAGTAGAGAGCAGTCAATTTTGGGGCAGAAGATTCAATGTATCTGAGGTGGTTTCAAATCTTTGGAAGGAAATGTGAACTTGCAACAGTCTTTCTTTCTTTCTTTCTTTTTTTTTTTTTTTTTTTTTTTTTTTTGGTTTTCGAGGTGGGGTCTCACTCTTGCGCAGGCTGACCTGGAATTCACTATGTAGTCTCAGGGTGGCCTCGATCTCACGGCAATCCGACTACCTCTGCCTCCCGAGTGCTGGGATTAAAGGCGTGGGCCACCACACCCGGCTTTGCAACAGCCTTTTTTTGTGCTGCTCAGAGCTAAGAGAAGTTGTCCGTGTGTCTTTTCTGTTTCTCCAACAATTTTCTGTCTTCATTTTCAGTGTATGTATGTTCATACACCTCCAGCTTTGTGAAAAAAATCTAGAATTCATTTAAGTTTCTGCATCATGCCTGACTGCCCATGGGTCTCAGTGCACTTCCAAAGATATTTCTTCTTAGCACCACAAAGTCCCCAGGACAGGATAGGATGTGATGTTTGTTAAAGTCATGGGTTTCCATAACAAAGACTGGCACAATGCATGGGACAAACAACAAGGAACAAAAGATAGGTGAGGCATTTGCCAACAATGAAGTGGCCAATTTCATTGGGGCCATGTAGACTTGGTTTGGTCTAGACCAGGTCCTTACATGTCTGTTGTGTGTCAGGATGAGTGTGGGTCTAGGTCTTGGTCACTCAATTTCCATGGTTTGTGAAGTGGGTTATGAAAGGTTTCAGAGGGAAAGATGTCTGTTTCTCAGGGTTTAAAACTAGGCCTTATCTTGGGCGCTGCCAGTCTTCAGAGCTAAGGCTAAAATGAGAACTTTTCAAGCATTGACACCCTCTCCATTCACACCATGATGACATAATATAACCAGAAATGCATGCATGGTCATAGCAAAACCCCTTGGTTTGGCTTTCCATTAGTGTCTGCTGGTCATTTACCATCACCTAAGCTACTCTACCCAGTCACTCTGCCTTGACAGCTCTGGTCACTTCCTCTGATAATCTTCAACCGTACAAAACAGGCTTTAAGTTGCTTTCCAGAGAAAAACATGTTTCCTGTGCACAGTAAGTAATATCTAGCTGCAGAGAGTGCCAATAAAATAAATGGTTTGGTAAATGAATGAAAAGAAGGACCTACCAAATGTCAGCAGGACAGCTGCTTCCCCAGATCAACTCTGTCGTTTTTCTAAAATCTGAGGATGGTGGTAGTATTAGTGGTGGTGAGCACAGTCTGGGTGCTTTCTTGTGATGAAGACTGTGGGCATGTGGATGTTCTCACTTTCCCTCAATAGCAGCAAAGTTCCTTCTATGTGCTGTCCAGTATGGTAGAAACATTTAGTCACTGAGTTTAGAATATAAGCAAGTGTGACTCCTCTTGCTCAAAACACTCCAATGACTTAGCATGAATCAAATAATATGAAACATTTCATCAACCCTTTAG